>OX336389.2:795175506-796375506 GCA_946902985.2 Meconema thalassinum
GCCCTCCTAGCATGACCCGTTTTCCAAAAATCGACAAAAATGTGAAAAACGCATTTTTTGACCCAAAACCCTAACTTCACCTTTTCGACACCGACATTCCCGTAAAGAGCACAACGAGACGAAATAAACGAATCCAAGCACGCCCTCCTAGCATGGCCCGTTTTCCGAAAATCGACAAAAATGTGAAAAACGCATTTTTTGACCCAAAACCCTAAGTTCACCTTTTCGATACCTACATTCGCGTAAATAGCACCATGAGACGAAAAAAACCAATCCAAGCACGCCCTCCTAGCATGGCCCGTTTTCCAAAAATCGGCAAAAATGTGAAAAACGCATGTTTTGACCCAAAACCCTAAGTTCACCTTTTCGACACCTACATTCCCGTAAAGAGCACAACGAGACGAAATAAACGAATCCAAGCACGCCCTCCTAGCATGGCCCGTTTTCCGAAAATCGACAAAAATGTGAAAAACGCATTTTTTTACCCAAAACCCTAACTTCACCTTTTCGATACCTACATTCCCGTAAAGAGCATGACGAGACGAAAAAAACGAATCCAAGCACGCCCTCCTAGCATGGCCCGTTTTCCAAAAATCGGCAAAAATGTGAAAAACGCACGTTTTGACCCAAAACCCTAAGTTCACCTTTTCGACACCTACATTCCCGTAAAGAGCACAACGAGACGAAAAAAACGAATCCAAGCACGCCCTCCTAGCATGGCTCCTTCCATTCCAAGGTCGCAGGGGCTCACAACTTGCTAAGTGAGACAGCTCTGTCATCATCCCACTACTATGATTGTAACAATAATGGTGAGGATATGAATCGTATAATTATAAATATGTCAGTTATATAACGGCCAATTTCTTAAAATGAAGTAGTTCAACGAAAAAGTGTTTTTTATTATATAATGAATTGGTAATATCGCAATGAATCGCTAAAGATTGTATTAAAGGTGAAATGTTAATAACTATTACGAGTGTGGTACTGAAAAGAGTCGAGAATAATGCGATCACGAAGAATTGTAAAGAGTTGTATAATCGGTAGAGGATTATTGTAATTTGAAGAAATGAGTTACGCAAACGTGTGTGATGAATAGAAATATTTGAATTCCGTGCGATTATGAGTTGAGATGGAGAGGTATGTTATTGGAAGATTTTTTGCGTGTAAGGACTATATATGACTTGTTTATAGGAAATGTGAATGTTTCAGCGATATATAATATATTACAGCGAGATATAAAATTGTAATAACGACAGTGTAGTCGATAGAAGCGATATGTAAGTAAGCAATGAATATGAATGTGAAGTTGAATACGTAAACCACTATATTTCAGTTAATGTGAAGGAAGCGAAGATAGTCTGATATATAATGTCATCTATTATCGAATTTTATCAAGAATTAGACTGTTTGGAACAGTAGTTAGCTTAATTGTTTGTTACATATGTTCACATAGATTTGACAAAATAATAAGCGATATTTTGAAGCGATAATGTGATCTATAAAAATGAATATAGCGTGAAGGAAGGATAAGATGACAGTAAAGTGAAGATATATCGTGCTGGTAACGATAAAGTTGAACGATAAAGTAATTATTTCATACTATTTGTGTATAGGTTTATAATTCTAGAACGTCGTATTAAGGAGACATATGTAAAATTTAGGGAGAAATTGTAAGTCGAGAACGTCGTTTTACGAGAGATTATTTGAACTTAAATGAGTACCGGATGATCAACAAGTGGTTGTCATTTTCAGGAATATGAATAGACGAGGTGTCTATGTCAGAATAGTTCTGTTTTAATCCACAGTGAGGACACACAGTTAAGTCAAATGTCGAAATTCACGGTATATTTTGGTTCTAGGCGATGGTATTATCGTAATGTGAGATGTTGATTATTTATTTGTTGGACATTTCTTATATCTGTTGCCCCTATTGAATAAACGTTAGCAGGCACTTTTAGTTTGCCTGTTCCTTTTTATAGAACTCAGCGACTCTTAATTTCATAATCAGCTGCGGTGGTACTATTAGATGGATACTGGCGCCCCCTTTAAAACCTTTCAACCTCGAGATTCCGAGAATCTCGTCCTCCAATACTTTGTTGTAGGATTCGTATGTAACTACAGTAGGTAGTAGTACTATCGTATTTTTATTAATATCTTTGTATCGAGAGGTTCCTAACTAACCATCGAGCAGAGAATGGTTGGTTTATCTAGTTGGGTATCAGCGTTCCTTGCGATCCTCCCCATCCTTCGAATAATAGGTGTTGGTTACGTGAATTTCGGGTAGAGTACTAACTTGTTTTTTTACAGAACTATACAAATTTTTGCATACAGGGTAACTGATGTCACTGAGACAAATTAAAACGGTGTTATTATTTCCCAAATCGGACGAGTACTTTTTGAGAGATGGAGGATATGAAAATTGGGCTAGGCCACGCCTTCTTTCTGTGACTCGTTGTGAGAAAGCGAATGGCTAGTACTTGGGAGCTGACTGTGAGTGTGAGTCAAGACTTGTTGGTGCACTTCAATAGCGTCACAGGTTTAGTCTGCTTCATAACTAAATGAATATCGTGAAATCAGAATCGTAGTCGTTATTATTGGAGTTTTTATTTTGGGAAATATAAATGAGTGATGTAAAGAAATAGAAATATGAAGTTTCATTTGTTGACTAATAATTTATTCCGTCACTTGCTGTTTGGTATAATGGGACGAAGTAACAGATGGTGGCGTTCATTGCTTTTCATTTCCTATAACATGTAGAATATGATGATGATAATTGTTGTTTTATGGGGCCTAACATCTAGGTTATCGGCCCACATGTAGAATAAATAGGGATGTTACACGGAAACGTCTAAACAATTAAATATGTCGGTATTTTTTCATAGGCGTAAATGATACCCAGGGGCTTGGAACATAATGTGCTACTTGTTCTAATGGGGTGAGTAAAAACCTAGATATTGATACTAACTTCATCTTTTTAAATGGAACGGCACAAATTCATACGTCTAGTCTAAACGTTCAACTGCGTACAAGTTCAAATATGTAATTATTTTCAAAATCGGACAGTTACCTTTTGAGATATCAATAACAAGAACATGCGCTGTTGTGCATGCCGCATCAGACAGCTTGCAGTCGGGCAAGTAGGTTCCTGCGTGCGATTCCAGCCACTGAATGAATAGCAGGCATGGATGCAAATAGTACACATCTAATGGGTTTGCAAAGTGTGCATGGCAGGACAGGGAGGGTAGATATTTTAAAAAAGAATTGAATAATTACTTCGACTTCAAAGGAACATAACGAAAGCTCTAATTGTCACTGGTTTGAATGTACAGTACATACTACTGTATGAATTGAGAATTAAGCATAACCCCAGGTAACTATCATGGTAATCATACGACCTGAGCTACCTATTGTAGATCTTCTGAGGTAATTTCCTTTAGGTCATTTTGAAATTAAAATCATCGTTTCATTTCCATTGCAATATAGCAGGTTTATACGAACTCAAATGTATGACCTGTGGTTGAAGTTTGATATAATGCAGGCATTTTCGTACAGGTAATATGTTACAACATATTATAACTATTTCTCCCATGGGGCCGATGGGCATTTAAGTGTGACAATTAACTAATACATGCAATTTTTCCAGGAATGTGTTTTACGTACCACGCCCAATTCATTGGGCATAATCGTGTTGACCGAATGAAAAGCTGCAAAAGACAATTTGTATAGGCAACACTGAAAATAATTGCTTCAAATCTCTACATTTCTAATACTATTTGTTTAGTTCTGTTCTTTTCACTACATATAACACTCCTGTCTGCCCGATTTCTTGTTTGGAGCCTTATTGTAAGCGTTTGTACTTTCCAAACAGACTTCACTATGATATTCCACTAAGATGTGCGCGTTTTCTTATCTTTATACGCTGTTGTCGCAAACCATGCCTATGCTACTTCTGGTACAGCATACCTGTAACCTGACCAATCCGTTTCACTGTCCTACAATTCTTTACCATCTACTTTTTGGAATATCCCATCATTTCCATGTATTTTTGCCTAAGTTCCTTATCCTGGAGATTTTGAACTCTAATCCGTCTTCTAACAGCTCTGCATTTTAAATCGAACTATGCAATCTTGACCCGATTATCTGACATTTCCAAATTCATCCACATTAATCGATCATTTACGTACCTCACAGAAACTATCTTAATTTTGAATGTTCTGTTGACATACACCCCTACTCCCCATTTCGTCCTGCCTCGTTATACACCTGTCAGGTATAGCTTGTAATCTCCTACTTCCTCCCCTCTATCTCCCTTTATCTGAACGTCACTAATCCCTAAAGTATCCAATCTCATCCAACTTGCTGACTCAGCTTGAAATAAAATTATTGCACAATGAACAAAACTTCCAAATTTCTGGATGTAGTTTAGTTCTTTTTGTTTTTGAGATATAGTGTGTTTCTAATTCACTCGGTCTCGTTGTAAGAGTTACAAACGCAGTAATTACCTAAATAATGAAATCGTTGTATTTGGTAACATCCTCCTTGATATTTAAGTTTAAATACATGGATAAATCCAACTGTATTCCGTGGTGATAAGGTACCAGCCTGAAATTATTCGCAACTGCAGCTAAGATGTTGACGGTCACCTTTGTAAAGATATTTAATGTATTCCAAAGGCATATATGAAACGAGAGTAGCTATGCCTTGCTCTGCCATAGAGTAAATGAGAAGCGAAATGCAAAGACCAAATAACCTCTCCTCCAGATGGCTAATTATGCCAGCCATAATAAACAGTAGGTGGAGAGGATATGCCACTCCTTCTCACTGGGTTGCCAGTATACAACACGTATACAAATCAACCAGCTTGGGGTGAGCTTAGCAAACGATTGGGAAAGCCCACTTACATGGGTAGGAGCGATCATCCTTTCAAAGTTAAGGGCCGATGACAGCGAACAAATTATGGTAAATATTCTTTTGTAAACCGTGCCATTGATAACTGGAACTCTCTACCTGCCGCAGTCTTAGAGCCTTTTCCCAAACAGAAAAGACTGACTATTTGTGTTAATACTCCAGTTTCATTGTTGTATAATTGTTATTGAATTGTTATGTATAATTATTTATTTGTTATGTATATCCAATTTGCCACCGGGAGACACACCCCCCATTGCAAATAAATGAATGAATGAATGAATGAATATCCTGTAAAGCAATACTTTTAAAGGTATTTCCAGATATATATTTTCCAGAAGAGGCATTGACTTACATAAGACAGTCCATTACCCCTATTGATTCCTCTGGCAGTCCAAGATATAAATTCTACAGGCAGTATTATTAGGAGGTGCAGCCTATAACCTACTTAAAATACTATTCAAATTAAAGGCACTACAGTTAAAATATTCTTCTACTAAACCGTGTCTGAGGAATGACGGTGTCGAGAGGCGTGGGGAGGAGTAACGTAAGTTCCTTTCCTCAAGCGCGTATTGATCCGCTTAATGAACACCTGAATTGTAATGGCTCACTCTGGAAACTAAGGTTAATGCTTTATAAAACAACCCACCACTTCATCTCTGACCACTGAAGAGAGAGTGGGTTCCTGTCCCACATTTGAAATGCCTTTTCTAGCTTTTCCATTGCTATTTTAATAAAATATACAGGATGAGTGTACCTCATTAATTCTTCAACCACCTCCTTCCAGTTCGCCTCCTTGCGTAGTGGCTAGCACACTTGTCTGTAACGGTGGAGGCCCGGGTTAGATTCCCGGCTCTACCAAGAAATTTAATTCGGTCTGAAGGCTGTAACTGGGTACACTCACCCGTGAGGTAAAAGTGAGAAGAGGAGGGTTCGATTCCTACCTCAGGAAGTAGTTTTCCGTGGTTCCCCACTTCTACCCCAGAGAATGCAGGTATGTTTACTAAACTAAGGCCACGGTCACCTCCTTCTCAATCCGCATCAAAATTACAACTACATCCACTAATACATTCATCAAAATAACACATGTTCTCTGACATAATCCACACACACCCACGTGCACGGGGATACATGGCCACTATGGCGCAGAGTCTCTCAAAGAAACAACGTCACTTTAAAACAGGATATGCAGTTAAGATGACTATGCACATGTAGTTAGCACACACGATATCCTGAACTCCAGAGTAAATACACAACGGCCCCTATAGACCGTAGTTTTAACAGAGTGCCTGGGTGTAGGAGCACGGGCTTTGTAAGAGTTGACTTAAGAAAATTTAGTATGTTGCATAGCACCATAAGATCGTTTGAATCTGATATAGATTTGGTGCGCGAAAAGAAAACAATATATCATACGGCACAGCAATCCAGAACACTTTGTTTTCCAAACAACGCCGCGCCATTCAATTGGCTGGCATGTACTGTGACCGAAATCCACCATGTTGCTCTGCTCCGATTGGGGATAATTTAATTGCCGAGATTCGCAAAGCAACCTTGAAAGTATTTGATGTATGCAACATATTGAAATGTATTCCAGCATGCATTTGTAACAGACCCGGAGCTAATAAACATTCTTCATATTTATTCAAGCTGAAATAAAAGGAACTATCATATGGCCTTGAGCTAAAATTTATCGCAAGCGAGAGTCGAACATCTTCAAGAGAAGGCACTCCCAATGTCTTTGACAAGTCTTGACGCAACACTTGAGGGTTGATAAGTTTCCCCACGCAATCCTTTGAACGATCAGGTGACCAGACCGTATGCGCCCTGCGTCGGTACAACAGGTCAGCCCATTCGAGGATTCTTTTTCACTGGCTAAACACATGTGTGCGCGGAAATGAGGTTTCTAGTACATTCGAAAAGCGTGTGTTTGCACTATATAACATAGCATCACAATTTGGCTGGTGATACGCCCATACTTATAATAACTTCTTTACCAGCGTTAAGTTAAGTAAAATCAGTGTTTTTCTACAAGTGGCTGAAATACTGTACTGTAAGTAATAATTTAACTATATTTATTCAGTGGACATATTCACAGCACCATTTCGGACTGGAAATTTACCGTGGAACGCAGGCCTGTACACATGGATATGCAACTTGTTACAACTCGCAACACATGGCAGACCTTGTCGCGTTATGACACCAGTTACACAGATAGACAATGTTGATTTTTTCAGATACATTTATTGTACTACATTCAACAGAGTAAGGTCAACATTTAATTTATTTGCTAGCAAGTGCATTCATGAATAATGAACAGTATTGGAATTACATCACTGATTCCACACGAATAAAATAGTCGGAACATTTCCCCATCAGTGGCGTACAACCAATTTTGATTTAATGGGTTGTATGAAGTCATCCACTATGTCACTTGCAATTAAGAACGGTAACATGGGAACACTAATCAAGACTTTCTTACAATTCAAGATGATGACTTAAACTATTAACAGGGAAACTTAATGGCAGGAATGAGTCCAGGATCTGAGGGACTGAATTCACGATAGTTCAGGCGTCGCGACGATGAAGACGTTACAATCAATCAATCAATCAATCAATCAATTAATCAATCAATCAATCTATGTTTATTGTCATTTAACAACTTATCGTTGTATTAGACTACGTCACATTGTTAAAAATACATTTTCAATTTACAATTAAATCACAAAGATATGTATAATATATTACAAGTATTATTACCAGCTTACTGAATTCTATAAAATAAAATAAGAATAAAATAACACGAATGCAGTAAGAAGAAGTTGATCTTCTATAGTCCATATGGGTAGAGTGTAATTTTCTCTTCAAATTCGACCAAAGTGTAAATACTGCTGTTAATGAGTCATCGCTTAATGGAAGCTTTGAAAATGTTTATAGACTCCTGCTGTAGTTGTGTTGGTAGTTTGTTGAAGATTTTAATTCCATAGTGTTTGTAGTGGTCTTGTGTTTTCTTTAACCTGACATGAGGTGTATCTAACTGGTTTCTTATTCTTGTGGTGTGTGAAAGCACATCCCTTCGATTTTTATATACACTGAGATTTTCTTTAATATACACTAAGCTATGGAATATGTATATTGATGTAAGAGTCATTATTCCAAGTTCTTGGAAGTGATTTCTGCAGGATTCTGTACTAGGCTTGCCTTGTAGACATCTTATTGCCTTCTTCTGCCATCTGAAATCATCTTGTGCACCTGTTGAGTTTCCCCACAATAGTATACCATAAGTTAAATGTGAATGGAAAAATGCATAGTATGCAAGAATCATCTGATTAGCAGTAACTGATTGTTTGAGTCTTCGCAATAAAAATAAGACTCGTGCTAATTTTGTACATAATTTTCGTGTGTGAATGTCCCAGTTTAATTTAGAGTCTAAATGGATTCCCAACAACATAACAGAGCTGCATTCATGACTACTTGAAGCCAATTTGACTATGTGAAAATAGATTTCTTCTGTTTTGTTACAGTTTAGAAATAGTTTGTTTACCTTTAGCCAAGAAGTTGATTCACCTAATAATTTGTTTAGTTTCTCTTCAAGGCAAGTTAGGTCTCTATCACTTGTTATTACAGTAATGTCATCAGCATACAGTATTGACTTGGCATTTATATTACTAACAATGTCGTTTATATAGACCAGGAAGAAAAAGGCTCCAATGACTGAACCTTGGGCTACACCTGTATTTACAATGAGCGGAGCAGATTTTTGGTTTTCTATTACAACTATTTGCCTTCTCTTGTGGAGATACGAGGTAATTAATGATAATTCACAATCTTTGACTCCATAATAGTGAAGTTTTTGTATTAATATATCATGATCCACAGAATAGAAAGCTTTACTTAGGTCTAAGAGTGTGACCGATGTAATAAGTTGAGATTCAAATCCAGCAATCACTTCATCAACAACAGCTTCAACAGCTTGAACCGTTGACTTACCAGTTCTGAAACCAAATTGGGTACTATTAAACAACTTGTAATCCTCAAAGAATGCTGACAATTGTTCTTTCATACACTGTTCTATTATTTTGGAAATAATTGGGACAATTGAGATTGGCCTATATTTACTGGGGTCCATCATATCTCCTTTTTTGTGGACAGGAATTGTAATTGTGATTTTCAGACACTCTGGGAAAACTCCAGTCGTAAATATCCAGTTTATTAGATAAGTTAAAGGTAATACTATGGTGTCTATTATTTGTTTTAGAATAAAATTCGACATTCCATAATAATCCTCACATTTTGAATTGTTTAGTTCTGAAACTATTTTTAGAACGTACTCATATGTTATTTGTCTCCATCTGAAGGATGGTGTGGGATTTTCATCTACCTTATGGTATTCCAATTTCTCCATAAACTTTGTATGATGATTTTCATATTCCAAACAATTGGCCATATTTTCAACAGAATTTATAAAATATTCATTTAACACATTTGGCGTTATTGGTGTAGAGTCCTTACTTTTATTTTTACCCAGTTCCTTGTTTATGATTAACCAAGCAGCTTTACATTTATTCTTTGCATTATTAATGAACTCATAATTCGCTCTCTTTTTGCTGCGTTAATTTCCCCCCGATATAATTAGCCTACTTTTCACATTTTGCAAAAATGAGGAAAAAGTAGTCTTATGAGATCGGGCAAATGTGTGTCTGTCTGTGTGTCTGTCTGTGTGTCTGTCTGTCCTTCTGTCTGTCTGTCTGGCTGTGTGTGTCCCCCCTCCCCTTTCAACTCCTAAACGGCTGCAGCAATCGAAAAAAAATTTGGTAGGAGTAAAGATCTATACATGAATATCTCACGGCCATATTTGAAAATGATGTCAGTGCTACCAACTGCTGAAAAATCGCAATTGAAATTTGAGTTCCACGTTGGATATCTTGGAAGATATGAACGGGAGCTATTTCAAAATTGGCACACGTATAGATAATAATATTGCAGTTTAATTTCCAGGAGGCCATACATGGCAGTGTTGCCAAAATGATTATAAGCCTGCTTATAGGTCCAATTTTTAAATGCATATAACTTCTACACTATCATTTGGATTTCAACCAAATTTCGTATGTGCTATGTGAATATAAACAGATATGACTGAGGGTATTATTTGAGCCACCAGGGCTGCCAACTGTTAATAAAAGCTCTCAATTTTTTTTATCCAAATACCCATATATCAGAAAGTATGCAAGCCGACAGCTTTAAATTATGCACACGTTTAATACCTGGCATTCTCTATTAATTTGGAGTAACTTATATACGTCAGTGCTACCAACATGATTCTAAGCCTGCTGATAGGTCTAATTTTAAAATGCATGTAACTTCTATACTGTACCCGTTCGGCCGAGGTATGCGATGACCCATCTGCTATTACATCGCATTCCTGGATTTCCAGGACAGAGTGGAGTTAAATGAACATGAAGTCAAATAAGGAATGTGTCGGAAATTCAGTTGAAAATTCACAAAAGCAGAGGGTAACACGAGATAAAGTATCTCCAGGGTCGTTACGGGCTTAAATTTAATTTTAAAAAATACAAATAGAAATGGGCGCCATCAACTGAATCCCTAGCAAACCACATCCTTCCTGGTTAAGCCTTAATTAAGACAAGGAAAGGATTAGGAAAACCACATCATCATCAGATCACAACTAAGATAAAAACAAATTTATTCAAACTTTGATAGTCAGACAGAAATATTAACACACATCCTACCTAAGAGTATGGTCGAATGCCAACGTTAGATTGTCATTGTCCTGAAAATCGAACCATCTCCATGCTATGCAAGAGTGTATTTCATCCACAAAAAAAATATGAAAATTTTCTAAAGTTTGCTTGGGTTCTCAGGTTCACCGTAGCACTATGTCTATGCGTCACTGACATTCGTGATTCCTGAGACCTAATTTCTCTTTAAGTTAACATCATGAATGTGGATGTCAAAAAAAATATAAATCTGTCTAAACAAATTATTCTAATAACACATATTTAAATATCAACTTATTTTATGGCTTGAATGGCATTATTCACATGCTGAAAAATTTAATAAATGCTCCAATAAATCTAACACTTAATTTACACTATATTTACACTGTCACTAACTATTGCTTGTTTGTGAATCAAAGAAACTTCACTTAATCATTGGTTATCATCATCATCATATCAAAATTAAATATCTTTCAAATTAGTTCTCATCTCAATATTCATTATATTCAAGTCAGAATAATTAATTCATTACTACCAAATCATTTGAATGACTATTATATTATCAATTCATTATATTCTCCAATTATCCACACACTCTCATTTCATTATCTCATTCAGATTAAATCATCTCAATTCATCTATTTAAATTGTTTAATTCATTAATTCAAGTTGCAATTCATCAAATTATTTAAATCATATTTCTTATTTAAATTTATTTAAATCCATTTAAATTTTTTAGTCATCAGCTTCTTTAATTAATTATCACCTTTTAATTCAGTTATTCATCAGCTGTTTAATCACCTATTAATTTATTCAATTCAGTTAATTTATTCAACCTTTAATTCATTCATTTATTTAATTCATCGATTTATTCCAAATTTATTTTATCAAATTATTTAAATTTTAATTCATCTGGTTATTTAGATTTTTATTTCATCGGGTCAGATCATTAATATGCTTAAACTTCAGATTATTATTTTATAAATTATTATTATCAGAAAATCTTGTATTATCAAAATTATTTATTTAATTTTCTAAAAAATTGTTTAATATAGGTTATAGAACGTTGTCTTACAGTTTTATCACTTCCAAGTTTTATCTCGTATTTAATTATCATGCCAAAATAATATTATTGCCTTCACAAAATCACGTTGGATCTCACTATCCAAAACTTCATCATATACTCTCACTTTATCAAATACCACATTTGAATGCCATAATTATTCCATATAACACCATAATTATTCCACATAACACCATAACTATTCAGCGCACAGCATGAATCTCAAAAATATGCTAGACTGGGTTCAACAACCTCAAGTCTGCCTCAAAATAATCATCAGCAATATTGCAACTTCCACTTGGCAATTTCCAAAAAATACCTATCACAAACTTCACTTAATCACGTTGCATGATCTACAAAAATATATAACTGGCTTCAAATTATTAACGCACACAATCTCCAAGAACTGTAATTAATCTGATCATATCTAGACAACTTCTTAAACAATTAGGAAAAATTACCTTAGTAATCGTAATCCAATTCAAGATCTGCTTTCAAATAGAGCATAAATTCTCTTAAGATTCTCAAAATTCACTTCAAAGAAAAACACCAATGTGTTATAATATCTCACATCAAAAATATGTAATACTGATCTGCCTCAAAATAAATCTGACCATAAATGATTCATCTTACAAGATTCAATTACTTGAAATCCTTCTCAAAGGTATCAAACTACTCACAAAAGAGTATCAAAAGTATCAAAGTATCAGCTGTTAAATGAATGTACTCTCAAAGAGTATAGCAACAAAATATTGGATTGGCAAACAAGAATTACAAAATGTAACCCTGCTGACATTTATTTTTAATTTATTTGACAAAATTCGACTGATGTGTGACTAGTAGTTTCTTGTTTAATCCTCTTACGATCTTAAGTACACTCGGATGATAAAAATGAGGCCCTCGGCTGGCAGGTAAGGTGTGTGCCACCACGCAATCGCCTTAAGCGAAAGGTCCTGCCCCGTAGACTACCATGATAATGCCCTAGACGATGGGTCAGGTGTGTGCCACCACGCAATCGTATAAAACGACAGGCCCCATCTCGTAGACTGATGAGTGAGTGTACCAGATTGGAATCAACAACACTCTAGTTGTCATATAAAAACGATATTCATTCACTTGAGTGAATAAAATTTTAATATCACCAAACAATCCAATAAAAAAATCCCTACTGATGAATTATACATACTCGCTAGTATGCAATGAACTGACGAAATAATTTAACTTATCCAATTGCAGATCACGAGTTCGAAATACTCGCCACAAAAAAATCTATCCAAGAAATACTATCCTTACTGAAAAATATCAAAAAGACCAAACTTCTGCCTAATAAAGCCAACCAATGGTGAGAACGTCGTATAACGGTGCCTGTCATATCATATGGTAACACCATATTCTAGCAAATGGAGCAAAACATATCTAAGCCATTTCAAAATAATCATAGAACTCCTACTAGAAATATATACAAGTATGCCCAGTGTTCATGAAAAAATCATATCAGGAAAGTCATAACTCTTACAATACCTTCTTATTTCTGCTGTTAATATAATTCAAAGATTGCCGATAATCCTCGTGTGTGCCACAAATTTCTCGAAAGATCGACGAAAACATTGTATCACCCATTGAACTAACGATTGACTTCATATTCCAAGTGAATCTGATGTTGGATATCCTCTTCGTCAGGAACCGAATCCATCGCTCTGTGGTGCCATCACGTCTCCATATTCGCCTAGCCCGACATGATGAATTCAATATTATCCATCACGGATATTGTCCAAACTCTTCCATAAAAGTTCAAAAATGTAGAGTACCCCATACTCTTCCAATATGTCACGCCACTGTCCCATACAATGTTCGGTTTGCATATGACAAAAATTTAATCTCCACAGCGGCTGAATTTCACTAGTAGAAAATAAATATTTAGAAAAGTGTATTGATTTCTTAAACACCCTGTATTTGTGTTCGTAACTGATATTTCATAATTGTTCATGAAAAGCAACTATAATGCTGCACGTGCCACTGTTCACAAAGTGCATATTCTCGTAACTGTTCATCTGCCTAAGAGCAGTAACGTTGGACCGACCCCATGGTCGCCTTAAATATTCCGGTCTAAAATGCATCATCTAATAAGCCGCAATACCGTTGAAATATATCGAAGTCCATTTAAAGGTTCATAATAGCAGTGTATAATTGCTATCTGCCTGCACAATTGGACTGTCGAACACAAGTCCAAACTTATTAAGTTTGACAAAATGTCGAAATAATGTTCAGCTGCTTGCATGTCGCCTGCTTGTAAAATGTCGGCCCCAGCACGACCTGTTCCGCCTCACTGTTCTCGTATAATGCGACGCTGAAAACTGGCCTCATTATATCACTTCGCTGTGCTGTTCTGTATTAAGAATGTAGCTCGAAATAATGTTCTCAGTTCTATCACAATGCTGCGTATTACTTTAACGAACTGTAACATTGGAAAAGCATTGCTGTTTCACATAATTGTAACCACGATGTTGAAAATTCATCTGCCCAAACACCGGCTT
Organism: Meconema thalassinum; assembly: GCA_946902985.2. Taxonomy (NCBI): domain Eukaryota; kingdom Metazoa; phylum Arthropoda; class Insecta; order Orthoptera; family Tettigoniidae; genus Meconema; species Meconema thalassinum. Next base: position 795,189,744 of record OX336389.2, read on the forward strand.
TCTTTCACTTCCACGGCTTGTGTAACTTGCCTTGCTAACTGTTCCTCGCACTGCACACCGTGCTCCGCTTAACTTAACTGACTGACCTACTTTCGTTCTCCTGGCGCACGTTGCTATCAGCTTAACTTGCTGGACTAATAATGCTGTCGTTTTCCTAGCGCACCATGTGCTCTGTTCAGCTTGACTGGCTGGACTCGTACTGCTGTTCTCAGACGGTGCGATGAGCTCCGCTCGGCGCTATCACGTGACCTTCCCCTTCCTTCTGTGGTCATACGTCACAACTATAATCTCGACCACAATCATATCGGCAAATAAGTTATAACATAAGGAGTTATCTGCCTTTCTTCAAGTTATCACCATAGATTTCTTGATATATTTCCTTCTATTCTGAGATTATATAATATTATATTCCATATAGATCTTTATAATACTCCAATATTCCTCCCATAATTCCATCTGCTTGACTGGTAGTGCCTCCTTCATCCTTGGCCTCCTACGTCATTTCCTACCACTCTTCTCGACTCGATCTGAGCGCTATCTTTTCTTCTTTTCCCATAAATCTCAACTATGGCTCGATCTCAACTGGCGTAGCCGATAGCCTCAACTAGGTATCGGGTACATCTCTCCCGTACATCTCCTTTTTTATCAGACATGAGAAAAAATATATATACTCTCAGGCATTCTATACACACAACAAATAATGTACACGATAGCTCTGCAATAATCCTCTTTCTAAGCATATTGATACTTCCTAATGCTGGCTGCGTTGAAAGTTCCAACAACTTCATTCGTGTCTATTCTCACAATCTTATAGCTGTTATTTCTGTATGTTTCATCAATTCGGAATGGACCAGCGTACAATGGCGCAAATTTATGGTATATCTTCAGTTGAAGATTCGATGTGACTGGCTTCCTGATCAGCACCTCGTCATTTTCCTGAAATGGTTCATGAAACCTTCTTCCTGCATGCCTCCTGGCTCTCTTCTCTGCCTGTCTTCTGAGTCTTTCTCCTGCCATCTCGACTCTTCTTTCTTGTGTAGGTTCAGGATCTACTGGTGCCTTCACTATTCGGTCCCATGGTCTATCAGGTTTCATCCCATGATGAAACACGGACGGAATCTGTCCTGTACTTTCATGTATAGTAGAATTCAAACATTGGCTAATGATGGGTATCACTTCCATCCATCGGTGGTGTTGTCTCGAAACATATAAATGACACATTTTACTGATCTCCGGCATAATTCTTTCGGCTGGATTTCCCTCTGGATACCGCACAGAATTAAATACATGCCTTATTCCCAAACGTTCCATAGCAGTTGAAAATTCCATACTGGTGAACTGTGATCCATGGTCACTCAACAAAATTTCAGGTTTTCCCATACTTGGAATTACTGTCTTCTCCAATCTGTTGATCACATACTTGGATGTAGCTTTCTGAATTGGACATAGAGATACGTATTTAGAAAATACGTCTACTGTAACCAAAACAAACTGGTTTCCTTTCGTCGAACGAGGAATCGGACCACAAATGTCCGTAGCGAACAGTTCTCTCGGCTTGCTAGGTAATATCGATCTAGGAACTTCCTTCATTAGTTTAGATGAATATTTGCTTCGCTGACAACTGTCACAGGTCTTTATGACGTCGCGGATCGTTTGTCCCATTTGTCTCCAAACAAAAGTTTCTTGAGCAAGAGCCAGAGTATTGTCTACACCTACATGAGCTGCGGTTCGATGTATCATCCAAATAACCGGTTTGACAAGCTTGGGTGGGATCACAACTCTAAGCTTAGTGTGATTCTGATCGATATATTGGCATATAATACCTCCCATCATGTGATACTTTCTAGCTTCTATCTCCGTTCTTCTAAAATCTGGATCGGCGTTGTCCATCCTGAGTGTTAAGAAACGGTAAATCCTTCGCAAAGGTGCGTATCTCTTCTGAGTTTGCGCTAACATTTTCAACTTCTCCAGAGTTCCTTGGTCCTCTTGAACTAGATTTATGTGGTTGACAATTACCTCTTCACGAGGATTTCTGCTCAACACATCTGCTAACAGATTTAATTTCCCAGGTCTATGCACAACGGTTGGGTTAAATTGTTGTAAGAACAGAGCCCATCTGGTGATGCGGTCACTTGCTAAGTCTGTCTTCATAATAAATTGGAGGGCTTTATGATCTGTGATCACCGTTATGTCATGCCCAAACTACACCTTCTTCCACGTCTTAAGAGCATGAACCACTGCTAATGCCTCTAACTCGGTTGCATAGTAATTCTTTTCACAATTCCTGAGTTTGCGACTGGTGAAAGCCAAATATATGTGTCTGTTTGCATCGTCCAACTGATATAGGATACCACTGATGCCTATTTTGGATGCGTCTGTTTCCACAAAAAGTCTTCTAGCAAAGTCTGGGTATTCAAGTTTAACGTTCTGTATTAACATATTCTTAGCTGCCAAAAATGCTTGATTACATTTGTCATCCCATTTCCATCGATTTCCTTTTCTTAGCAAATCCTGCAGAGGTGCCATCGTTTCAGTATATTCAGGACAATGTGTTGAAAAGAACTGACACATTCCTAAAAACTGCCGTACTTCTTTAAGCTTTCTTGGGGTTGGAAATTCCGAAATAGCCATTATCTTCTTTGGATTGGGCCTATATCCATCTCCATCGATTTTATGTCCAAGAAATTCGATTTCCTCATAAAGGAACTGACATTTGTCGAAATTCACCTTGAAATTCGTCCTCCGGAGATCTTCAAAAAGTATTCTAAGGTGTCTGATATGTTCTTCAGCTGTCTCAGATGCTATAATCAGGTCATCTATATAGCTCACCACATGTTCCTTGACTGCATCTGATAAATTCTCATCTAGTGCTCGGATCATCACCGGACCAGTATTCTTTACTCCAAAAGGAAAACGATTGAACACATAGGTTTTATGGTCAAATATGAATCCTGTATATTGTTTGCATTCTTCTGCTAGTTCTATATGATAATAAGAACTAGTCAGATCAATAGTAGAAAAGAAACTCTTTCCTCTAAATCTGCGCAACAATTCACGAATAACAGGTGGTCTGTCGTGTTCCGGAAGAACTCTTTCATTAAGGGCTCTAGCATCTAGGCATATCCTCAGCTTACCATTAGGCTTCTTGACAACAGCTAAAGGATTCAAATAAGCAGTCGGCATCTTCTTAATAATTCCATCTCTCTCCATATCGCTTATCATCGTACTGACTTCTTCCTTCCATTTATCTGGTATGGGATATAAATTCTTGTGGTATGGCCTGTCATCCATCAACTTGATGCTATAAGTAAAATTCTCTATGAGTCCTGATTTACCATTGAATATGTCCTCGTATTCCGAAATTGCTTGATCAAATTGCTCCTTAATTTCCGGATTCATTTTACTCTTCGTATTAGTTTTATCCTCTATAGACCTTTCAATGCTGCATACAATTTCATCCAATATATTCTCTCTGAAGAATGTCATCTCGGATTCCTGATTTTCTATGTCCTCTTCTTGAAAGTACATGCGCCTACTCTGCATATCTATGATCAGGCCACTCTCACTTAAGAAATCCACTCCTAGGATCATATCGAAATGTAGTTGACCCACAACTAGGAACATCTGCTCAAAATATCTGGTTCCAATTCCAATATCTAAAAGTACCTGACTTTTACATTTCATGCTCTAGTCTGGGATCACCCCTTGAATCTTGCTAACAACAGTTGGCAACATCGTAATATCTCCTGACAATTTCAATTCATCCAGGCAGCCTATGGATAAGAGCTCACCATAGCCCCCGTGTCCACTAATCTCTTTATTTCCTTTCCCATGACTTCCACACTAATAACTGGCAATTCATGTCGATTCCCTCGATGGACTACATCTTCTTCTTCAATTAAATCTTCGTCTTTGACTTGATATGTCTCAACTATGATGATGGATTCCCAATGACTAGTATTCTGATTCGGTGTTAATTTGTCATGTTTTTTTTTCTGCACCACTCGTGCTTGCCCTATTGACATCTCGAATTACCTCTTCGGATGGTGCACTAGGCTGTCTATTCTCTTGCCTTGATCTCCCATACTCTTGATTATCTTGTCTTTCGTTTTGATCATTCCTCCTATTATCTTGCCTATTGTTTTGATTGGACTGCTGATTTTGGTTCCAGTTGTATCTGCCTCGATATCGATTATTATATCTGTTCCGGTTCTGGTATCTGGAAATCTGATCGTAGTTCCTGTACCTACTATCTCTTGTATCTTGATCATATGGCCTCTCATATGGTCCTCGATATCTGTCATTCCCACGGACGTTGTGAATATTTCCTCTATTCCCTTCGTTTCTTCTGTTTCCCCAGGAGTCTCTTCTATCTGTCTGTGCTGCATTATCGACAACTACCGCATTCACTTCTTGCGTGTTTCGATTTTCATTCCTTGAAGTTCTGGGTGTCATCTGAGCGCTCGTATAATCCAATCTGCGTAGGATATCATCATAATGCTCAAGTGTGTTCGCTCCTGACGCTATGAGTGATCTTTGTACCTCAACTGGCAACTGCCTTGCTATTGCTTGCAAAATTTCTTCTTCTGGCAATCGAGGAATCAAAAATTGTAATTTAGCCAATTGCGAGGAAAATTAATTTGCATAATGCGTCGGATGCGACGTAGAGTAACGTTTCGAGTACATTTCTGCTCTTACGTTCAGCTGATCCTCTGCACTCCAGAATCTTCGTAAAAATGCTATGGCAAATTGTTCTATGTTCGCAAAGTTACTCCTAAATGCGCGAAACCAAGTTAACGCTGGCCCGTCTAAGGCGCGTTCGACTACCCTTAGTTCTCTCTCCTTGGCTACTCTATGTTCCGCCATGTAATCGCGAATATCTCTCAGAAATTAGACTGGGGTGACTCCTGTGTTCCCCGAAAACTTCCTTGGTTTATCATCCAGATTTCTGATTATGGTCACCGGACCTGAGTATCGTTCACTCGTACTAGACGTGCTTTTATTCTGATTCGAATTACCTTGAGGGGTAGAACTAGTCCTTTCGAAAGTAACATTCGGTTGCGTTTGACTATCTTCTCCAACGCTAACCTCTTGATTGTTCATACTGCGATCTATCGGTGTCTGATTTATCGATACCTCCCCCGTTGTAACACCTTGACTTGTAAAACTGTTTATTATAGATTCTAGTTTAGTCATCCTATCTTCTGTTCGCTTTTCCACTGTTTTGACTTTGGTCTCCAAATTATCCAACGACATAACAGTCTGCGTTCTGTTACTCTCTTCCAAATCGTTCTTCAATTTGTCTATCTTATCTTCGCATGTTGTCTTGACTGACGCGACTTGTTCTTTTAATTGATCTACATCTGTCCTGAACTGAGCTGAATCTATCTTCATCGCTTCCTTATTCTCAGTAAATCTCGCTTCCAAATTCGCCATACCTGCGATTAATTTCTCATCCAGCCCTGCACGCTTTTCTTTTGCTTCGGCATCGACCTCACTATACCGTTCTTCCACTATTGCACCGACTCTATTTTTGAACAATGCTAAGTTTTCATTAACTTTTTGATCATCATCAATTTTCCTAATGTCTGCCTGCAATTGGTTTTCTAAGGATTTCAAGTTATAATTAACCTCTCCTAAGACTTCCTCTTTAACTGTCCCAATTACTGATTTTAAACTTTTAATTTCATTACCTAAATTCATTTCTAAACCTTTGATCTTGGATTCGAAAGATACTTCGGTAGACCACTCTTGTATTTTGCCTACATCTGCCACTAAACAATCTATGTCGAATCGTAATTTCGATACATCTGATTTAATATCTTTCTGTATAGACATAAGATCTGTTCTCAAATTAAGAATATTTTCTTCTTCTCTATTTTCTAACTCAATAATATTTTTTCTTAACATTTGCAAATATTTCTCTCCTTTCATTTCTACTGCCTTTATATCTGATTGTAAAGCCTTGAATATTTCATCATTCTTTAACGTTAATCTATTCTCCAAACTCGTTAAATTATTTTTCAACTCGGTATTATTTTCTTCACTACGAGCTTGTAATCTAGTTTCTAACAATTTAAAACTATCCTTTAAATTAGCTTCACTAGCTTTCAAATTACTTTCAGTACTACTCTGTAATCTTTCTTCCAATGATTTCAAACTATCTTTGCTATTTGACTGCAATCTTGTCTCTAATGCCTTTAAATTATTTTCAGTGCTAGTCTGCAATGACTTTAAATTAGCTTCACTAGCTTTCAAATTTTCCCTACATCTATCTTGTAAATCATTCATCTGTTCTTTGCCTTCTGATTCCGTTCTAGAAATAGTTACTGCAATACCAGACATGTCACTCCGTAACTCTCCTAACACCTTAGCTAAATCTTCCGCTGACATAATTATACCTTTCAACAAACGTTTAATTCAGAGACGTTAGATAGCAAAACATTACAATGTATCAGTTCCTGATTTCACTTGGGTATAAGAAAAAATGACTTATAATTAAACATGATATAACACTAATAAGATTAGCATGATCACTGGAATGGGCATACAAGTATATTGTCTGACCAAGTTCATTAAATTTTATAACACCATTAAATGAAATAGAGATCAATCTCTTCGTAATCTAAATCTGATGTGTTCCCATAGAATAAACAAAATCGAAGTCCCACGGATGGGTAAAGCAAAGTCTCCCTCTCTCTCTGTACCCGTTCGGCCGAGGTATGCGATGACCCATCTGCTATACGCTGCCGAAGTGACGCGCCTAGCAACCACATGGGCGCAGCCACATTGGACCCAAACAACTGGTTGCTAGGTTTTTTATACATAGGAAGCTGCATTAACGCTGCGCAGCGTCTTGAATTTTGTGTATAAAAAGGTGTAATATGCGTGAAATAAGGCAAACGCCTCCCGTAAAGATCATCTACGGTTTTGGAGCTACTAAATACAAGTAAAATGTTATGGATAAAGTACGAGAATTTTGCGAGATAGTATGAATAAAGTTGACCTCACTCCTGAGGTAAGAATTGCATGGCGCGTACTACAAATTATAAATATTTATTTATAACATCATTTAGTGGATACAGTATATCTAATATAGTGCGATATTTAGGACATATATGTCCCATAAAGGTTTTTTTGGTTCATGTGGGGAGTGTAGTTGTAATTAAATATGGTTTGTACTATAAGTACGGTATTATAAACGACAACATACATAACCTTACAGCTGATTCACTAACAGCAATAAATTTTATCCTACAACTCTTCTGAGTGGTGATTTTTCACTTAATTTATTTAAGCAGTGAATTTTGTTTCCAAATAACAATTAGGCATATCCCACACTGAAATTGTCTGCCTAAATATTTTATTTTTTGCACTTTCAGAAAACAATTATCATGTAGGCCTGCCAGTAGCCTAGGCCTACACCCTGCAACAAAGTTACAGTACCGTATAGTGATATTATTCAAGCCAATGAATACTGCTTATTGCTGAAGTGATGGAGTGGCAAGTCTTGTTGTGATTGTCAGGGAAGTTTCGGTGAAAAAGTCAGTGGTGTCAAGAAATGAGGTGATGAGGATAGTGGAGAACCAGGCTATCATGGCATTATGTCAAGATTGTTAGAAAATGTTTTAATCGTTTCAGCATGAAGTATTAGTGAAAAAGTCAGTGATGCTATAAAGTTATCAAAAAAGTGGAAATATAATAACATAGGTGTGTACTTAGTCAGTTTCTTGTGCATTACTTATCTGGACAATTTTTCAAACATTGGACAGTAAAATTAGGCTAGTTCAATGAATTTATGGAATGCTACAGTATTGTACCTTTAAATTATTATAAGTTATAATAAAACTATAATTCGATTCAAAATATCGAGGCTTAATACTTAACTGCAATGTTTATACCAAACATCTTTAATAGATATCAGGAAGTACTGGTATATTATTGGAAAGTAGGCCACTCCCCTGCGATTCAACTTACATGCTCCTGCAGAAGTGTGCATGTGTTTTTCTCCTCTCACAATAGGCCTTTTTTGTTATTGAGCAACTGAGTTTAATTGTAGTTGTAACAGGTCATTTTACCACAGGTTGTGGTGAATTATATAATATGGCACCAAATGGCAGGTAGGTGGTGTTGGTGGTTATTGAGGCCATTAGCCCCTAACAGGAATGTAGGCTGATTTTATTTAGTTCTGTTGGTCAATTAATGAATTTGAATCATGAGCATAAATATTTTCTAGATAATGTTTTTGTTAGCATAGGCCTACCGTACCTCATTAAATTCATTTCTTAACTCAAACCTAAGGTATAATTTGATTTGTTTTCAAACAAATGAGGCGTTGTGGTAAACACACAAATTGTATTGAAATGCAGTCTTTGCTTCTTCTATAGCCGTTGATGAGATTTTTCCTAAACTCTCATGCAAAATATTTTAATCTGTTCCCTTATGCATTGATAGACCTTATGTTCATTTTATTCGTCACTTACTGGTAGGGCCTACGGTTCTATATTTTCCGTAGTATTGATCATTCATACGGGACGTGGTTCACAATATCCAGAAATGTTATATTTTCGTGTTTTCACTTAATTTAAGTTAAATATCGTAGGCCACATCTCTACAACCTATGCTCTAAGATGTAATGTGCATCTCGTATGCAATATTTTACAACTTTATTGGACAATTACGTTAAATTACTGTGTAAAATATACTTTTCTATGCTTTCTTGTCTCTGAACATCCATGCATGTACAATTTTATACGATACAAATAGGAAATAATGACGGCTCAAAGACGAAGCAAGCTGCAAGGGAGCCATGTTGTATTGCTGCAGTTGCTTAGCAACGGAGCGGAAGTGACGTTGACTTCGGCAGAGTATTACATCGCATTCCTGGATTTCCAGGACAGAGTGGAGTTAAATGAACATGAAGTCAAATAAGGAATGTGTCGGAAATTCAGTTGAAAATTCACAAAAGCAGAGGGTAACACGAGATAAAGTATCTCCAGGGTCGTTACGGGCTTAAATTTAATATAAAAAAATACAAATAGAAATGGGCGCCATCAACTGAATCCCTAGCAAACCACATCCTTCCTGGTTAAGCCTTAATTAAGACAAGGAAAGGATTAGGAAAACCACATCATCATCAGATCACAACTAAGATAAAAACAAATTTATTCAAACTTTGATAGTCAGACAGAAATATTAACACACATCCTACCTAAGAGTATGGTCGAATGCCAACGTTAGATTGTCATTGTCCTGAAAATCGAACCATCTCCATGCTATTCAAGAGTGTATTTCATCCACTAAAAATATGAAAATTTTCTAAAGTTTGCTTGGGTTCTCAGGTTCACCGTAGCACTATGTCTATGCGTCACTGACATTCGTGATTCCTGAGACCTAACTTCTCTTTAAGTTAACATCATGAATGTGGATGTCAAAAAAATATAAATCTGTCTGAACAAATTATTCTAATAACACATATTTAAATATCAACTTATTTTATGGCTTGAATGGCATTATTCACATGCTGAAAAATTTAATAAATGCTCCAATAAATCTAACAATTAATTTACACTATATTTACACTGTCACTAATTATTACTTCACTTAATCATTGGTTATCATCATCATCATATCAAAATTAAATATCTTTCACATTAGTTCTCATCTCAATATTCATTATATTCAAGTCAGAATAATTAATTCATTACTATCAAATCATTTGAATGACTATTATATTATCAATTCATTATATTCTCCAATTATCCACACACTCTCATTTCATTATCTCATTCATATTAAATCATCTCAATTCATCTATTTAAATTGTTTAATTCATTAATTCAAGTTGCAATTCATCAAATTATTTAAATCATATTTCTTATTTAAATTTATTTAAATCCATTTAAATTTTTTAGTCATCAGCTTCTTTAATTAATTATCACCTTTTAATTCAGTTATTCATCAGCTGTTTAATCACCTATTAATTCATTCAATTCAGTTAATTTATTCAACCTTTAATTCATTCATTTATTTAATTCATCGATTTTTTCCAAATTTATTTTATCAAATTATTTAAATTTTAATTCATCAGGTTATTTAGATTTTTATTTCATCGGGTCAGATCATTAATATGCTTAAACTTCAGATTATTATTTTATAAATTATTATTATCAGAAAATCTTGTATTATCAAAATTATTTATTTATTTAATTTTCTAAAAAATTGTTTAATATAGGTTATAGAACGTTGTCTTACAGTTTTATCACTTCCAAGTTATATCTCGTATTTAATTATCATGCCAAAATAATATTATTGCCTTCACAAAATCACGTTGGATCTCACTATCCAAAACTTCATCATATACTCTCACTTTATCAAATACCACATTTGAATACCATAATTATTCCATATAACACCATATTTATTCCACATAACACCATAACTATTCAGCGCACAGCATGAATCTCAAATATATGCTAGACTGGGTTCAACAACCTCATGTCTGCCTCAAAATACTCATCAGCAATATTGCAACTTCCACTTGGCAACTTCCAAAAAATACCTATCACAAACTTCACTTAATCACGTTGCATGATCTACAAAAATATATAACTGGCTTCAAATTATTAACGCACACAATCTCCAAGAACTGTAATTAATCTGATCATATCTAGACAACTTCTTAAACAATAAGGAAAAAATACCTTAGTAATCGTAATCCAATTCAAGATCTGCTTTTAAATAGAGCATAAATTATCTTAAGATTCTCAAAATTCACTTCACAGAAAAACACCAATGTGTTATAATATCTCACATCAAAAATATGTAATACTGATCTGCCTCAAAATAAATCTGACCATAAATGATTCATCTTACAAGATTCAATTACTTGAAATCCTTCTCAAAGGTATCAATCTACTCACAAAAGAGTATCAAAAGATCAAAGTATCAGCTGTTAAATGAATGTACTCTCAAAAGAGTATAGCAACAAAATATTGGATTGGCAAACAAGAATTACAAAATGTAACCCTGCTGACATTTATTTTTAATTTATTTGACAAAATTCGACTGATGTGTGACTTGTACTTTCTTGTTTAATCCTCTTACGATCTTAAGTACACTCGGATGATAAAAATGAGGCCCTCGACTGGCAGGTAAGGTGTGTGCCACCACGCAATCGCCTTAAGCGAAAGATCCTGCCCCGTAGACTACCATGATAATGCCCTAGACGATGGGTCAGGTGTGTGCCACCACGCAATCGTATAAAACGACAGGCCCCATCTCGTAGACTGATGAGTGAGTGTACCAGATTGGAATCAACAAGACTCTAGTTGTCACATAAAAGCGATATTCATTCACTTGAGTGAATAAAATTTTAATATCACCAAACAATCCAATAAAAAATCCCTACTGATGAATTATACATACTCGCTAGTATGCAATGAACTGACGAAATAATTTAACTTGTCCAATTGCAGATCACGAGTTCGAAATACTCGCCACAAAAAAATCTATCCAAGAAATACTATCCTTACTGAAAAATATCAAAAAGACCAAACTTCTGCCTAATAAAGCCAACCAATGGTGAGAACGTCGTATAACGGTGCCTGCCATATCATATGGTAACACCATATTCTAGCAAATGGAGCAAAAAATATCTAAGCCATTTCAAAATAATCTTTGAACTCCTACTAGAAATATATACAAGTATGCCCAGTGTTCATGAAAAAATCATATCAGGAAAGTCATAACTCTTACAATACCTTCTTATTTCTGCTGTTAATATAATTCAAAGATCGGCGATAATCCTCGTGTGTGCCACAAATTTCTCGAAAGATCGACGAAAACATTGTATCACCCACTGAACTAACGATTGACTTCATATTCCAAGTGAATCTGATGTTGGATATCCTCTTCTTCAGGAACCGAATCCATCGCTCTGTGGTGCCATCACGTCTCCGTATTCGCCTAGCCCGACATGATGAATTCAATATTATCCATCACGGATATTGTCTAAACTCTTCCATAAAAGTTCAAAAATGTAGAGTACCCCTTACTCTTCCAATATGTCACGCCACTGTCCCATACAATGTTCGGTTTGCATATGACAAAAAGTCAATCTCCACAGCGGCTGAATTTCACTAGTAGAAAATAAATATTTAGAAAAGTGTATTGATTTCTTAAACACCCTGCATTTGTGTTCGTAACTGATATTTCATAATTGTTCATGAAAAGCAACTATAATGCTGCACGTGCCACTGTTCACAAAGTGCATATTCTCGTAACTGTTCATCTGCCTAAGAGCAGTAACGTTGGACCGACCCCATGGTCGCCTTAAATATTCCGGTCTAAAATGCATCATCTAATAAGCCGCAATACCGTTGAAATATATCGAAGTCCATTTAAAGGTTCATAATAGCAGTGTATAATTGCTATCTGCCTGCACAATTGGACTGTCGAACACAAGTCCAAACTTATTAAGTTTGACAAAATGTCGAAATAATGTTCAGCTGCTTGCATGTCGCCTGCTTGTAAAATGTCGGCCCCAGCACGACCTGTTCCGCCTCACTGTTCTCGTATAATGCGACGCTGAAAACTGGCCTCATTATATCACTTCGCTGTGCTGTTCTGTATTAAGAATGTAGCTCGAAATAATGTTCTCAGTTCTATCACAATGCTGCGTATTACTTTAACGAACTGTAACATTGGAAAAGCATTGCTGTTTCACATAATTGTAACCACGATGTTGAAAATTCATCTGCCCAAACACCGGCTTTCTTTCACTTCCACGGCTTGTGTAACTTGCCTCTGCTAACTGTTCCTCGCATTGCACACCGTGCTCCGCTCAACTTCGGTGGCGTAGTCGGTAGCATGCTGAGCTGCTGTTCCCAAGATAGCGGGTTCAAACCCGGCCGAAGTCGCCGGATTTTTATGAGCGTTAAAATCCTTCAGTATGCCTTCCTTCGGAGGGGAAGTAAAGCCGGCGGTCCCATGTCATAGATTTATGGCATGTAAAAGATCCTTTCACAGACTAAACTTGTGTAAAGCAAAATTTGTTAGGTTAGATTTCGTCAGAACGCTCTATCAAAGTTCCAACGTTCACCACTAGGTATCATTGACATCTGGTGGCGAAAGTTGGAACTACTTGAAATTGAACGGAACTTGTAGCTCGCCCTTTAGGGTGTCCGCTGGAAGCAGCTACAGACTCAGGCGAGCCGAACATGTCCTCGGACACTTCCGGCACTAAAAGCCATACGATAAATAAATAAATAAATAAATCCGCTCAACTTAACTGACTGACCTACGTTCGTTCTCCTGGCGCACGTTGCTATCAGCTTAACTAGCTGGACTAATAATGCTGTCGTTCTCCTAGCGCACCATGTGCTCTGCTCAGCTTGACTGGCTGGACTCGTACTGCTGTTCTCAGACGGTGCGATGAGCTCCGCTCGGCGCTATCACGTGACCTTCCCCTTCCTTCTGTGGTCATACGTCACAACTATAATCTCGACCACAATCATATCGGCAAATAAGTTATAACATAACTTAAGGAGTTATCTTCCTTTCTTCAAGTTATCACCATAGATTTCTTGATATATTTCCTTCTCTTCTGAGATTATATAATATTATATTCCATATAGATCTTTATAATACTCCAATATTCCTCCTATAATTCCATCTGCTTGACTGGTAGTGCCTCCTTCATCCTTGGCCTCCTACGTCATTTCCTGCCACTCTTCTCGACTCGATCTGAGCACTATCTTTTCTTCTTTTCCCATAAATCTCAACTATGGCTCGATCTCAACTGGCGTAGCCGATAGCCTCAACTAGGTATCGGGTACAATACTAACTAATGGAATTCATTCAAAATTGACACAACAATAGATCATATTATTTCAGATTATTTCTGACCAATACATGTATGTCCTTGTTGCCAACATGATTTTATGCGCACTGTTAGATCCAATTTTAACTGCATGTAACGTCCATGCTATCCATTGGACTTCAACCAAATGTTGTATTCTGTACCTTACGAGATGGAACTAAGAATATATTCAGTCATCAGGGCTGCCAACTGTAGTTCTCTATTAGGCTACATTATGCCAGGTATACAGTGTTTCGATCTAATTAGAAATTCCGATATTACCAACTTAATTTCGTCATTATTCTAGATAGATCCATATAGATTAATCATTGGCATGAATCATAAATTTAAAGAAAAGTAGGCTCTTTAGTTCGTCACGGAACTTCTTGTTAGCCTACTTTTCACATTTTACAAAAATGAGGAAAAAGTAGACTTATGAGATCGATCCGGGAAAATGTGTGTCTGTCTGTCTGTCTGTCTGTCCTTCTGTCTGTCTGGCTGGCTGGCTGTGTGTGTTTCCCTCTATCAACTCCCAAACGGCTGCAGTAATCAAAACCAAATTTAGTATGAGTAAAGATGTGCACCGGAATATCTCATGTCCATATTTGAAAATGATGTCAGTGCTACCAACTGCTGAAAAAACGCACTAGGAATTTGAGGTCCATGTTGGATATCTTGCAAGGTATGCATGGGAGCTTTTCCAAAATTGGCACACATGTAGATAATACAGTTTCAGTTTAATTTCCAGGAGGCCAACCATGACAGTGTTGCCAAAATAATTTTAAGCCTTCAGATAGGTCCAATGTTTAAATGCATATAACTTCTATACTATCAGTTGGATTTCAACCAAATTTCGTATGTGCTATGTGTACCATAACGGATATGACTATACGTATTGTTAAGAGTAATCAGGGCTGCCAACTGTTAATAAATGCTGTCTATATTTTTAACCCTAATATCAATATATCAGGAAGTATGCAAGCCAACAGCCCTATACTTTGCACACGTATAGCACCTGACATTCTAGATTAATTTGGAGTAATTAATACAAGGCAGTGCTGCCAACATGATTCCATGCCTGCTGATATGTCCAATTTTAAAATACATGTAACTTCTATACTAACAAATGGATTTCATCCAAAATTCGCACAACAACATATCATAATATTTCAGATTATTTCTGACCAGCACACGCATGGTATTGTTGGTAACATGCTTTTACGCGTGCTGATAGATCCAGTGTCTAATTGCATGTAACGTCCATTGGACTTCAACCACATTTTGTATTCTGTACCTTAAGAGATGTAACTAAGAATATATTCAGTCACCAGGGCTGCCAACTGTAGTGCTCTATTAGGCTACATTATACCAGGTATATTTTGAACTAATTAGATATTTCGATATTAAAAACTTAATTTCGTCATTATTCTAGATAGGTTCATATACTGTAGAATAATCATTGGCATGAAAAGTAGGCTGTATAGTTCTTCACGGAACTTCTTGTTTTTTAATGTGATTATAGTTTTCTATATCCTGTGGGTCACCTTTCTTTGCTTTAGTGTAATACATGATCTTTAGCTTCCTAATAACATCAAGGTAAGGCGTATCCATTTGGTATTATTAGCCTACTTTTCACATTTTGCAAAAATGAGGAAAAAGTAGACTTATGAGATCGATCCGGGAAAATGTGTGTCTGTCTGTATGTCTGTCTGTCCTTCTGTCTGTCTGGCTGTGTGTGTGTCCCCCCCTATCAACTCCTAAACGGCTGCAGAAATCGAAACCAAATTTAGTATGAGTAAATATGTATACCGAAATATCTCACATCCATATTTGAAAATGATGTCAGTGCTACCAACTGCTGAAAAAACGCACTAGAAATTTGAGATCCATGTTGGATATCTTGGAAGGTATGCATGGGAACTATTCCAAAATTGGCACACATGTAGACAACACTATTTCAGTTTAATTTCCAGGAGGCAATACATGACAGTGTTGCCAAAATAATTTTAAGCCTTCTGATAGGTCCAATTTTTAAATGCATACAACTTTTACACTATCAATTGGTTTTCAACCAAATTTTGTATGTAATATGTGAACATAAACAGATATAACATAGCGTATTCTTAAGAGCCACCAGGGCTGCCAACTGTTAATAATTGCTCTCTCTATTCTTTTATCCAAATACCAATATATCAGAAAGTATGCAAGCCGACAGCTTTAAACTATGCTTACGTATAGTACCTGACATTTTAGATTAATTTTGGAGTGACTTATATACTTCAGTTCTACCAACATAATTCTAAGCCTGCTGATAAGGCCAATTTTTAAATACATGTAACTTCTGTACTATCAGTTGGATTTCAACCAAATGTCGTATGTGCTATGTGTAATATAACAGATATGACTATAAGTATTCTTAAGGGCAATCAGGGCTGCCAACTGTTAATAAATGCTGTCTATATTTGTGTAACCTAATATCAATTTATCAGGAAGTATGCAAGCCAACAGCCCTATACTTTGCACACGTATAGCACCTGACATTCTAGATTAATTTGAAGTAATTAATATAAGTCAGTGCTGCCAACATGATTCTATGCCTGCTGATAAGTCCAATTTTAAAATACATGAAACTTCTGTACAAACAAATGGATTTCGTCCAAAATTGGCACAAAAAGATATCATAATATTTCAGATTAGGCTATTCCTGACCAGAACACGCATTATATTGTTGTCAACATGCTTTTACGCGTGCTGATAGATCCAATGTCTAACTGCATGTAACGTCCATTGGACTTCAACCAATTTTTTTATTCTGTGCCTTAAGAGATGGAACTAAGAATATATTCAGTCACCAGGGCTGCCAACTGTAATGCACTATTAGGCTACATTATGCCAGGTATCTTTCGAAATAATTAGACATTTCGATATTACCAACTTAATTTCGTCATTATTCTAGATAGGTTCATAAACTGTAGATTAATTATTGGCATGAAACTTAATTTTAAGAAAAGTAGGCTCTTTAGTTCGTCACGGAACTTCTTGTTTTTACTTTGTTTTTGATCTGGACTGTTATTTTTTTTTCTTAATTGGGCAGCATTTATTTAAGGAAGTAAGTATTATATTCATAAACTTATCAGCTGCTTCAGAAACATTGTTATAGCTCACAATTATGTTTTCCAAATTCCTGCTGGTCAACTCGTGCCTTAATCTGAGAAAGTTATTGTCGCTCAACATCCTAATATACTTGACTTGCCTATTTTCTGGGAAGTGTCTTGTATCAATTTGAAATGTTAGCCAGAGGCCACTATGGTCAGACAAGAGAGGTTTTGTAACACCAAAATTATAACCATTTGTTGGCACATTAGTAATAATGTTATCTAAACAAGACTTCTTTCTAGTTGGTTGGTTATTGATCAGATAAAAATCAAAAGATTTTAAAATGTTACAGAATTGTTTCTTTGCCAGTGATTCAATTAATACATTTATGTTAATATCCCCTAAACAATATATTTTATACTTCTGGAATTATGCTAAGTAACAAGCAAACCTTTGCCATATGTTTATGGAGGCCTGGACATCCGAATCAGGTGTACGATATATGGAAATAATAATAAATTTAACTCTTGTAAACTTTACCCTAGCTACTTCCAAGATCTGTTCATTTAAATCCATTATTATACTGTCCATGTTTGTAGTTACATTCTTGAATATAGCAACACCCCCGTTTGATTTATTTTTTCTACAAAAGCTAGTCATTACCTCATACCCTGATGGAATATAAAGACTAATATCTCCCTTCACAAGCCAATGTTCATTTACACACAAGATATCTATTGAAAGGGAATTGAGTAAGATTTCTAGTTCACCTAACTTATTTCTTATAGATTGTAAGTTGATATGAAATATATTAAGCTCTTACACAACTTGTGAAGATAGCTCATCAGATTTGTTTTCAGTGAAATTTACATCTTTAGTAAGTTCATTCAAAATTACTAATTTGTCTGTAACATTATTTTCAACTCGGATCTTTGTACAAGGTTTCTGGTTTAAGGATCCGAGTTTCCTAGCACGTTTCCCTGCAAAGGCCAGGTAAGAGGTATAGCTTTTCTCAATTTTGAGACATCGCTAATCTCCCTCCTGATAATGCAAGCAATTTCCCTTCCTAGAGCTTCTTTTGCTTTGTGGTTAAGGTGCAAGCCATGCTTACAAAAACATTTCTCTGCTAAATTTGGAAATATCAATAACTTCACAATTTTTTAAGTGTTTACATAAGATATGAATTTGAGCATTAGTTTCACTTACAACCATATTAACACAAGATTCCTTTATAAGACCATGTCTATAAGGTACATTAACAACAATTACTTGTAAATTATTCATTATTGAGAGCTTACCTTTTAAACTCCTGACTAATTTGTTACCTTCATTAGCAGCAACATCGTTGGTCCCTGTCACAATTACTACATAATTGTCCTTTTCATTAGAGGATTGCAATTGGCAAGAACATCCACAGTTTTTGCACCAGGTTTTTCTGATCCACACACTTGTATACAAGGATCATCGAGATTAGACTTGATTTCTTTTGCCAAGCACCTACCCTGGCTGTCTGCATACACGTTGACTGCTTGCCGTGAGGAAGTTGAATTATTAGTTTTCTTATGTGGGCTCCTAGCACTGTGTTTGGTTTTACTATTGGATGATTCCGGTGAAAACGTGTCATTTGAAATATGTTCAAGCACTTGAAATTTATTGGAGCACTTCACTGTTGCACTTGTGTGTTTCAAAACACACTCGTTTCGTCCCATTTGATTTGCATTAGGCCTAAAATGCGACCTGTAACCTTTGTCCAATTCTGTATTTCTTTCTTGTCTTCTTCTAACGCTGCAATTCTTTCTTTTAAAGATTAATTTTCAGCTCTCAAGGCGATTAAGTCTTCTTGAAGTACACCTAAAATTTAAAACACGGATTCATAATTGTTTTGTTGTTGTTGTTGTTTAGTCTCCATGCTATTGCCGCTTTGTTTACATGCAACGCAGATCCGCTCACATTCATGTTCGTTAAAATTGGACTTGATATTGATATTTCCACTGCGAGAATGGTACCATTCATCACAAATTGTACATAGAAAACCGTTTTTCAATACTATATTACATTTAACACACTTTTCGTCACTGATTTTGAGATTTATCGGAGATAACTCAGACTCGGTACTAACAGCCGCCGCCATGTTCAAGAGTACGTTAAGCGTCGCTCTTTCAAGATTAAGAATAGGACCAAGATTAACCACGTCGTGTGAAAACACATACGCAACACATTCACCATCAACCAGGGCATGCTTTCAGACCACCTGTCCGAAATTATATGACAAGCCATTACCATGAAATAATAATGTTCTCTCTTCCAGGTGACTGAAATATTCCGAATGAATTCCCAAACTAAAGAGCAAATTATTAATTTATGATAATAAGAGTAATTTCACACATATATTGCGATACTTAATAATTTTGTTTTATATGGTTGCATTCCAATATTTAATTAACTTATTTTAAACTTAATTTCGTTCTTCCTCATGGCGGATGTTACCGTGAAGGCGATTGCAAGTGGAACAGTAAACTTTTTGCAGAGCTATTTTTTTGGAGCTTGATAATTAATTTATGGCACAGTAGTTATCTGGATTCATGATCTGTGATCTTAAACCCTACTGTAATTAATTCAGATTGTATAAGAATACGAAGCCTATAATGATCGTTAACATTAAGAGATTCTGATCAGTCTTATGATTGCCGTTTAAGATTTTTAGCCTACATTTCACATTTTGCAAAAATGAGGAAAAAGTAGTCTTATGAGATCGGGCAAATGTGTGTCTGTCTGTCTTTCCTTCTGTCTGTCTGTCTGTCTGTCTGTCTGGCTGTGTGTGTGTGTGTTCCCCCCCCCCCCTATCAACTCCTAAACGGCTGGAGCAATCGAAACAAAATTTGGTAGGGGTAAAGATCTATACCTGAATATCTCACGGCCATATTTGAAAATGATGTCAGTGCTACCAACTGCTGAAAAATCGCAATTGAAATTTGAGCTCAAAGCTGGATATCTTGGAAGGTATGAATGGGAGCTATTTCAAAATTAGCACACGTATAGATAATAATATTGCAGTTTAATTTCCAGGAGTCTATATATGGCAGTGTTGCCAAAATGATTATAAGCCTGCTGATAGCTCCAATTTTTAAATGCATATAACTTCTACACTATAAATTGGAATTCAACTAAATTTCGTATGTGCTATGTGTACATAAGCAGATATGACTGAGCGTATTATTAAGAGCAACCAGGGCTGCCAACTGTTAATAAAAGCTGTCTATTTTTTACCCTAATATCAATATATCAGAAAGTATGCAAGCCAATAGTTCTAAACTTTGTACACGTATAATACCTGGCATTCTAGATTAATTTGGAGTAACTAATATGCGTCAGTGCTGCCAACATCATTCTAAGCCTGCTGATATGTCCAATTTTAAAATGCATGTAACTTCTATACTAACCAATGGATTTCATTCACAATTGGCACAACAATAGATCATATTATTTCAGATTATTTCTGACCAATACATGCATGACATTGTTGCCAACATGATTTTACGCGCGCTGTTAGATCCAATGTTTAACTGGATGTAACGTCCATGCTTTCCATTGGACTTCAACCAAATTTTGTATTCTGTATCTTAAGAGATGGAACTAAGAATATATTCGGTCACCAGGGGCTGCCAACTGTAGTGCTATATTAGGCTACATTATGCCAGGTATATTTCGAACAAATTAGACATTTCGATATTACCAACTTAATTTCATCATTATTCTAGATAGATCCATATAGATTAATCATTGGCATGAATCTTAAATTTTAAGAAAAGTAGGCTCTTTAGTTCATCACGGAACTTCTTGTTTATAATGGTTTAAGGATTACTTGACATTAGGTCAAAAGGAATTTGGAAATGCACTTTTAACAAAAGCACAATTAATAATTAGTTGTAGACACATTATAGTGGTCTAAGAGTAGCAATTGTTGGAAATGAGATTTTCCATTCCAACTTATTAATAAATTAATAATTATTGTATTTCTTCGATGATATAAATGTTTGTGATTATGCCAGGATGCATGGGGGTCTATGCAGTCCTAGGTCAAATGGTATTAGTATGTGCTTTATATTAGTAATTATTTTTAATATTTCCAATTTTGGGAAAGAGTGCAATGACAGTTTTTTTTACTGTCCAATTGATCGTCTTTTTGTGCACTGTTGTCAGGGTTAAATGAGCTGGTCAATTCAATTTAATTACTATGCAGATCACAAGCAATTCTTCAGTACTATAATGTCTTTGAATGCAACTGTTACATCATCGCAATCTGAATAATTTAATTAATCCCATGAGGACATATTGAACCCAATTTCTTATTTGAGAATGACTTGAGTGATTAGAATGCCCTTGTAAACCAATTTTTCAGTTGCTACGATAGATCAATGCTACTTGAGCTGAGATGTTTTCTATAAAGAAACTTGAAATTATTGTGGTAATATGATGATAATAATCATTATGTATTTCCTATGATTAATTTAATCCAATTAATTAATTAACGGTCATTAAAGTCAATCTAATGTATGTAAATATCAGGGGTGTGTATAATTTGTGTGTGAATTATTAATTTAGTTTGTTTAATGGGAAGGAAAAAATTGTTTAGTTATTTTTTTTTCTACAAGCTGAAACTGATAGTGAAGTGTTTTTTTTATTTTTATATTCAGCTAAACATCGAACTCTCGAACTCTGATTAATTTCTTTTGTGAGAAATTCCCATTTAAGTGAAATAGGGTAGCTCAACGGCACAGATAGACATTATGGATACTGGATCTTTCTTTTGTCCGTCTGCTCTAAAATAAATTTAGGATCTTGATTTTAACAATTTCAAATTATTCCTGTAGTTCTGAACTTCTCCCGAATCAGTGATAACTTTTTTTTTCTTGTTTGTGAGGTATTTGTCCTATTGAACCTTGCATGCCTATCCCTTTAAACGACCCGATATATTCGATCTCTTGCCTGCCCGAGCTAGTTGTTATGATTTTTTTATTGGACAAATATTTCCAGGACTTAATTTTTTATTTTATAGCCTGTGTCCCTTCTTCGGTTTCTCGTTGAAATCGTCGGGCCAACGTGACGTCGGGGAAACGGGCACAGTACGAGCGAGTGAATCCGACTCCTCCCCCATGTTCACAGTTGTTCTGGGTTTGGTAGAGCCATTTAATTTTCAAACCATCTTGTCATACATTCTATTGCTATCACACACAAACAAAAATAAATGAAGAACATTGTCAAGTAAATTCTGGATCATTTACCACAGTACCGTTCACTTCTCTATGTGTCCCAATTTTGGGGCGTCTGCCTTTGGTGGTGTGTGAAACCCTTGGATAGCTGTACCTTTTATGCATTTTCTCACAATGTACAAGTATATGTTCATGGATAGCCAGTTGCATGATTAACTTAACGGCGAATTAGTTCGTCTTCATATAGACTCAAAGTTATATCATGTGCATTCCTATTGGATCACCCTGAACGCTTTGCAACTACTAATGAATTTGACCTGGAACTTGCTGGTGAGAGCTATGGGATCACTGGGCCTCGTCTTTGTTTCATTTATTGCTCATTGTGCAAGTGAATGGTTAGTTCTCAATATTTGATCAAAATCGAATATGTCCATTTTTTGGAAACTACCATACTCTTTCCGTATAGGATGGATCTGGCGACGTCCCATACATGCACACAGTAAAACATTTCGCGCCAAATTGTTGCTTGTGACCATTTTGAGTGTTGACGTTTTTATATATTTATTTAGCGTATGGCTTTACAGATGAAAATGAAAATCCACAGCCTGCTTCCAGTCTCCGACCGGGTCAGGAATGGAATAAATGAAGACCCCATCTAGCGGCGAAGATATGAACTGTGCCGGCTGCCGAAGCCTGTCGCACTCCTCCGGGGCAATGATTAAATGAATGACAGATGAAATGAAATGTTAGTGGAGAGTGTTGCTGGAATGAAATGTTGACAGGAAAAACCGGAGTTCCCGGAGAAAAACCTGTCTGCCCCCGTTTTGTCCAGCACAGATCTCACATTGAGTGACCGGGATTTGAACCACGGACCCAGCGGTGAGAGGCCGGCGTGCTGCCGCCTAAGCCACGGAGGCTCTATGGCTTTACAGATACAATATATAATTTTACACAGAATAAATAGTATACACAATAGCATATCCTTGCAAACATCTCTTTTGAAATTCCCCTTTTTCAACAACTGACAAAGTATTCCAAGGTATGCTATTAATTTGTTTTCACACATTTTAAAGCAACAAAACAAACACATAATGCTTAAATTTATATTTAAAGATCATTAATTCACACAAGGGCACTCCATTAAGTATAACCTCCAACTTGAAGTTTGAATTTATATTTAACCCTCAATGGTCCCTCAGACTCTGGCGATTTTTCTTTTAATAACGAATTGGATAGCACGGGAATTATGGCCTTGTCATTCTACGTAAATTAAGTTTGCGCCATTGTGGAGCCAAGGCCAAACCAGCAGCTTCATTGTTTAACTGCGTTCCGGTTAGTAGGTGGTTAAATCGAGCATGGGGTTGGTCGTACCCCAGTGTGACTTTTGTGGGAGAGTTGATATATTATGTGAGTTGGAAATTTACTCGATTTATTCCTGTTTTGCTGTCTGTTTTCGTTACTAGAATGGAGCGAAGTATTTAACGAGTGTTGTTTATTTCAGGATTAGTAAAACTGAATATTGAAGATGGCGTCTTCGTTTCAAGGTGTGGCTCTTAGGTCAGATGAAGATATCCGTAAGGTGCTTTTGGAAGATAACGATGGAAATGTGAGGGATTTTCCAACAGTCTATTCTGATGCTGATGATGATTTTGTAGTTGTGCAATCGAGTTCTGAGAGTAAAATTAGTGTGGTAGAAGATGAAGATGAAGAAGTACAAGCGAGAATAAGAAATACTTCTGTCTTGAAGGGCAACAAATTTGTGGAGTGCAGATGAACCAGCTAGACAAGGAAGAGTTGTTGCAAGGAACATTGTCACTCATTTTCCTGGGAGCAGGGGACCTGCAAGACATGTAAAACACCCTTGCAAGCATGGGAACTTTTGATAGACGATTACGTAATAAATTGTGTAGTACAGCATACAAATCATCATACTACAACACAAAGCGAAACAAAATATTTTAATGGTCTGCTGTATCTGTTAGGTGCTCAGAAATCTTCTCATGTTCACACTGAAGAGCTCTGGTCGCCAATATATGGCAATGCGATGTTTAGAGCAACAATGAGCTTACACAGATTCATGTTCTTTGCGGCTTGCCTGCGCTTTGATGATAAGGATTCAAGGGAACACAGAAAAGCTACTGACAAATTAGCTGCTATCAGGGACATTTGGGACAGATTTATAATCAACTGCAAGTCAATGTATACACCATTAGAGCATTACTCAATTGATGACCAGTTGCTAGGATTTCGAGGCAACTGTCGTTTTAGAGTATATATTGCATCAAAACCCGACAAGAATGGTCTGAATATAGTAATGATGAACGATTCTAAAACGTTTTACATGGTGAATGCCATTCCTTATACAGGCAGGGTACAAACTGAGAACAAGGAGCCCTTTCCATCTTACTATGTCAGAAAGCTGAGTGAACCGATTCATGGAACTCACATGAATATCACCGTTGACAACTGGTTTTCCTCCATTGAACTCTTCCAGAAAATGTTAACTGATAATGGAATAACGATGGTTGGGACCCTTAGGCAAAACAAACGTGAGATGCCTCCTTATTTTCTATGTAACAAGGAGAAAGACAAGTCACTCTTTGCATTTGACTCTAGTGTCATACTCCCCGAGGAAGAATAAAATTGTGATACTGCTCTCAACAATGCATCATAACGCTGATCCACTCACCAGAAAACCAGCTATGATTGGATTTTACAATTACACGAGAGGTGGAACAGATACGTACGATCAGCTGTGCCATTCGTATACAACAGCCAGGAAGACGAACCGCTGGACCATGCGATTCTGGTTTGGGATGCTGGACCAAAGTGGCATCAATGCCGCTGTTTTATATACCCTAAACAGTGAGAACTGCCCAATGGTAATAAGACAGTTTTAAAATAATCTTGCTTCGGGACTGATTGAACCTTTCCTAATAGAACGCCTGGATGTACCCACACTCAGGAGATCTCTTCGGTTGTCAATCAGTGATATTTTGAAGATTAATCCCAAAACTCCACCACGTGACGAACTAGCTCTTAAGCAGAGGTGCTCCTTCTGTCCACGGGTAAAAGATCGGAAGACAAAACTCATGTGCTCGTCTTGCCGACGAGCGATATGCGACGAACATCGGGCATTGTTGTGCATTGATTATAGAGTATAAACACCACTGTAACATTATGTAATGACCTAATTACGTACATTGTTACTTTTACTAGACCAGTGGTGATTGTTAGCAAAGTGCATACAAGTGAATTGTTTATTACCGAGGAAAACCGCAAAATATTAGAATATTTTCAGTATTCTTCATTAGACATAAGATTATTTAAGTGTTATAATTTTTGTATTGTAGTATCGATTTCATATTATACAGTAGAATAATGACACAAATCGCTATGAACATTCTCAATTAGTCTCTGAATCCATCCATGCATTCTATTTTGCAATATGTTGTAATATTTTTATTTATAATTCATTAAAATATTGGGGTTCGTCAGACCCCAGTGCGACCTTTGAGTTTCATTTGGGGAAGTGTGTCCATTGAGAGTTAAATATCATTAATTCACAAAAGGGCACTCCTATAAGTATAACCTCCAACGCGAAGTTTTGGCGTCTTGTTGCTTTAAAAAGGGCTGACGCTTTTGATTGGTCCTAACTGGGCATTCTCCAAGGAACCCTAAAAGTGAGATAAGATCCATGAAAGTCTCGGTCATTGTGAGGAAAAATACGTGCCAGACATCATACAAAGAGTTCTCTTCTCCATAAGACATTAACCCTGTATTTTGCTGTAATAATTCATCCACCGAAAGTAGCACTCGGAACAACTGATACCTTACATAATTTTTATGGAAAATAATGCAAATTTCTCGTAGTACATAATATAATGTCGGTTACTGCTCAATAGCTTATTAACATAAGTAATCAACAGATCATTCTTATAGGTTGCAAATGAAGAAATTATCCAATATTAGAAACGTATGGACTTAGATTTGGAGAGACAGACCCTCTGCAGTTTCACCCGTGCTCCGGGTAATGTGCTCAAGATGCCACGTAGGGAATAACATCAGAGATCTTAAATTATTAAATAATTAGGACCTACTTCGCATTTGAATTAT
Source organism: Meconema thalassinum (assembly GCA_946902985.2). Lineage (NCBI taxonomy): Eukaryota > Metazoa > Arthropoda > Insecta > Orthoptera > Tettigoniidae > Meconema > Meconema thalassinum. The sequence continues at coordinate 795,216,027 of OX336389.2, forward strand.
ATGAGGCGATTGAGGAATCATTTATTGAAGCCATCATCTCTACACACATTTACTAATCGACCTCTTGACTGTCCGTTCAATGAATAGGAACTTCGTTTACAGGAAGTGATAAGTATTGAAGTTCAGAGACAGAATGTTTTAGTGTAGGTCGATAACCACTGCTCGATATGTAACAAACCAGAACTATACCAGGCTGGATTATTGCGCATGAGATGGCAGTCTGCCAGCTCTGCGATCGACCAGTGGCGGGTGGACCCGGAAGAGGTCAATGGTTTGCGTCTATGTTTCCGGTGCGGGCAGGGAACACCAGTATCTTAGATGCCACGCATGGTGAGACGTACTAAACTCACAAACACATTTCTCGTCCTCAAAAGCAACAAATTGTATAGGAAGCAATAAAACCTGTTCTGCAATAAAACGTTTTTGTATTCAAACAGTAAAAATAATAATTTTATTATTATTATTATTATTATTATTATTATTAATAATAATAATAATATTAACACCGTGTGAGAAATGTTTAACCATTGCAGTATCACAACAAATTACCTGCGTGTTCTGCTATTCATGTAACCTACTATATTCAGAAGGAAATGGAATTAGAGTAAACCGACGTCAGAGAGGAAATGATCTCTTAAAAAAGGAATGGCCTGCAGAAAAACGTCCTAAATTAATTTCTTCAGAAAGAGTCTCCCTTAATTTAATGAGAACATTCCACAGACTCCTTCGGAGAGAGCCGCTGCGCTGGTGTGGCCTGTAAATTGAGTTAACTGGAAATAGATCGAGTCCGATTCCTTGGAGGAATCGTTAATTGAAATCTAGATCTCGTGAGAAGAATGACATCTGAATGAAAACATTCTTAGCTGACAAGAGCACTGTTTCTTCAGGATTAAGTATACTACTGCTAGTATTACAGACCACTTTCACCATTATCTATAAGCATCTAGTCATGCACTGTACGGACAAGCATGAAGGTATATTAAAGTAACATATCTACAGAGATTTGCTGCTCTAATATCCTCTGATCCATTGCAGATGTCTAGATTCCGTTTTCTTGAATGTTAAAAGAAAGGGCGTCTTGGATATCTGATGCTATTGCTAATAACCATTTTAATATAGTAATTTCAACTTTCAGCATGACAGTATATTATTAGTCAAATTCATCATTGTAAATAGTTAAAAATCAGAAATATATTTTTTGGAAGAACACAGGAAACAAACGAGTAATGTCAAGCGTAGAGGCAGCTTAAGAACGCCACACTGATAGCATTCCGGGTACGTAATTTAACCAGGCATACTATTTCCTGATAATGTGTAATAAACCTCTTCTTCAAAATTAGTAGTCTGATTTACAGAATAATTACACCGCTAAGGGCTGTTTACTGCCGGCGGATATTAGTACAGTTCTATTCTTAAAATGAAAGCAGTTAGCCATGTGTCAGTAATTAGTAACGCCACGAGTACATGGATCACAATATATTTGGAAGCGAGCTGTTAGGTGTCTAAAGGCATGCGTCAACAATTGTGTGATGATAATGATGATGATGGATCAATAAATTAATACATTAAAATTAAAATAAATGTATGCCCGAAACTGTAACTGTTCCAGTGCATTTTCAGTTTCAGATGCCCATTCCTTCAACAGCAATGAATGATAACCACTTCGAATTCATGCTGGAAACCGGGAAGTGAATTTTAAATTGGATGAAATATAAACATAATTAGCATATTACCTTGTTGCAAAGTTACGTTTTGTGATAAGCATTTTCGTCAGCACTGTGAATTAGCAGATATATTTTTTTAGGAAACAAGTGTATTGTTTGATATGGAAACTCAAGTTAAAAGAATGAGACATTATTTGGACAGGTAATTTGAAGCACAACAAAGCAAAACGCGCAAAAGGGCAAAAGATCCACTGCTCGGCACGGCACGCGACGATTGTATACACACACAGGGCGCTGCACTGTGACCATTAGACTGCATTAAGTAAACTGCAAAGCTGTCGGCGCACGGTATCATCTCCCAGGGGCTGACAACTGGTGGAATGGGGGTTGGTGACTTCGGGACCACAGCTGAGTCCAAAATTGCTTTCACTTACTTGTACTGGGCTCCTAATCATCATTCCTGTTGATCTTCCTTGGTCAACACTTGTTGTCTTCCAACCTCATCGGTATAAGGGCACCCAAGGCCTAGGGTGTATTTCATTTTCCTGCCTTTATTGCCACTTGTCTGATCTTTCATAATACCCTCGTTCTTCGAGATGTCAGATCACTTCTTTTCTTTTCACGGCACCACCTGCCTTCTGCACAAGGCCCTAAAGGAGGCAGGTTGTGAGTAGTCCCACCATACATGATGTACACGGAGTTGCTTTACACGCTAATGGATCCACGACTGGTGAGCTCGACAGTTGGTGACTTCGAGATGGTTTTCAGATGTGTCCGCTTTTTTTTCCTTTTTCCACTGACTTTGGGACTGGCCCTCTCTCTTTTCATCATCCTATCTGCCTGCCATGATTTCCACGTCCCTCAGTCCTCATCCTTCGAGAGTTGAGGGCATTTCTTTTCCCGGTCATGTATTGCCCTTGTTCCTGTTTTATCCATTTATATTTCTACTAGCAACCCAACCCGGCTTCGCCCGGGAACAGTTATGAATGCATTACGTGATAAGCGCTTTTTTTCAGTGTCAATGAACAACGACCAATATCCGTTTTACGTCTCGGCATGATGGGTTAAAATCACTGACTGGATTAATAATTATATTATCATGGAGATGCATGTGAAACAAATTCTTGTCAGACGTAATTAAAGAATGGCGAGGTGCAAGAAACACAAATCCCCCTTCCGCCCAATTTTAACTTGACTGTGAATTTTGCGGAACGAAAAGCCGAGTTGCACTTCCAGGAAAACTCCAAACACAACCACTCTTCTCTAAAGTTTTTAACTCAACCCGACTCGATAGTTTGCTGCTGGCTGTATCTGGGGCAATAAGCTCGTCCGCTAGCTAAGCTGTAACTGGGGTGATAGACTCGCCCATAGCTAGCTCGTAAACTGTCGCTTCAGTAACTGAATGGAGATTGTTGGAAGAAATGAAAACATAAAAACACTTACAGTAGGCGATGTATTAAAGATAGAGATATGCTCTCCCGGGCTTTTTTGTAGAACTTTTCATGCTGAACAATTCTTACACTCATTGCCCAGCGTAAGCTTAGAAAGCGCACGGACGCCAGTTGTTTATTACACCTTTTCACTGAAAATGCTAGTGCTTGACTTCCTTTGGTCATAATTAAATTATTTTCTAAAGAAACCTTCCTCGAGATATCCTTTACAGAATGGTGAAAACCGCATCAAAATCCATTCAGTGGTTCTCGAGATTACCCGTGACATCCAAGAAAAGGGGACTTTGTTTTAAACTAAGTGGAGATTATACGCCAATCAGTATAATTTAATATAATATAATCCCCCTTCGGTACAATCTGAAATTGACTGTGAATTTTGCGGAACAAAAAGTTCACAGGTGAAATGAGAGTTGCACTTCCAGGGAATGGCGAGGTGAATGAAACTCAAATCCCCCTTCCGTCCATTCGTAACTTGACTGTGTTTCACATGCGAAATGAAGAAAACCCGAGTTGTACTTCCAGGGAAACTCCAAACACAACCACCCTTCTCAGAAGTCTTCACTCAACACGACTCAACGGTTTACTGCTGGCTCTATCTGGGGCAATAGGTTCGCCCGCTAGCTAGGCTGTAACAGGGATGATAGACTCGCCGTTGGCTATCTCATAAACTATCGCCTCAGTAATTGAATGGACATGGCTGGAAGAAATTAAAACGTAAAAACACTTATAGAGGGCGATGTATTGAAGATAGACATATGCTCTCGCGGACGTTATTGTATAACTTTTCATGCTGAACAATTCGTACACTCCTAGTATTTAGATATTTTAAACGGTTTGCCCAGCGTAAGCTTACAAAGCACTCGGACGCCAGTTTTTTTCTACTTTTCCACTGAAATCGTTACTGCTCGGCTTCCTTTGATCATAAATAAATTATTTTCTACAGAAATCATCCTCGATATATCCTTTACAGAATGGTGAAAACCGCATCAAAGCCATCCAGTGGTACTCGAGTTTACCCGTAACATCCAAGAATCGGGGACTTTGTTTTATACTAAGTAGATATTACGTAAGTTGGATCTAAGTTATAAGTTAGTTATTGCAGTAAGCAGGGCTGGAATGCGAAACTATATACATGGCTGTGGGGGCGAAAATAATTTAATTTCGCCATGAGCGCCATATTCGGGAGCGAAATTATAATGATTGTCGGCGCGTAATTAAATCAAAGCGAAACTTATTTCGAAGCGAAATACATTTAATTACAGACTTTAAATTTCGCTTCCGGTGCGAAATTAATTTCGTTCCACACTTTTAATTTCGCTCCCGGCGTGAAATTAATGTCATTCCAGACTTTTTATTTCGCTCATGGCGCGAAATGAATTTCGTTCCAGGCTTTTAATTTCACTCCCGGCGCGAAATTAATGTCGTTACTGATTTTTAATTTTGTACCCAGCGCGAAATAAAATTCGTTACAGACTTTTAAATTTGCTACCTTCGGGAAATAAAATTCCCAAACGGAATTCAGTTTTGACCCCCGACGTGAATTTAAAATGCACGAAACATTTCATTTCGTTGTTGAAATTAAAATATATTCGTTTCAATTATGTTCGGTACGATGTTCAAAGTCTCGACGTTGGCCACAGTATTAGCGTAGACCACCTGCACAAAATGCTGGGCCGCAACGGCAACGTGAGTCATTCAATGGTCATCACTCCAGCGTAGGAGAAAGTCAGTGCTATAGCATCAAAATCAGCATCGTCGTCGACTGAACCTCGGACTCGGGGCTGGCCTTGCCTGACGTTCATAACGTAGTACTTTGTATACAATGACGCAACAAGTACCTCTACCTCTTCCATAGCGGACAAGAAAACTATGTGCTGTGCGGACAGACATTGAAGAAAAGTGAACAACTCCCATTTGGCTGCGTCGTCTGGGGGAGCCGTCCCATTATACAGGGTGATTCATAATTCCTATTAGAAACTTCTGAGGGTTGTAGCCCTACAAGTAGATCACAATTTGATTTGGAACCCATGTCCGGACATGTATCGTTTCGACACCAAATCAGTTGGACTCGATTGCACATATCCCACTTCACTACAGACACGCATGCACTACATGCGTTGTTCCACTTGGTGACCCAGCTGTTCATTACACAACGTGTACCTGCGCAGCATGTTGTCATACACACGTCCCACGGGACCTGGTGTGTGTTCAATAGCAAGAACGCGTGCATCAAGATCTTCTTCCGACTCGACAGGAGTCTCATAAACAAGGTTCTCCGTGTGGCCCCACAGGAAAAGGTCGAGGGGAGTTAAATCTGGCAATCGTGGTGGCCACGAATTTGGGCCACCTCGACCTATCCATCTTTCCCCGTATGTTTGGTCGAGATGTTCGCGGACTGCAGGTGCAAAATGCGCTGGTGCGCCATCATGTTGGTACCACATTTGCTGATGTAGTGCCAATGGCAATTCTTCACATAAATCAACCAGTACCTCTTGCAGGATGAAGTCCCGTTAGGCGGTACGGAAGAAGGTATGACCCAATCAGATGGACATTAAGGATACCAGCCCATACAGTGAGGTCGAACCGTTGCTGAAATCCACGTGGCTGTGGGCATGCGGATTTTCTTCAGCCAATATGTGACAGTTTCGACAGTTAAAAACAGTTTCCCTGGTGAATTGAGCTTCATAAGTGAAAAGAACGTGACGCGGAAAGTGGGGTGTGTTAATACACTGGTGTAGAAACCAAGCACAGAAAATGGCACGCGGCGCGAAATCTGCCGGGTCCATTGCTTGAACTTTCTGTGGGTCGAAAGGGTGCAGTTGCTGGTCGCGCAAAACACGCCAGACGCTCGATTGAGACCCATTCACGGCATCGGCAATGTTTCGCGTACTCGTCGACGGGTCCTCTTCTTCGTAATGAAGGACGTCCTCTTCGAAGTCATCAGTGCGACGCGTCTGTAGAGCACCACAATCAGCCCTCCACGGCTGGAATGTACCAGTTTCTCGTAGCCATTATTGTAGTTTCACAAAAATGTATGTGATGTGGTGGAACGGTGCGAAAAACGTTCATGATACATCCGTCGTGCAACTCGACCATTACGTCCAGCTTCGCCGTACATTAGTAACATATCGGTGTACTCATCAAACGTGTATGCCGCCATCCTGTACGGCTGAATGACCGGATCACAACTGCTGTCAAAGCGGACAAACTGTCACTGCCGTTTTAAACGAACAGACGTCACGTTATCATTGGACTGCGGTCTCGTCGAGTACTGCGCCCTGACAGGACTTCAACTGATGTCAAAGCGGACTCACTGTCACTACGGTTTGTAAACAGAAGCCATACGTAGTTTACTGTATGACATCAGGGGACTGCAGAGGTTGCCCTCAGCCAATGTTATTTGCATTCCGTGAAGGAAACGATGTAAAATGAAAGTGATCTTCAAACCGATTTGGTATCGAAACTATAAATGTTCGGACAAGGCTTCCTGTTCAAATTGTGATCTACTTAGTCCCCTCTACAACCCGCAGAAGTTTATGATAGGAATCATGAATTATCCTGTATGGAATGGGGTAGTGTGGTGTGGAGGTCTTGCCGGCTAACCGGTTTAGGTGTCGCCAGTAGGTAGAGAGAGAAGGAAACACTCGGTTGAGTCGGGAGTAGATGGTGTGCCACGAAAGGCGCTTGAGGGCCTCGATGTAGGATTTGACTCGCCAACGTGACTGCCTGTGGCGCTAGAGGAAATAGCGGTCACGGAGGAGGAGGTGGATTAAGTGAAGCTATGATGATGATGATGATGATAATTGTTGTTTTAAGGGGCCTAACATCAAGGTTATCGGCCCCTAAGATTAAGTGAAGAGACGACGTGCCTTGGGGGAGGATAGGGGGGTGGAACGGGGTCGTTGGGACGAGGGGCATGGCTAACTGGAAGTCTTGTAGTAGTGTAGTTTCAATGTGTGCAGTATATGCATCGACCGTCGTCTTGTCATCCAGTGGGAGATGGGCCGTATGGAGGGGATCGTTGATGTGGGCGCGGTAATCCTGCCACGGGAGTGTGATCATCTGCTTTGTGGGGCAGGACAGGCACGTCAAACAGACGGAGGAGGGAATTATGAGCAATGACTTCGTCGGGGATGGTGTTGGAGGAAGGACGGGTAGGTTTTGGGACAGGGACGAGGGTGGCGTCGATGTGACGTAGTTAGATGTCTAGGCTACGAGGTTCTAGGGCCGTACAGGAATGAAGGTTGAGGTGGGCCATAAGAATGAAATGTAGGAAGACTTCAGCCACGTGGGCAACGAAGTCATTGAGGATAGGGTGGTAGGGACGAATGCAGATGGTGGCTAGGTGTAGGACGCGGGAGGAGAAATAGACGGAGCAAATAAGTCTTTCGGAGAAGAAAAGAGACAGATTTCATTTCAGACACGAAATTAAATGTTCCATGACTTTTAATTTCAGGTCGGGGAGGGACCAAATGCCGGGAACGAAATTGATAGTCGTTAACAAATTTCATTTAGCGCCGGGAGTGAAAGCAAAAGTCTGTAACGAGTTTTATTTTGCGCCAGGAGCGAAATTAAAAGTCTATAAAAAATTTATTTTGTTCCAGGAGTGAAATTGAAAGTCTGTAACGAATTTTATTTCGCGCCAGGAGCAAAATTAAAAGTCTGTAATTTTTTTTTCACTTGGAGTGAAATTAAAAGTCTAACGAATGTTATTTCACACCAGGAGTGAAATTAAACGTCTGTAACGATTTTTTTTGCGCCAGGATCGAAATTAAAAGTCAGTAATGAATTTTATTTCGCGCCAGGAGTGAAATTAAAAGTCTGTAGTGAATCTTATTTCGCTCCAGGAGCAAAATTGAAAGTCTGTAGAGAATTTAATTTCGCGCCGGGGGCTAAATTAAAATTCAGAAATGAATTAAATTTCGCACCTGTAGTGAAATTTAAAGTCTGTAACGAATTGTATTTCTCGCCAGGAGCGAAATTAAAAGTCTGGAAATAATTTTATTTCTCGCCGGGAGCAAAATTAAAAGTCTAACTAATTTTATTTCGCACTAGGAGTGAAATTAAAGTCTGTACCGTATTTTATTCCACGCCAGGAGCGAAATTAAAAGTCTGTAACGAATTGTATTTCACGCATGGAGTGAAATTAAAAGTCAGTAGTGAATTTAATTTCGCGCCAGGAGCGAAATGTTATTCCTTTGAACAATTTCATTTCGCGACGCTAAACTAAATTGATAATTCATTTAGTTTCGCATGCCAGCCCTGGCAGTAAGTAGGTTTCATTTTGATATTTGTATTAGCTCGTCATAGTATTAGCCATGTTGTATGGTCAGTATGGACGAATGAATATTCTTGAACAATCCCTGTAACTTAATTATAAGATAACTGGCTGCCAGCTTTGTTAGTACATATATGAAAAATATATTCAAATGTTACATGGTTCGGGGATCTATTTCCTTTTCATGAGACAAATAAAGAATAAGGTATTCAAAAATCTTCAAAAAGAAAGTTGCATAAACACAGGTAGGGCATTTTTGCAGAGGGAACGTGTACCCCTTAAACATTTGAAAACTGTATGAGAAACAATATTGGTGAGTTACATATGTATCTAGTCCGGTAAATATAACTTCCGACTTGAAAGTTCCTCGATCAGCTGGCGTCAACAGCTGGAGAAGATTTCGATTAATCCTCGATTTACATCGATCTATCGAATCAGTTTCCTTTGGTTGACAACTCGGCACTCAGCAGCATAATCGAAATAATAGCTTTGTGTAATTGCTGCGTTATTCGAAGAAATTTACTTGTTTATGCAAAATCTAGTGTAATACAATACAAGTTAGTTTAGGTAACATGAATAAGACAATGATCGCACGACTTCATTTTAATAGATTCTCAACTATGTAAACACTCAAAAAATACATCCCCTATAAACTATTAGCTCACAATAACTTTTCCTGTAAAAACATTTCCACTCGAAACAACACTTTATATACACTTTCTGATGCATACCGTACGTTAAATATGTTGTTGTTGACTCTTGTAGGCGCTTTGCGACATCGTGGTCATGTAGCCCCGTATACTTGGGTGTGTATGGAATTTGTCTGACAACCTGTGTTATTGTGACCGACAGCGGTAGTTACGCTCACTAAAGCGCAGCGCTAGGCCATGGGGTCAAGCTCTCCGCGGACTCGGTAGACGTGGGTTTGAGCCCCACCGTCGGCCGTCCATGAAATGGTTTTCCGTGGTTCCCCCATTTTCAACTCCAGGCCCGGGGACAGGCCACGGCCGCTTCCTTCCACATCTTTGCCCAGTTTCATTAAACTTCATTAATTTCATCTCTCATTAACTTCTCTCATGAGGTTGGTGTCAGGAAGGGCATCCGGCCGTAAAATCCATCCGCCACAAAGAAATTCATCGCATCTCAACACCGACCCCGGGAATAATAAGGGGTAGACATACATACAACCTGTGTTATTGTGATGACTGTATTAGTGAGTGTAGTTGTAATTCAGATAAGGATTGGGAAGGAGGTGGTCGTGGCCTTATTTAGGAACCATCCCGGCATTTGCCTGGAATGGTAGTGGGAAACCAAGCCTCCGTGGCTTAGGCGGCAGCTCGCCGGCCTCTCACCGCTGGGTCCGTGGTTCAAATCCCGGTCACTCCATGTGAGATCTGTGCTGGACAAAACGGAGGCCGACAGGTTTTTCTCCGGGTACTCCGGTTTTCCCTGTCAACATTTCATTCCAGCAACACTCTCCACTATCATTTCATTTCATCTGTCATTCATTTAATCATTGCCCCAGAGGAGTGCGTCAGGCCTCGGCAGCCGGCACAGTTCATATCCTCGCCGCTAGATGGGGGCTTCATCCATTCCATTCCTGACCCGGTCGGAGACTGGAAGCAGGCTGTGGATTTTCATTTTTTCAGGAGTGGGAAACCACGGAAAACCACTTTCAGGACGGCTGAGTTGGGAATCGCACCCGCCTCTTCTTACTTTTGCCTCACGAGGCTGAGTGTACTCCGTTCCAGCCCTCAGATCAGAATAAAATTTCTTGGCTGAGCCGGGAATCGAACCTAGGCCTTCGCGGTTAGATATGTGACGCTTAGTGTAGAACCTTAATCTGTAATAAGTTTTAGCGAAGCAGCTACATTATTAGTTGGTTTTCCGTGGTGGAACGTTGGGCATAATTAATATTGCGTCACATTTGAAATATGTCACACGATGTATCCAGCTAAATGATGCACTCAACTTTCTTTGCCTACCTGAAGACGATCGATATCCAGTTCTACATCCGGCATATTGTGCGCGCTGAAACTCGCTGTCTCAAAGCAGAATAGGTATGAAGCAATGTAGATAGTAAGACATAACACAAATCATACTCCCTCATTAACACTTTAATATAATCTGCCGAAAAGTGACAATGGAGAGCAATAAAAATTCTGATAACTTGACACGAATGTAATGCGCACTAATGACAAGTATCTTCTCTTGCCATCTCAATCGATGGTGCTGCCGCTGGTGCGAAGACCAGCACTCTCATTAGTTGGCTTATGGTTGTAAAGAGAAGAGAGTACACTTCCTCTTCCATACGCTATGGTATAATATTCGTATATTTATTGACAAGGCTAGCATCCAGTTGATTTAAATTAGGTTATAAGGTTTGATCAAGGATACTTTTTATTATTTTTTATATCATTAGGGTTGGTAACCCAGATATCATGACCTTTAAAACAACTACTGTATTATTATTATTATCATCATCATCATCATCATCATCAGTAAACGGCTGGCATCCAGTAGATTTTAATTAGGTTATAAGGTTTGATCAAGGATATTTGAATTTTTTTTATATCATTAGGATCGGTAACCTAGAAGTCATGCCCTTTAAAACAACTACTGTATTATTATCATCATCATCACCTGTAAACGGTGTGAGTTGATAAGCTTGGTGTTCCTGTAACTCTATACTCCTACATTGTGTATCAAATGCCAAACGAGGAGAAAAACGAATCAGTAATTATTAATATCAACATATTAGGGTAGCTAGTGGAGACTCCTAATGGATAGCTCCACTCAGGGAGTAGCGCCCCTGCCCAAGCAGCCCCAGGTCCCTCTGGCCCGGAGGGTAGTCCCTGGCAAGGGTGGGGTAGACAGGGCTCCTTAGCCACAGTGAAGGCAACCTGTCTAGGGGTGACAACCCCGAATAATAAGCCTCTCAAGCTAACAACTTGAGCAGTACCTTGGACAGTGACTCGTCGCTGCCCCATGAAGAATGATCTTCAACTGAGCATGGAGGAAAATTTCGCTAAATGCACTACCCCAGGTGGTAACCAATCCACCGTTGCCCATGGCAACGTTAGCGGACCTTCGGATTCTGGGGAGTCCGCACTAACATGCTTTAAGGATGAGTCGGAGCATCCTGAAATTCCTGGACGTAAACTCAGATCAAGACGGCAAAGTTTCTTCGCAACATTTAACGCCAATTCATTGCTCAAAGTGGGTAAACTGAAACATCTGACAGACTCACTAACACGACATAACATAGTACTGACAGCAGTACAGGAAACCAGATTCACTGATGACCATGCCCTTGAATCCCAAGGGTACAGAATCCTCAAAGGAAAAGTCGGTCAGCGAGTAATGAAGAACGTACCCCACTTAGGTACAGGATTTATAATCAGCCATAAGATACTGGATTCAGTCATCGACTTTAGTTCTCCAAGCAGTCGTGTATCTATCCTCTCTCTCAAATGTGCTAACAAGGGCTACACTTTAGTCAATGAACACGCCCCAACCAACCAGGACAACAAGCGCAACCCAGACAGAACTGACAAATTCTGGGAAGACCTAGAAGATATTCTCTCTAAAATCCCAGACCGACATACCACCATACTGCTTGGTGACTTCAATGCCCAGTTAGGAAGGGAGAAAAAATACAGAAACATAGTGGGCAACTATCCAGCGCATAAACGAACTAATCGCAATGGAGAACGATTGGTGGAACTGTGCAGGGCTTTCGACTTGGTTATGAAGTCTACAGCATTTAAACATCTGCCAAGAAAGCAAAAGACTTGGATCTCTCCTAACATCAACCTGGGTGAATTCCAGATAGATCATGTGGCCATCTCAAGAAAATCCCAAAAGGAAATACAAAACGTGAAGGTATTAAGAAGCGCCAATCTGGACTCAGACCACTACCTCTCAAAGATCAAACTGCGACTCCAACCTAGAAACAATAGATTACACAGAACCTCCAAGATGGTCAGATTTGATATAGAGCGACTTAAGAACAATCAAGAAGTCAGTCGAAGACTGAACAGTGCAGATCTTAACAACTGGGACCAACTGAAAGAAGCTCTTGTCAAGACGGCTAGTGAACTTGCTCCCCTCACTAGAAGAAAGAAACATCCGTGGTGGACTGAAGACTGTGACAACACAATAGCTCAAAGACAGACAGCCTGGATGAAATGGAACTCTAAAAAGACTAAGGAAAATTGGGAGAACTACTTGGAACAAAGGAAGCTTACAACCAAGATAATCCGAGGAACCAAACGGGCCTTCACACGCAACCAACTAACCCAAATCGAAGAGAACTTCGCTAAAAATAACACCAGAGACTTTTACAAAACATTCAAGCAGTCACTCGGAAAATACACTCCACCAAGTCTCCACTTCAAAGACTCACAGGGCAAACTGACTTTTAACGACAAGGACAACTGTCGCCTCTTAGCTCAGTACTTTAAGAACTTGCTCAACTGTGATCCACCCAGCGAAGACTTTGACTACATACAAACAACACCAAACCCGGACTCGCTGCCTCCTTCACTGGAAGAAGTTCGTGAAATCATTCAACTTCTTAAGAACAACAAGGCAGCTGGAGAGGACTCCATTGTTGGTGAACTCTGGAAATGTGCTGGAAGCAATGCTGTGTGCAAACTCACCGAGATCATACAGAACATCTGGGAAACAGAGAAATTACCACCTGACTGGACCTCAGCTCTGATCCATCCCCTCCACAAGAAAGGAGATTTTACTGACCTAAACAACTACCGTGGGATTTCTCTCGTCCCGGTAACATACAAGATTTTCTCCAAGGCATTACTAACACGGGCAGAAAGTCAACTGGACAGTCAACTCGGAGAATATCAGGGAGGCTTCAGGAAGGGCCGATCCTGTGCTGAACAGATCCTCAACCTGAAAACTGTACTTGCATACTCCAAATTGAGAAACCGCAAGGTGGTTGTCACCTTTGTTGATTTTAGGAAGGCCTACGACTCTGTTGATAGGGAAACACTTAATAGAATTCTCCAAGAACTAGGGTTAGACAACAAAACCCGCAAACTCATTCTAGAAACCTTGACCAATACCCATTCCAAGGTTAAATTTAGAGGCGAGGTCTCAGCAAGCTTCGAGATAAAAACAGGGGTGAGACAAGGGGATGGACTTTCTCCACTTCTTTTCAACTGTGTCCTTGAAAAGGTTGTGAGAGAATGGCGCAAGGAACTGACCAATATGGGTGTCCAGAGTGGGATATACCTGGGGCGTAGGAAGGAAGGACTGGTTGTAGATTGCCTGGCCTTTGCTGACGACATGGCACTTAGTGCCGATTCTCTGGATACAGCAACAATGCAGGTCAATTGCCTCAGAAGACAGGCAGCCAAAGTGGGTCTTCAAGTGTCGCTGGAAAAAACAGAATTCTTCACCAACATCAAAGAAGCTAACAGAGAGATGCTACTAGAACAGGGAAAAATCAAGAGGATTGAGAAATTTAAGTATCTTGGCGAATGGATTGAACCCAACTTATCAGAAAGAGCATCATTATCCATGAGAGTCAACAAGCTGGAACTGGCTTATCGACTGACAAAGAACATCTACAACAAGAAATGCCTGTCACGCAACCTGAAACTGAAGCACTACACCTCAGTCATACGACCAGAAGCCCTGTATGCCATGGAGTGTCTCTCATTGAACCGAAGTGGTCTGATGGAGAAAATGGAAGTCAGAGAGAGGAGAATTCTCAGGAAGATCCTAGGTCCGGTAAAGGAAGATGAGGAATACCGTAGGCGGCACAATTCCGAGCTCTACGGACATATAGAAAGGCTCTCTGACTGAGCTAGGAAAAGGAGAGTAGCATTCTATGGTCATGTGGCAAGATTGCCTCCCAAAAGACTGACCAATAGGCTGTTCACTTTCTGGCAGAACAAGAAGGTTCGTACCACTTGGCTGACAGAAACTAAGAAAGACATTAATGAACTGGGAATAACAGATCTTCAAGACAGGCAATCTGTGAGACATGCCCTGAAGGAAGTCCATGTATTTCAGGAAAAACCCCGGAAGAAAGGTACCCCTTGGACAGATGAAAGGAAGGAGTTACACCGGCAGAAAATGCGACAACACTGGGCAAAGATCAAAGCTCAACAGTTGAACAAGCGTGGTCCAAAGTAGGCCCATTCGAAACAAGAAGAAGAAGAATATCAACATATATTCACTAAAAAAAAAAAAAAAAAAAAAAAAAAAAAAACCCCTGGCACTATCCAGCCCATGATGGGCTAAGGCCGACCAAGCGACCGCTGCCCAGCCATTTGGCCTGCAGATATTGGGGTGACGCGTGATCAGCGCGTCGGGTCCCCTCGGCCGTTAATCTTGGTATTCGTGATCAGGGCGCTGTCTCACTGTCAGACAGCTACTCAATTGTCCTCACGAGGCTGAGTGCACCCCGTTCCAACCCTCACGTCAGTTTTAAAATCCCTGACGGAGCCGGGGATCGAACCCGGGGCCTCCAGGTGAGAGGCAGGCGCGCTACCCCAACACCACGGGGCCGGCATATATTCACTAAGAATATACTATTTGTATTAGCCTACTTTCGAATTTTGTAAACATTAAGGTAGACTTTGAAGAACTACACATACCAAATATCCGCCTGTGTCTGTCTGTCTGTCTGTCTGTCTGTCTGTATGTATGTATGTATGTATGTATTGTGCTCATTTGTCCAAAGACCAATGCCAACATATGCGAGAATCTCGAGGGAAAAAAACAGTTGAGCACGAGGCTCTGAAAACACTGGGAAACGGGGTTTGGGCAAAAGTGCTAACTGAATTCGAGATCCCCGCCTGAATATAAGTAGGATGAAAAATAACACACAAAAATACATAAAACCTTTCCACTTTTATTAAAATATTTAAAAGCAAAAACACTAAACACTCCTGCCTAGTATCTCCAGGGTAGCTAGAAACACTAGTCTCTTACCCCGAGATCCTAAAAATTATGTAAATGTATGTTATTTTATAATATGAAAGTCCTATGCACTAATCAGTGTCCAATCGTGTCCATAATCACATTGTAAATTTTCATCACTTTCAAAGAAACATGACTTTCTGAAATTTTCACTCGGATGAATTCATTGCACTTTTCCTGAATAATTCACTTTATCATGTATCACATTAGGTTGTCAAAATTGAGTAGAATCAAAATTTACACTCAGTAAAAGATGCATAAAGAAAAATAAATAATCATTCTCAATTTGATTCAGAATTGTTATCACATATTAGTCAACCTTGAAATGAATATAGAAAATTAAGCTCATTTAAACAATATGACTCATTTACAACACATATGAGAAGCTAATAATCGAGACCTAATTATTCTACCAGACCATTATATATATGCGGTCCGGCTCTTTCAACAAGCATCTCTTTATAAATGCTACAATAATTCCATTTGCCTGACGTATGCGGTAATACTACACCAAACACTCAAGTCATCCATGCTTGAGGCGAATAAATATGCATATCACTGAACAATGTCTTCGACATGTTCATATTCAACCTGGCAGCCTTACCTGCCTTTACCAGTGCGGGACGTACCTGCAATCCACTGGCTTCATCTGGGCGACCTCTCTAGACTTTACACATCATTGTAAATCCGAAATACGTTCATATGAACGCTCATATAACTCCATTCAATGTCTGTGATGATTAGATTTTATAAATTCATAACTGAAAATCAAACTTGAGATTCTTCTTATTATTATTATCATAGGCTGATATGATCTTGATCCTATTATTTAAACAATTTAATTTATTTAATCTACTTCCATTATTCCATGACCAAAATATGTCGAAACTCCACTTAAATCTTCTCACATTTTAAATATTGTGGCATATTATCATGACCAAAAATATGTCAAATGCTCACTCAAATATGTTGGAACTTCACTATTTGCCACTCCTTAAAGCATCTATCCACAAAATATTATTAGAAAAATAATTCAAAAATTAACCACAATTATTATTATTATTATTATCCAACTGGATTATTATTTCATTATTATGAAACATCATGATTATTATCATTATTAACTGTAAAGAATCACGAGTCGCATTCAACCTTGCAAATGCACAAGTTGCACTCGGAGAAAATTCTAGAAAATCTATCAGATTGTTAACATTACCAAAAAAGAGAAATCTGTGCTTCTAAAATCACAGGCTAATAACACGTAGAACAAGAAGTTCCGTGACGAACTAAAGAGCCTACTTTTTTTGAAATTTAAGATGCATGCCAATGATTAATCTATGTGGATCTATCTAGAATAATGACGAAAATAAGTTGGTAATATCGAAATTTCTAATAAGTTCGAAATACTGTATACCTGGCATAATGTAGCCTAATAGAGAACTACAGTTGGCAGCCCTGGTGACTGAATATATTCTTAGTTCCATCTCTTAAGGTACAGAATTCAAAATTTGGTTGAAGTCCAATGGATAGCATGGACGTTACATGCAGTTAAACATTGGATCTAACAGCGCGCGTAAAATCAAGTTGGCAACATTGACATACATGTATTGGTCAGAAATAATCTGAAATAATATGATCTATTGTTGTGTCAATTTTGAATGAAATACATTAGTTAGTATAGATGTTACATGCATTTTAAAATTGGACCTATCAGCAGCTTAGAATCATGTTGGTAGCACTGACGTATATAAGTTACTCCAAATTAATATAGAATGTCAGGTACTATACGTGTGCATAGTTTAAAGCTGTCGGCTTGCATACTTTCTGATATATGGGTATTTGGATTAATGAAAATTGAGAGCATTTATTAACAGTTGGCAGCCCTGCTGGCTCCTAAGAATACGCTCAAGTCATATCTGTTTATGTACACATACCACATACGAAATTTGGTTGAAATCCAATTGATAGTGTAGAAGTTATATGCATTTAAAAATTAGACCTATCAGCAGGCTTATAATTATTTTGGCAACACTGCCATTTATGGCCTCCTGGAAATTAAACTGCAATATTATTATCTATACGTGTGCTAATTTTGAAATAGCTCCCGTTCGTACCTTCCAAGATATCCAACATGGAGCTCAAATTTCAATTGCGATTTTTCAGCAGTTGGTAGCACTGACATTATTTTCCAACATGGCCGTGAGATATTCAGGTATAGATCTTTACTCCTACCAAATTTTGTTTCGATTGCTGCAGCCGTTTAGGAGTTGATAGGGGTACACACACACACACACACACACACACAGCCAGACAGACAGACACACATTTGCCCGATCTCATAAGTCTACTTTTTTCCTAATTTTTGCAAAATGTGAAAAGTAGGCTAAAAATATGCTAACGAAAACTCAATAATTACGCCAGTAAGCATGACCTAGACTAGACATGACTAAAGGTTGGGAAATACACATGACTACTTAGAACTAGACTACCAATAAAAGATCTGGTCTTACTTCATTCTGATACGATGGTCTTGGACCGGCCTCTTGTATGGCGGTGAAAATCCATGTTCCAGTGCCTTCCCATGTGGCGTGGCTCCGCTACTGCCTAGATCGAATGGCGCTGGTATCCTCTGGTGTGCCACCACGTGGTTCCTGTCCTCCAGGAATGGGCCTCCGGTCATCTTCTTCCTCTCTCCCTTCTTCTTTCTTCCCATCTAACCATCGCTAGTATTTAGTGCATGCTCCTTCTCATGTTCTCATGAAAATCGGCCATGTTCATTCGATGATCAAATTGTTCCGCACTCATGTTCAAGTTCGTAGTTAACTGGCTCACATTATTCCCTTCGAATACACTGGGCCAAATTTTCGTAGGCTAAATATTCATCAGATATACCATAAATGTTCACAGCGACGAAAACAGTACAATTTATTTCATGGATTGAAACCTCATCACACGGTACTTCTCCCTTCGCAAAACACTTTGTACATTTTGTGCAAGCCTCCTACCATAGGCTCATTCTCAAATATGACCGTTGTCAAACTGTACTTATCAAAATATTGGATTCGCCCAATGGTCATCAGTCCACTACACTTTGATAATAATAGTAACTCCACTTGTGAAACACTTCGAGTTCATGCGAAAGCCTATTACTATAATCTCATCCTCAAGAATAATCGTTGTCAAACTGTCACAGCATAAAATATACCCAAGGGTCATCAGTCGACAGCACATCAAAAGTTATAACAACTTCACTTGGAACATGGTGGAAATACTCAACCACTAGTTGTAAAATAATCTATCACTCACTTGTATGGCGAAAAAAATCCAGACTTCCACACTCATTCCTTCATTCTGCATGAACACAATGTTCTCGAAAAGTCTAAGTCCACGACCCGACAACACTTCGCGCAGCGTAACGTTTCACTCGGCGTTTTGCAGACTATCTGTTCACGGTGTACTAGAGCAGGGTAACACTCCCTTCGTAGAATGAGCACAGCTGTCCTTGCAGACCGGCGTGCGGCTTAAATACCGTTCGGCTGCCCGCCTGTGACATCCATGACGCAATGTTCTTCAAATTAAAACGTTCATATCTCTTCAAAGCGTGGCTCGATTTCCATGCTTCTTTTTCCAGAATGATTCAAAAATCAAAAGCAATAATATGGATCTGTTCTCTTTCTTGATAAACAAGTATCTCAGAAACTTCAATCCTTCTGGAAATATCGATGTTATGCCATTCGTCACAACTCCACGCGGAAGCGAGGCACTGGCTGGCTTCCCAGCGGCGCTCGTTTCAAACTCTGCGCTTGGCGCTCCGTTCAAACTCGATGAAATGACATGGCGGTACCGGGGCCAAGGGCACAGTATGTATGCATGTATGTACAGTGACCGGAATCATATGATCGACAAGTCCTCAATATCGAGAGCACTGATCGAAAATCGAACTCGGTAGAGCAGGAGGAGCGGAAGCATGCCGGTGACGTATGAATTAGTAGGAGAAGTGAGAGAATAAAATATGCTCAGGTATTACAGGAGATGTATCTATTACATTATAATCATATTTTATTATATAACTAACAACCCAGAGGGAAGAGGGAAAACGCATTTAAGTGTGATACTGACTCAAGTAGAACTTGTCATTTAGACAGTACGGCGGTCTGAAATAGAGTATAGTACCTTTGCGACAGCTGAGCGTAACGGTCAGCAGTGTGTCGAACGCAAATTTTGGATCTCATAAAACGAACTTTACATATTAAATAAACGTCGAAAGTAAATCGGAAATTTATACGAGTGATAATAAAGCATCGTGAACGTGCGTAACGTTATTTTCAACTAAAATTGAGTCATAACATACATCGAGTATATGTTTGTGTGAAGACGCCATTATGTGCATATTGTTTGTTATGATGGCAAACCAGAACTTGTGATAGGACATGAAACGTGTGGGTTGTTGTAGGATAAGCATTCAAAACAGTAAAACTATACATAATTTCTTGAAATGTATCTTTGTGCAAGCGTGAGGAGTACGCTGAGAATAATATCGCATCTTTACGTGTTTTGTTCGGCACATGGTCGAACTAGATTTTGTAATATGCATGATAGTATCAATAGAATAAGCGGTGCGGAGTTCCTGGTCATTTTATTAACTGCCATCAGTAGATGCAGTGTATTGTAAATTTTATCAGTTATTAGCTTCAGTGCGGATACATGTTTTATTTATTTTTTGTTAAACTACGCAGCATGGCATCGAACTGCAACTTCCTGGATGACGAAATGTTAAGTCACATGGTCATGGGAACTGGAGAGATGATGATCGTTTAAATACCCATCATTGAGGAGTGAATGGCGAGATGATCCAAGCTGCCATGGAATGCCACTCAAATTGAGAAATGTCTAGTTCAGGGGACGATCACGAACCCCTGACACCTACGACACGAATACGTGAGTTTTGAATCCTAATGCATTTCCAGTAATAGTTGATTGTAATTCTGGTTATATTCAGATTAATTATTTGAACCATATTTAGTTTACCGTGACATTGTAGGTAGATTATTCACATGATAATTTAGTGGTACAGAAGAGTTTGGTTTAACTTGAGTTGAATTGGCACAGCAAGATGGCGTGCAACATTTGTATGAATAACCGAGTCTAGCATAGGTACGCTGCGAACTGATCGCATTTTGTTTCGACAGGTGTGAATGTGATGTGAATGAAAACTGCATGAAACCAGTCTGCTGGCTGAGTGTCAACAACGTTTAAATCACTTAAATTACATTAGGACGGCGTTATGAATTGGTACACATATATCAGCATATGCATTCAAATAAGCAAAGAGCTAGACCAAATACAACACACTTGTTATTTGACGAGCGTAGTGCTCGGGTAATGAATAAAATCATGGGAAAATAATTAATGGCATGTTTGATAATTAGGAGAGACGCATGTAGACGCGCAATGGTGTGTGGATATTTTTCAGAGAACAGGTATTCTAACCTGTGATATTGTGGATGGCTAAGGACATTTAAATTGAAAACTATGTGTACAAGCGTTTTTATAAATATAGCAATGAATTGTTTTTTTTTAGCACGACAGAGCTCGGTGCAAGGTTTATGCAGCCATATTGGTAGTATTAAGGTGGTCAGAGGCAGGATGCCTGGCCAGCTGATTTGAATGGGCGCATGGTGGAGCTGATTAAGGGTGTTGAGCACGCAGCGGGGAAGACGTGAATGTTTGAGAGTGAGCTTAGAGCCTCTAATCATTATATGCTTCGATAGTTTTGATAATGAAATTAATAATAAATTAATATTAAATAGGGAATAAATAATAGTTAAATAAAACCTGAACCGTGATATTGCTGCGATATTTTCTAGGATTAAGCGTGACGAAGATTTTACCCTACACTCAAACTAAATAATGACTAAGCTTAAACGCTAGTTTATAATTTAAATTTTGGTTTAATTTATTTCTGATCGCGAGTTCTATGCTTAATGTGAAACTTTAGACATTTTGACAGTACCCTATTGTGAGACGAATCCGATGTCATGGCACGAGGCGGTAAACCTCATGGGCATTTATGATTCCTTAGCGTGAGACGGTTTCAATACCACTTTTAACACCATAATTTTCCAACTGGAATAGATGACGATGTTCATCAAACAGCTGGTTTTCCAGAGTAGGATGTGCTCTAATGAAGCAACCTTAGGAGGATGCATTTGTGTTTTTAATTCTTGTGATATATTATGAATGCGTTCTAGCTTTTTTCCCTTTTTTTTATCTTTCTTTCTGGAATTAGGCGGTAAATTTTCTCATTTGAACGTCAATTTATGATTAGCTAGGAAATGTAACGTAACGTTAAATGTTATATGTGCCACCAACATAGCTTAGTTATACCTATTTGAGCAGATTATTGCATGTAACTTCAAACAATGTTTAAGTTGGTATTTTTTATTGCAAGTAGGATCTGGTGTCATTATTAATATTCTAAATGGGAATTGTATTTGATTAGGGATGTATTTACGTGTCACGATCTAGTTTGATTCTCGATATTTCTCTGGAAAGTACGACTTCTACAGGGGATATTTTGAGATTAGTTTGGGGGAATAGTTAGAATTAGCTTCATTATTGGAACATCCAGGGATTCCCGTATAATAGGCTAGGGATCTGAATTTATGAATCAATTTGAGAAAGTATTTTATATAAGCCTGGATTATTCGGTAGATTTGTGTTTTCCCTATGGATGTGTATTTCGGGGCTATGTTTGAGTTAGGGCCTTTACTCAACACACCGGAAACGACTTGGGATGCGTTTCTCGTGCTGAGCTAATCGAAATACACATCCAAACCTCTTACTGTGTGATTCGTTTTGGGAAGGAGTGTCACAGCGGCTGATACAGATCTCAGTTACTTGGCACTTCGGACCAAATGGGCCAGTATGCATGTATAAATTGTGTCCATTTGCATCTAGATACCACTGGGCTAGAGCCTAAAATCTACCGCCGTGAGATCCCATCAACGGCCCCTAATGATATATATAAAAAACACCCAACTACAAATATAACTTGAAACGATTGCTGATCACACTGATCCTAGGGTCGGTAGCTGACGGCTGTCTGTTGACGTTCCACAACGTTCAATGAGATCTGAAAATGTTCATAAATAAAAATAAAGCTACGCTATGCTGACAGCAATTCCAATATTTAATATTTGGTTTTCCATGCTAGCTGAACCCTAATTTAATCCCTATAATCTTATAATGTGAAATACAGTATCTAACCTATCTATACCGTACAGTGCTTTAACATAATGTAATTTACAAAATATACATCGTCTGTCATACACATTTATCACACCTCATAATGTCAGAAAAGTCGTCGCCTCATATCTGGTGAGTCTCATTTAATGATGCTGATGCAATTTCTTTTATGATTACTGGTTCAATTAAGTCGTTTTAATTTATTGCATGGTGTTTAATTTATCCGAGTTGCTTGTTCATATTTAGTTCCAGTTTTATATAAATCCTACAATCATTCCCTATTTACATATTTCTTTAAGTTGTTTCACTCCCTAAGGTAATTTCATTAATAGCTTGACCTTTAAATACATCATCAACACTCATCATCATGACATCACTCCCAAAATCAGCTAATACTTCAGCCTGCACATACGTCCATTTTGCACATAACTTCATAACAGCTCAATTATGTGCCTATGAATAACTCTTCAGTGACACCTAATCGCTTATTTATTTCACATTCAATTTAATTAATTGAGATTACTGAGAGACACCTGTTAATATTACAATGTTCAGTGAAACGAGATTTCAACCCTTCTTTGGGGTCTTCCATCTCCATGGGTCTCATAACTATAACATACATATATACTAAATTGGGGATTTTTATTGAAAACAATATAATAAATAAAACTTAACTCTAAGAATACAATTTTGAATATACAAGTCTAATAGAAATGGACGTACTTACAAAAGTATTTATGAAAGTAGTTAAAAAGCATATGGTATTTGAACTCGTATAAAGGCTATTATTATTAAAATATTATCAAATATTCTGTACTAACAATTTACTACTAAATGTAACAGCTCACTTAGAACCAAACTTAGTAAGAAGTAAGTCTCCTGTAAAATATATTGCTGAAATAAGCCATGAGAATAACATCCTGAATGCCACGCACAGCGGCCATCATGTAAATGTAGAATATGTTAATGAATAAGTGTTTAGAAGCAACAAGAACGAAACAGTGTAATAACGTAGAAACTTGTATGTGGCTTCCTATGACCAAGTCAAAAGAACAGCGACATCATGCATTCAAGATAGCGGCCGGGCGTATTCTTAAAACTTGAATATAGTTAACTCACGATATAAAAGCAGAACTACGCGAAATATAGTGAAACAGGAATGCCATACAGAACACTTTGCTAGCATTAGTCATAAGAATATCTCACGGAATATACAGTTAATAGCAGTTGCCTTCATGAAATTATAAAATATAACAAGTAGTTCCGTGAAGAACTAAATACCCTATTTTCATATATCCAACTAGTCTTTTCCCTTAGAACCCTACTGCCTTTTAAAAGGATTTTCCTTGCGATATTACTAAATAGCTTTTGGTTCACGACCTATGTCTTCACCAACACCATTACATTGAGAAGTTAGGCCTACGTGCTTTCAATATCGACTCCTCCCACGAGATGGCATACTTCTGTAACGAATCACGGGAATTAATTTTTAGAATGGTCAATTGCCCGGCTGCTATGATTTACGAAAAGTAAGCTAAAAAATCAAGTGCTATTAGAAGATGTTTTTTTTACGCCAAAGGCAATAGAACACCCCTGCCATGTATTCAAGATGGTGGCTGAGCATGCTATTGCAACTACATAATCAATAACTCAGGATTCAATTCTGCATTCAACACGAACCTTTGTAAGAAAGGAGAAACATATACTGTAAGATAATTCTCTAACAATCGTTATAAGGCTCACACTGCACATAGCACGCAGTCGCCTTCTTGAATATGTAAGACATTAATATTATCGGCAACTATTGTAACTAATGTATTACTAGTATTTTAAGTCTTACGTACTGTTTAGATCTTCTTTGACTGTATCCTGGACAACCTACATAACAAACAAGCTAGAGCGTCCATTATAAATAAAATACGCATACAGTTCATTGCTCATCATTCTATTTATTGGTCCTCTCGGCTCGGATGGAATTACCTTAAAACCCGGTTTCCTAACGTAAGTTGTAAACACGCGTTAGATTGCAGTAACTTACGTATAAGTCTGTTCGATGTCGTACAAAGAGTGAGTACATAAGCAACATAACCTAGCGATCAACTCGACCCTAGTAAAACTAGACAAAGACTAAGCTACAATTAACGCCATCTGTTTATGAAATAACGAAGTATCTCAAAATTTCGTAAAACTTCCTAAGCCTTCTTGATGTATCAAATAAGTTACGAACTAGCTCAGAATAACCATTATCCGTGAAAGAGCCATTAGAAGTAACTATAGTCTATTCTAG
The DNA here is from genome assembly GCA_946902985.2 of Meconema thalassinum. Classification (NCBI taxonomy): domain Eukaryota; kingdom Metazoa; phylum Arthropoda; class Insecta; order Orthoptera; family Tettigoniidae; genus Meconema; species Meconema thalassinum. Next base: position 795,240,912 of record OX336389.2, read on the forward strand.
CTTCTCTTACGGAACAACTGCAACACATAAACATGGATGATGCCAGCAGACGAATACTAATTAAGAAGTGACCCGTATATAAAACTTTGTGATCGACGAAATACATTATGTGGATGCCAATCAGATTAAACTTAATAGACTGATCACTTTAAACAAATTCAATGCGAATTAGAATCGCATGATGTTGAAAACGGTGAAGTTCACGCCTCATACCGGGAAGAGCTCGAAGACCGTATTGACCTTCTGGAAGCTAAATTGAGGAAGGCATGCAGTCAAAAAACCATATACGTTTATGAAGAAATGCTCTCTCATTTATGCACGGTATGTCAACTCCCTAAAATCAATCTCCCTACTTTTAGCGGAATCCTAACCAGCTGGTTACATTTTAAGGACACATTCGATGGTTTAGTAGTCAATAACAATGACCGATAGGTCAAATTCTAGCATAGAACATAGAAAAATACCATTACCTGCTTTCTTCCTTGTAGGACGAAGCAAAGGATTGCATCAAAAATATTAGTATTTCGGACGCTAATTTCCCAGTAGCCTACACAATTCTAGTCCATCGCTATCATTCACCAAAGGTAATCGCCGCTGAACACATCAGACAAATTATTGACTCATCTACCAAACCAAGCTCGACTGAGAGTGAAATACGCCAGCTGATCAACACATTCCAAGGAAGTGTTAACGCCCTCAAAGCCCTAAATCCTCAACCAAGCATTTCAGATCTGCTGCTTAACGATTTACCGGTCTTACGACTAGATAAAAACTAAGGTTAGAATTTGAAACCGTACACGCTCATTCACATTCAGTGGAATTCAACTAACTCATCAGGTTTTGAGATAGGCGTTGTCAAACATTGCAGATTTGCACCATTACTGGAGCAACTAGCACCAATCATAGCAATCATCCCAGGGCAAATCCACGATTAACTCTACAACAGCAATCTTATGCATCTACCAGTAGTCAGTGTTTCATGTGTAGAGGTGCACATAAACTCTATGCTTGCCCAGAATTTCTACGGAAAGGCATTCATGACAGGTTTAACATTACAAGAGATAACAACATATGTAGCAATTGTCTTCGTTCATCACACAAATGGAACTCATGCCCATCCAAGACAACGTGCAAACAATGCAGTAAGCGACATCCTACCTTGTTGCATGATGATACGAGAAGTTTCCCTAAACCACAAGCTAGTATGTTATCAAAAGCCCAAGCACAAGAAACAATCCATCCACAATCTAGTTACCATTCGATGAAACTTCAACCCAAAACTGAAGTGTTATTAAGTACGTCCCTTATCAAGGTCAAAGAATCTAAAGGAAGTTTCCATACAGTTCGAGCTATCCTCGATAATGGTTATCAGAGCAACTTCGTCTCGGAAAAGATGGTTCAGCAACTTCACTTGAAAAGTCAGAAACACCACACAATGCTGCAATCCATTGAAGATCTTTCTTCAGATTCTGATTCTACAGTGAGCCAAGAAATCTATTCTACAGTTAATGCCCACAGCTTCAGCATTAACTGCATTGTGCTCCCGAAAATAACAGGAAACATACCGGCCTCATACATTCCTCATGAAGGTTGGAACTTACCTAAAGACATCTCCTTAACAGATCCAAGTTTTTACATACCACAAGGAACAGACCTGCTTATTGGAGCATCTGTTTTTATGCAGCTTCTGAAGGTGGAATACAAGAATCGTTCAGGTGGTTGCCCAGTGTTGCAAAACACACAACTCGGCTGGATTCTCAGTGGCAGTTACATTCAACCAACGCCCCAAGGGGAATTGCGGCAAAATCAAACGTTTCTTCTTCGCAATGACCTCACCTTGGAAGATCAAATTCAGAAGTTCTGGCAACTTGAGGAAATAAACCAAATTGTTTACACTTCTCAAGAAAAAGAGTGCGAAAATCATTTCCAGGAACATATCAAAAGAAACGAGTCTGGAAGATATATAGTGAGCCTTCTTCTGAAAAAGGATCACCAGCACTTTTGGGAACGATGGTTAAAGGAGTATCTGAATACACTCCAGCAACGCCATAAATGGACTAAATAACATCCCAATCTCTGCCCAGGTGATGTCGTTCTAATCATGGAGGACAATATTTACCACCACTTTGTTGGAGATATGGAGTAATAGAAGCAGTTCATCCTGGCGTCGATGGCCTTGTGCGCGTAGCCTCGGTACGATGTAAGTCTGGTGTACTGAAGAGAGCTATCCACAAACTATGTGTCCTTCCAATCGAGAAGTGACATATATGCATTACCAGTAATGCAATTTAATGCTGTACATAATTGTTTTTTTCTTTTCTTTTAAAGGGCGGTTTGTAGGCAACTATTGTAACTAATGTATCACTGTTAAGTCTTACGTACTGTTTAGATCTTCTTAGGCTGTATCCTGGGCAACCTACATAACAAACAATCTGGAGAGTCCATTATAAATAAAATACGCATACAGTCCATTGCTCATCATTCTAATTAAATATCGATTATCAACTGTCTATTACTGTTACAATGTGGAAACGCAGCAAGTATGTGGTCTCACATAAGAGGCTCTCTCAGCAGAAGGCACATGTTCAACGATTCTATACATTCATGAGGGTGGATGGACGTACTTTTCTATGTTACAATCAATTCATCTGGATGAAAAATCAGAATTCCAACGAAATTTTATAAACGGGGAAATTTATATAGGGTACAACCTCTAACGTTCATCACAAAAACATTCAATTACACTGCTTTATCAGGACAATGAGTTGTAAGTATACCCATACATTAGGAGAAAGTAGGCTATAAGTTCTTTACTGAACATCTTATTTACAATATTCGAAAGTAGTCTAAAGTCGTTCTGACTGGTTGTTAAACTGCCTATGTTCGCTTTGTCTACAATCAATTACATGTAGTATCTGAAGCATAGCTTGAATATGTTGCTCCATTTCTACAAGTTATTCTACGATTATGCGCGCTACAAGATTAAACCTCCCTCTCTGACACCAGATATGATGGATTGCATGGTTCACACGTGAATAATCACACACAACTGGTAGCGTTTATGGCTCACTAAATTTATTCTACGGCTACTATTTACACCAGCATTTAGAGGGTGCACCATTCCAATACACTTCACTCAGCACGCTGATAACCACAGTACACAAACTGTAGTCTACACTTCCCTATTCAGTCCTTACACTCTCCAAAGCTCTCGCTTCTTCAGGCTCCTACCACCAGTGTACAACTGAGGTAGCTTCTCATGTGCTCCTATCCGTATCGCTTCGAACCCAGGTCCTCGTAAGCATCTTCCGGAAAACTCTGCACCAAGGTATCACAACCCTCGACTGTCACAGGTCATCTCGCTGACATATAAACCCCCCAAATTGTTTCACGTAACTGCACTTGCTGACTACAATATTTCTCATGGCTGGGAAGATAAATTCTCTAAACTTTCTCTACTTTCGGCTGCATGGTGTCTTATATATCAGTGACAGTCACCTCCGAACTTTCTAAACAATCATGTTCCGTCTGGGCAGGGTAGACTGTCCTAGAGCCCGAACAATCCAGATTTACCCGAGTGCCTGATCGGTGACACATACATAAACAACATATACAAACGTATATATAGCACCCGATAGTGCATGTTCGACGAGACAATCGACCGCCAGGTTGATCGACATGATACGAGATGCAATGAAACAACGCTGAAGGTACTGGGGAATGATGTAAACTCTTAGAACCTCGCTAGAAATTAGTCTTTATGTGGAATTTAATTTATGGATGCTTTGTACGCGTATGGAGTATTTTGGAAATCACGTGGAAATCTTTTGGAATTTTTGGCACCATTTAAGGTATTTATAACCGCGCAGAAAGGCGAAGTATGAATTTAATTGAATGCTTGATACATGTCGTGACGACACTAGTTCCGTTCGTTACCCAGGAGCGTTCCCTAGTACGCGTACGTCTCATGGAGACAGGACATGTGTGTTTGAGCTATTGAAAACGTGGAGAAATTAATTGTAAAACGATATCCGACATTAGTCGGTTAATAGAAGTGCATGCTTGTATGATTAACAAGACGAATTGCGTATTGTGTGAAGACGAGTGATTTTGATGCCTTATTTAGCGTATTTTTGTAATTTCGCATTACTTATGACAACGAGGTCGAGACTGTTGGCTGACCACATGGCCACAGTTACCGCACGCTAAATGAATATTTCTTTCGAACGTTAATTGGTGTGAACATTTATGAACTTTGATGCATTTTAATGTTACGACATGTGCCATAGTAAAACTGTGTAATTTAGGTGAAATGGAGACAGTGATTTTCGTAATATGACTGGACCACGTGCTCTGCAGATTTCATAAAGTACAAGTTTTAGAGAGTATATCAAACAAGTGATATAGTAGAGCAGTGCCTGAGTGAATAAAGGCAATTTGCACATCCGCACTGTAGATTCAGTGAGTTTCCGATCGACCGAAGTAACGCAGTATTAAAATCAATGACTGGATCATCGTACTCCTATATAATTTACCACATGGAAAGTACCCTTATTGGAATTGGAACCATCATGAATTACTACTGTTCTAATATGCGAGGAATGATGACGGAGTAGACGCCATGGACTGGGGGAACTTGCAATGCTAATCCACGCATAAACCTATAACCATATGGCAGGAATTGAAGCCACAGTAATGCGAGGCTCAAACCACGTACCGTACCGATCTGTAAGTGACGACATGCTTTAAATACATATTCATGTTAAGGTTTGGAATAGAAGACTAGATTTAAATAGTTTCAGATTAATGCAAGATCTTTAGGCAGGAATTCGTTTTGTAGTAGTAGGCTTGGTTATCTTATATATTTCGTTTCACGCTATGGGCATGCGAAGTTTTCAATGAATCGTATCAGTTCCGCAAGCAGGCAGATTGCTGTTTTGCGTTCCACATGTTAGGTTTAGAAGGCAGTAACTTTTTTTGTCTGATCGCTGCAGACAGGGATAGCTGGCTATTGGCATACAGAAACACATGCTGGTGTTACGATGTTCTTTTGTTTATTTGTGACATTGAAAAGAAGACTGAGACCAATGGAAAGGAATGTGCTTGGATGCGAAGTATCGCTAATCATTTTTTGAGGACTTGGAAAGCAAATGACTAACGATAAAAGCATTTAGGTCATGTATTATACACGCTATTTTGAAGGCACTGGTTAGAATATTAATTGTAATGTGATACATATTTGAGAACAGGTGATTGCTGATACGACACATTATGTTGTCCGTGAGCGAAAGGAATTGTGTGTGAATTAGGGAGCCATTCTATGTGTTGTCTTGTAGCTGACATTTTGTAATTATTGCCCAGGTTTTGGAGCCGATGTTTTTGCCGGCATCAATGTACTTTTTGCCTTGTCGACCGATGGTGAAAGGACTGACGTGTCCGTGTTATTGTTATCAGACATAGGATGTCCATAAAGTTGGTAAACAGGTATTCTTTGTCACTGATAATCTACGAGGTATTTAGATGGTCTCTTTCCCTTCGCATAGCTACACTGAACGAGATGCATGGTCAATAAAAATTACAAATGCACTTTGAGGAATAGAAATGTATAAAATTGGAAACTTATATCATGTGATAGGATTTTGAAATTATAAACAGTGCTCAAGTAATTCAAGGATTTTAAATGAGTTGAATGCTAAACATAAATTTATTTTTGCTTGACCGACACTTGAACCTGCTGACCTCCGTTTGTTTTGATACATTCTTTGACTGTTAACCTGATCTTGAGATGACGTTCAATTAATGTCGTGATAATGGAAATACAGGCATTATATTGAAAGCAACGTGAGTCGTGGCGGCATGCCATAACAGTTGCTGACTTTTCATCTTCTTTCTTTTTCATTACACTTATGACCATTTGTCGCAAATAGCGATGAATCGTGGAGGCAGGACCTCCATTTTCGCACATAAGAGGAGGGTTTATGATCTGTAAATATTTGTGTTGTATTACTGTAGATTTTTTTGACAGGACTGGATTGTGCATAGATTTGATTTCTCTTGCAATAAACGCTTATCGTTTATTTTCATTTAGCTTCAAGTAGGATTCGTTTATATGAGTAATGTTTAATTTAAATGTTGGAGAAGACACCGTCATAACTTAGCTATTGTTATTGTGCTTGTAAATGTAAATGAACGCTAGCCTTGTAAATAAGTAAATGATTTGCTTGCAGTAAATACTCAGGTGTTATTATTGATATTACACATTCCTGATGTATTGCGTAGGGACGATTTACGAGTGAGTTTGCGATCGAGTTGTGCACAGGATTATGGGAGGCTTAGGTTACATTATTAGTCAGGATTTTACCATTTCTTTTCAGGGCACATTATTACGGACTAGCCTATTTTTTACCTCTCATAATTAGGCTAAGGATCTGTTCTTTTGTGAATAAATGTATTGTATTTTAACTTAAGTCTGGCCACTTTCTTGATTAGGTTTGTTTTGTTGTGTCGATGCATTCTTCTGGGCTGGTTTCAAAATAGAACCTCACCTATTCCCGACACCCCCCGAGTGCAGTTTTTCGTGTTGAACCAGTCCAAGAATATGTCGTTTCCCCGAGCTGTGTGTTGGTTGGAGAAGGGTTTGGAAGGGCCATTTGAAACCAGTGGCTCTCCAAACTCCTTGTCTAACCGGCACAATATAGAGTATACATGCGAGTACATCCAAATGTGTACTCTATTTTTGTTGTCTAGTGACTGGCAAGACTCACATATGACTGACTATTCATCCCCACAGCATTTCTCAATTACGTGACACACTATGTTCAATTTCCGATTCAGCCATAGAGTAATTAAATTCTCTTATGAAACAAGCTTTCAGCCTCAAGAGGGACAGTGGAAAGAAAAGTTAGTACGATTTCCAGTCACGTCAATCCTAGAAGTGAATTCCCACAGTTTCCCGCTTCAAATCCATCCAAATGTTCGAATAAACCCAAGCATTTGACCCTGAATGCCTCCTCTCCAATCAATCTTAACATTAACCCAATGACATACTCTTGTACTACGGGCGTATTCAGTGAGGAGGGGGTAGGCCTGATGTGGCTGTAGCTCCTTCGGAATGCTCTCCTGAGTCTTAGAAAAGAAAGTTGAAAGACAGCGGTAATTTGTGGTGTGCTTTAACTATAATTTTATTTCAACCGTTGATTATTTCGAGATATTGATATGGATATTAGTGCATTCACTAACGTAGTCATGCCCCATGGCTGGACTTGATGGACGAATGTATAAAGATCCGACAGCGACTATCCTCAGTGCGGTTTCCACGGAGTGTTTCACACTTCAGGTACCCTATTTCAAGTAGTTGCAGGGCACCCACCCCAGTCCTAGACCCAATTACGTTTACACACACCTGCAATAACACTTGCTACGAGACCAATTCCCAAACCTTACAAGTACAGTATTTACAATTTTATTCCCTGGCTTAATCAATGTACTGTTCAGGTTTATGGGAAAACGAATTCCCTGCACTTCGTTTCATTTTATGTACCAATTTATCTAGCTATACTATTCCTATTTTAGCTGCATTTTTAGCCTACTTTTCACATTTTGCAAAAATGAGGAAAAAGTAGACTTATGAGATTGGGCAAATGTGTGTCTGTCTGTCTGTCTGTCTGTCCTTCTGTCTGTCGGTCTGTCTGGCTGTGTGTGTGTGTCCCCCTATCAACTCCTAAATGGCTGGAGCAATCGAAACAAAATTTGGTAGGAGTAAAGATCTATACCTTAATATCTCACGGCCATATTTGAAAATGATGTCAGTGCTACCAACTGCTGAAAAATCGCAATTGAAATTTGAGCTCAATGTTGGATATCTTGGAAGATATGAATGGGAGCTATTTCAAAATTGGCACACGTGTAGATAATAAAATTGCAGTTTAATTTCCAGGAGGCCATACATGGCAGTGTTGCCAAAATGATTATAAGCTTGCTGATAGGTCCATATTTAAATGCATATAACTTCTACACTATCAATTGGAATTCAACAAAATTTCGTATGTACTATGTGCACATACACAGATATGAATGAGCATATTCTTAAGAACCACCAGCGCTGCCAACTGTTAATAAATGCACTCCCTATTGCTTTTATCCAAATACCAATATAATAGAAAGTATGCAAGCAGACAGCTTTAAACTATGCACACGCATAGTACCTGACATTCTATATTAATTTGCAGTAACTTATATACGTCAGTGCTACCGACATGATTCTAAGCCTGCTGAGAGGTCCAACTTTAAATACACGTAACTTCTATAGTATCATTTGGATGTCAACTCAATTTCGTGTGTGTTATGTCTACCATAACAGATATGACTATGCGTATATTTTGGAGCAACCAGGGCTGCCAACTGTTAATAAATACTGTCTCTATTTTTGTTACCCTAATATCAATATATCAGAAAGTATGCAAGCCAATAGCTCTAAACTTTGCGCACGTATAGTACCTGGCATTCTAGATTAATTTGGAGTAACTAATATAGGCCTACGCCAGTGCTGCCAACATGATTCTAAGCCTGTTGATAGGTCCAATATTAAAATGCATGTAACTTCTCTACTAACTAATGGATTTCATTCTAAATTGACACAACAATAGATCAGATTATTTCAGATTATTTCTGACCAATACATGTATGTCATTGATGCCAACATGATTTTACGCGCGCTGTTAGATGCAATGTTAAACTGCATGGAACGTCCATGCTATCCATTGGATTTCAACCAAATTTTGTATTCTGTACCTTAAGAGATGGAACTAAGAATATACTCAGTCACCAGGGCTGCCAACTGTAGTTCTCTATTAGGCTACATTATGCCAGGTATACAGTATTTCGAACGAATTAGAAATTTCGATATTACCAACTTAATTTCGTCATTATTCTAGATAGATCCATTTAGATTAATCATTGGCATGAATCTTAAATTTTAAGAAAGGTAGGCTCTTTATTTCGTCACGGAACTTCTTGTTAATTTATTGTTTTCAAACATGAATTTAGTATAATTATATTGTGAGAATTTAACATTCATCTTGGGTCGGGATTTCTTAAATTTATGAATACTGGTGATTAATGTTTATGAATTCAGCGCCCTCTGAAAATAAATCCTTGCTATTCGCCTGTCTTCTGCAGTCACCAATATAACACCGGTTTTCACAATTATTGGTCCACACAAATCCAAATACATAGGGCCTATAACCACGATGTTAAAATTGCCTAATTGAAACACATATCGTCGCTAAACATGAAAGGCTCCGTATCTTACTATGCTCTTGTTTTCCATTATTTACCTTCTGATTTGTCACGCGTGCCATCCATAAGTAAATGTGCCGTCCAAAAGAAAAGTCACGCTATGTACATACGCCTGTGCTAACATCAAAAGTAAAATGAGCATTAGATTCGTTGTATTGTAGAAATGTATATGTTCCCGTGTAGTTATGCACTCTTACAATACAGTCTCTTTAAGGTTAATTTTCCCATTAGGCTTATACACAGGAATATGAACCAAGCGTGATTTGCTCTGTTGAACGGCACATCCTCACATTCCAGGGAGGAGTGACCAATCATAAGGAAAATAGTGGATAAGAAGAGTATTGTCAGATACGCACTATTGCAAGTTCAGCAACAATATATTACTTGAAAAGGGTAAGCGAGACGGTTGGGTGTCAGCAGTGCCGAATGATTTAGTTATTCCACACGAATTTACTGAGTTGCCTTATTATTCTGGCGGATTTCCCCTCATATCATTAAGTATAGCGAGGTAGTTGGCTATTTGAGCTTAACAAGCGGCTTGTCCAGTTCCTAATGATATGTAAAAGAAATGAGATCAATGATTTGGTAACGAACCTAGAAGCAGAGATAATGGTTACATTTCAAGAACCTTGTTATCTCCAGTGAAGAAGCCCCACTTTCACAAATTATATTCGAGCAGAGACGCGAGAATATTTTAACTCGCTTCTGCTTAGTTTCCTCATAGCTTAGTACTGCCACTACTATGAAGATAAATGGAATCTTCGTCGGAGGCCGATGCACCAACATTAAAAGAAGGATTGGGTTACTCCGATATTGCTCGTGAAAAAGCGATATAAGTTGAAGATATTATCTATTGAACTTAAGTATTACATTCCGCCATTCATACGTTGTAGACGTGTGCACCAAAATCTGATTTTCTAATTTTTAGCCTATTTTCATAAAAAAATGCTTATGAGATCACCTATTGTTCGTGCGTATGTGTCCATAATAAAATCTAAAGAACAGAAGCAACTCCAATGAAACTCAGCTGGAACATACTACTCCCTCGTCTGACCTCGACCATGCCTTTCAAATTTTAATTTATTTCACCAATCCAACATGGCGGCCGCGCAAAATATTTCACTCGCATACCATATCTCAGCAATGGTTAAGAATGTCACCCTGAAATTTTGTACGGTAATAAAGGGTACTACTATCCATTCAACTATGTAAGTATCAAAAACATGCTAAGTACAAAACTAACATAGCGGCCTAGTGACGAAAAATATTTAAATGGAATTTTCTCGCAATTTAATTATCCGAGCGGAGTGCAATGTTTATACAAGATTTTAATCTACTGGCAACTAATTCAATTCAATTGTTTTCATAAACTCAAGATGGCGGCTGTGCATAATTTTTAAATTGAGTATTTATTTCTTGTGTCCTAATCATGCGATCAAAGTATACGTTTCAATAATAAAGGTACACAATAATCTTCATTTAACGGTACTTTACTCTATTGCTTACAAATTGAAGAATCCAATATATAGATAATCCGAAATATATTGCCGGTTGTCAATATCCAAGAATCTATTACAGCAATCAAACTGAAATATGTATGTTGATAGAGGCTATTAGTGTAAGTTTACCCATGGGGCTCTCATTAACCTGAAGAACACAAAACCAACACGATGGTGATGCGAAATTTAATATTTACATGGATATTTATCCCCAATTATTACGACAAATTCTGATATAAAGTTTCATCAACTGGCGTCTAATTTACTGCACTTTTTCGAGAACTTAAAAATGTTGGCTGTGCAATATTTGTAATATTACATTGTTATATCTCGTGTCCTAAACAAGCGATTACAATGTAAGTTGATAATATGAGCTACGATTATAATATGATTCTGCTGGCGTCGTATTATTCTATAGCATATACTGAGCCCGAATAGCTCATGCTGGTGATAGCTTGTACGAGAACAAAGGATTTTATTATGTCAGAGAGTTATGAACGCATCCTAGAAGCATGCCACCACATCAGATGTTCTTTTGACTTTGTTCAGAAGCTATGGATAATTACTCATCATGATTAAAGAATCTCTCTTTAATGTGCACCCTTGGATTTATAATCAAAAGTCATACTGCGTAGTTAGCCACATTTTCATGTGCCAATATTTTATTTATGGTATTAAGACCAAAGATATATCGTCGCAGACATACGAGAGGAAAGAACTAAGTTGCTAAATGACTCGGAAGTGAGAGAGCTGGAACGCCTGCTTCCGTGAAGGAATGACTCTCACTTGTATTCGCGTATCGAGCACACGTCATTTTGAGATCCAAATTTGACCGAAATTCGCAGACGTCGTTGTCAGGAATATGATTATTTCAACACGACCACAGTATTTTTTAAGCACGAAGTGTGCTGGTGAAGTGAACAGTCCACGTAAAATATTTAAATCTGTGATATTTTTACTCAGTGATAAGTGAATGATCACATGGTTACAGCACGCCAAATAGCCGACCATTGTGACGCTTAGTGATTTTTGTACCTGTGATACACCAGTGAAATCTAGTCACAATATCAATTAGTTTCTATTTAATATTATCGAGCTGTGCAAAGGCTGGAATCAGCACAACCACGATTAAGCTGATACAGGCAGATAGAAAATTTACCACGTGTAAAGTGTTAAATTCTGTGAGCAAACAGGTGCTTGGTGTCAAAAATCTAGTTTCTGTGATCAAGCAGACAAGGCTTTTTCTTTAATACCGTCTGCTACATTTGATGTGTAAAAGCAGTGAATCAATGCGCTAGAAGCAGTTTCGTCATTCTACAATTTGATACAAGATGCCTTCATTACACAACGTGCAGAAGCATAATTGTCCCCTCTCAACTAAGAAGACGATGATGGCTTAAACATTCTAATGGGAGGAACGCCTAACATCTATGCCGTGTACAACCATGGAGGAAACCCTATGGATAACCATGCTTATAGCCAAGCAGCGAAGATATCTTGGGATTCCCTGGATAAAAGGAAAAACCCCTCAATTCTTTCTCTCGGATGAGGTGATCTGGAAATAGCTGTAAGTCATTATCTGAGATCTATTTATGTAAGGTGAATGGTCATGGGTGGATTTGTTTGTAGCAGCCGTAACGTTATTGCCAGTCATCAGGTAGGATTTTTCATTCTTTTTGGCCACCTGCTAAGGTGATTTCACACCCAGCATGCTTCTATGCATTTCGTTCCTGGACAGAGTTAGTCACCAAATTTTGTGTGTTTCACACGGTGCAATATTGTTTTCAAATGGTAATTCCGCATAACGGAAGATGAATTTCGTCATTTTTGACAGGGGCATTATTCTTAGTTCAGCTCCAGCTGATATTTTTTTTAATGTTTTCTTGCATTATTCTTGCACGCCACTGCACCTTTTTATTTCACATTTTTAGGACGTATCGTTTATGTATGGGAGGTCCCCAGCCTACATTGTTATTGTGAATTACATTTTTCTTAGAGTGAGCAGTAGGCCACCAGAGTTAAGATGAATTCACATCGTTGTAAATGGGTCACGCCTTGTGTTAACTTACTCATAATTCCCGATTACACGATAATCGTATCATTTCAATAATTTCCACCAAAGGTTTAGGTGTGAAAAATTGTATAAAACGTATTTAAACGTGCCTTGTACGCAGTGCATATTTGTGTAAGCAGCAGTGGTGATGTACACTTTCGAAGACTTTCAACCGGAGAGATATATCTTTCCGTTAAGCTTCTTTGGTTTTCAGAAACCAAACACATTATTATTATTGGGATTTATCTGTCTAAAATAACATTCTGTTCTTTACTACACGTGCCTTATGACACAGAGTGGATGTTAGGGTCACTCATGAACTTTTATTGTGAACCCAATGTGAATTGAAATCAGTGAAAGACATTTATTTTGAGAATTCACTGACACGCAGTAGCGTGGATATTACAGAGCACTTGGAGGCATATGACAGATACTAACCAAGGTCGCGGCTGTAGTATTGACCAAGGTTTCCTACGATCTCAATTGCAAACGACATTTTTTTTATTTCTCAAGACAGCTATGTTTGTAAATGCTCATGCTATTGACCTTGATCAAGTACAGGGGTACTGCTAAATCATGCATTATTTTTTTCAAACATCCTCGCAGGTATTTGTGAGCGAGCCCAGTCTATTATTGTCATGGATTATTCTAATATGAGTAACCATTTGATAGGTTTGACATTTAAGGCCATTGTTTATTCTCACTTGAAAGTGAATGTTACTTTTCCGTGTCTTTGATACACGAAGTTGGGTTGGTTACCACATTTATTCTAGTGTAAGCCGACAAATCGATGTTACAGAACAAGTTTGTACGAGGTGGAATGGTAACGGTCTCTTATGAGCACCAATGTGTTATTGTTAACGTGCCGAGCCACGTATATTTGGCTAAGGTGTACCACGAGATGGTGGCACACTCATGGGAAGCCTTGCATTTGGTCAAACATCATAACGAATGAACTCATAGATCTACGACATTAAACTTAAGACTAAACCATGAACATCAATTTATTTCCTAAACCGACGATGCTAATACTACCGTTAATTCGTAATCCCTGTTAAATCTTGATCTTGTTTTTTTTGTCGAGCGGACCAATGCATTGAGCTTAAGTTTATTCCTACTGGAATACCTAGTAGCTGACACAGATAGATTTTTCGACGGAGATCGTCAGCGAACCAAAAGTTCAGAACTTATGGGCCGCGACACGATCAGGAGAATGCTGTTGTTGAGCAGTTTGGATTCTCATATTTAAATACACTGATAGATGACGGTGGGTGACAACAGGTATTCATCTGACAGTAGGCAGGAATAAGAAGATTCTTATTGTGTGTTTTATTTATTGATTTATTAACATGTTATCCCCATGTTTACCCTACTGTTTCTTGTATTGTAATCTCTTTATTGTTGTACATAATTGTAACATTGTACTGTAATGATGATTGATAATCATTAGATTTTTCTTTAGTTTGTTTATCACGGACGTCTGACGCCGTTGATCAGTTAAAGCAGGTTTAGTTCGAAATCATTAAATCGTAAATGTAAATATGAGATGGTACCAGTCATTTAACTTTTCTCTCATGTTTGACATGTTTTTCTAACATGATATCTTCTTCCCAGAAGCATCGTCAGCCTTTGTGTAACCATTTTGATTCGGTACCATTTCCCCAGCTTTAATTTTCAGTTTGTTGTATTTAGGACCTATCGAGAGGGTTCTACATTAACTTAAGGAGTTGTTTGTTTTCTTTTTTTCGTTTAGCTACGGATTAGCCGTCTTTCCAAACCCTCCGACTGTAGGATAGGGGTTTGGCATTGAAAATAAACAAACGATGAGCATGGCTTAAGTCTGGATGTAATCATTTAGTAGTTTGACCTTGTGGGGGTGCATTTCTTTGGGTGTCTCTGACAATCACTGTGATGGGAACCTGATCCTTTAGGGAAGCAGAGTCTTGTGCCGGCTAGTCCCACAAGGAGTGCATTTCGATCATCTCCGGCAATGTGTCTCGAGGCAGGGGTCATCTGGGAGGCCACATTACGGTTGGTGGTGACCAGATAACCTCCTACAACGGGCACTTAACACTTTTCTTCGCGCCCAACGTTGTAGTCCGATGTGGACATGTAGGCCATCAGCTACATGTCATTTTTGAGAGGATCATGTATTTTGGATTATTGACAAATTGTCTGGACTGTGACGACATTTATAGGTCGTACAGCCGTACAATAGGTCACATAGCATTCTGTTTAGATATCAGACAATGGGGTGAAGTCTAATAACGTCAAAATGAAGTTGAGGTATTTTATATTGCCAGTACTTCATCATTAGTAAATGTAACTTGTGTTTTGTGTTGCTTTGCTTTTTGTTAAATGTAAATGTCGAAACATTTTTTTTTGTCGTCGATTCCAGCAGAGTTCGTAGAAGTTTATTGGGGAAGGCCACGCTTTCCACCATGGCCATTCTTCCTCTGCGTAGTGATAGCTGGGTGTAAGGTGTTTCTTCCTCATCTCATTAATTGAATTTGTATAATGGAGGAGGAGCGGTTCCAAGCTATGATGAACCAGATTTTGGCTCAACTTAACGCCAATATGGAGGCGAATATCGCCATATTACAAGCTGAATTTAATGACAATACAGCTACATTGAGAGGTGATTTAGATTTAGTTCGGGGAGGTGTAACCGATATAAATGGAACTTTGGGTGGAGTAAGGCGCAACATAACTGATAATGTTGCTAATATAAATGATGCTATGGCGGCCAATACTGCCAACATCAATGAAACCATAAACACTAATGTTGCCACCATTAACAACAATATGGCCACTAATGTTGCCACTATTAGGGGTGGCCTTACAAATGTTAGGACAGAATTATAATTTTTTTTTGTCGTGTAGCCTCCTGAGAGGCCGAGTGCAGGTCTTTCTAGGCGACGCCCGTGGGCAACCTGCGCGTCGGGATGAGAGATGGAATGGATGAAGATGAATGAAACTGGGCAAGGATGTGGAAGGAAGCGGCCGTGGCCTGTCAGAAGGTACTGTCCCAGCATTTGCCTGGTGTTGAAAATGGGAAACCACGGAAATCCATTTCAAGGACAGCCGACGGTGGGGCTCGAACCCACGCGTCTACCGAGTCAGCAGAGAGCTTGGCCCCTTGACCTAACGCAGCGCTTTAGCCCGCGTAGCCACTACTGTCGGTAATTAAATGATAATATAATCACTAATGTTGCTAACATTAATCAGGCTGTTGATGACCATGTAGAAGCACTGAATGAATCCATTAATGCTAATGTTGAAAACTGTTGCTTTGAATTGTACTTTCACTCAAGTCAGAAACGATCTGGAAACGAATCAAGCAGAAGCAAATGCTAAGCTTGTCGCAGGGTTAAGTAGGGTTGATACACGCTTTGAAACCCTGACCACTAACATCGCTGCAGGTAGATTAGAGATGCGATAGATGTAAGAATCGAAGAAGTTAGCGACCGTATGGACGAAGGTAGGAGTGAACTCCAACTTGCGATTGCGACCGTGAAGGAGCAACTAGGAATTCGAATTTCTGCTATTCAGGAGCGAATGGATGAAACTCAAACTGAAACTGAAGGGATCAGGCGCGAAGTTGAACTTGTCAGGTCTAGCATGAAGGTTATGAGGGGCGTAGCACCTGCTGTTCATAATAACATGATAACAATGGTTAGAGACATGGGATGTTTTCGTGAGGACTTAGCCGACAGTAACTGCACTATCGCAGAACTTACTGCCAACACTGAAGGGTTGAGATAGGAAACTCATGATAATTTGAAGGAGTTAACCAGACAAATAAATTCAGTCAAAAAGGACCAGGCCGAACATAAGACTAACGTTGAAGCGAATTTTGATTTAGTATGTGGGGAAATAAAGAAGAACGTCCACGACGTTGACGAGTGTCTCCGCGGGAAGATAGAACGAATCGAGCTGCAAATAAACGCAGTAAGTTTGCCAGGCAATCTCTCTAATTCGCCTGACATCCAAGATCATGAGCAGCGTTTATTAGTACGGATTGAAGCACAGGTGAAATCAACAACATTCACAACACCTACGTTTATTCCAACGACATCATCGACAGTTAGACCACAAATTATGATGACTGCTGAGGCCTACCCTACGTCACATTATTGGCAGTCACCACTGAATTCTACTTCTACCGTGGGAAATCCACAACAATATAACTATCCGATGCCAATCACTACAACATGAATACCTTCAATGACTACTACTCCTAATGTCACTACTATGACAGGGAATTGCCATCTAACTGTCATGGAGCAATCTAGTCAACATTCAAGCGCCGATATTCACACCGTCACGTAGTTCGGGGAATCAGAACGTGATGATTATACGTTCAAGGGAGGAACAACCTGCCCGATTCTCAGGAAGTGGAGGCGGCGTCACACCTGTTGAATTTCTAAATAATGTTGAAGCGTATTTACGTGATACAATGGTCACACCGGAACGTGAACTCCGGGTAATTGAGCGCTTGATGGACGGGCAAGCCAGTAACTGGTTTAGATCTTTTAAGTACTCATTCACCGGTTTCCGTGATTTTAGAGAAGCCTTATTACGCACGTATTGGTCTTCAGATACCCAGCAAGGGATAAGAGCAGAAATGTACACGAAAAGGTACAGCTACTCAGCCAAATCGCTATGCGAATTATTTCTCCTGGCAATTAGCTAAGCTAAGATGCCTTCAACCCCCACTAGCGGAAACTGATCTGATTCAGACCATAATCAGACAATATCCCGCTGATGTCCAACGAGTCTTGATCTCCGCTGACGCAACGTCTTTTGTAACTTGCGATCAGATCCTAAGAAGACTCGATTCAACAAATGAACAATTTATAAATCATCGACCTCGTGGTGAACCCCGGAATGACAATAGACCGGTAAATCGACAGGTCAACATATCCACTGTCGACAAAAATAGTCAAACGCCTGAACCAACGTACAATATGGGGACACGGTATCAGCAAAATAACTCAGGTCCTACCCAGAGAAATTGGAACCGGAAAACCTACAATCGTAACTATGCCAGAAATGACAGGCCCAGAAACCAATCGTTTTGGGAGCGTCGTGTCGAAAGACCGAAGGAAGATCAACGAAACTATAACGACAAACAACGAAGGACTAACCAGAACCAATCCAGAGGTAATATTCGTCGAGATTACCGATACTCGGGAGGATATCGTCGAGACAGAGATCCACGTCAACATGAGATTGAAATCGACCGAGATTGCAGAGGAAGTCTCAAGAAAGCCGAGAATATCTTCGTCAAACCAGAGAAGAGAGGGAGGAAACTCGAACACCGAGGGAACCTCAAGAAGATCTCGATGAAATACGTTTAGACCCTAACCAACCTGGTACTTCAAATGGTGGAAAGGGTAAACAATAATAAACGCCAAAATCTCAATAAGGTCTAAGGAGACGAGTTCCAAAGTGAAGGCTCTCACGAGACTACTAGTTATATCCGCCCAAATTATCGGTTACCCTGTAACATTACTGATAGACACAGGAGCCATGATTAGTGTTCAGTCAGCAGACGTTCGTGCCATTCTTCAGATCAACACCAAGTTTACTGAACTTCCAGTGTCAACGGTGAAAGTGCGAGGGATTATCCCAGACAAGAGTGTCAAATGCACAGTGCAAGTGTATTGTACCGTGGAGATTGCCAACCACGTGTACCTACATCTATTCTTTGTTTTAAGAGATCTACGATATCAAGCTATTCTATGCGCAGATTTTATGAGGATACATGATGAAATCATTGATATGGGCCAGAATACGATTTGCTTCAAGCCACATGATGCTATTACCATGGATGTGCCTGAAGAAGGTGAAGCTATGGATGCCAATGTCTATGCTCAGGATACGCAGAACGTGGAGGGCATATTGATCACTGAGATCAATGAAGAAAGTGCAGAAAACACTGAAGAAGAGTGTAAAGATAGCACTAATGAAGAAAGCTCTGAAGCAGATAGTGAAGAAAACACTGATGATGAGAGTGAAGAAAGCATTAAGGAAGAATGCGAGAATACCACTCAGGAATACTCAGTGCAACCCAGTGATGAAGCAATAGGACCAGAGAATGACTGGCATGCAAGAGCCTTAGAGAGCAGAGCTTATATCATGGAATTTAATAGAAGAAAGGAATCAGATGATTCATCTCAAACTTCGAGGGATGAACCTTGCCAGAGTCATCGCATGACAGTTGTCGCAGATGTCCACCACTTTGAGACGAGACCGTCGTTGTCCGACGAGCAGTTTGAAGAAATTACGAAGAGGATGGATGATGCCAGATATCAACGCCTGAGAGAGTGAGAAGAAGAATATGATTCTGGAAACTCCGACTCTGATGAAGCCGATATTCACCACCTTGAACCTATGTCGAACGAAGAGGAGTCAGATTCTAGCTCTGATGATGATGATGATTACATTCCGAAGATGAGCCGATCAGAAGCACTGTACAACCTGGAGAAGATCAGCCGAAAGTATGGTATGAAGAGAGTCGTCAATATTCATAATTTTGGAGTTGTAACCGATGATGAAGTCTCCAATTCTGACGTTTCAGCTGAGCAGAAACAGGAGAAATGACAAGATTATGTGAGTGCTATGCACCAGATTTATGGGAAGAAGAAGAAGAAGGAATAGTACAAGTACATCATATTGAATTTATGGGAGATACAGAACAATCCGATTCTGAGGATGATTGTCACATTCCGTCGATGAAGGAATGGGAAGCATGGGACAATGATATGAACTCCATTAGTCATACATCATTGAAGAAGGACTAACTACCATTTATATATCTTCAACCACCGAGAGTGGATATTCAGGAAGAAAAAAGTATCACCAGAACTAAGAAGTATTGCAGAATCAAATAAAAATTTTGTCATCAATTTTATTTGAGACGACGAGAGGGTATATGAGCCCGAATACCTCATGCTGGTGATAGCTTGTACGAGAGCAAAGAAATGTATAATGTCGGAGAGTTATGAACGCATCCTAGAAGCATGCCACCACATCAGATGTTCTTTTGACATTGTTAAGAAGCTATGGATAATTACTCATCGTGATTAAAGAAACTTTCTTTAATGTGCACCCTTGAATTTATAATCAAAAGTCATACAGCGTAATTAGCCACATTTGCATGTGCCTATATTTTATTTATGGTATTAAGACCAAAGGTATATCGTCGCAGACATGCGAGAGGAAAGAACTAAGTTGCTAAATGACTCGGAAGTGAGAGAGCTGAAACGCCTGCTTCCGTGAAGGAATGACTCTTACTTGTATTCGCGTGTCGAACACACGTCATTTTGAGATCCAAAGTTGACTGAAATTCGCAGACGTCGTTGTCAGGAATATGATTATTTCAACACGACCACAGTATTTTTTAAGCACGAAGTGTGCTGATGAAGTGAACAGTCCACGTAAAATATTTAAATCTGTGATATTTTTACTCAGTGATAAGTGAATGATCACATGGTTACAGCACGCCAAATGGCCGACCTTTGTGACGCTTAGTGATTTTTAGCCTACTTTTCACATTTTGCAAAAATGAGGAAAAAGTAGTCTTATGAGATCGGGCAACTGTGTGTCTGTCTGTCTGTCTGTCTGTCCTTCTGTCTGTCTGTCTGGCTGGCTGGCTGTGTGTGTGTGTGTCCCCCTATCAACTCCTAAACGGCTGCAGCAATCGAAACAAAATTTGGTAGGAGTAAAGATCTATACCTGAATATCTCACGGCCATATTTGAAAATGATGTCAGTGCAACCAACTGCTGAAAAATCGCAATTGAAATTTGAGCTCCATGTTGGATATCATGGAAGGTATGAATGGGAGCTATTTCAAATTGGCACACGTATAGATAATAATATTGCAGTTTAAATTCCAGGAGGCCATACATGGCAGAGTTGCCAAAATGATTATAAGCCAGCTGATAGGTCCACATTTTAAATGCATATAACTTCTACACTATCAATTGGATTTCAACCAAATTGCGTATATGCTATATGTACAGAAATATATATGACTGAGCGTATTCTTAAGCTACCAGGGCTGCCAACTGTTAATAAATGCTCTCAACATTTTTAAAATCCAAATACCCATATATCAGAAAGTATGCAAGCTGACAGAGCTTTAAACTATGCACACGTATAGTACCTGACATTCTATACAAATTTTTAGTAACTTATATACGTCAGTACTACTGTGCCCGTTTAGACCGGAGTCCGCACGACCACATATGCATTTTACCAATAATCAGTCAGCACGAGAGTCAAAATATCCCGGAGCGCCATATGGGTTAAAGCTAATCGCAAAAACGACATCAAATAAAATAAAAAAATGCTTTACTGATTTTTGGCTCAATGCAACAATAAGGATAGAAGGAGATTCAATTGGGCGTAACACATCAAGTAAAATTATCTCATTTTATTTTGAATTTAAAATTGACTGCAAAAATGCTCAAAGCAGCATCACTCACGTGTGGCGATCAACACTCCTATTTACACAATATACAGAAATTTTCCAAACACATTTGACAATTATTTTTTGGAAACACAAGTCTGATTGTTAGTCCTGTAGACTGTGTTCCAAAATTATTTATAATTAATGATTAAATCCAGTTCAAATTTAATTGTCTCTACTGGAAATATCGTAGTTCACTGTTTGAATTGTTACATAATTTAACACTCGTAGAATAAATGTTCGTAGAATTTTAACTTTCACTTATTTTTCCAGTTTCAAAAAATATTGTAAAAAAATATTATTTCTGAATCAACACAAATTATTTACACATATTAATAACATCTGAAAAGTATTTGACCTTGAGCATAGCATCGAAGAACTTGTGCGAAGCACAACAAAAATTAATTGTTCTTCTGACATTAAACATTTCGAGAAGTGACTCGATTATGAACTTCAAGTTCCTAACAAAATATATGATTTCTGAATCATCAACTTGATCAATAAATTGTTGAACCATTCAACTATTCAATTTTCCACTTGGAATCATTATTATAAAAAAAAATATTTATATTCATGGCCATTTTAGTAACTTTCACAACTTGCAATTCTTCGACAGAATGCGGAAATAAGAATTGTAGCTTCATAAGAAATTCATTTAGTTCATGGCACTAGGATTGAAAATATCCTTCAAATTATTCGTGGTTAAAGAATTATTTTTAAATTGGCAGTGGCCCATTCTATTATTTGTGTAAGAACACAATATTACAACAACAACGGCAAAGGTCTTCCTCTGAAGAAGAA
Organism: Meconema thalassinum; assembly: GCA_946902985.2. Classification (NCBI taxonomy): domain Eukaryota; kingdom Metazoa; phylum Arthropoda; class Insecta; order Orthoptera; family Tettigoniidae; genus Meconema; species Meconema thalassinum. The sequence continues at coordinate 795,263,043 of OX336389.2, forward strand.
TAAACTACTATCATGACAAATCCGGGTTCTAGCAAAATCAAAGTCTAAATGGAATTCGTAAACCAGGTTGAAATAAGAACTGATGGTTTCTAAGAAATAACCTTAGGGTCATTCATACGACGAAATGTGTAGTTCCAATACTCCTATAAACCTGAGCCATCGAACCTGCTATTTGATTGATGCTCGAAAAAATCTCCTCATTCCTGCGACTTAAACATGCGCACCTGGGAATGGCATTTCAACTACTCCACACACATAAATTTTCTTCCCAAAATGTATACAATAAATCAAGCCTCTGCTTGTTATCAACACTGGAAGATTAATAAACTTACAAGTTTATTTTATTTTACCATTCAGTTCAACCCGTGAATTTACCATACTTATGAAAATCTTTATTTCACTTTCGAGTGTATTTACGTCATGATTTTATATAAATACAAAAATATCCTATTTGATACAATTATCAATTGCTTCCCGTTTCATGCCTCTCCGTGTTATCTGAAAAATATACTTTGCTCTTTGCAAATATCAACTGTTCAACCAGAACTGACATGTTGGTTGAATGCGGGCTTGCGCTAACCACTCTCCTTCGGAAAATCTCCTGTTTCAAACTAGAAATGATTAAACTACTTCATAGGCTCTCTCTCAATACATATGATTATTAGAAAATATAATATCCAAGAATTATTTAGAAAAATTATAAAAATTATTATTATTATCATTAGTGGATTATTATTATTATTATTTGTTATATTATTTTAAATATGTTTAACTATCATCTCATTATGTGAGAATCCACATGTTCGAACCTTCGAATATGGAAAAAATATCCATTCCTCAACAAAAATAATTATTAACTTTTACAGTTACATCGGCTGATTACCGTGATTTCCCAAAAATATGAAATATTCAAATAAATGCTCGAAATGCTCGGTCATCGATCCTAAACTGTTCTGAGTGCTGAAAATACTCAGAATAACTCTAACAAGTCTTGCGTAAATCATTGCAAGATTTAAATACGAAGAAAAATAAATAAATGTGTTGGTTATCTGCAGAAAAATAGTTTGTTCCAATTAGCTAGGCATAGTATAATTCAAATGTGGCTTACATTTCTTGATGGTCTTGAAGCGTAGTGAACCTGGTTTGTACCAGATTTATCCATAGACATGCCCTATCGGACAAGCATGTATAATCCTTGTATCGGCCGCCATTATATACCCACAATCCGTCTAGTAAGACATAGTGGTAGTATCTCTTGACGTTTGAATTAACTGTTGTTCCATTTTAATATGGACTTCTATCAAAGCCATAACAGTTTGTTTAAATGGGGTCAGATCTAAGTGATCTATTCTTAGATATGTCAGTTGTAACATAACTCACGGTAATCTTATCAATACAAGAAGACACTGACAGTCTAACCAATCAACGGCTGTTCTTAAGATCGTTCCCTGGGCATGGCTTCTCGCCATCTACCATGCGCTAAGCAACCTGTAGTTTCCCTTGCGTAGACTAACGAACACCACCGTGACAGACTGGTCTTCAGTGTACTGATAGATCGAAGTGGTTAACAAGTTACCAATATGAAAACTGACTAAAATGGATTTAAATATCCAAGTATTAGGTTATTACTGGACTGTGACAAAGTACTAATTCTAGACAAAGTCTAGCATATGTCCATGTAGAAACATAAATATTTCCACTAATGTCTGTAGAAAAAAAAAATTCAATCACCTCAGTGATTCTCCTCGCCGGAAACTTACTAAGTTCCACTTCGTAGCGCAGCACTTTTTGTGACTATCACAACTTTGAAAATTACTTCTGCGTAGATCCGGCAACCATGTGCCTTGGCTCAGCGTAGCAGCAACTTGCTCTGCAAGTGCTTGTGTTGAAGTGAGCTATCGATGCCTCGGCTGGCCGGCTTTTATTCAAAACTGCCAGGGTCACGCGTCATCATCTGATATCTGGAAATCCTCATATCTCTGGTATCCCTGGTCCGATTTACTTGATACTAATTGCATTCTCATTCATTTGGCCGTGCCAGTAATCTGATCCATGTCTCAAGTCTCTACTCCATGGTTAACTATTTAATCAATAAATAGCCTCGACCTCTGCTATTACTCGCTACGTCACTTGACATGCAAGTATCGGTAAATTCTTTCCAATTGCTTCTCGAAGCAATGTAGCGCGATATTCAAATATCTCAACTTTCAAAAGCGGCTGTAGCCTTTCCCTTGATATCTAGGTGTCTGAATCTTGGAATACCCATTCCTAGAGTTGGGCACACTACCAACATGATTCTAAGCCTGCTGAGAGGTCCAACTTTAAATACATGTAACTTCAATACTATCATTTGGATTTCAACCATATTTCGTGTGTTCTATGTGTACCATAACAGATATGACTATGCCGATTCTTAAGAGTAACCAGGGCTGCCAACTGTTAATAAATACTGTCTCTATTTTTGTTAACCTAATATCAATATATCAGAAAGTATGCAAGCCAATAGCTCCAAAGTTTGCACACGTATAATACCTGGCAATCCAGTTTAATTTGGAGTAACTAATATAGGGTTACGCCAGTGCTGCCAACATGATTCTAAGCCTGCTGATAGGTCCAATTTTAAAATTCATGTAACTTCTATACTAAGTAATGGATTTCATTCAAAATTGACACAACAATAGATCATATTATTTCAGATTATTTCTGACCAATACAGTTATGTCATTGTTGCCAACATGATTTTACGCGCCCTGTTAGATCCAATGTTTAACTGCATGTAACGTCCATGCTATCCATTGGACTTCAAACCAAATTTTGTATTCTGTACCTTATGAGAGTCACCAGGGCTGCCAACTGTAGTTCTCTATTAGGCTATATTATGCCAGGTATACAGTATTTCGAACTAATTTGAAATTTCAATATTACCAACTTAATTTCGTCATTATTCTAGATAGATCCATATTGATTAATCATTGGCATGATATTGCATTTTAAGAAAAGTAGGCTCTTTAGTTCGTCACGGAACTTCTTGTTGTACCTGTGATAAACCAGTGAAATCTAGTCACAATCTCAATTAGTTTCCATTTAATAATATCGAGCTGTGCAAAGGCTGGAATCAGCACAACCACGATTAAGCTGACACAGGCAGATAGAAAATTTACTACGTGTAGAGTGTTAAATTCTGTGAGCAGACACGTGCTTGGTGTCAAAAATCTAGTTTCTGTGATCAAGTAGAAAAGGCTTTTTCTTTAATACCGTCTGCTATAAACAGGTATCTAAAAACTATGACTCAAATTTTGTTTGTAAAAAACAATGTCTTTATTGTTCATCCGCTGGTATATGCTCACTTTGTAACTTTGTAAGTTTGTAAGTTCCATTTGTGATTGTGTATCAACAACTGACGACAGATACATTCTCGCAATATGCGCAATTCTATTTATGGCCGCCTGTGAATAGCATTGGCAAAGCAAAGAAAGCCAATTCTATCTTTTAAAACAGCAAACTAAAAAAACGACATTACTTATGAAACGTCAAAATCTAACGACAATAAATTATGTTGCTTTCTTTTCGTAAATCATAGAAGGCGTGCATTTGACTTTTCCTAAATTAAAATCCCGTGACTCGTTACAGAGTTACACGGTATATTCTAGAATAATGTGATGGCGTTGGTGGACACAAAGGTCGTGTACCAAAAGCTAATAAGCATAAAGATGGTATATTGGCTTTCACGGCCGGTGAATTAAAACTCAGCAATTCTTATAGGTTTGTGCCGTGTCTTGTGTGGGGTTTCGCCTAGGACACCAAGCTGGCTCATCGGCGGGCTCTTGGTGTCCCCGCCCGGACCCCCACAGGAGTGACGAACTGCGCGCCACCTCCCTTTATATTAGGTGCAACTGCACCACTTGACTGCGAGAACTAAAAGCTCACGAGCCTAAATTCCCTGTGATGGCTTCCAAAAAGATGGTATATTGGCATTCACGGCCCGGGGTCCGGGCGGGGACACCAAGAGCCCGCCGATGAGCCAGCTTGGTGTCCTAGGCGAAACCCCACAGAAGACTCGGCACAAACCTGGAAGATTTGCTGAGTTCTAATAAGCATACATTACATGGAAAATTCTTTTAAAACCCGTGAAAGTCTTTAATAGAAAAGACCAGAAGGATATATGAAAATAGGCTATTTAGTGCTTCACGGAATTATCTGTTGTTCTAACATATCGGTGGCCTAGTTCCTATACCACATAAATCCACGTCGGAAGACAACTAATATTTTGATATTGTATCCAGTTATGTCCCTGTCCAATAGTTGCTGTTGTTTACCTTTGGACCAGGTGTAAAACTATCACAGATTAGAAGGACAACTAATTCCTATGTAATGACTTGAGGGAGACATCCATAAAATACGTTCACCCGAACGTGCATGTGATAAATGTGTACAATAATTTGAGGGGAAGGTGGGTGGCGGGGGGGGGGGGGGGGGAGGGTCTGTACGAAAAAATGTACGTTCACCAGTTTTTTCGTTAATACCCGATTGAAAAGTCGAAATCAACTTTCAATAACTTTAAGAACCTCCATATGATTATTCATGTCTTTAAAAATTCATTAAATATAGAAATCTAAAGAGAGAAAGAATGAGACATTGACAAGATGACGTACAGGAAACGTTAAATACTGCTTTATCGTAGTTTGTAACATCAGTTCCAAAAAGCCAGACCAGTTCGAGTTGCTGCTAAATGAAAACGTGAGTTGTTATTTCGAGTGAAGAGAACGAAGAAAATGCTGAATGGTTGGATGTTGTTGTATTTTAGGAACTGCGACATCGTGGTCATATAACTCCGTGTACTTGGGTGGGTATAGAATTTGTGTGGTAAGTTGTGTTATTGTGATGGTTGTACTAGTGTGTGTATTTGTAAATTGGGGATAGGATTGGATAGGACGTGGCCGTGGCCTTAAGTTAGGAACCATACGAGTATTTGTCTGGAGTAGAATTGGGGAAACCACGGAAAATCACTTCCATGGTGGCTGAAGTGGGAAAAAACCTTCCTCTTCTCAGTTTTGCCCTACGGGACTAAGTGTACCCCGTTCCAGCCCTCACACCACAAATAACATTTCTTGGAAGAAGACATGGAGGACACTTCGATCGTTTTAGTTGCAGCTTTCGATTTCTCGATCGAGCATCCCACTCTAATTTCTTCAATTAAACAGCATTGCTCGACGTTATGGGATATAAAGTTGATATAGAGTTTGGTTGCATTGTAAAAATAAATATAATATCTTTACGAACAAACTTCCAGATATTGCTTGTAACAATGAAGCAGATTCCTTATGTGAAGTGTAAGCTTAGAGTTAGGGCGAGGATGTTGGAAAATATGTAGGAAATGAGAATAGCTTCGAACGCATTCACCTCTCTGGAGTTCTTGAAGTCCCGTGGGCTACATCGTGCACTGTGAAGGACTGACATATCTTTGTGTGTTTAGTACTTTGTGTATATAGTGTAAAGTGTTCATATCTGTACATAAGTTCTTTGGAGTTAAATAAGATGGCGTTATGTTAGCAAGCTGTGTGTTTCCCTGTGCTCCTTTTCACTCATTCTCCACATTATGGTGCCGAAAACTCGTACAAAACCAGTGACACGTGTATTTACTAGTGTTAGTGAACAGTGCTAGTGCTTCTTTGTCGCCTTCTACACTACGGAAGCACACTCGACGCCGAGAACATTATACACTACCGAGAAGACATCACGTCAGCTTAAAGCACGCCACGCCATCAACTACAACACGCTTCAAGAGTTCTCATTGCCAACTAATCCACTTCAGATAAGTCAAACCATCACAAATTGACATCCTTTTAGTAATGCATGCTCTACATCAACTGGAAAATACTTTTGAAACCTACAGATAGGCTAATTTCATTAAATGCGATCCCAGAAGTGATGCATCCGCCATCTATCGGAGCAACAGGGAACTCCGTATTGTAAACAATTATGCTTGCACCCTGCAATTTCTATTTGTCAGCGAGAAAAGGACATCACTAATCCTCGCTCAACGCCACCAGAAATATCTTTCATCTGAGTATTTTCCAGTACACGTGATTATAACCTGCATGAGATCTAATTTAATTACTTCAAGAAATACCAATAATTGTACAGTACGTTACTGACACATAACTAGCAGCGTGATCTATCTGCAATCATTGGAACTGCATGCACCTCTGCACAGCGCATGTGCACCTGTCAGTTACTTCCCGAACTATAAAATTGTCACGTTCAACTACCCCACTAGCGCATTCTGTTAGCCAACGTTGGAGTCTTGACTAAACACGCACTCTCCAAAGAAACAAATATCTACACTGAAAGACGTTCCTACACACCAAGACGGGAGGCTACCTGACTGTCAGCTAATCCTAAGATTTATTGCCCCCTCATTATGGCAACCCAAGAGGACCTTGCAGCTCGTCTACACAAATTGAAAAGAAGTCGAACAAGAGAAAGAAACAATGCGACACGGTTTCTAAACACTATTGAAAGTTTTACTGAAAACACTAGTATTGAAGACTACAAGTATTATGGTGAGCGACTTCAGGAAACGTTAACTCGGCTAATCCAATTAGATGACTCAATTCACGATCTTCTTCCAGACACAGAATACAACACCGATATTCAAAGTTGCGAAGAATACATAGATAAAGCAAAACGTGGTTTACAGAAAGCCACACGAGGGGCAGAAATTAAACTTTCTTCTACTACCTCAAACATGACCATAAGTGAGAGTCCCATCACTCCAATTTCAACGTTCACCCATTCTGTTAAATTACCGCCAGTGAAACTGGAACCATTCTCCGGCAATATCGAAAGCTGGATGAGATTTTGGGAACAATTTGAAGCATCCATTGACAAAGACAAATCACTATCGACAATACATAAACATGTCTTTTTACGCGGGTATCTCGAAGGTGAACCGAAACATCTGGTTGACGGAATTGCCGTGACTGCTTCTACCTACGAGGACACTAAGAAAATTTTAAAGGCCAAATACGGAGATCGGAATCGGATAATACAGGCGCATAGCGATTATCTAGAAGATATCCGACCTATCAACACTGTTTGTCCGGAATCGCTAAACACGACATACATTGAATGCAACCGCCGTATCCAAGCATTACAGGCCCTAGGCGAAGATGTAAACGCATATGGGCGGGTACTTGCTCCCAAGATACTCCGAACCTTCCCTGACGATATCTGTAAACGCTGGATAATACACACCAAACGGAATAATATATCGGAAGGTGACATTCTGAAACTGATGGAATTTCTTGGTGAAGAAGTCGATGGAGCGCTAGTCACCCAGAAGATCAGAGGTGATCCAGTGTTTTCAACCAGTCTCGTCCCCACGACAGCCGAATTTCAATTAAACGCTAAGTTTAAAAAAAATTGCAGCAAACAAAGAAGCAAACAGAACCATTCTGTGCATTTTGCGACCAACAAGGCCACTGGGCGCAAGATTGTAGGGAGGTGAAAACTGTTCATGACCGAATTGGGAAGCTAAAGACGAATAATCGCTGTTTCCTCTGCCTGAATCGAGGGCATAATTCGAAGAATTGCAGTAGACGGGGGAGAACATCTTGTTCAAAATGTAAGCAGTCCCATCAATACTCCATTTGCTCAAGCAATGATGTAACCTCCACTTCGGTCAACAAAATCCACTCTCAGACTCCTGACTATACTCACTTACAAACTGCGCGTATTCGAATTGTTGGACCAACTGGCTTAAGTAAAACGACACGTTGCATCTTCGATGGAGGCAGCCAGTCTACATTCATAAGCAAGTCTCTTGTAGACATATTGAAGCTTCCTACTGTCACGGAACGAGACATATCCATAGCAGCGTTTGAATCTGACACAACTATCCCTCAAAAGCGTCGTCTGGTTAGTTTCCAGTTACAGGGCACCCAGACCAACGCGTCAATAGGCATCACCGCACTCGAAAGTGCAAACACTTACTCAATGCACCCTACAGTGCCACAAGACGTCTCTTCCCTGAAGTCAATACGCAAGTTAATACTAGCTGACCCTAAGGATGACTTACACGATCTCCCAATTGAACTTCTAGTTGGAGGAGATCACTACTGGAAGTTGATCAAGGACACACAACCTGTTCGCATATCTCCGTCATTGGTACTCATTCCTTCACTTTTCTGATGGGTACTCAGTGGCAATAGATCCGGAGTCACCGTCAACCAGCTAACCGTTAACAAAATAACACTGCAGGATGACCCTTTACTTCTCGAGCACCAAGTCCGTAACTTCTGGAACCTTGAAGCAATTGGAATCAAGGAAGAAGAATCAAGATCCCACACGATGAGCTCCAAGGATCTCGATATCCTCAAAAACTTTCATGAATCTCACTGCATTCAAGATGGACGGAGAGTTGTTTTTTTTTGCCAAAGAAAAACCAGGAATTTGCATCGGATAACCGCACTAACGTTGAGAGACGATTCCAAGCCTTGACGAAGAAACTGCAACGAAATAAAGACTATAACGCCATGTACAACGAAAGAAAGCTCTACTACATCATCCAAGGCCAAGTAGAGATGTTGAACCCGGATGCCCGAGCAACTTCTGTGTACTATCTACCACATCATGCGGTCAAGAAGAGGAAACAGAACGTAACTAAGTGGCGCGTTGTATTCGATGCTTCATCTCATGAAAATGGATCTCTATCGCTGAATGACGTCCTAGAAATCGGACATAATCTTTTCCCCGACGTAATGAGTATCCTGCTTCGATTTAGATTGTACCAATATGCTATTCTTGGAGATATAAACAAGCCTTTCTGCAGCTCTCACTTGACTCCAGCGACAGGGATCTAACACGGTTCTTTTGGTTTCGAGTAATCAAGGACGAAAACGGCCAATACCACGTCACCGACGAAGTGGTCACCTACCGCTTCACCCGATTTCCTTTCGCACTAACCAGTAGCCCTTTCCTCTTGTCAGCTACCCTGCGAGAATTGGCTACGAGGCACATTGATTACTACGCAGTTGCTGCTAGCCTCGTGGACCAGCACATGTACATGGACGATTTTGCAGCATCTACTAACGACGTTGAGGAACTCCAAACAATATACTCTCAGCTCACGGATTTGATGAGTATTATCAACATGCCTATGTCGAAGTGGGCCACGAATTCAACCACACTGCAAAACGAGTGGCAAAATCAAAATCTACCCATTCAAGAGGTTACACAGATCTTGGGAATCAACTGGCACACGGGCCATGACACACTGCATCTTTCAGCTATCGATGACTACAAGATGTCTCCAGATAACACTGCCACAAAACGCCACGTTCTTCAGATAACATCACGACTATACGATCCTCTCGGACTGTTCTCTCCGGTGACAATAATTGGAAAGATGTTGTTTCAAGAAACGTGGACCAGAGGTATATCATGGCACGAGACTTTACCTTCTGATATTGGGCACGAGTGGTTAGTTTGGTGTCCAAATCTTCAATACGTGTCGGACATTCACACCCCACGATGGATAGGTGCTCTCAACAAAGACTTGGACAACTATTCTCTACACGTATTCTGTGACGCTTCCGAACGGGCATATTGTGCTGCTGTATACCTTCGATCTCACGCTCACGATACCACTACCGTTCACTTTGTACGTAGCAAAGCTAGACTGGCCCCTATAAAGAAGGTCACGCTACCACGTTTGGAATTACTCGCTGCACTCGTGGGCACAAGACTTCTTCGTTACTTCTGCCGTGCTACATCCTGTGACATCAGTAAAGCAATGCTGTGGACAGATTCAGCTCTCACTCTAGGCTGGATACAAAACGACCCGAACCGCTGGAAAACTTTCATCTGCAATCGTGTTACAGATATCACCGGCTGCACTTCACCATCACAATGGTTTCATTGTCCAGGAACGGATAACCCTGCAGATTTTTATCACGAGGACTACATGCACCAGATCTAAAATCAGCAGATATTTGGTGGCACGGGCCGGCCTGGTTGAGGGATCCTCCAAGAAGTTGGCCTCCCAAATACAGCACCGAACATCTAACACTTCCAGAGGCTAAGAAGAAACCCTGTCAGGCCCTTGTTGTTACCACACATGAAGCACTCTGTAACTTCGCAAGATTCAGCACCTACAACAAATTACTTCGGACTACAGCTTGGATCCTCCGGTTCATTAAGAACCTTCGGTCAGCGGATAAGCAAACTGGTGACTTGACAGTGTTGGAACTCGAAGCAAGTCGGCGATATTTGATAGCTTCTGTACAACGAGAGACCTTTGGAACAGAATACGAAGCTTTGTTGCACAACACGCCCATCCCCAAAACATCGAAGATCGCCTCTTTTCAACCGTTCCTGCAAGACACATTGATCCGCCTTGGTGGCCGCCTCCACTTCACAACGATGTCGTATGACGAAAAACACCCAATAATTTTAGACGGCGGACATCCCTTCACTTGTCTTCTAATCCGCCATACCCATATCAGACTGCACCACTTGGGATCACGGATTGTTCTCTCCGAGCTGCGAAGCCAATTTTGGATTCTACGAGCAAGGCAAAGCATTAGGAAGGTATTGCATTCGTGTCTGCCTTGTAAGTTATCACGAAACCCTCCTGGACAGGAGAACGAAGCTCCATTACCGACCGATCGTGTACGATACTCCACACCATTCACAGTAACAGGACTCGATTTTGCGGGCCCACTATACGTCCGCCACGATAACACCGTTCGCAAAAGTTACATCCTTTTGCTTACATGTGCTACTACCAGAGCTGTCCACTTGGAGCTAGCGTCGGATATGACAGTAAATAAGTTTCTGATGGCCTTCCAAAGATTCGTCAGCCGCCGAGGCCTACCTCATACCATATGTTCCGACAATGCCACCACTTTTCACGCAGCTCATAGAGAACTTAGAGAGCTTTCTGTGATCTTCCACGACCACGACGCATCGAGCTACCTTTCAACAAATGGCATCCGCTGGAAATTCATCGCACCACGGGCGGCTTGGTGGGGAGGATGGTGGGAACGAATGGTCGGCACTACGAAACGCTGCTTGCGCAAAGTTTTAGGCCGGCGGCAAGTGAATGAGGAAACCCTGTACACCATTCTCGTTAGCATTGAAGCCGCCATAAATTCCCGTCCTCTCCTTCAGGACGAAGGAACTACAGCCTTGACTCCAAGCCATTTCATCCACGGCGACAAGCTGACGACAATTCCTACAGGACCTGAGCCTGCTATTAAGAAGGACTTGGAAAGGGAATACAGGCTCCAGCAACAAGCGGCAGAAGATTTCCGGAAACGCTGGATGAAGGAATATCTTCTGGAACTACGCAACCATCACCACGTACGACAGACATGCGGCAAAACCCCGAACTTCCGGGTAGGTGACCTGGTTCTGCTGCAAGAAGACAACCGTCCTCGCCACGTATGGGGCAGAGGCGTAATCGAGGAACTACGACCTGGACGAGACGGAATACTCAGGACCGTCATCCTTCGCACGCCAGACAGGAACCGGATAACGCGTCCAATTCAGCTGGTCATACCTCTAGAGGTCGATCAGGGTGGGGAGGATGTGAAGGACTGACATATCTTTGTGTGTGTTGTACTTTGTGTATATAGTGTAAAGTGTTCATATCTGTACATAAGTTCTTTGGAGTTAAATAAGATGGCGTTATGTTAGCAAGCTGTGTGTTTCCCTGTGCTCCTTTTCACTCATTCTCCACATGCACCAGCATGCAGCATCTCCCCGAAGAACTGGTCCTCCTCTGTTGACATTCCATTTTTAATGTCGTGTGTTGTCATCAGAATATTCAATGTGTGTTCCTTATAGCTTAAGTAATGTAATCAGAAGCGTTTCGAGTGTTTGTGTTTTCATCGCAATGATTGCATTGCTTGTTAAATCCTCGCTTGGACTTGCTTCATGTGTTTTGTATTTCCTGTATGGGCCCTTCTGGTCTTCCATGGTTTTAGGGTGAATTGGTATTTTAGGAGTGCGTTATGTTTTGGTTCATAAAAATTTTGTCGAATCGTGGTAAAACTCAATGATAAGGCTGGTGTGTCCTACCTTTCCAGCTGGCCCTTACGAGATGACTCGTGTAAGTGACTTCGGTGCCTCTCTCTATTTGGTGACGAGTGTCTATGCATTTCTCGTATCTAATTCAATCGATCAAACGAATCTTCGTTTAATTTGCCACCACAATAATCTTTGCCTATTGGTGCTAAATTATTTAGCTTACTTTTTGTAAAATATAAATGCCTAGCACATGACTTTCCACAAATTGAATTTCTCTGACTCTTTACGGGTAGATGCCATCTCTACTGGAGTGGTATAGCCAACATCGTACAGACATTAGAGGCCCTTGGAATAGTGGATTTTTTCTGCAGTAGTGCCGCTCTCAATTAATACCTACCACCCCAGATTGTGACATAGGCTATACTTTAATACATAGGGAGAGGAGTCGTTCTTAATTGGCATGACATAATAATAATTAGGAGAAGAAGAACAACAAGAATATTTTTCAGGTTATGAGTTCCTTTCATGAAATATTATACATAGTTCTTAATTGACTGTACATTTAACTGAGCTGAATAATCCAAACTTAATGTTTTTCAGTCGATCAACACGATTGTTTTCAAACACCATAATGTTGGCTAAATAAGTAATACATTGATATGAAAGTGAAACATTACATTCGGAGAATATCAAACGATCCTGAAAATGGAAAATGTCATTTTTCCGTGTGCACGGCATTTGATAGTTATGTCTCTACCTTTCGCATGCTCAAGTTTTGTACTTGAAGCGGTGGCCTCGGTCATTCCGGGCCCGTGATGTTCTGGTGATACGGGAGAAAGATACAGTTTAATTGGAGGAATATTGAAGGAACAATCCTCATAACTCAGAATACAGTCGAAATCCGGTCCAATGTGCATTTGGTGCTCACCTACTATAAAGTGTTCTACCGCTCAGTACAGTAGGATTACACTATGTACTGTTGTATTGCGAATCGGCGATAACAAAGAGTTTTGCTGAATGAAATATACACGGTATTTTAAAGTTGGGGTACCTCTGAGACCATATAGTGTCGAAACATTCTGTATATCTGAAAATACAAAATCGCAGCCTTTGGAGACACTATTTTCCTAAGGTTGAAGATTTTTAACATTTTTGCTCGGTGAAACTGTATTCTGAGGCACTCAGTTCAAAAGATATACAGGTAGCTCCAACGTGTCACTCATAATAGATTCCCTGCAGCATGAGGGATTTAGTAACTAGACAAAAGAGTAGGCTATCTAAAAGCTATGAATTCGAAGACTAATATCGAGAAGCGACACGATAGTATTGTCTGAACGCGTGGTGTTATTATGCCCCATTTGATAAGGTAAATGCATATCGCTGTAGGAGCCGCAATATCAACAAGTGATTGTATGCAGATAAGGCATTTACTTTCATATGAACAATCACATCAGGTGTTATTTGGCCCTGTCTAATGTCTAAATTGAGCGTTTACACAATTCAAGTAGCTGGTCTTCAAGCAGCAGTATCGACTAGGTAAAAGATAATTCTACTTCAATTAATGCGTTTCCTCCACATTGACTTTTAAAAATAAGTTTATATTTTAAAAAGGTGAAAATAATTTCGTGCTTAATAAAACTCCCAATATCGAAATCCCCAAACTTGATCAAGGCCATGATCAAGATCCACAGTAGTATATCAACTGGTAAGACAAATCCCACGCAACACATGTAACCCCCCATACATTTCACTCTACAGTAGCTGTTTGTTACTGATATTGGAAGATCATTCAGGAAATGAGAATAAAAACGCCAGATTGCCCCATCTGCAGTAGAGATTGCTTCAAGCTCCCAGTAATTAGAAACGAACTCGTTCTAAATTTTTGACGCACAAGGATTAATCGCAGGTAGAGAACACTCAAGCTAAGCCCATGTCTCATTAGCAGGGAACGGGGTCTGCTCAGCCTCGGGTGGCCCAAATGAGTAGTTGCATCTGCAACTTTACCTGTACCATGATTTAGCTGTTCCACAGTTCTATTCACAATGAAATATATACTGCTCAAAAAAATTAAAGCACCACTTTTTTCAAAGGCCACCAAATTTTGAAAAGTTGACCTACAAGCTCGAAATCTCAGTATCACGTTTGTCCTGACGCCTACCAAGCATATGCTTCAGCACAACTCCCCAACTTGTGGGGTTGCCTATGCATTGGTGTACTTACTAGAGGCTGTTAACTTTTTTGAAAACTTTTGGTCCCGTTTCCCACCCTACCGATGAATTTCCATCCAACATGCTGTTTTGGGCTCCATTTCAGGCCATAAGCTTCATTTTGATCCAACTCTGAAAACTCTGCCATGACGCGTTACGCGTCCAGACAGGGAGGGTTGAGGGTGCAAAAATGTCAACTTTGGGGGATGGAATGTCAATCAAACATCGGAAGGGGTTGATTTCGTGTCACCACTACTTCTAAGGACCTTTACAGCCCTTTCAGCGATTAAGACCTCATTTCAGCCTTTAAAAAGGGCCTGATTCGAAAAATCATACAAAAGGGGGTAGCAAGGGAAAGGGTGGCGACACAGGCGCAGGTCCTCTTTTGAAACGTTAGGGGAAGACCCCCCATTAGCAGCACTGATAAAAATCTCGATTTAAACCTTCCTAAGGGGTGAATCAAGACGGGGTGGTTTGGTCCCTTGCCAGTTGAGGGTGTTAGGAGGGGTGAACATTGCCGGAGGCCTTAAGAACTTACTGCAATCAGCAACTGAGGACGGTGTGCAGGTTTTCAGGTGGTTAAACACATCCGGTACCTTCTCAGGCGCCCCCAATGGTAGTTCATGTTTAGGGGATGATGAAGGGGGTTGAACATGCCCAAACGTCAAATGGAACGATTTCAACGTTTTCGTGGTACCTTAAGAGCAAGACTCATTCATTTTCGACTGCTTTGGCAACCTGCGACAAGTCCTACAGCGTTTTTCGCAAATTTCAATTTACGGTTTTCAAAAATGGGCTGGTTTTGGGGGCGCTATCCCGAAACTACACAAGTTGGGGAGTTGTGCTGAAGCATGTGCTTGGTAGGCGTCGGGGCAAACGTCATACTGAGATTTCGACCTTGTGCAGTCAACTTTCCAAATTTGGTGGCCTTTGAAAAAAGTGGTGCTTTAATTTTTTTGAGCAGTATACATATATAATTAGTTATTTTTATTGAAATATCGAATTATATGGACTTAAAATTACAAAAATCAATCATTACTATTTGATATCAACGTTCAAAGAAGCTATAGAATGTAGATCTACATGGAACATAATGCTGTACTTCTCATTTTAATATATTTGAAGAACAGTAAATATTTTAATCTCTGTTACCAAAACAATGGATCACAAAATGTTCTTTTAAGTGCTGGAAAGTGAATCTTCTCCTATTGTCTCTAAGTACCGATTTATATTGACTGAAACTTCGTTCAACACCAGAAGAGGTATTTGGGGGCATATTTAAACTTTACAACGTCTGCTGGGTTTAAATCCAACGTTAACTTGACACTTAAATCTCCACACATAATTGCAGCAACATTTCCCATTCTTTCATATCCAGAGTTCTTTGAAAGTGGAGTGTCCATCTTCATTTTTGCTGCATCTGCAACTTTACCTGTACCATGATTTAGCTGTTCCACAGTTCTATTCACAATTTCGAAACTTTCAGAAAGTGAGAGATGCGAGTTTTGGAGACTTTTGAGTGTTTTTGTGAAGCTTGAAAAATTATGCTGAATGTAAATCATGTCATTCCTCACTCTTGTGTCGCAAACAACTGTTTGCGCAGCTTCAATTGAGGCTGCATCTTCCGAGTCCATAGCATGCAGAACGTTCTTAATGGAGTCTATATATTCAACATAGTTTTCAACCGCTTGCAGCCACGTACCCCACCTAGTTAGAACTGGCTTAAGTGGCAATGGAATTTCTGGGTACATTTCTTTCAAATGATGAACACTTTTGTGGACTTGGATAAAAACGTTTTTCACTGAGGAAATCAATAGATCTACTTTGGGGTAACTGCCTCTTACCACTTCTGCCACATGATGAAAGGCATGTGCTACGCAAGTTAAATGAGTCATCTTAGGATATACAACACACAATGCTTCTCCGGCTTTCATCGTATAAGGTGCGTCATCGCTAATAGTAAGTAACACTTTATCATACTGAACGTCATTTGGCCAGAGGATACCCTTAGCTTCATTGAACAGTTTTGCTATAGTTTTGTTATTGCACTTTTCTACATCACAGTGTAAAAGAATCCGTTTACAATAATCTTCACTTAACAACCAATGATTACGTTGCCAATTAGGCTACCTTCTTTGTCTGTCGTCTCATCAATGGAAACCCAAATCGGGTCTTGAATTTCTTGTCTTATCTTCTGAACAGTCTGATCGTATATGGCTGAAACATAGGTTTTTCTGAACGTTGACTCATCCGGTATAGTTCGGTTAGTTTATTTCTCGAGGAATTCCCTGAATTACTGATAATTCAGTTTGAAGAGAGGGATGTCAGCAGAGATGAGAGCGCGGCAGAGATCGGTGTTGAACTCGGACGTTACACTCGAAGTTGATGGTTGTGTCAGAAACAACTGTCTAAGCTTGGAATTTCGTAGTTTGTTAGTATGATGTTTACTGGTTGAAATGTGCTGTAGCACCAGGAACCTTTGAGTAGATGCCACTGAACATTGACACAAATTACTAAATAATACCTTACTGTCAGTTGATAAACCATCTACTTAAAATTCTGTTACGTAACTTTTTAAATTTTAAACTGGTTGACTGTGCTACTTTAGGCATCTTGTAACAATGTTAATGTCTTCAATGAATGTCAATAGGCAACTGAAAACACTGCACTTATAGACATAGCGGTACGTACAAGAACACTACAATCCGTCTCACTGCTAATTCAAACTGTGAATCATTGGTAGGAACTACGGTAGAGAATGCCCTACTTACGAAATAATTCGGAACCTATAGTCTGCGAGCTGCCAGAATAGGATTGACAGTTCTGGCCTCGCCATGTGGTCAGGGAACAAGGTTGCCAAACAGTTAGAATAACAAGCGATCACACTGTACAAGCTAGAGATACAGCTGACGAGGCACTGACGCACATGGGCTGTAATATTGCAACTATGCGAACATGGATTGGTCAAGCGGCAGAGGGGTGATGACTGACGAGGAAATTCCGGCCAAATGTCCATCCTATTCAGGCTACTCACAGAGTACTGGCATATCGTCGATGAATGGGATTTCCTGAGTAATGAATTTATGGGACAGACATTGTCGATGTTATGTGTGATTCTGATGCTAAGCTGATCCCACTTCTTCCGGGTTCACGCTTCTCTTTTTCACCACGCCGTTTATCACCTTAGCTTATCAACTCAGGCGTGGACAGGCGTGATGATAAGTTGCACCCCAGTTAAAAAATTAAATGTTTCTCCATTGTTAACAGGACTGCTGATTTAATAGTATTTAATACTTTTTTGCCGAAATATGGACTGTATTGACCTTAATGACTAATAATATGGAACATTATGTGCTAAACTCCAAAATATGGAAAAATATGGAAAATAAATACTACATTTTTCAACTCCGCACACCATGATTTGTAAAGATAATACAAAATATCATTCAGTTTAGCTTCACAAAGAGATATGCATTTACATATAAATCCGTTCCCTGCTCATTATTATTGATAGAAACTCAGATGCTGTTATTGGTTCCTGCATATAAGCATTGATACATTTGCTCCATGTCCCAGTGTTTAACATCGCCATGGGCTTTCTCACAAATACGGATATGTTATAATTATTATTGTTAAAATAAAATAATAACAATAACAATAAATCGTGCAACGTATTACCTTCATTACATTTAGTATATTATTTAAAATTAGTCCTTAAATTATCGAGAACGTGCGCAATTCATACGCCTTAAAATGTACCTAAATAAAAACCTATATTATTTAACTATTTATCGTCAACAAATACATAAAATAAGCATTTATAAGGTTAGAAGCAGGTGTATTATTATTATTATTATTATTATTATTATTATTATTATTATGATATATGTCGTTGCTACCATTATTAAAATTATTATTATTATTATTAAGATCATAATTTGAAATAATTGTAGTGTAATGTCACTAATTCCCTTACACATTTAAAATTACGGTACAGGTAGTAGGGTGTTAAGCACACTTAAGTGGAAATACTGCCGGAATGATCAGGATCATATAACTACAAAGTCAAAAACTAACCATATGACTTTGGGATAAAACTAATTTGTATTCCCATAAAAACACATGAGGAAGGATTTTGTCTTCATACGTCATTACAAAGTCCCTAAGACAGTGGCCTGAAATTTCGACATAACATACTGGTGATGAGAAGATTCTGGATGTTGGTGGCTCACTTGCGAAGCTTGATGAATGATGGCTTTCTGGATTCATACTGAATTCCAATCCAGCCTAACTATTTCAAGCGAAACGCTGTCACAGCGCCAGTTTAAAATGGCTGCCCCGCTTGCGGCATGCATCAATAATGAACAACGTTTTGTCGTATGTTTTCTGAGCAGTGAAGGTACGAAATCTATCGAAATCCATCTACGAATGACGTTCCAGTAAAGCGAGGCATGTTTATCACTGCAGCAAGTGTACGAGTAGAGTAGAAAGTTCAGATACGGCGTGACTTCTGTGGGAGACGCTCCCCGCCCAGGTCAGGCACACTGCTTTGTGACAGCAGAGTCTATTGTAGAATTGTAATGGACAATCGTCGTGTGATGGAGGATAAAATAGCCAGAAATTTGAACATGAGTCATCGGCCATCATATCACATGATTCATGACGTACTTAAGTTTCGCAAAGTGTCTGCAAGATGGGTACCATGACAGCTGAAAAAGTGACGCGTTGACTCCTGTGCGGAACGTTTGCGGCGCTTTGAAGCAGACGGTGATGGCATTCTTGCGAGAATCGTTACAGGAGACGAAACCTGGGTACACTACCACTAATCCTAAACCAAGAGAGAAAACAGGGAATGGTGACATTCCTCATCACCAAAACCCAAGAAGTTACGGTCGCAATCATCTGCAGGGAAGGTTATGCTGACTCTCTTCTGGAATGAACGAGACATTATCTTAGAACACTACACAACATTTTCCGATATGTTGAAAATTCATCTTCGGCCTGTAATCAGATCAAAGTGGCATGGACTTTTGACTACAGGTGTACTTTTGCAACATGACAATGCCCGACTTCATACTGCCCATGCAACAGTTGCAACCATCACGGACCTTCACTTTGATACTCTTCCACATTCCCCATACTCCCCTGACCTCGCTTCGAGTGATTACCACATGTTTGGACCACTCAAAGTGGCGATGGGAGGAAAGAAATTTCATTCCGATGAAGAGGTGCACCAGACGGTGAACAAGTGGCTGCGCACTCGAACACAAGAGCTTTCTTTTTAAGAGGAATCCGTGGACTTCCTAATCGCTGGAGGACATGTATTGAACATCAGGGAGACTATGCTAAAAAAGTATACACTTGTGTTCCACTTTTGTTCAAAAAATTAAAGTATAAAAATATTTAGGATTTTCATTTGACTCTCCGAAGCCTCCGTGGCTTAGGCGGCAGCACGCCGGCCTCTCACCGCTGGGTCCGTGGTTCAAATCCCGGTCACTCCATGTGAGATCTGTGCTGGACAAAACGGAGGCAGACAGGTTTTTCTCCGGGTACTCCGGTTTTCCCTGTCAAAATTTCATTCCAGCATCACTCTCCACTATCATTTCATTTCATCAGTCATTCATTTAATCATTGCCCCAGAGGAGTGCGTCAGGCCTCGGCAGCCGGCACAGTCCATATCCTCGCCGCTAGATGGGGGCTTCATTCATTCCATTTCTGACCCGGTCGGAGACTGGAAGCAGGCTGTGGATTTTCATTTTCATTTGACTCTCCCTAGTATTATTTAACTATTTAACTAGCAAGCTTTCGAGGCAATATTCTGTTCTGATAACAGAAGCAATAGTCCGTGGTACATCTTAAATATCATGCACGCCAAAATTCTGACTAAGTTCATACCTAGTAACCAAGTAATCAGCGAAGCGACATACAAAGTGACGCCACTATATGAGTCAACAAAGAAGCAGTAAGTACTTCAATAAGATGGTGATCGTCTTCCAACCCCAGTTTAAGTACACTTGGTTCAGGCAAGTGACAGCCTCATTCCCAACCCAATTATGTATAGCGATCCACCAATTGCATATGAAGTTTGTAACAAACGCGAGGCGCTTACTTTTAAATATTTCATTTTAATAGACTGTTAGCCCGGCTTAGCTACCCGTCACAGCTATTGAGAGAAATTACCAATATATCTTTCCTTGTTCTAAATAAGTGCTGCCTGAGATACTCATGAAAGCTAAAGAAGCTTGTAGTTTTAAGTGACAGTCAATCTTGCGATCATGAACCACGGGACCTCCTTTATACGTGGAATCCGAACCACAGGACATGGCAATTCACTTCGAAAATCGCACATGCATTGACTGGGAATATAACCCGGTCGACTTTGATGAGAGGCTAGCAGCTTGACCACCCCTACACCACACGAAAACTTTTAAGTAACACCCTCTGTACTGGTGACCCAAGTCGGCACTGCCATAGTATCAAATTCGAAAATCTAACTAACCTAATAGATAAATACTTGCGTATATACAAAACTATAACGTTCATAAATTAATGAAATTATGATAAAATACATAAGATGCCGGGGATGATAAAGACACGATATAATGATGATATAGCCTGTGATTAATTATCTATACAGCATAAGTCTCAAATATACGGGTTCAACCTAATGGAACCTGGTTACTTTCAGTAGTAGTGAATGTTGTAGTAGTAGTAGCAGCAGCAGTATTTGTTCGATACCTTGAGTTGTTAAACATTTTAAAATTTATCCTTAATAGCACAGAACTAATTTTTCCTGTTTAAGAAGTTAATTTCTTTACACCAATAAAAATGTCCAAATGTTCACTGCAAAATATATGAAATACAATAAGTTTCCGCTTTCAGCAATAATGCATGTGTGTCTAATGATCTGTTGATTAATGCACAACCATTGAACGATTACACCATACTAAATGCCGCAGCAATTTCCACGAAATTTGGAGCAATGTTCCATTGTATCAACAAGAGGACTTCATATACATCCATCTTGTTCTATCCTCCAATGCATCTAAATTCAGATGCTTATTACTAATTGAAAGTTTGTTTAAAACCGCCATTAATTGACATTTTACAATACTACCCAAGTCAATCCTCGCCATTAGCGGTGGCAATTAGAATGAGAGATAAATGGCAATTATAAAACAGAAGCCACTACCTGCATATTTTACGCCATGTACCGACGCGCAGCTAATCAAAATATATTATGTACAATTGCCAGTAACGTTCACTTCTACTGGGCAGATACGAAAAAGAATGAAACTTACGGACATATGCACATAATACATTCTTATTGGTAAATCATTAACATGTTTTCCATCAAGAGCCTTTGAGTAGATGTCTCCAGTATTATCTTTTGTATCTTCACCCTCTGTGGATAAGGCGATATGCAGGAACTTTGATCTCTTAACTTCCTTCTTGAAAATGATTAAATACACGTCGTCATTTCAGTAATTCAGTTTGGAGCCTTTGTTAGCCACGATAAGTTTGGTCACGGTCACCTGAAGTCAGATGTCACAAGTCCTGACACAGACTTGATGCCTAAAATGAATTTTCTCTTGCTTTTCCGTTATTGAGAAAGTCAAATAATTCGTCCGTGGAATACATGACGGATGACTCGAGCTATTCATTTCCAACCATATAGAAATGTAGCGACTTTTTCCCGCTTGTGTGTGGCACACACTGACCTGCGTTTGATCACTGTTGCTTCATATCGACGTAAACATTTTTAAGATGTAGGATTCGAATTATCAATACTGCGTTCCGTTAATTGGTAAGCTAGCATTTGTTCACATGTTCTGCGCCTTAGATGTGATCGACTGTATTAAAATGCCTTAAATTACATCACTCTCCAGTTTGCTGTTTCGGATGTTTACCACGTAACTGCATCATAGTGTTAAGCGTTAATTTCGCGTAATACCTGGGAACTTAGCATTACATCTTATCACAGTTACATGGTAAACTGACGTACTAAGAATGAATATAATATTTATAACGGTCTATAGTAACATGGTGGAAACTATAGTAGGGTTCAGAATCACTTTCAAGATATACATACAGTGCAATACCAAACCCACTACAATTCCACGCGTTTCTTCGGTGGCAGTACACAATGCAGCTGATTCACCTGGATAGAGCCTATGTATTCCATTACTTAATAATGCAGAATTTAGTATATTTTTGCTACTTTTAAACTACTCTAATTACTAATTAAACCCTTTATGTGTACCCTTGGCAACTACAAATGTTGGCACGAGCGTTGCGGGGATGAGTGGAAATATACCACATTCCACCCGCAAACAAACATATAATTATACATATATTTTATACTGTTTTATTAAATATTTGAAAGGCGGATGATAATGAAATATGAAAAAAATTATTAACAGCTTAAGACAATCTTGAATTAAAATCAACACTATTGAATCATATTAAATACTCCTAAAAGTGTCACTTCCTAGAGCACTGAACGAAGGCCAGTTTTGAAAATCGTAGGGTGCGTATTATTCCGTCTACCAAATATTTGCTAAGTATTGAGTTCATTATTTTACGGAATGGCACAAATAATTCTATCACTAAAATATGTTTCATATTTGTGTAGAAGGTACATTATCTCTAACAGTTTCCTACAGGATGCATTGTCAAAGGACGAGTAACCTGAGATGTCCACGCCTGCACTAAGAGACTAATGACTCGGAAACCTTCAAGACTATTTTGACGGCAGTGAAAGTTGGCTTGATGATGTGACGATGATATGATCCCGGATACAGTGAATGTGAGTATCCTGTAGATGATGGATTACCAAAGCTATCGATTTTCAGATTAATATCAGTTCCTTCACTGCAGGAAGAAGGCGAGATGAGCAAGTTTCTTTTCGCAAGGGACATAAAGGCATTTGCGCAATATCAATTATATTATTAAACATTAATTCTGTGAAATAATAATAATGCAACTTATTTTCATGTATTCAACTGGTTCTTTCCATCTTAAAACACTACCTTGAATTAAATAGATTTTCCATGTGATAGACCAATCAGTATAGCTTTCGATCTGCGACATATTATATTGCAATAAAAATAAGGTAACAATATTATTACAAATTAAGAATTCAATGTCACCACATTGCAGCAATTTGAAAAAAATAGAAATAACAGTTAAGAATTTTATGATAGAGAAATGGTGCTAATGGAACCTGCCAGCATTGCTCGAAATAACTCATATCAACGCACCTCAAGCACTGGAAGGCTTGTGTGCAAAACCACACGATGAGGTGCAATACAACGCAAAAAAAATATGTAACAGAATATTTAGTTCATCATACAGGTTCACCTTATCAACTTTCATATTGACCACGTCAAACATGTGCAGGAGAAGTTCATTAGCCGTCGACATGCGTGTCATGTAACATTTACGATAATTACACAAGGACACTACGGAAGCCTCCATGGCTTAGGCGGCAGCACGCCGGCCTCTCACCGCTGTGTCCGTGGTTCAAATCCCGGTCACTCCATGTGAGATCTCTGCTGGACAAAACGGAGGCAGACAGGTTTTTCTCCGGGTACTCCGGTTTTCCCAGTCAAAATTTCATTCCAGCAACACTCTCCACTATCATTTCATTTCATCTGTCATTCATTTAATCATTGCCCCAGAGGAGTGCGTCAGGCCTCAGCAGCCGGCACAGTTCATATCCTCGCCGCTAGATGGGGGCTTCATTCATTCCATTCCTGACCCAATCGGAGACTGGAAGCAGGCTGTGGATTTTCATTTTCACACAAGGACACTACGGCAAATGACCTTGATATTCCACCCTTTGAAATAACAATTATCACTAACAATATACCAATAAATTACGTGCAAGAATAATTTAACTCTGTCGTAGAGATCACATATTTCTGAAATAAGTCACGTGACTTTATTTGGGGTAAACGTGTATGCTTGGCATCTATAATTTATGAAACCTATGTTCAAGAATTATGTGCCCAAAAATTAATATTAGGCCTATAATAGTATTTGTTGTAAAATGTTTCCAGGAGTCGGTTCAATAATGTACGAAAAATGAAATATATACCTATATAAATACGCAAGCCATCTATTATTCATGAGTGCACCATTTTAAAGAAATTGCAGCCTATTTCAATTTTCGTACTGAAATATTTCATCAAATCTTGCTGCGAGTTCACCAATAAGCACTAATAAATGGTCGTTTATTTTATAGAATAACATGAACGCGATTTGCAACTGGGGAGAACTACACGGAAATATTAATTACCAGAATGTTTCACCCATACCATCTCACCATTATATCAAGTTGCACTGTGATCGAATAATTTCTTGACATGTTGAAGGAATTCATTTCTAATGAAATGGCAATAATGAAATAATGAAAAAACGTACAAGAAGATTAAGTTGGAAGTTTCAGTCCAATCATTTAAACCGACAATGATAATTCGTGATTTTTCATTAAAAACAATATGCAAATATTTGGTTCATTGTCCTGATTTATTTGGTCTACTCACACCACGTTCGTTACGAAAGGTGGTGAGACACAGGCGTCACCCCGAATACCATATATAATTACGGAGAAGTACACCACAAAATTATATGCAACAATAAGGCACGCACAGCAACGGTTCGTTATACTGAGTTTCTCTGAAGGAAGGGAGAAAGAAAGAAAGAAAGAAAGAAAGAAAGAAAGAAGGAAAGAAAGAAAGGAATTAGTAGTTTTGATTGACGATCATGGGACATGGGGCCATTCTATTTTAATAGCCTAATTTATGAAACAAGTAGTTCTGTGATTAACTAAATAGCCTATTTTCATATACCCTACTTATGTTAATGGCCTATATCAGCATACAAGATTTCAGTTTGAATGCTGTAATAGATACGCAGATATTGAGAACCATCTAAATATTTCGGATGGTCGCCATGTTAGTTTTTTATATATTGTACGGCCATAGAGATAATTGCGTAGGTTTAATATTCAAACTTTAATTGCATGATGATCACTTTCGGGATGTTAGACGTGTTCATTTTTTCTTTTACTTAGCTGTCGCATTTGCTGGTCAAATGCATTAAGTATTCTGAGACCACCAAACGAATAATATTTATTTAACTGCATTAATGTTTGTATTATATTGTTAATTGTGAGTAATTATAACCTTCACCACAAATTTCTGAGACTCTTACCTTAGGCGTGTTATAGGGATGAGCACTAGTCTAGCTTCCAGAATATACTGCGGCGTGTGAAGCTTCCTTCTCTCTGCTTAGTTGACGTAGTGACGTCATATCCCGTGCTGCAGCCAATCATCGCCTGCCTGCGTGTGGAGGGTTCCAGAAACATCGCTTTCGCCTCCCCGATATTCACTTCCACGGTTCACTTCTATGGTTCACTTCTGCACTTCTACTGCACTACACTTCACTTCACTACGCTGGCTGCCTCATAATACATCGTTGTCGGTAGTTTACCAGCATGCCACATCACTTGGCATCTTTGAATATGGTCACAACAAGTTGAGTTGGTGATAACTCGGACCATCCTTCGCTACGCTCTACAAGATGGGGACTTGCTCCGATACTTTTAAGTGACCTACAAAATAAGCATCTGTTTTACCAAAGAAGAGGCTTTTTCTAAATGGAGCCATCATTTCAGGATGCTGGACATCCTTACCGCAACGTCTAGTAACTTGGAACTAGAAGATATGTATTCGCTACAGCCGTCCGGCTAGCCAGCTCTAGCCACGACAGACCTGGCGTACTGTGCCCATTTACGATGGTTTGGTCGGGCGTGAATTTTGAAGAGAGCGCACCGTGACGTCAGCGAGCCCTTGACCAGCTGTCGACCCACCATAGTTTGAACCAGCCGCGTGTCCCACGTGTAGCCAACGAATATGGAAAGATGTATACATATAAGGCTATTGTTATGGAAGGAGATTATATCAGCACTTCAGAATTACATTAGGAGCAATTCACCAGTTTATTCCTGATGTTTTTAATGGAAATTGCTAACCTTCTGGATGCTATTATGGATATGGCCAATGGGATATAAGATCTAGCATTACGTAATGTGAGTTGAACGATCGATATGTGTCCTTGAGACAGTATAAAAGCCAGCTCTGTGAGAGGTCAGGTACAGTCGACAGTCAACACAGTCATCGAACAGTCCAATAGTCGTCATACTAGTCCGCGTGTGTGTGTCACTACGACAGTATAATACGCCGTCATTATGAGTGAGTGCTCCTTGGAGATAGGCTATTTCTACCACGTTACTATGTCCGAGTGGACATAGCCTTGTGCTACGTTAGTGGTAACATCACAGTGTTTCCAAGTGCTTCAAAACTTATAATTAGTCATCTGGTTGAATACTTCAAGAAATCCAAAAGTATGTGAGTGTGACTTGTTATACACAATATTTACTGTTGCCTTGTGTGTTATTCCCAACACTTACACCAAACATAAGAACTGGGACCACATTCAAGTTTAGCCATTGAACATTTGCAAGTGCTAATAGGCTACTCTAACAGCTTACATTTGTATGGGGAATATCAGGCCAGATTCCGCCCATGTTTGATAAAGACACTCTCACCAGGAATTTTTACCATTTGCCTGTACCGTCAGACCACTGGGTTGTATAAGTGGACTTCATAATTGACAATGGGTCATACTAGCAGCATGCCTTGTGTGCATGAGAAACAGCCCCATGATAGGATAATTTCACTGCCCCAATTATCGAAGATGGTAAGCAGCTAAGGCGGCGGTATGTGAGGAGATCATGCCAGGATGACCCATTAGGAACGAGGAGCTAGGCCAACTGCGGCTTATTTCTGTGGACGACAGGAGAGTTGAACGCTATAACATGTCCCATGCCCAGCGTTTGGACTTCACAGATCCGTGTTGCCAGAATTCGATCTGCACCGAGGGAGGTCCAATCGCCACAGAAATTATGATATCGTAGATTTCCGAAAAGCCCAAATATTTTCTAGAGCCACGAATTTTCCGCCGTTCCGATAAACCAATTCACTTTCTCTATTATTAAGAAACGCCTTCATAGTTAGAATGGTTGCATATTTTTAAGAGTAATTTTTCCTTGTAGCCAAATTAGACTTGCAGCTGAGGTGCAATCCTCAATGTTTCATTTTTATAATGCATATGGGAAGGCTACCCCGTTCATAACGCAACAGATTTACGACACAGAATATGCATTAATAATTTTTCTTCTGCATGACAGGATTACTCTTATAATAATAATAATAATAGATATTTCTAAGAATTAATATTGATGTATGCTGAATGGAAGTAATATTCTTTAAGAATGATAAACAAGAAATACTATGGTAAAAGTGTTGAATAATGATTAAACAGTTAATTGTTCATATAAATCTGAGAGCTTACGATCTGTTATCTGATAGGGTATTGATAAATGAAGTTTAATTGATGTTATTTTGGGGCAATGCACTTTGTGGAAGTAGTTAAATGAGGCGTTGATCCTCGTGTTGAGTGGATGTTGCGGGAGTCGTATCCTGATCCACAGAAAGCTGTATGCTTTTTAATAAAAAATCAAATGGCAGTTGCGGGAGTTAGATCCTGTTCCATAATGCTTCAATGTGTTCCAAATCCTAAAGATTTCCCCTGAGATATTATCAGCTCAAATTATTGATTTATTACAAGCAATGTTGTCAAGCCAATTTTTATTGTGGCCATCTGAATTCATGTTCAGTGCATTAGGCCCTGAAATTTATGAAAGGATATTCAATGCTAAATTCAACGAAACCAATACTGGTTATTATTATTGTTATCAATGTTCTGCTGTAAAAATTTAACTGCTGTTGCGAGTAATAGTCACTCTGATGTATTTAACAAAACTGCGTTAAGAATTGTGTCATTTCATAAGAGAAGTAGTTCCTAGATCTCTAGAAATTAATAATCCTCCTAAAGAAAGAGGCCTAGTTTATATTAATCATAATCCGGTTTGGAAAAATTCTTCTTCCCGAGAACAGAGAAGAGTGGTTTTTAATGGTTCATCTCCAGTTGCTAATGGTGTTTCTCTCAATGACACTCTGCATTCTGGACCTGCTATTCAGACAGATCTTACATCAGTTATACTTAATTTTCGTCGTTTTCCCATTGCTGTCATCGCTGACATTAAACAAATGTATAGGCAAATTCCAGTAAATTCAGAACAGCGTGATTTGCAAAGAATTTTGTGGCGAGACGACAATTCCAAACCTATAAAAATATTTCGTTTACGAACTGTCACATATGGCCTTAATCCTTCCTCTTTTCTCGCAATCCGATCTCATCACATGTTGGCCGAACAAGATGGTCATCTGTTTCATCCTCTTGCCTCCGAGTTATTGAAAACCGCATTCTATGTAGATGATTTTCTTTATTTTTTTCCTAATATGCCTGATGCACTTCTTGTTTGTGAAGATTTAATATCTCCACTTTCTGGTGGTGGGTTTACACTTCACAAGTGGAACTCAAATTCAACCGAATTCTTATCTGACTTTTCACGAGAAACTCCGGTTGACGAATATGTTGCACTTCCTACTGATGAATCAGCTATTAAAGCCTTCGGTGTTCTTTGGTCTCTTTTTCTGATACCTTTTAATATCAGGTACATTTATCTGTGTTTCACCCTCAAACGAAGAGGCAAGTATTATCGGAAATAGCAAAGGTTTTCGACCCCTTACAGTACATTGCTTCCGTGGTTATTACTGCCAAAATTTTCTTGCAGAAACTTTGGTTATTGAAAATGGGTTGGAATGAAAAGGCACCCTCTCCTATTTTGGATGAGTGGTTAAAATACCGTAATAGTTTCTTGGATCTTTCTCGAATTTCTATTCCCCGCATTTTAATTTCCGACCCTTCATTTCAGTATTTCGATTTGCACATATTTGTCGATAGTTATGAAAAGGCATATGGTTGCTGCGCTTACATAGTAGGCCGCCCTACGAATACTTCACCCGGATTTTCCAATTTAATTTGTGCAAAATCAAGGGTAGCTCCGCTTAAATCTACATCTTTGCCTAGATTGGAATTGTGTTCCGGTGTGATGGCGGTGGAATTAGCGAATAAATTAAATATCAGTTTAAATTTGACATTTTCGAGCACATGGTTTTGGAGTGATTCATCCATTGTGTTAGCTTGGCTTTCAAAACCTTCTTCGCATTGGACCACTTTTGTTGCTAATTGCGTTTATAAAATACACGAGGTGTCTCATTTTGATCAATGGAATCATGTTCCTGGAAAGGAAAAACCCGCTGATATAATTTCACGTGGCTGCCTGCCCAAGAAATTAATTTCTCTCAAGTTGTATTGTTATGGTCCATCGTGGCTTAGTCAGGATTTTTCTTGTTGGCCTCATACATCTAATCAGCTTGCAGAAGAAGTACTAGATGCTCGCATTGTTACCGCTTCCATTTTGCTAATTTCTATTGCTACAAGCCTTTTTCAGCGTTACTCTTCATTTACTAAAGTAATTCGTGTTGTAGCGTATTTATTTCGATGTAAATTTCTTGCTCTTGATCAGCCTGTGAAACCGCAACCCTTCCTTACTAAGATAGAGTTGGAATTTTCTGCTCGTAAGATCTTATTTCTTATGCACCAGAAAGCATTTTCTCTTGAGTACCAAATAGTCCAGTTATATTAGACATTAACCCAGACGTTTGAAATAAGAAGCTAAAATTGGTAGAAATGTCGAAAAGTATGTCCTAATGAAAATCCCAAAAGTCCCAAGAAATTCGAGTTGGGGAAAATCCGCCATCTTGGATTTTTTCAGTTTTCCGCATAGCGACCGAACGGACAGTCCGATTGCGTTCATTCTTGCGTCAAATTAATAAACTTTCGGTACTTCATCGTCTACTACTAAAACGATAGAATATGGATCAATATTTTAAATAAACAACAATTTAGTTTCCATAAGTAAAACAAGTTCAAAAACATGGGTTTTAACCTAAAATGATTGCCATTACACAACCTAAATCCTATTTTATCAAGAAAATTACTACGAGTACAAACCATTAAATACAGTGATGGTGGGCACAATATACATTAAATACAAAAATAACACACAAACGCAACAAGCAATACAATTTTTAGGTGAAACGACGCGGTGTCCACTTGTTTGCTGAAACATTTGACGGAATGCATGACCTGAAAGAGCATTGCTTTGATTAACAAAAGTAAAAATAAAAAAGGGAAAGGGCTTCATTTTATCTTTGTTGTTGTATTTTACCGTTTCTTTGGCAACATGTCAGCTAAAGGTGTGAGGTCGTCATCAATGTCTGAGTCCGCCAAGTCCATGCGATTTGCGCATCAATGTCCAGCGCAATAGCCGCACATAATTCTGCAACTGAGGCCACTTCTTTTGTATTGGCATTTCCTTTCCCAGCCAGATTTGCAGTTGCGGGATATAATTTGAAGTACACGCTCCGGTGCTGGTTTTTCTTCACTCGGGATGAGTTTCAGCTGATCTTTAAGCATCATCTATCCCCATTCTTTCTTCGGCAGGTGATTACCCATCCACACTTGAAACTAGAGTTCATAAAAGAAGCTAGTTAAAACCTCAGTTTTAAAATCAATAAGAAATTACCGATCTCTGTTCTTACCTGGTGGTAAACCCGGTACGAATATAGTTTAGCCGCTGCAGATGTAAGGTGGAAGTGCTGCCAAGTCAAATGTTGTTTTGACGGACTGCTTAGCAACTGTCACCAGGTAGATCCGATGCCTGTCGTTGTTTAGGTTGTCTTGAATATCACAGCCGTACAATGCGAGAAGCAAATATTCTCCTGCTGCCGCGATTTCCTTGTGTGTAGCATTCCGTTGGTTGAAGACCGACACCTTTTCCCATAAAGAAGAATCTTCTTGGAGTTTCTTGAAGGATCCTTTTTTACCTTCTGAACGGAGCAGAAGTGGTATCCCATCCAGTTGCTGCGTGGAAAAACAGAAGGTAGTCACAGAGATCACCAAGAGTGGCGATCAGCTCGTCGCTGCTGAAGATCTGAGGTTCTGCATTTTTCCTTCATGGTATTAACATTCGGACGTTACATCCAGGGTTGGACGTAGAAGCCATTAAGACGAGAAGGTCGGTGTCCTCGCCTACGATAACTGATGCCGCACCGTTGTTTGTAGCTTGCACAGCCGTCTTCACTATGAGTGTATGGGGGCCTGAACGACCTTGATACGAGCTCCTGTGAGATGTTTTGTTAAAAGAGCGATGAAACGCACTCTGTTTGTGACGTTTGCCAAAAACTCTCCTTGCGGCGTTGTTGAAGGTGTAGCATCGTCAATTACAGCATCTGCCGCTACTCCGTTGACGTCTCTTTTGAAATGTTCTTCATCCTTAGTGTTTGGAGGGCTGTATCAATCGAAGACCACAGTGACATCCCGACCGAAGTGATTATTCACGTACTTGACGTACTGGAGGCAGATTTGGCTGAAATTCGCTGGACGCGGCCACACAACCCGATGAAGCAGGAACCCACCGTCAACTGTGAAAACCGCGTTGTCTGGTGAGGTATTCTTGGACGGCGCCATCTTTTCAAGAACGGCGATCAATGCGGACTCCTTTCCTTTTCGCATCCATGTTCCGCTACAAGTTCGTACGTCGGGTATCCTGAAAGGTCATCGTCGTTACGTACGACACACAGGAGTCGATGAAAAAAATGGTTAGTGTTGATTTCAACGACACTGTCTTTGATCTTGTTTGTTTTAGACATACTGTCAAGAGTCGTAACTTCCTTTTTTCGTTTTAAGTGAACATCACTGAAACGCTGAAACTCAATCGACTTCATTACATGCAGACCTCGGGGAAGAGCATCGTCAAGTTAACAGTATCGTCGGCAACCACACCAGTAGATAAGGACACAAGAAGGCCCGTTGGACTGTCGAAAGGATGGTGAGACTTGAACCAGTTCAGTATCTTCCCAACGTCTGCCTTATCTCTAACATGCCGAGACTCTCTTAGTTCCACATGTTGGTCGGATGTTTCGGAGAAGACGGCCCAAAAAATTTCAATGGCATCAATTATTCTTGCAGACGTAGGCATGGCACAAACCCATCGAGCAATAACGCTATCAGTCAATACACGTCCATGTGTTAGCCCTCCCGCTCTCTTCATGTTTCTCATCAACACCTGCTCAATGGTCATGTCAGTCCATATGTCTGACCAGCAATTTTCGTAGCCTTGGTTGACAAATTGGTGGTATTCCGAGGGTTTTAGAACGTCCTA
Source organism: Meconema thalassinum (assembly GCA_946902985.2). Classification (NCBI taxonomy): domain Eukaryota; kingdom Metazoa; phylum Arthropoda; class Insecta; order Orthoptera; family Tettigoniidae; genus Meconema; species Meconema thalassinum. Next base: position 795,295,548 of record OX336389.2, read on the forward strand.
CAGCTTCAGCATTTGCTGAAGATAAATGTGATCGTACTTCGCATAATTGAGGTGTCACGCAGAGTGGAAATACGGTATCATTCTTTGGATACAGAATAAGTGAAGAGACGGTAATTCAGGTGGTAAATTTGAATTGTGCACAACTGCGTTTTTTGTCTTGAGAGTACATTAGGATGGTACCGGTATTTATGAATGTCAATAAATCTTTTAAAATGTCCGTACTTCTGTTCATTTTTATTTCAATCACACACACTATTTAATTCAATATCATTCACATACAGTCAAAGTACACAGCGTATCATGCACTTTTCGGCGCTTTTTTATTCTAAAGATACCTCTCTCCCCCTTTTTGGTCCAAGATGGATTAATAAGAGTGGGAGGCAGGCTAAAAAGTTCTAGTTACCCAGAGGAGAAAAAACATCCCATTATTCTTCCTTCTAAACTTCATATTACTACTCTCATTATTAAGAAATTTCATTACCAGCACTTGCATGCAGGCACTCGCACCTTGCTTTGCTTAATATACGAGCAATATTGGCCCATTAATGGTATTCATGAAGTTTCTTCAGTCGTTCGGAAATGTATACCTTGTTTTAAGTCCAACCCCCGTCCACTCACGCAAATTATGAGAAATTTACTGTCTTGTGGTTCCCAGCCTAGTAAGCCATTCGCCCTTACTGGTATCGATTACGCTTGTCCTTATGCCTATCAAATCAATTCCCCTTTATCTAAGCGTAAGTTGTTAGGTAAACTTTATATATCCTTATTTGTGTGTATGGTGACAGGAGCCATTCACCTTGAGTTGGTAACAAGTGCTTCAACTCCTTATTTTTAGCAACCTCTTCTAGATTTGCCGCCAGTTTTCTCAGATAACGCTTAAGGTTTTGTCAGCACCTCTGATAATTGGAAAAAGGCGCTTACCTCCCCTTCTGCTAAGGAACAGTTTTCAAATTTCTCTTATGCTAAGGGATTTAAATGGCATTTCACTTCCCCCTACGCCCCCCACCATGGTGGCCGTTGGGCATCTTGCATAAAGCTCACAAAGAGACAGCTGAACAAAACTCGTGGTTCGGCTATACTTTCCTATGAGGAATTAAATTCCCTCGTTATTCAGATTGAGTGTATTGTGGACTCTAGACCGCTTACGCCTTGATCCAATGATCCTAAGGACTTTCCTTTTTAACAACCAGCCATTTTTTGATTGGCTGTACTTAAGCATCCACGCCTCTTTGCTGGTTCGGCGCTGTGATCTCAGTTTACCTATTTTCTGGAGAAAGTTAGAATATTTGCGTAATTACTTTTGGCGTCGCCGGAAGCTGGAATATCTCAGCTCTCTTAGCAGGAGGGAGAACTGGCGGCTTTCCCAGCCAGATACTCGAGTGGGAGACATGGTTCTTTTACGGGATCCATGCCCCCCCTCTCGCCTGGAATCTTGGTAGGGTAACTCAATGCCATTTGGGCCGTGATAAGCATGCCAGAGTTGTAGATGATCTCACTAGTAAATATCTCTATACTAGACCTATTTCTAAGATTTCAATTTTGTCTGTTGAGTCTTAGTGTGAACCTCTTTTATTGCTGTTCATGTTTTTTTCTGACAGATTCTTTGTTTGTTTTTCTTCGGGGGTCTCGGAGCATGATCACGTTTGTGTTGTTAAACGTGTTTATTTTTCTTTTACTTAGCTGTTGCATTTGCTGGTCAAATGATTGAAGTATTCCGAGACCACCGAATGAATAATATTTATTTAACTGCATTAATGTGTGCATTATATTGTTAATTGTGAGTAATTATAACCCTCACCACAAATTTCTAAGACTCTTACCTTAGGCGTGTAATAGGGTTGAGCACTAGTCTAGCTTCCAGAATATACTGCGGCGTGTGAAGCTTCCTTCTCCCTGTTCAGTTGACGTAGTGACGTCATATCCCGTGCTGCAGCCAATCACCGCCTGCCTGCGTGTGGAGGGTTCCAGAAACATCGCTGTCACTATTTAAATGGATGCGTTCGCCTCCCCGATATTCACTTCCACGGTTCACTTCTATGGTTCACTTCTGCACTTCTACAGCACTACATTTCACTTCACTACGCTGTCTGCCTAATAATACATCGCTGTCGGCAGTTTACCAGCATGCCACAACGCTTGGCATCTTTGAATATGGTCACAACAAGTTGAGTTGGTGCCAACTCGGATTATCCTTCGCTGCGCTCTACAAGATGGGGACTTGCTCCGATACTTTTAAGTGATCTTCGATAAAATAAGCATCTGCTTTACCAAAGAAGATGCTTTCTCTAAGTAGAACCATCATTTCTGGATGCTGGACATCTTTACCGCAACGTCTAGTAACTTGGAACTAGAAGATATTTATTCGCTTCTGCCCTCCGGCTAGCCTGCTCTAGCCACGGCAGACTCGCCGTACCAAAACTTTCTAGTCATCGCCACATTGTTTACGCCAATTCACATCGCCGCAGAAGATATGTGTTCTCCTTTTAATTATCATTTTTAATAATTCCTCCCCTCTTTTTATGTGTTATTAATAATTATATTAATAATTTATTTACAAGCAAGTGCAAATATTATTAGAACATTATAAATTAAAGAATAATGAACTCTTGTAAATAGCACCATGTTGTGCGAACGTAAACATAACTTCAAATCTAGTGTTTTCATTTATGTAAATTTAGCATGTTTAACAATTTAATAAAATTTATACTCTGTTCACGCTTGTATGTTCATGTGTGAAGTTCAAAGAACCAGGCCGAAATTCCTTAGCCCAATTATTCAGTACAACAGCTAATATCAAAGTACTTATCTTGTCCAGGCATTTTGCCTGATGCTGTTCTCTCATTGTGAGGAAGAGCTCGGGCTGTTCTCCACATAATCACATGATTAGGAAACAAGAAATAAAAACGAGATTTTAAAATTTCACTCAGCCTCCATCTTGAGGTTATGGAAAAAAAAGAAATTAATTAGATGTCAGTGAAATAAAATTTGTATAAGCATTTACCGTGCCAAGTTCCACTGCGTTAAATCGCAAGATACGACCATTTAAATATTTAAATTTCGTGTCGCCGCCTTGTTGGATTTGTGCCCACCAGACTATTGAAAGTTCCATAGGTGAACTTATGTTAATAGCTTTTATCAACATACAATATTTCAGTTTGATTGCACTAATAGATTACTAGATATGGAGAACCGTCTAAATATTTTGGATGGTTGCCATATTGGATGTTTATATATGTAGGCTACAGAGTTTTGTACAATTAAATAACGATTATGGCATAGGTAAATTATTCAAATGTTGACTTCGATCGCATGTTTAGAACACAAGAAATAAAAACTTAATTTTAAAATTTCGCACAGCGGCCATCTTGAGATTATGCAATTAATTTGACTGAATTAGATGGCATTGCATTACGATGTCTATAAACATTTTCTGTACCATGTTTCACTGCACTCGGATGGTTAAATCGTGGGTAAAATCTATTTAAATGGTTCAATTTCGCTTGGCCGCCATGTTCGTTTCGTACTTAAGAGGTTTTTGAAAGTCACATAGGTAAACTTTTAGTAGTGCCTTTTATCACCGAACACAATTTCACGGTGACATCGATAACAGTTTCGGAGATATGGAATGTCAGTTAAATATTTCGCACAGGCGCCATGTTGGATTGGATAGACGTAATAAAATTTGAAGTGCTCGGTCGGTTTTGGACAAAATAGTATTATGACCTTGCCGAATTTCATTGAAATCGATCAAGCCATTTGGATTGTATAAGGGACACACACACACTCACATACACACATACATACACATACACACACGGACAAATGGTGATCTCATAGGCCTATATTTTATAAGTGAAAATGGGCTATAAATAGGTTTATGAGATCACCTTTTGTCCGTGTGTGTGTGTATATACGTGTGTGTGTGTGTCCCACCGGCATTCTATATGCCCGAAACTATTTTTGATATCTGCCTGACATTTTGTACGGTGCTGAAGGGCAGTAATAAAAGTTCACGTACGTGACTCTCATAACCCTTTTAAGAACAAAAGAAACATGTCGGCCAAGCGATGTTGAAATATAGACTTTTCTCGCGATTTAACCATCCGACCACAGTGAAACTTGGTAGAATAAATGCTTTTGCAAATTTTAATCTACTGACACCTAATTTATTTCAAGTGTTTATATAAACACAAGATGGCGGCTGTCCACAAATTTTAAATCTTGTTTTTATCTCTTGTGTCCTAATCATGCGATTGAAGTTTGAATAAACACCTACTCAATAATATTTATGTAATAGTACATAACTATATGGCCTACTTATGTAAAAATCCAATATCGTGACCATCCGAAATATTTAGACGGATCTCAATATCTACGAATCTATTACAGCAATCAAACTGAAATTTTGTATGTTCATATAGGCAAATAACATAAGTTGGATTTTTGAAAATAAGCTGTTAAGTTCTTTACGGAACTACTTGTTATTTACCTTGGAACCTAGTAAGAACCATCTGACATGATCTGTTATCACAAAAAACTCACTTGCATTAACCCAGATTCAAACTGGGTCCTCCTTGGTGAGTGGCAAGCTATGTTTCACTGAAGTCTAATGATTCAACGACGACTCCAACGAAATCTTCTTTGAGGAAATTACATGCACCTCATCTAATAATTTGATTATTAAGTTGGTACACAACAGTAGGTTTCACAAATATCAGACCATTCCCTGAAAAATTAGTAGTAGTATTATCGGATGAATTGGCATGAGCGCAATCTATAATATGTACGGAAGAAGCAATAATTGATTCACCTGTGGTGTTCTGATCATAGTACAAAGTCACTATGCAAGATTTCAAAACTATTGGATAATTCAGTGGCGCGCAAGGTGAATTCATATACAAGGAGAGCCAATAAACTCCGAACCACCTGCTGTGATTTACCACTGCGTGTATGGACACATGACATCACATAGCTGCGGTAGGCAAGGTCACGCTGTTGGCGTTCAGTATTGCGTTGATGGTTATATGATATGGTTCAGTTATTACCGGTGTGATTTTTAGTGTGTCCTGTACTTAGTCACAAAGTGGATTATGGCTCAGCTTATGTGTTCTACTGCACAGCGTGTGTTCATTTATGATTCGTATGTGTTGACTCGTTCGGCTCGCCTAGTGAAAGTACGATTTGCAGAACGATTTCCAGGTGTAAAAGGTCCAGGCCGTACCACCATCCATGAACTTTACAATAAATTTCAGGCCACAGGAAGTGTTCAGGCTAAGAAATCTAAATGACGGCGTATGGTTCTTACCATAGAATCATTAGACGAGATGGACCATCGTTTGGAGAATTCCCCCAAAAATCGCTTAGGCGTCTTTCACAACACGTAGGCATATCTTATGGCTCTATGCGAAGAGCTACTATATTGCTGAAATTAAAACCATATTAAATAACTGAGGCACATGCTCACAAACCGGGTGATCCAATAATTAGGCGCACAATTTGTGAGCGCACTCTCAATAGTGTATATAGAGGCGAAATAGACCCACATTTAATATTTCTCACAGAGGAGTCTTGGTTCCACCTTCATGGATATGTGTGTACACAAAATAATCGATATTGGAGCTCTGAGAAACGTAATATTGTTCATGAAATACCTTCATGACGAAAAAATTGGTGTATGGTGTGCCATTAATGGAGAAAGAGTAATAAGGCCAAATTGTTTCAAGTCAACAGTTGACGCCCGTACATACGTGAATATACTGTTGCCCCCTTTCTTTGAGAATATGCAGACAGGGAGCGTGAATTTGCCTTTTTTCTACAAGACTCTGCAACAGCTCGATGAGCACAATTTGAAAGTGTGTTTCAGGACAGAATTATTAGTAGAGATGTGTGGCCACCTCGGTCTCCCGGCCTAACCCCCTGTTATATCCATCTCTGGGGTAACTTAAAGCATACCTAAAGTGTACAAGACAAACACATTCACCCCGGAAGTATAGGCAAAATATCCGTCAGGAAATTGCGAGAATTTCTCAACGTGAACTACGGCGAGTGATGGATAGTTTTCTAAAGAGTTGCCAAGAATATATGGACAACGACGTTTGCCATTTTCAGGATCTCCTTTCATAAAGTTGGTAGGTAAACCTTTAAAAGTATTTTAAAAAATTGTTGTATGGTTTCATCCGCACCATTCAATGATAGCGGCTGATGGCAATGAGCGACGTGGATGCGGAAAGGCCGGTTCGTAATCTTTTAGCTCACTCTGTATAAGGAATCCAGATGCACAATATTCTTCATTTGTGAAATGCAAGACTTAGATTTTATACCGGCATATTAAAACTGCATCAGTAGCCCACTGTCCAAAGTTACATAGAAATTGGTTCATTCCATGGCGAGTTAAAGGAATTATCCCTGAAGTACTTACATGCACGCCATCTACAAATTATGAAAAACGAGCAATACCTGTGGGCTAAGTATATTATAGGTGTTCCGTATGCCAGATTTAACAGTGATTGGGTCATTCAGTGTTGAATGAAGTGAAATCATGAATGAGGATCTGGCAAGGGTGTCATTTATAATTCATGAAAAATAAAATGTAGGCCTACCTGAAGGCTTAGAAAAATTTAGTGGTCCACTCTACCAAAGTCACAGCAGATATTTCGTGAATAACATACATGCAGACTAAATAGTTTATTAAATACAATCATTTCAACCCGATGTCTCCCGGGGTTCAAATCCTATGCCCAGTTACAAATCCACACTCACTAGTACAATCAACACACAACACAGATTATTAGACAAATTTCCCACTCACACACTCACAAGTACAAGGGGCTACACATTACGATGTCGCTACCTCCCTAAATTAACCAACTTACTCGGGTTTGCTTTAGTTCGCAGTCAAGTAGATAGGATACAATTATTGTGACTGGCAAGTCTTTAAACATTTTAACTCGTTTTCTGACCTGACTACAGTACGAGAGGCCACGGGCGACACCCCTTTCCTAGTTATGGGATTATGGGGTGAGGGGACCTTAATAAATGAATGATAAACGGTTTACACTAAATCCAGATTTATTGATCCAGGAATTAAAGCTAGGGCAAAACCATTTATCATACAATTTGTTTCCATTTGTTTTGACCACTTTTCGACAAGGTAATGTTTCGGAAACTGCGTTTATCGGAGATCTTGGAGATAAATGCGTCCTTTTATGGGCTGATTGTTGAGGTCTTGCAGTAAATACGTTACTGGGCTGTCGAGGTTGACCTGGCAAACACGAAATATTTCCGTATCCCTATTCGGCGTGTACTCTTTGTCGAAAAGAGACTTGAACTTGCTGACACGGACATAATCACCTAGTTTAAGATGGTGGCGTTTAGGATCAGCAGTATTGGTGGGGTTAAAGTGTTTATCCAGCTGTGGAATATTTTTGGTCATTAGTCGTGGCTTTGTCCCTATAGTTATGTGTTTAGTGCCATAGTAACGTGACACTATCTCAGGGATTAAGTATATCCACCGATAGGATCCCCGAACCGTGAACTCTTTCCACATGTTTGTTTTCAATGTTCGATTAAAAGGCTATACCACACTATCTTTTAAATTGGTTTACGTGGTGTAATGGCAAATATTCAATGATTGGAGAAAGCTGGAGATATCCTTGTTGAAAAATGATTTGCCCTGGTCTGTTTGCAGAAGCTTGGGTTGACGTTTGGTTTGTTGAATAATACTCCTGAATGCAGCGGTGACTAGAGGGCCTGATTTGCGACTTACAAGTTGAACAAAGTCCATTTTGGAATAAACATCAATGGCGGTAAGCATATAACTTACGCCATCGTTAACGCTAGCATAGGGAATCATTTTCACTAAATTATCCTGCCAAAGCTCATCCATACCACGTGAAATAACGTTGATTCGCTGATAGTTACGTCTTGCAGGGGTATGCAACTCGTGAGCTATTTCCACATTGATTGGTGAAGGTTTAAACAGTAATTTTGATATTTCGAAGTTCTTGTTCAATTTCTTGGTTTTCCCAATCGTGACCAGTATGATTAGCTTGTCGTGAAGCAAGCAAGAGATATAAACGTTTGACTAGCTTACGGGGATTTTGCCAGTAGGTGACATCTACAAGGGGTTTTAATGGTTTAAATGTAACTCCCGAAGCTGAAGGTTCACGACGAATGCTATCAGTGGTTGGAAATAATTTTGAAATGATGGTCTTATACTTGGTAGCTTTATTAACACTGACTGGTTCAGATCGTTTATATTCACGTCTATAAGCACTTGGTGCCATTAAGATGGTTTTATACGTTTCGAGATCATTCCGGGTATAATCTTCGGAAAGCGGAGTGCGTGCAAATAACAGCTCTAAAACACCAATGTTAATTTTAATGATGAATACGTACCGACCGAACTTGATATCGGAATCACAAATCCAGAAACAATCATCTGTATAGTAGACACCATAGGTGGTATCTGTCTTTTTAGTAAATAGATCTTTGAGGTAGGGTGACACTAAATACACCGTAATTCTTTGCTAGAATGCTTTTTTCCGGGTTCTTTACTCGGGTGTAGACAAGATTTCTGACAAAGTTGGCTGCTTGGAAGTTGTAGGTGATTCAGAAACTGAGGAAGTGGTGACGGCTTTGCTGGAGTAAACACCTCATCCTCTGGTTTTCCTGGTTAAAAACCTCCTCCTCATCATCATTAACACTGTACAGTACCTTTTGTTCCTTTTCCACATGAACCTCATGCATATTCTGAATTGCTTTTGAAACTGTTGACGGCTTTTGAGACGTGGAAGATGGCTTAAACACGGCTTTTAGAGGAGGAGCTAAATGTTGACGAATAAACAAAGCATTATGCGCACGTGATCGTTCAATTGACGAAACTTTTGGCGAATATTATTTTTTGCAGTAATAATATGCTTTCTCAATTGTCTCCCTGCTGTTATCATGGTGTCTGGAGAAATGACATACGGGGAAATAAGGCAGCCCCTTAAATATGAATGAATGATCAAACCCTAAGCGATAGCGCCCTTGGTTAATATCACATTGTTTGTCAATAACAAGACAGGCATAACGTTGAGTGTTCCAATATTTGGCACACAATTGAGTAAAATGTTGAAAGGTCATGTCAGTATCGACATGTTCATTGTAAATGTGGCGCATATACCGCTCATCCTGGCGAAATAAAACAATCACATTGGCAATATCACGTATGAGTTCTTTGGACATTTTGGAATAAGTTTGTCCAATATAAAAGCTGTCGATATGTTTGTGACGACCCATGCTGAAATAGGCTTGAATAATAGCTTGCCGTTCGGTAGAGACATCATCGAAAATCATAAACGAAATAGGCCTTACTGCATCCGGGACAATAATATTTTCTTGTATTGAAAACCTTAGATACCCATATTTTCGGTTTGTAGTTCAGACATAACCTGATCCAGGAACACAAAGAGTGGATGGTAGAGGGATTGTGCGAAAATATAGATATTTTGAAAACGTAGATCATCTGGAGCCGTGACGAGGGTGAGTAAAAGATTGGTAATTCCAATCCTGAGCGTTCCAAAATGAGGCAGCGAATGGAAGACGGAAACAATGAACCGTGGTGTTGTTCACGTCATGTAGGAAAGAGATGGGAAACCATGTCCCCACGGGGAGTGCCACTTGCTGCTTAATAATCTGCATAGTAACTAATTGTAAAAGGTGTTAGAAGGCTGTCTATATAAATGGAACCAATCCCTGTAACAGGAACAGTATTACCATTGATGTCTTTGGACGTGCATTAATGGCCAAGACCAAGAATGCCCCATTAAATAATTTCTAAGAAGAGGCAGATCCTGCTAATAAACACTATCTGGATACATCGGTGGTGTCACGAAGTAATGAGGGAGATTATGACTTTAATGGAGAGCGGTTTTCCCACGTGAAACATCCTTAAGTTTATACCCATGTCCCTACAAAACAGTATGTGGATAACAAGGTAAAAGTGTTATATGGCATAGTCCCAAGTATGGGCAGATGATATCGTAGCTCCGCCCCTTAAAACAACAATAACTAACTAACTAACTAACTAGTCCCAAGCCTAACTGTAAATGGCTATACCGCTTATAGTAACCGCATACTCCGCGTGGCTGACCCTGTGGATCCGCAAGATATCTGTACGAAACAGTTTTTAACCTCGGAAATGAACAACATGTATGAAATTAAAGAGAAGCGTTTACACATGAAGCGAAGACGACTAGCCGACGTTTGAAACCCCATCCATCCCCATGAGGTGGCAACTAAACAATTTGTGGAAGACCATGTATCCTCGAGGATTAAACCACCAACCCACGTATTACTCGTTTACATGACCAACCGATGGCCAGTGAAAGACAGTCACCTTACCTATGTTTTTCCTTCAGTCTCAACAAGTTATCGTTTAAGGTACCGTATAATGGGAGTAATCGTATTATGGACAATACACCAGATATACGACATTTATCGATGCGATTAAACAATAGTGCCATGTACTACTTAGTGATCATGATCTAAGAGTGGGCGATAAGTTATCTTTTCATTTGTTTCTAGCATTGGAGGAAAATCTAGCAGGAAACACTATCAACGATTTACCGCTTTATATAGAACTCGAATATACAGCCACTGGAAATTAAATATCAATAGGCTTCTTCCTTAGAAAAGTGTTAGTTGTCACTCAAACTTTCTTGTGAAAGGTTGTTCATCATGGTGAAACAGAGATACGTGGTGAAAAAGACTAAAAACCGACCAAGTGTGGCTTTAAAGCTATTCTTCATGCGGCCCACATGGCCTCATAAGATGAAAGAAATAATGTGTTGGCTGTTAAAGAGTACTGCAAGTGGCACGGTTGCATGTGAACCCGAAAAGTAAACAACGGTTTTTAAAACAAGGTCGAGTGATTCCAGTCCCGAAATGAGCTGGGTTTTTATCTGCTTGGTTTGCTGAGCTCGCGTCTCTGGGTTCACTTTTAGGTGGTGGCAGTGCCGTTGCCAGGACGATTAAATCGACTCAGGAAGCCAAGCAACAATTGGGGGAGTGTAAACGACATATTGAGACTATGGAAGCCATTGCCATAGGTGCGAGAAACCCAAACATGAAACTTGCACCCTAAAAATAAGGACTCGATATTAACCTGTCATCGAAAAAAATGTTAACAACGGTAATACCAAGACATGCCCTGGCCCATGATGAAGTTACAAGCTATGCTAAACGGTTGAGGATTCCACATTTTCGAGGCTTGTTTATGCGCAACCAATTACCGCCCAGGCCTTGGAAACAAGAACGTGCTATGACTAATCGACTGTATATAACAGCCGTGGTCCAGGAACACATTATGTGGCCTTTGTAAAACATGGTCCCACTGTGTAAAATTTTGACAGTTTTGGCGATCTCCCTCCACCCATGGAACTATACAAGTATTTTGGAAACAAGGCAAAATTATACTATAATGTGAAACGTCAATAAATATACAATACGCAAGAGTGAGGACGCCTACGCCTGAAGTTTCTATATAAGACACAGCGTGTGCATTAACATAAACAGTATAACAGCAGAAAGTAAGACATTAACACTGCATGGACGTGAGCATGAAGTCACGCTAAACTTTTACCCTCCTATTGAATTGAGTGAAAGACCTTACGTCCTGGGACTTGTTTCTCTTGAAACTTACAATAGAATTTACAACGTACGTAAAAATGTCAATTACAAGTTTTACTATGCTGATTCTATTCTAGCTCTGCACCCTGTGGATAAGCCATAGACGATATTTATGAACACATTCACATGACGCAGGTGAAACAATATGGAATACACCAGTTTGAACTTGTAGGCCACACCATAACATATCGATGCAGTATTGTATCGTCGTATTTAAAACACAACCAGATTCTATTGGCCCTTTATTGGGGTTTCTACCGCACGTTCTTGAACCAAACGAAATACACTATTCAGATCTAGACGTGAAATTAATCGAGGACCATCACGTCTCTGTGATGTGTAATATAATTAGCAACGTGTACATGAATCAAATCATTTATTTTTTATGTGGCAGCAAATGCTGTTAAGGAAATCTGGGAACATATGCCGACATCATGGACTCAAGACCCAATGTTAAGTAAATTGCAATACTGTGGTAACTACGAGCACGATAAGCAAGTGGCCATCGCTAAGATACCATCGGTACAACAGTATCGAACCTGTCAGTTAGTGAAACTCTACCACGGCCATAAAACCTTGAACAAAAGCTTTGTTTTTTCATTCCACGGTTGCCATAACGAGAAAAAATCAACAACAACATCCTCAACCGAAGAGCAAGATCAAAACTATCACTGACTGAAAATGAGTTGCCAGATCCGTACTGGTCATAGTATCATTGACACCCTTTGAAATGCACCTACCTGGTTACAAAAACTGCGATCCTGGAGCAAAGCTGGAACAACCTTTGCAGCGTGGTGATGTACTACAAATCTTTTGAATCATGCTTGCCATCATATGACATTTCTTATCGCCGTAGTCAACCTGAATTAAGGCGTGTGGCTAATAATGTATTATTGAAAAAGCTAAACAACGTTTGACATCCTGTGATGCCTCGGTGGGGGATAGGTTGGCAGTCCTGCATGTAATTACTGCTATGCAACGAAAGCTAATGATGAATGGACATGGGCATTAAAACAACTATCCGTATACTAGTGCAATGCCCTATTTGCTGTAAATCAAAAAACAGTATTCCCAGAGCACGATTACTTTTTATTAATTATTTAAAAATGTAGACAGCCATTTTCCACATTGCATATTTAAAATTCCCATTTTCACCTTACATATTTAAAAAGTTCATTTCATCGTTCAAAAATTTCTAGGTGCAAGTTCTTGGCTATTATAATTGTGCAGTCCTTTTTTGTGTTCCAAACACATAGTGGCACACTATACACACTACAGGTAAGACTGTCTTACTAATAGAGCCTATCTACCACCACATGTCAATGACTTACATACAAAACCAAATTTAGCAAAAACACTAATTAAATTTGCTATAAGCTTTAATTTCATTTCTCCACCGAGTCTGCTATGGCCAAACAACAAATGTTAAGTACTCGTGTTATCTCTCTCTCTCTCACCCACACACTCTTTTTGGAAAACAAACACAACCATGATAGGCTACTCATTTTCCAAAAAAATATATATTCACATTCATGTAACCCCAAAGGAACATTTAGTTATGAATTTACAAATGACAATTTCATGCACGGTAAAATAAATATTTTCCATTGACCATTTTCAATTTCAGACATAATAAAATAAAATAACAATATAATGTTGTGCCGGGTTTTAAAGGGCAAAGGGCGTAGTTCATTTCTCACAGATACCATTCTAGTTATTCAAAAAACAATATCCCATATTTACAAATTGTCATTCACGTCATCGCAATAAACAAAATCTCATATTTACAAATTAGCGTTTGCAAATTACCATTCTCATCATCACAAAAACAAAATCTCATATTTATTATTTAGCACTTGCAAATTGCCATTCTCATTATTGACAAAACAAAATCCCATATTTACAATTCATGACATTGGAAAACATAATTATAGAAATACTATTTACGGAATGCTATTTCTCTAAACAAAAAACAAAAAACCACACACCATCCTCTTCCTGATAGCGCCATGGCAGGCTAGTGAGCAAGTCATCAGCCCACTGTCGTTATTGTCCATCTTGGCGAGTGTGTGGTTCCTCTGTTGTACATGATACAAATTATTGCTAACAGATTGTATCCTGCATTGTTTTTGGACATAACTTTTTCAGTTTGTAAAACCGCTAAGTAGTCGTCCACACGTAGCAATTTTACCACTGTTTTCCTACACTCTTGGCCCTTTTAGATTCTTTTTGATCTAGCTGGCGATAAACATACATATTGACGCGAGTCCAACGAACTCGGTCATGATTGAATCACCTCATTTATCTTTTAAAATCGCCGATTTTCTTCTTGATCTTAATGGGCATCTGAAACACATTGTCAGGACTGTAGGAAGAGGTGTCGAACAAATCACAATATTACCTCATCACGACTTAGGGATCATAGTGCCGAACATGGTAAACAAAGGTATCTGTGTCCATATATAAAAGACACACATCCTTAAAATGCTGTTTGACAAACTCGTAGTGGGATTTGTACATCACTAATTTAGAAAAGTCAAAAATCACTTGGCCCAAGTAAATGGGCTTATTTATAGTAACATGGGTCCTACCCAATTAAATGGTGGCCAAATTTTCATCGATAATTCTCATGTTTTTGAAATTTGGCTTGGCTATGTACAGCCGAGCACCATGACACCCCTCCCAGACATTCACCGATTTAATTGCCCAGTATTTTCATACAATTTCTATCGACTTGCCATAAGTGGAGCTGTTCATCAATCTAAAAACGTTGATTTCAAACTGATGGGAGGCCATTTGTCGGCGCAGGGTGCTCAAATCCATGTATGGCTTGAGCCATGCTTTTTGAGCAAAGGAAATACCCCTATGGATTTTTTTCAACTCTAGGACCTGGGCTAGGCTCTGCACCTACATTTGAATTCTTGTTGTAAAGTGTGCCCACAAGTTTTTAAATTTTCTCTTTACTCTGTGGGAAGGCCATTCGCTCTAAGCAGAATAGGAAATCGGCATGTTGCTCATAAAGACAGGATGGATATTCTAAATCCACTTCTAAAACATAGACACGGCATGTGTCAAGGCTAGCCATGTTCAAATCGAAAAGTGAAATCTCCTCCTGTGAGAGCCAGGCAAAATCCATATAGGGTACAGGCTGTCTCATGGCATTGCCGTAAAAATTATTCACATCGTAGTACATCAGGTACGATTCTGTTTTTTATGGGGAATAGGATGGCATGTATTTAATATTTGCTTCGGCATGGTGCTGGTTAAGCGACACAAATCTGCCGCGAATACCTCTCTCAAAGAATAATACCATATCTACATCAGTCAGTAAATCCAATTCGACTTGCGTGTACCGCTATTCCGCATCAAACGACAGTCCGGGACTCTTGAAATAATGAGCCAGGTCAAGTTCGTAAATGTTGCGGCACAAGTCATGAAACTTTTCAAACACATCCGTGAGCAGTAATACATCGAGGTTTAGGTAATGCATGGCATAATTCGCTACAGTGCTTATATTAAACACCCGCCAAACATTACATGCTTGGGCGTAATTCTCATCGGACATTGTACTACGTATTAGTAAAGAGTGGAATTTCTCCTGTGGTGTGGAGCTTTCTGTTTCAAAACATTCCAGCTGCTGCAAACATCATACCGGAATATGCCTTTCCGAATGCACAATTTAAGGTGCCCTGGTGTATTTCAATTCCATCTCATCCAAGCCGTTCACTAGGCTGTCAATAGATGAGGCCATAAACTTAAACGAGTCAAGGAATCTAATACAAAATTTGTCCAACCACGATGATAATGCCGTGAATCGTTCATGGTTTTGGGGATAATTAAAAATGTTCCCCTGCCAACATAACACAATTCACGAATCAGAAACTGTATATCATAGCTCGCTAGATTATGGAAAAACGCACTTAGAAGTCGAGGGGCTGGATAATTCATATTACATGCCCCGTGGGTAGCCCCGCGAATTTCACCGGTAAAGTGCGAGTGATCATGGACCGTTCCCTCGGCACTAACCACTGGCTTTTCACAAATGTGACATGTTGTGGCATGCTTTTACCGTTCCTGTTGCTCTTGAGGTAGGTTCATGGGCACTTGATTTTGTAATATCCCTTGTACATGGTCAGCCAACTCGACAACTTCATTTAGGAATCATTTAGCACAATCCGGGCCCTGATAAGATTTAAAGTAGGACTTTGTGTGATCATACGAACGCACGACATTCAGTCCTATGGCAAAGGGTTCATGCTTTTGAATCGGGGTTGATGAGCTTCTGCTGGGATCCGGTTCACATGGACATAGTAAGAGCTTCTAAATTGTCATACGCTACAAAGGGGACCGTGTCTTGCTTGTGTATATTCTTAAATTTCAACACAGCATCGTCCCGTTAGGGTAAAACTAGTCTCACGGCCGCTTGCGAGTTGCAATCTACCCTATGTCGTTCCAAAAGAGTAGGGCTAACAAAATACTGTAAACAACGGTCACAAATGTGTTTAGTATGCCTGTCCTTTGACAGTTGACTGTCTACCAATCTGCTTAAATTCTTAATAAGGCAATAATGGTTCACATCTCCCATAGACAAATATAAAAGTTGAATATGGAGTTGTTTTGGTTCTTTCGTGGCATAGAGAGGACCCATAATTTCATCCCCGTCAAGGCCGTAGACCATAAAAGAAAAGTCGGGATTATCCTATTCAAACCTACGGATGTTGGTTAAGTCCATAGGGAGATAAATTTTAATTTTGTTTCAATTGGTCAAACATGGCCTTGTACTTTCCTGACCGAGAACCATGACGATCTAATGCCGGTTTCAAGTACGCAGCCAAGCACCAAATAAAGCAATCATCATCCCTGTTTTTTATATACAGCATGGTTTTTCAACGCTATCGCTCGTGGTAAAGGGATATGACTGGACCCGGCATAAAGTGGGTTAAATTGACAAAATATTTATTTGTAAGTAATGATGTTTGTTTAAAGCAAGGCCACTGGGTCCCTCTTGTAATTTGTCGAATTTAGCCATCAAGGCATTGACACCGCTTATCCCATACTTTTCTTCCAAATTGTCAGATACTAAAACCTCATACAAATGACATTTGCCCTCGTGTTCGACATTGTTCATTTTGTATACAAAATCGCAAACCATTTCCATATTAACCTTTAAAGCCCAGTGCACCCTTAGAGCAGTGTAAATCTGTTTCCTAAAAATCAGGAAACAAGATTCCAAAAAGTCCTTTGGAATCATAATTTTCTTAACATTTATTATCCGCCCAGAGCAAGTCGTGTTCTAAAGCAACAGTCCAAGGGTTGTCGTTTTAAAATATTATCGGTAGCGTTAAAGTCAGCCATAGTTGTAAAATAGTCCTACCTTGTGGGTTCTGCACGAAAAGCCGGTAATCAAGTACACGCCTGAAAAACACCGATGTTTTCAACAGTTGGTAGCACACGTGTTCCACTTGTCACCTCCCCGAGTTTTTCAGCAACATCGTAAATATTTAAATTAAAATTCATAAAAAGTACAAAACAAACAGTTTACAAAAAATCCAAATGTCACCTAAGATCGTAAAGCTCTGCTTTCCCCTTTTCTCGTAAGCTCAAGAGAGTAATGATTTCTCTCTCTCACAACGGACAAGCGTATATAAAAATTGTCAAAAAATAGAGCAAATAAAATTAATTCATCGTCCTATATATCCTTAAATCCATGTCAGTCAATAACATTGTCATATTAATTAATAAAATTAATTAATTAATTAATTAAACTGTTCCGAAGTACGTCGCCACTTCTCAAATAAATGCCAGCCAGTCAACGCCACGTATAAAAATCCCATATCACAAGCTTTCCAGTTATCTGAAAAATAAAATACACCATCATAAATACACAAATTCTAATTAATACAGTACATGCATTACATAAAAATACTACAAAACAGTTTATCAAAAATGCAAGTTATACCTTAGCTCGTAACGCCTTGATTCCCCCTTTATCGTAGTTTCAAATGTGTAAAGGTCTCTATCCCTCACACAAGACAGGTAAGCGTATACAAGAATTATCTACAAACTAAATAAATAAAATAAGTTCATCGTCCAACATATCCATAAATCAATGCCAGTCAATAACAATGTCATAATAATTAATGAGTCTGTTGGGTACTCAGCCCGAAGGCTGGTTGGATCCTCAAAAAGCACCGCCGTTAGTTTATGTGGGTAGATACCCACAAAACCCAAGGCAACGCTATATTGAGGCGTACTAGGCAAGAAGAGGAGAGAGGTAATTTGCCATTGCTTTCCTCACTTAGTCAATATAGCAGTACTAACCCGATGAGTATAACCTTCCACAGCATCCACAGGCACTGAATGTACCCTGAATGTCATTACTAAGCACTACTCATATCTCAGTACCTTCCATATAATCACAGTCATGAGAGACTGAGACATGGGTGATAATTCAAATTTTACTCCAGCCTGTGCTAACAGACAAATGCAAATGTACTACATTCATCATGAGATGGCAAACATTAATAAGTAGTTACATCTATAACTATTCCAAATTACGTCGCCACTGCTCAAATAAATGCCAGCTAGTCAACGTCACGTACAAGAAAATCCCATATCACAAGTTTTCCAGTTATCTAAAAAAATACACCAATACATTAATTCAAATTAATACATGCATTAAATAAAAAAGTACAAAACAAATTCTAAACAGGTTTTACAAAATTCAAATCTTACGTTAGCTCGTAATGCCTTGCTTTCCCTTTTTCGTAGGCACAAAAGTGAAATGGTCTCTCTCCCTCGCACAAAGACAGGTAAGCGTAAACAAGAATTATCGAAAAAAAAATAAGTTCATCGTCCAATATATCCATAAATCAATGTCAGTCAATAACATTTTCATATTGATTAATAAGTAGTTACCTCTAAAACTGCTCCAGAGTATGTCACCACTGCTCAAATCAATGCCAGCCAGTCAACGTTCCGTATTTTAAAAAAAACACAGCACAAGCTTTCAAGTTATCTAAAGAAATAATAAAATAAAAATTAATTCATCGTCCAATCAATAATCAATCTATAATTATCAGTAAATAAATAAATATGTACATACCTTGCAAATATTTCAGCAATTTCCAGCAAATAGTTAACTCAAGCGAGTGTTCACCAGAGTGCGCAGGTAATCATACAGCACAACGCATGCAAATACTAAAAGTATTTGTAAAAATATTTAACACATCCTTTTATAAATTCAGATTAAAAAGCACGATATCAAAGTTACCCATAATTCCCAATTCTGTTTCCTATACAAATCCAAATGTGCAAAAAAAAGAAAACAACAGGAGAACGTACTTTCTGTATATATTCAGCAAATCCCTAAGAAACTGTATTGTACTCAGCAACCAGGTTACGGTACTAAGCAATATCGCAAGGCTAGCATTCAATTAGCAGTTCTCATCACCGTGAGAGTGTCCAAGGTCCAGCCAGTAGTCCCTTAGTAGTCAGTGCAATTTGATAGCGCTTAACTAAGCCCTCTAGTTGCAGTTTGAGACTAGGCGCAACTGTCGGCTCGCTACCGACTTAACGCTGCTGGTCAGCTAAGATCGTCTTGTAACTAGAAATATAATTGTTTCATTTATAAATCCAATACATCGCTAGGCTCTCCGAAATCTCAACTCACTAATAAATAAACTACACCTCCCTCGTTAGCCGTGAGTGTTATATGCCACAAAATCCATACCCATAATAAAAACTATACCTCCCTCGTTTGCCGTGCGTATTAAAGAACCCCAGCCATAAATAAACACTCAGTTTTTTGCTCATGGTTATATACCCATGACAACTATTCTCCCCGCCATTCTTCCCGCCTAAATACTAGCTATCGCTACCAATCCATCCATAATAAATTATTAATAATAATAAAAATAATCCGTCCATCATTAACCAATAGTCATTATCGGTTATGCCCATTTGCAACAGATCAAAAATAAATACCCCATCCTCCATAAAATCAGCTTCGCCACCTAGTCACTCGGCAAAAGCAAGGAACCGTCACATAGAAATAAAATGACACCCTCACATGTCGTTAAGCCCTTTAAGCAATTTGTAAAAATTCAATGGTCCATAACAAAAGAGGGGGTCATCGCGATTAAGACAAGTCCTAACACGTCTTTCTAAACTTAGGGGTTCAATACATATTAAGGAGGCAAAATGAATGACCGTTTAGTTTTGCATATTTTGGGTAAATGAGTGGGCCATATGGACACGAGGATCATGCTGAATAATGGGACACCTCACACGCCCAAATCCGATGATTGGTTCATGAAATATCGATACATTTAACATGGACGATCCGTGTCGCTTTTTGGTTGCAGCCGTGTCAGGTGACGCAAACCCCGTATTAGACCACCATTAATAAGTGGGTATAGATATAATTCTTTAACCTATTCAAGGAGTATAATTGAATGTTGGTTGTAGTAGCTTGTTGAAATACAACGTGCTATACGGATATTATACTTTGATTGATTGAATCCTCACCGGAATTATATATACACACACTAATACAGCCATCACAATAAAACAGGGTACCAGACAAAATTCAACACCCACCCATATACACGGGTCAAAATGACCATGATGTCCATTCATCTCAAATGAAACAACAAAAACAACAGCTTCCTAACCACATCCTTCCTCGTATAAAGGTACACACACTAGTAAGCCTACAGACATGAGAGTGACACAGGTTACTAGACAACTTCTACACACAACCAAGTACACGGGGTAACACTACCATGATGCCGCAAAAACCCTAAACAATTAACAACAAAAACAATAGACTCTACTGCGGATCAAGGTCAACGAATGTTTATCACTGTAGTCTAGTGTTGAAATATGTGGTCTTATAAGTATATATATAATATTTTCGATGGCAAATACACACTAGAGTATAATGCTTGACAATATAACGTGTAAGTAGTTATAAATCAATAAATACAAAAAACGAAGTAAAAAATGAACCTGTTGGGATTTGAACCACGATCCTCCAAGCTATGAGTCAGCGACGCTACCATTACGCTATACCCAGCAGTACTTACATTGGGTTAATAATTGCTTTAGTCTAACTGACTAGAATATTTTGTCTTGCAATGAACGATTTCGTTAGTGTTTTCTGCCGTTTCTATAACCCATTTGATATTAAATACGTATTATTTTGTTCCGTACATTTGTAAAGGGATATAAACTTAAAAAGTTACAGAAATGTATGGATTTACGAGCAAACAATGGCGGCCGTTTTGATCCAATGGGACAGCACGGACAAGCACGATATTGCACGATCAGCCTGCACGGTTAGTCACTACTGCAGTTACATATTCTATTTTAAAATGCTAATATCCCACTGGTCATCTCCTTGAGGAATGTTTAAATCTCCCTATGTACGATGAGTGTATTTGGTAAGACCTGGCCTTGTTGAATCGCAACTTACGGTTGGCTATAATATTTTCATGATTCATACATCCACCATCTTGAAATTATTTGGCTGACGACCTTGTACTTTGGGCATAGGACGCTTCCCACATTATGGTACATTGTTGCAATATTTGTTAGATATCGGAGGATTACTTTAGTCGTAATCTGATTTAAGCTCAGAACATTTGGGTGGGCGCCATTTCGTTCTGGTTATGATGGCGGCGATATACAACATGACACTGAGTTGACCCTTGCTAATGCTACCTCTGTACCAAAGGTGGTTCGATTTAGTTTCGTTGTGTTTGAATTGATAGGATGAATCGATTTTCACACATACACGGCGCCATCTGCAAACAATTGGGCTGATGAACTTGTAGTTTGGTCAAAAGACGCTTCCCGCATGAAGGTATGTTGTTGAAATATTTGGTAAAGATCAGATGATTAGGTTAGTACCGACAGTAGTGGCTACGTGGGCTAAAGCGCTGCGTTAGGTCAAGGGACAAGCCCTCTGCTAACTCGGTAGACGCGTGGGTTCGAGCCCCACCGTCGGCTGTCCTCGAAATGGTTTTCCGTGGTTTCCCATTTTCAACACCAGGCAAATGCCGGGACAGTACCTTCTGACAGGCCACGGCCGCTTCCTTCCACATCCTTGCCCAGTTTCATTCATCTTCATCCATTCCATCTCTCATCCCGACGCGCAGGTCGCCCACGGGCGTCGACTAGAAAGACCTGCACTCGGCCTCTCAGGAGGCTACACGACAAAAACATTAGGTTAGTCTTAATTTGATTTAATCTATGAACATTTGGGTGGCTGCCATTACGTTTCCGTCAAGATGGCGGCGATATAACACATGCCACTGAGGTGCCCTTTGCTAGTGCTAGCTCTGTACTAAATGTCGTTTAATTCGGTTTCACCGTGTTTGAATTGATAGGTGGGACAAGACATACCGAATCCCACACGCACACTCACATACACACACTCACACACAGACAGACACACAATTTTTGGCCCTGTGTAGATCTCATAATTCTACTTTCATTTTTTGCAAAAAAATGAAAGTAGGCTAAAAATAGCAAAAAGAAAAGGGGGAAAATTTAGATGTGGAATCCTAATTCGGTCCCCTGCCACATTCAGTTCGTGAAAGGAAATTACTAGATTCATTGAAACGAAATGAAAATGACCTATCTCCTGTAAACATACAGTTTACTATGTCTCTATGGGAAGAGTGAACGTAAGGAATGGCGTCAACCAGCCGCATTTTCCTCCAAACTTAAAGCATGCAACATAAACACGCTTAACACTCTCATTTTATAAAATATCGACTAAAGATTGAACATATTCATCCACACATTTAATTTGATATCAAATCATAAGGAACACCTATAATACAAACATTCTTCCGGTATATACAGTATTCCCGTGGTATGACTTTAATACGAGTAACTACCGTATCAGGCCCCTGTTCGCTTTGCAGGTGATGCCGCCTGGGCGACGTGCTAATCACACTCCCCAGTTGTATCCCCAATTCAGAGTCTCAAGCTCAAGGACATTGCCAGTGGCGGTAGAGGTGGGATCTCTCGCTTAGTCCGAGGGAAAAGCCAACCCTGGTGGGTAAATGATAAAGAAAGAAACTGCACATTTATATCAAAATGGAAGTTAACATTTTTACGTGACCGTTAATCTCTCTTAATCATAAGCGAATGGACCTCCTTTCTAAGCGGAATGCGAACATTTGGATGTGAAGTCTCACCTCGATAATCTTACTAGCATTAATCGTGAATCGGATTCAGTCCGCCTAGGTAACATGCAAACAGCTTGACTGCTGTGCTATCATGCGAATACCCTTTAATATCACTTAACAATTTTTAAATCAGTGTTCCCAATAATTGAAGGTCGCTGTGTGCCTTTGACCGCCGACGTTTTGAGAAATCCAGTGCCCAGAAAATTCCCTAAATTTGTATGATGATCTGGAGATCCGTGTGTTTGCCAGTCCTGGATTGACAAATAAACAATGAGAGAAATATTATATATTTGAGTACTGGGTGATAAATATTCGATCTCTTGAATGCAACACAATAAAAAAATTGCTTCACAAATTGCATACAGTCACCATCTTGAATGTTCATAAACAACTAAACTGAATTTGACCCCAATATGTTTAGCACTAACTAAAGATTCACTGTGCCAAGTTTCACTGCATTCGGATAGCTAATAAAATGAACTAAAATATTTGAAATTCGTATGACTGCCATGTTATTTTTTGTACTTATTAGAAACACGCATATGTTTATTTTTTCTGTAGTTCTCTAGTAATAAAAACCATTTCACGTTTAATACTCCTATGGTTTCGGAGATATTTAGCAATGGTGAAATAATTATCATGGTCACGATGTTGGATTGGTGACACATATAAAAACTCCAAACGTACGATCATTCTTGGACAAAGACAAAGTCGGCACTAAGTTTCTCCAGTCAATAAAATGTTATCATTGGGGAACTCACACAAGTACACAGACAGACCAGCAGACCTACAGACAAACGGACTGACAGACATATTTCAGATGATGAAAATAGCTTAACCTCATTTACATAGTGAGAATTTATTTACAATTGGCGTCTCTAGAACTGGTTTAGTACTGTATTAATAATGTATAACATTGACTTAAGTATCATGAATGCTAGCTATCAAGAAATATTCATTCTTGAATTGCAAGCTACTCGATCTTTTTGTATATTCCTTACAAGTGTCTGAGGATGCATTGAATATTGGGAATCTAATTGGCAGCATGGCACAAAGACTGTCGGAGAGTTTGAATGTAAATGTTCCTCTAGATGCACCTATATTAATGGATGTTGCGTCATGGCTTGCTAAAGAATATTCTTCACTACGTAAGAAAATTAAAACCTTTTCATTTCTTTAATATCTCATTTCATTTCTACTAGTCCCAAGTCTCCCTCAGGAGTTAATTACCTAACCCCTGTAGAACACTCTCGCTTTACGTACCAAGTTTTAATTGGTCTTTCTATGAAATAATACGGTTTCAAGGAGTCAAAATTATGCCCACCTCAAATAACTTCTGGGCTATGATATATATTGTGCCCGTTAGACAGGAAGATCGGGGGAATGCTTGACCGAAACAGCCTCCTCGATATCCCCATCCGTGGAACCCATTTCCCAGAGAGGATTGGATGTACTCTCTCAGACCAGCCCTCACGGGACTAGTATCGCAGGGTCTGTGCAGTGTTAATAGAGAGCTGGAAATGTTAGGAACCAACCCAAGAAGCACATCAAAACAACAAAGCTAAGAAATGAAAAGTCCAGTCTTAAAATATTTTTCGTAAATTTATTCAAAATTAGCAAATTCCTATCCTACTTCAAACGGTAAAAATCGTCTAATCCACAAAGCTAATAAAAATATATTCTGTCCCTAAACTGAAGTTTAATTGCACCCCCGCGAAGTCCTGTTACAAATAAATATCAAAAGCAAGCTAAGAAAATGACACATGTTTAATCCGTAAGCAATTAGAAAAATTCAATTAAAAATACGAGGGTGGTACTATATTGTTTTACACTTTATTCTTTTCTACGCACGTGAAGTACATTACACATGAGTTGTTTTGCCACCTTCTCAGCATAATCTCCTTGTAACTTTATGCACTTTTGCATCGATGTGTCAGTCTCTCCGGACCTTCCTGGAACCATTCTTTCGGAGTGCTGTGTACCCATGCATTGACAGCTGTGTCCAGAGGTTTCTTCATGTTCCCAACCAGGTGATAATCTTTTTGTGCCAAGTCGGGAGAGTATGGAGGATTTGACATCACCGTGAATCCCATTTGATCAATGTCAGCGGTGTTCTCTCAACTAGTGTGGGGGCGGGCATCGTTATGTTGCAGAATCACGCCTCGATCCCATTTTCCTGGCCGCTTAGTTTTAATGACACGACGTAAGCGCTTAAGGGTTGCCACTGTTAATCGAGGCCCACAATTCCAGTCAGTCAATGAGGATGATGCCCTTTGTGTCCCAGAACATTGTCGCCAATCGCTTGCCAACTGATGGCACTGTTCGACATATCTTTGACGGTCGACTGTCCCTAAGCTTCCATTGCATGGTCACTGTTTTGCGGATTTTGGAGAATTGGACACAGCTGTCAAGGCATGGGTATGCAACACTTCAAAAGAATGGTTTCAGGAAGGTCTGGAGAGACTGACACATCGATGGCAAAAGTGCATTAAGTTACAAGGAGATTATGTTGAGAAGGTGGATGTTAAAACTGATGAGTAATGTACTTCATTTGGGTAGAAAGAAATAATGTGTAAAACAGTATAGTACGCCCCTCGTACTAATAATCACATCCCGGAATCTACTGCAAAACAAGTTATACTAATCGTCGACAATCAGAAAAAGCATCATTTACATTTACTTGCAACATTAAGAATAATCTAAGATACGTTGGTGTAATTTCTTATATTTATCGTTACGTTAATAATCTCTATTTAATCCTTTCTGACGTTAAATATAGGCAAGCAGCGCCTATCACAAAGATACACAAAGCTAATACACAATTGGGTTTGTCTTACAATAAAAAAAAATCCCAATACACTCAAATATACACAAAAATCAACATAAATAAACCCTCCTATGTTAACGCAATTTGCGTCCTTCCTACGCGAACCACTTGCTATTTGCAGTTGATTGTCATGTAAGTGTGGTAAACAGTTATGTTGGTAACGGCGTGCTAATGAATCACGACTAACGTCGCTTAATTGCACGTTTCTGGACTTCCAGGGGTTATGCCAGAAATTGTAATCTGTCGATACTAATGTGTCAGCTTGTCCTAGGCTTGTATTTAGGTGTCATCTCAAATGGATGAAATTCGAAGATTTAGAAAAGAAATATTAAATACAAATTTACTAATTATTATGTAAATATTAACATTATGGGGTTTGGAGCCATTTTTCAGTGTTGCCTTACTATACAAAAGTTTGGTGCTTTTCAGTCGGTCAACACGAATGTACCCAAAAGAGTTGGGTTATAACCTAACCCTGAAAAAAAAAATACATGGGATTAATAAATACACTAGGAAGACCAGTTCCGACCGTCAAGCGATCATCATCAGATCCATTACACTTAGGCTACAAATCTATGCCTGATAACACAGGTGAAAATATTTACAATATGTACACTTATTTAGTTGCTGTATTGGTTATGAAACTTGTCGGTATTTGTTAGTTGTAGTCTATATGATGTTTTAGTGAGATGCTGAAAGTTGTGATAGAATTCCGGAATTTGTTTTTGCAATGACTATGTGGTTGATGTGAATGGTCAATTCTGAATGTAGAGTACTATACAGGCTACTTATCTGGTTAGGAGACTTGTGCAGTACGGCAACGCGCTGTTCACTCGGTGAATAATCACCTGTATTTTCAGATATAGATTTGTAGCCTAAGTGTAATGGATCTGATGATGATCGCTTGATGGTCGAAACTGGTCATCCTAGTGTATTTATTAATCTCATGTAATTGTTTTCAGGATTAAGGTATAACCCAACTCGTTTGGGTACATTCGTGTTGACCGACTGAAAAGCACCAACGTTTTGTAAATATTAAATCATTTACTTGCTTATTTACTTGAGAACATATCTAACATGTTATTATTATTATTATTATTCAGTTAAATTATTTATTTAGCCCTCATAGTGTTTTAAATCATTTACCAAGACCATTCAAATACCAACATCGAGTAGCAAAACCACTATCTCGATTCATATTACCAATATGCATGAGCATAAACTCAAATTTCAGTACACTTCAGTCACCACCTAACAACCGGGTGAGTTAGCCGTGGTGGTTACGGCATGACTGATGGCAGTCGCTCACATCCGGGAGGCGAGGTGGTTCGAATCCCCCCGCCGGCAACCTTGAAGATGGTCTTCTGTGGTTTCCCATCTTCCTTCCAGGCAAATGCCGGGGTTGGTCCCTAACTATAGGCCAGAGCCGCTACCTTCCAACTCCTCGTCCTTACATTCCAACTTCCCTCCTTCCCTCCCCAACGGTACTTGTAGCTCACCCATTGGGTGTCCGTCTCGAAGCAGCTACAAAACTGGCGAGCCGAACATGTCCTCGGACACTCCCGGCACTAAAAGCCATACGCTAAAAAAAAAAACACCTAACACATGTACTAATGACAAATAACATTCGCGGCTCCAACGGCTCGCATTAATAATGGCCAACCATACAACCTTAATATGAGCGACCCATGTCGGCTCTCATGTAAACTGCCTCTCAAAGACTCAACAATAACGTTGCCCTCATATTATACAATAGTCCATTGTTCTTTACAAATCTCAATATGGCTAAAAAATAAAAGCTGGTCACAGGTCCAAACTTAGCATAAACAATACTCAAGCAACACTTGAATAACAGTTTTATTTAACAAAATCCTAACATAAATATTTAATCATTGCTACCATGCAATTCTTACTGCTAAAAACATTGCATTCCATTTGCTTTAATAATAACGAAGCCTCCTTCCACTTAGCGTATCACATCGTCATTTGCTGTAGTCAAAATGAATGAAGTAGAATAATCAATACTTCCCATGTGCTTACGTCACCAGAGCGACTTGCTAACAAATTTCATTTTCTCACCTTGCCCGTCACTGTCTTCCAAACCATTCTTATACGCATGAAACCTAACTGGCTACCTGTCTCGGCCAACACATTTCCTTCACATTTTAATACACACATATCTGACGTCCGTGCCTTGTTATCAGACAACTTCACTGTTCATTCAATTGCCAATCATGTCAAATAATAGCATTCAGAAGATACTCGACCCGCTTCCTCCAGCAAAGTGTTTACAATGATACGTTGGAGTTCCTCATAATGGCTGCAAATGCCTGTCATATTTCAGTTCGGTCTTTAACTATTGTGGTGTGCCAAAGCCCACTAAAACGAAGAGAAAAATACTCCACTACTTCAGATGATGTTAAAATGATACGTAGACGTTCTCATTGGTGCATTGTACTCCCAAATGCAGTTGAGGTTAATTGTATAGCATATTTCTGCCACAAGTTACACCAAGTTTACCTGTCAAAAGTAAAGATTATTAAACTAACTACAAAATAATGTCCTACCTGCCCAATTGTGTTTCATTGCGGTCAATTACTAATACTAGATCCACCGACAAAACTACCGTACATAATAAATGTTGTAACTCACATATCGCTGCTGCAGGTTAGGGAAATGGTTCTTGGGTCTTAGCCTGGACTCGGCTTTAGAACCATCCCAGGCAACGTTTCCTCTTCCGCCCGATGGTCATTGCTCTACTCCATGAGTCCTTACATTGTGACTGATACATTTGCCAAGCGGTCAGCTAACGTGGTCAGTTTCGACATCTTGAAATAATTCGTTAAACACAGATTTTACCGTAATACTGGAAGAATCTCAACACTGAATTTACACTATTGCGGATAGTCAAAAATGGCCTTTCAGTGTTCCGCTACAGGCTCTAACATTACTTCCGTCCAATCTTAACTTGACTGTGTTTCACAGGCGAAATGGAGAAAACCCGAGTTGCACTTCCAGGGAAACTCCAAACACAATCACCCTTCTCAGAAGTCTTAACTCAACACGACTCGACAGTTTGCTGCTGGCTGTATCTGGGGCAATAAGTTCGCCCCTTAGCTAGGCTGTAACAGGGATGATAGACTCGCCCTTAGCTAGCTCATAAACTGTTGCCTCAGTAGTTGAATTGACATGGTTGGAAGAAATAAAAACGTAAAAACACTTATAGTGGGCGATGTATTGAAGATAGACATATGCTCTCACGGACATTTTTGTAGAACTTTTCATGCTGAAAAATTCTTTAGATATTTTAACGGTTTTCCCAGCGTAAGCTTACAAAGAGCTCGGACGCCAGGTTTTTTTCTACTTTTCCACTGAAATCGTTACTGCTCGGCCTCCTTTGATCATAAATAAATTATTTTCTACAGAAATCATCCTCGAGATATCCTTTACTGAATGGTGAAAGCCGCGGGCGAAGGGAAGGGAATGTATTAACCATCTAGATCAGTTGTGTTCTGTTAGGTATAGACCTATCTGAGTGCCAATGTAGATTGTTGCATGGAGAGAAAATCAGTATGGGGAATGTCATTATCAAAGCAGAGTGATAAGCTAAGCTGTCCAATTTAATGATCCCTCAGCGCTAATGACATCAAAAGAGTATCTATTTCGCACCATGACCATGCACATAAGAATGGATGGAAAATAGAGCCTAGAGGTTGAATTGTGAAACTTGTATAAATAGCAGGCGAAATACAAATATTATGCTAGGTCAGTGGCACAGACTTGCCTCAACATTTAATAATGAATCAATACTAGCTCA
The DNA here is from genome assembly GCA_946902985.2 of Meconema thalassinum. Taxonomy (NCBI): domain Eukaryota; kingdom Metazoa; phylum Arthropoda; class Insecta; order Orthoptera; family Tettigoniidae; genus Meconema; species Meconema thalassinum. The sequence goes on from OX336389.2 coordinate 795,325,069, forward strand.
TCGATGAGATATACAGAAAATTAGTCGTAACATGAACACTTTTAATTCAAACATATCGTCACAACTCGATATTGTTATTTATTACGCTTGAGATGCATTCAGGTAACAAAATCTAAAAAATTGTATGAAAATCCTCCAAACCTATTTTGTTTGAAATGCGATCATTTCTAACTACGCATTATATCTGGTACTGTTTTCATTCCAAAGTCATTTGCATGTAACATAAGTGCATCAAGTAAGATTACTCTTGATAAAGAACATCTCGTTATTGAATTATTTTATAAGCCTATTTTCATGAAATGAATCAATTCACGTCTGTTCGTATGGGTGTCCGCTCTCGTATGTGTGTGTACTTGCGTGTGTATCCTCCTAGCAAGTCTTTACTAGCTACTGTGATTTTATCGTGGTAAGGACTAACTACTATCCCATCCAACCCCGACCGTATCTTCCAAATTTGGGTATGCGATATCAATCCAACATGGGGGCCGAGAGAAACATCTCACTGTAATTCAATATCCCCAGCCCTATTTTAGCAATCAATATAAAACTTCGTATGATGATAAAATACTATAATGTAAGCTGAATCATGTTCTTTTTCAGAACATGATAGAACAAAACTAACTTGGCATCCACGCAAAATTCCTGGTGACATAATGATCGGAGTACATTGAAACTTCACAGAGTAATCTTCATTTCGAGTGCACGGTATTGCCATCCACTGTATGTAGATCTATTTTACAGAAAATAGGATTTCAACATTGTTATATGGTATATACAGAGTGGTTCACCAGACCCTTATTTCTCTTTGGAGAAAGGTAACCCAACTAACGCGTATATCATTGTCATCCTAAAAACATTAGTACCTGATCCTTTACGACCTTAGTACAACTTTACCGTTGAGTACATGCTCGCGAATATAGTAGAAATTGATAGTTGCAGTGATATTTCAATGACCTCAAATATAATGCATGATTAAAACGATCACAACTCCGAATAACACCACCTCACGTTTGGACAGGAAGTGTCTACGAATAGATTCAATACGTGCCAGCAATACACCATGGTTCTCGCTAGCTAAGGTGGCTAAATCGAGAATTGCTGGAGTAGCGTCCACCAAGTAGCACAGTAGTGGGTTCAAACCTCCAACTAGTTCATTTATTTTGCTCTTTCAACGAGTGAATTCTTATTTGGACCTGAAAAGGTCCGAATTTTTCCGATGGTACTGAACCCGAGGGGGTCATGCTGACTGATATCGAACGTGGATCTCAGAGACTGTGATCTCAGAAGGAAGGTTCCACCAGGGAACGAACCCGAGATCTGCTGAGGGAGTTTCGTTGTAAAAACCCCTAGAGGAAAGTATATGTTTAATCACTGGTGTGATTTCAGTTGATACTGGCATTATTTAGTGAAATAATGCAGGGAAAATGAGCGGAATACAGCATTAGAGGACTACATGGAGTAGGCTATGCTGGACTTGAAACACAGAAGTGCAGAGTTTGACAGTTTACTAATAGCCCCAGAATTGTGGGAGGAGACCCATGGAGCCCTGTCAATCTCGCTGACCTAGTTATGTCGTCTACAAGGGGTCGGGGGGTTGAATAATGACCCAGTTATTCCCCATTTGAGAATAGGACCAAGAAGGGAGGGGAGAGATCCCAAGGAAAATCATTGATTACTCGTGATTGGAGTAATGCAATGACATGAGAGTTGCACACAGGTGAATCTTTAGCCAGGAGGCTAATTTTAGAGCCATTAATCTGCGAAATCAAGGCATATTTAATGGAGTGCGTAAGAACACAGGACCAGGGGTGTTCGCGGCAGGGTTTGACCATGTCACCGGGGATTTCCACCGGAAACCGCGTCCCCACGCTATGGAAAAAGCAATTAATATTAATTAATTGGCCGATCGATCCTTCAGCACGCAGATAGTTCTGGGATCAGTGAAGAAAAAGGAACCCGATGAGCATTGTTTTGAGACCAGAATCATCCTGGGAGAGGAGTTGATTTAGCGCGGGAATTCTAGGTCTACTTTTTCTGTGAAACGGATATAGGGTGTGGACCCACACAGTTGTTGTCAGTCGGAACTTGCAGTTGGAAGAGACTCGAGCGCGGAACGTATGTCGCTCTGGCTCAGGAAAGGACGCTCACACAAAAGACTTGAACATTTGAGTGTTAATCATTACATCCGCCGTGCAGTGTAATGCACCAAGTGATAAGATAATAATGCATAGTCAGGAAGTAATAAGAAGTACGGTAATCAACGAACTTTATTGTGTGAAATGCGTATTACCGAAGTCAAGGAAGGAGGCCCGGACTTCAACTCGGGAAGCCGTGCAGTAAAACTTTTAGAAGGCTTTTATTAAAGACAGTCGTGCTGCAGGTGTAGTCAGCAGTACGAGCAATGGTTTGTGTTCACGTAGGAAGTACCGTGTGATATAAGTTGCAGAACATTGAAAGTAATAATTTTGTGTAAAGACTATGTACAATGTTAAGCGCAGTGTATAATATATTGACTGGTTATACATGTCTTATTACGCCGGACTGTGCTGGGAGAAACTTAATGCAGCATTTGGTGAAATGTCTTAAGAATACCAAATAGTAACGCTCAGGACGAAAGGAAGCATATTTATGCAAAGCAGGAAGTTTACCGTAGGATAATTGATAGACTGTTGGTGAGCCCGGAGGCAGATGAACCAGATTTTCAATTAGGAGTTGGTAGGAGCACGGAAGATGCCGTCAAATACCTGCAATTCTGATATTTTGCCAGGGAATTTCAACCAATGAAATGTGTAAAAAGTTACGTGTGTTATGTATAAATCATATGTGAAATATCTTTTAAATTAATGGTATAATAAGTGTTATAAAGTGTCATGTGTTTTGGAAGCAATAGCTTCACCATAGAAATGAAAAGTGCCGTGTGGTTGGTGAAAGAAATGTATCATAAAATGTGTATATTCAATATGCAAATGTCGCGATAACTCTGCAAATGGCAGGCGACCCGGAATGATATAGGTGGTTGGAGCCGCCAGGATAAGCCTAGATATGTGAGTACCCCACAAATTATGATTATATAGAAGTATAGCACACTGCATGTCATGTGATTTTAGAATTATCAATATGCCAGTAAGAATCAGTATTAGGAGATAGACCCTCCAGATTTAATTATTGTTGTGTTGATTTTAGTAGAGCTGAGATGTTGTTACACATCAGTGAGTGGATTAATCGTTACCACTATTAATAAAATGGCAAATCAGTTATGTAAACTTAACGTAACGAACACGGATGTTCGATTATTAAGATGGTTATGTTGTGTCGGATTATGGTAATTTATGTCAGTAAGAATAATAATAATAATAATAATAATAATAATAATAATAATAATAATAAGTAATAAAAGGTATGAATGAATACATCAGGTAAAATGTTGTAAGCAAAAATATTTACGCTAATTGGAATATTTATCGATCCAAGCAGTAAGATTACATTAAGGGATGAGAAAAGAATTTAATATCAGAATATATTGTATTAATGGGAATAAAATTATGCAAGGAAATGGAAGAGCTTTCTAGTGAATTGAATCTGCAGCTTGTGTAAAAGCTTATAGAGTAATTGATAGATTTCTCTTCATAATTAAAGGACGAAGATCATAGCATTAGGTCAGGAGCCAGGTAATCTATTCGACGTATGAAATCTCGTATAGCCGTGGGCATACTGAGATATGTACTTTGTGCCAGAGTGTATTTAGTGATTGGACCCTAACTCTGATGATGGAATGTTCCGGGTTCGAATCCTGTGGTAGGTGAGAGGAGAACATTGGACACCTCTGCATCAGACCTGATCGCCCGGGAACTTATTATTGAGTGATTCGGCTCTTGTGAAGCGAATCTTATGGACAGCAGCATGGGACTGACCGTAGCATCTATTAAGATACCGGCTACCCACTCGAGCAATGTTTTTATGAATCTCGTGCCTTCACATAATGATACGGACCTGTTGAGGCCGTTATTAATATCCTAAGGTTAGGAATAAATATTTAAGCTCGTCGAGAACCTATTGCATAATATTCAGTTTAAATCCATTGGGATATGTGCGTCACTGTGACCACGGTATTTGTCTTTAGAATCTTACTACTGCTTGGGAAGATGAAAGCCATGAGACAGGAAGAAGGGAGACGGTTTACTGCGGTAACCCCACTCCACTCCATTGTATACTAGCCGCTCGGAAGAGAGGGGCTGAGCTGTCAAGCGAACCGTGAAAGTTAAGGTTTAACAAAGGGCAGATTTTAGACCCTAGTAGTAATGTGAAAGGAAACATTGTTATGTTGAGTAATGAAGTCATGTGGTTTAAGAACACATTGGTAATTATAGATCACCCTGATGGTTCATGATTTTAGCAATCTAACGAATGGTTGGAAGTTGCATTTTTACTGTCACTGACACGTATTTCAAATGTTGGTTACTTGACGCCACAGGCTACGCTCGCAAGGGCAGCTTAATAATACCATCCGACACAGAAATAACAAAAGTTTTGAAGATGAAAACACAACGGCATGCAGTGGAACTATAAAAGGAAGGAAGTGTAGGGGTAGCTTTACATAATTATGGAGTTGCCCGTAGATTGTTGTGCAACACCTGAATAGGCTAATGCATGTAAAGCATTTGGTGGGAAGAGAGAGACCAAACACACACGGTACACATAATTGTCAAAGTAATATGAGGTTTAAGGAATAAGTGATTTTGTGAAGTTAAAGAAGTCACATTAGATGACGGAAGAGTAAAAGTACAGTTGTTTATGAAGTTGTATGTGCATCAGCGCACTAGAATGAAGTGTGAAATCAATATAAGGGTAAAGGTTTGAGTTATGATATGAGTTTATTCTGATAATATTATGTTAATATTAGTGGATTGTGGAAGTAATTTTTGTTTGATTTTGTTTTATGTTTGGTGGGATTGGTTTTATTGTTTGAAGCCATGATTTTATTACTGAATTAAAAGTCATAGAATAGAGTTGTGCCTTATCATTGTAGAGTTGATAGCTTTTAGTCTCAAATCCAAAATATGCAACTGCTCAATGGGGGAACGGCACACGCCTGAGGCCTGACGCTAACTGGAGGCGGAAGCATATTTTCCATCGAGATTACTCACATGGGTACATGGAAATTGGTGTCCTGTACAGTGATTTGAGCTATAGGTACATCTAAAGTCGGTCTAGATTTAGTGCACACAACTCTATTAAAGTAACAATTAACAAGAATTAGGGGATGACCGTGCCTAACCTTAGCTAAGCTCCGATACAAACAATATAAATTTTGATAAACATCTTATTTACCATGATCCAGGTAACATGGGGCGGTATTATTCTATCGTGGAATCGCCTCAGTAGTGCAATATATATCTCTTGGCATTGCAAGACCTGATCTCTATTTAATTTATCATGGCAAACCTCTCATTCATTTATCATGGCGCTGGTATGTGGGCCGGTTTTAAATACAGGTCACCATAGGTGCAGAGGTGTATCTTATTATCATGTCGCCCGTCTGTGGGGCAAAGCATGTGTTCTATATATTATTATCATGGCGCCCAACTTTGTGGAGCTTATGGGATTTAGGGAAACGCCATAGATTTTTTATGGTATTTCATGGGGAAAACCATAGTAATTATTTTTTGCCACAAACTGTGTTTGAGTGATTTTTGAGTTCAGTAGGCTTTTGATGTAACGCAGAATCTCTCTATTGAGAAGAGAATTACCCAAGGGTACGAGCGCTACATTCCAAATCCACAATTTATCATAAAATTCATAGGTCTAGTACGATCTTACAATATGTGTACAGTGTTTTGTGTCTCTTTTCAAAACGTATCCACACATGTTTCCAGGAAGCCTGCCTGCATCTCAAAGTGTATTATTGTGAGAATGGCTGGAACAGAGGAGATTTTGCAGGTGATTGCAGGGTTGAGAATGCATTTTGATGCTGTGAATGAACAGAATAAGCTGGAAGCCAAGGCTTTTCAGGATGGAATAAACACTCGTTTAGATGCCAATCAGGAGGCAATTAATGCAAATCAGGTTGCAATGAAGGATAATCATAGTGAATTGAATAACCGTTTAGATGCTAATCAGGTTGAATTGGGTAACCGTTTAAATGCTAATCAGGTTGAAATAAACAACCGATTGGATGCAAATAAGGTTGAATTGAATGATAAGCTAGGTCAAATGCAGGAAACGATTAAGACCGAAGTAACAGAAACTGTTGTAAGCATTATATCAGAAATGCAGGTTAAGACAGATAAACGTTTCGAGGCTATAGAAGCCTCGCTTGAAAGTAATTTACAAGCGTGTAAGCATGCGCAGGATGAGACCAACACTAGGTTAGATGCGCTGTCTAATGACATTAAGGATATTCAAATCTAAAATGAGGCGAATCTCGAACGCCAAGCGAAACAGTTTTCAGAATTTACGAGAAGGGTAGACCAGAGGTTAGAAGAGAACGACAATAAATGGAGCGAGAAATTGAAAAGCTATGCTAGAACAATTAACGGTGATCTAAAGAAAGAGGATCAGAACATATTAGATCAATGTCAGGAAATAGGCGAGATTAAGGCTATCGCTAATGAAAATAAAGAGCTGGTAGGCAACATGAAAGGTCAGATGAGCAAAGTTCATCAAAAATTGGACCAAATTCACAGTGACATTATTATCGTTAATAAAAGGCAAGAGGAGAACAGAGGAGAAATTGTTAAGGTCCGGAATGAAATGTCAAAAGTCAATGGACACATTCAAGAGGAAATTAAAGGGCTGAGAGAAGAACTCGAAGTAAGAGAAGGCCAGAAGACAGAGGCAAGCGACAAGACCCTTGCTCAAATTAAGGAAGATGTAGAGGATGAAATCTCCCATATTAAGCAAAGCCTGAAAGAAGACAAGAAGAAAATATTTCAAGTGGCTGAGGAAAATCGAGATAGGCTTACCAGAATCGAGAAGGAGGTAATTACTCGACTGGAAAGGGCAGAAATGCGCCACAATCAAATGGAGACTAGGATAATCGCACAGGAAGAAACCCTTATGAAAGATCCTAAGTCAAGTGAAGGCAGCATGGAAGATATGAGGAAAACAAGGTGGGCAGACTTAGAAACCCAACCTATAGTAAGAAATGCTACAGGCCCAGGCGAAAATACTTATATGACGCCAGGTGCACCAGTTGCAGCCTCTACGCCGCATGAAAATGCTATGCACACTCAGGTGATAAACGTAATCAGGGCAAGCGACGAGAAACCAAGTAAATTCTCAGGTAGCCACTGTAATATGACACCAAAATATTGGTTGAAGGAAGTGTCTGAATATTTGAATGATGCGCGGATACCACAAGAGCGCAGGCTACGAGCCATTGAGAAACTAACAGAGGGAGAATGTGCATTATGGTTTCGCAGTTTCCGGTATACTTTCGATAATGTTGAGGAGTTTCGGGAGGCATTTTTGAAACGGTACTGGGATCCAGCAACACAGCAGAATTTACGATTGGATTTGTATTCAAAAAGATACAGCACCAACAATCCAACGAAGTACGCAGAATTCTTCATCTCTCAAATGTGTCGGTTCAAAGAACTGGACCAAAAACCTAGCGAGCTGGAGCTATGTATTGCTATCGCCAAGCAGCTTCCATACGAAATCTCGGCAAATGCAATAACTGCTATGGAAATGGAGACAGTTCGTAGACAACTGGACCTCACAACAGCCAATACTATGCGTCAGAATCGAACCGTGGAACAGGTACACGTGACCAACACGCAGACTGACCAGCATCAAGCTCCAAGGGACAACAAAGCTACGAGCACTGAAACATTAGATTCCAACGGACGTCAATGGGAACAGGAACCCAGAAGATGGCAGCCGAAGTACAAAGGGAATGCTGGTAGAGGAGGAAGAGGCCGAAATTCGTGGAATAAACAGAATACCAGGGGTAGACCGTACCAAAACAAAGGAGGTAACAATGGCCAAGAAGGCAACAGTAGGAATTGGAGACCCCAGGAAAGAAGAAGTAACTTCGATGACGAGGTAGAGGAACGATATCACGCTTCATTGCGATACCTCGAGGAAAGGGGAGATGAGCCCCAGAAGCAACAAGTCCGCTGGCAAGAAGTTATGCAGAACAGGACGTCGCCAGACAGATATGGAGATGGAGCTAAGAGTTTGGAGTTACAGCGCAGCGAACAAGAGAGAAGAAATTCTAAGGGGACTGGCGCTATAGGAAAAAAAAACTCCAAAATTAAAAGAGTTCGAAAATGATGGATGGAAGTCAGTTAACATCATCAATTCGATAGCCAAACCAGAAGAGCTAATCGAGGATACAGGAGGATCACAGGTCATGGTCAAGAGAGAATTACCTATTATAATAGTAAGAGTGGCAGGATTTAAAATAAAAAGTCTGTTAGACACGGGTTCAACAGTGTGCCTTATGACACAAGCTCTATATAATGAAATAGCCCAGAGAGAGAATGTTTTGAAAATACCGATCTCTAGTGTCAAAATAAAAGGTGTAATTCCAGACAGAACGATGATATGTAAATATCAGGTATTCCTAGATTTACAGATAGGAGGCTCTATTTTCTCACAGAGTTTTCTATTGGTAAACAAACTGCCTTATAACCTACTTATTGGGGCAGAATTTATAAGGGAATACAGAGTGATAATAGACCTATCACAGGACAGAGTTATGTTCCGTGTGAATGAGGAAGCCGAAGGCTTAGAGGTCTCACTCAATCAGAATGAACCAGGGTCAGATGAACAAGTATGGCATACATACAGAGACGTTGCGGAGGAAGAAGTGTTAGCTATTGAAGAGTTAGAAGAAGAACTGAAAACACTAGCCACAGACATGGAGAAAGATCTGGAACCCGAACTGGAAGAACATATTTCGTAAAAATTAGAAGAAGCAAAAATTGGACCAATAGAGAAAGACAATTTTAAGAAATTATTACTGGAACAGAAGGAAGTCTTTGATTCGAGTCCTGGTCGTATAAAGAACTTCACTTATGGTTTCCAAGTCAGCGATTGGACACCATTTAGGCAGAAACCCTACCCTATAGCCGAAAAGCATTATGCCAAGGTGAAAGAGGCAATTCAGGAGATGTTGGAGGCCGGTGTTATTGAGAAAACACCTACGCCTTATGTAAGTCCATTGGTAATCGTTCCTAAGACAGACGGGACTGTTAGAGTAAGTCTGGACCTGAGACACTTAAATTTGGAGGTTATTCCGGAATTCGACCAAGTGCCACCTATTAAAGAAATCCTCATGAAGTTCAAAGGGAAGACCATATTTACAAATTTAGATATTACTTCAAGTTTCCACCATCTTGAATTAGAGAAGAAAACTAGTCTGTTGACAGGATTCATGTTTGATCAACATACATATACGTTATTAAGGCTACCTTTTGGTTTGAAAACAGCTGGTTCAGCCCTGATAAGAGCGTTAGATCGCAATCTATCACATGATGTTAAAGAGAGTACCATCAGATACGTAGACGACACTCTACTCACATCAGAATCTCTGGAGGAGCACATGAGAGACCTGAAGAAGTTGCTAGATGACCTTCGAGAAGCTAACTTTAAGGTTAATATCAAGAAATCGCACTTCTGTCAGAGGGAAGTTAAATTCCTAGGGCATGTTATTGATGCAAATGGAGTTAAGACAAACCCAGATAAATTAGAGGTAATTCGAAATTTCCCTCGACCCACGAAAGTTAAGCACGTCCGACAGTATTTGGGAGTAATTGGATTCTTTTCGAACCACTGCCCAAACTATACTACGACTGTAGCACCCCTGCAGGACCTATTGAAGAAAGGCGGCAGATGGAATTGGACGGAGCAATGTCAAGAAGCATTCGTGAGGTCAAAACAAAAGCTTTTGGAATATGTGAAACTGGGATACCCTGATTATACCCAGAAGTTCATCATACAGACGGATGCATCACTTGTTGGGATAGGAGCGATGCTATTCCAAGAAAATGTTGACCAGCCCGAAAAGAAAGTTTTTATTGCCTTTATAAGTAGGAGGTTGAAAGCCCATGAGAAAAATTACACGATTACAGAGATAGAGTTGCTCGCAATTTTATACGCGTTGCAATACTAGCGTAAACTCGTGTACGGCTTTCAAATAGTCCTCAGAACAGACCATAAAGCTTTAACATTTTTTTTTAAAGACGGACTTGTCTAGCCAGAGGTTGACAAGATGGTCCCTGTATATTCAGCAATTCAATGTGGAAATAGAATACTGTCCAGGGAAAGAGAATGTAATACCGGACATATTAAGCCGTTACCCAAGAGAAGAGGAAGCGCTAGCTGTCCAGATTGAGAATCGAGATCAGAAGACCTTGGATGATTTGAGGAAACTTATCAACCTACAACGCGAAGACACGTGGTTGAAGATGATGATCGATTACTTCGAGGGACGCTTAGCAAGGGGAACTGCAATATACAGAGAGGCAGAGGCATTGGCAACAGATTATGTATGGTATAATCAGATGCTACACAAGTGGGATGATGTAGATCATACACGTCAAAGGATTGTTATTCCTGCATCTTTGCAGAGGAGATTGGAGTGGCTAGCACACAGAGCATTTGGACATCCCGGGATAGACAAGGTCACTGCTCTATTGAAGGAAGCATTCACTTGGCCAAAGTTGAGAGAAACGGTGAGAAATGCTATTAGGACATGTGATTTGTGCCAAAGGGTAAAGCCAAATCCCTTTTTAATGAGACAACGACCTATTCCGTTGTTACCAGAGAAGCCAAGGCAGCTAATGAGCGTAGACAATTTTGGACCACTGCCTAGAGCACGTAGAGGCAATAGACACATTTTTGTAGCCATGGATGTATTCTCGAAAATGGTAGTATTATGCCCCATACAGAAAACCAGCTCAAAGCAGGTATTGAAACGCCTGAAAGAGAGAGTTATTCCGATTCTTGGGAAACCGGATAATCTACTCTCAGACCATGGAAGCTGCTTCACTAGTGCAGAATTTCGTCGGGAACTGGAAAATCTAGGAATTAGGCAGATTTTATCTACCATTCGCCATCCTGAGGCAAGTCCAGTTGAAAGAGTAATGAGAGAGATCCAGAAGTACATGAAGATCTACTGCTCTGATGAGAATTGGAGATGGATTGAATTCCTAGAAGTAATAGAATACTGCATAAATAATACTGTGCATGAGGCGACAGGACAAGTGCCCGTGTCTCTACATTTGGATCAGAGACCGGAGAGACCGTGGACTGGTGTTATTCCATTACCAGTAGACGCACAGCCAGGACGAGAATTGAGGATCCAACGAACCTTCGAATATCTCCAAGCACAGGCGGAGAGACGCCAGAGAAGGAATCGTGCGAAGAGATATCACAGACCGCTTCTCATCGGAGAAAAAGTGTTAGTGCGGAAACCCGCCAGTTCTGATCCAGAAGCACGGAAGTATAAAAAGTTCAATTTCGGTTATCACGGCCCGTTCGAGGTGATCAGAGACCTTCAGAACAATGCATACAGAATAAGGCATTTAAAAACAGGAAACGAGGTCGTTATGAATGCAGCCAATTTAAAAATTTATCATTCGCCAGAAGAATTTGATGAACAAGAAGAAGTATTAGCAGCGCACACCCAACTGAACGTGGATGGCAAAGTCAGCCAGGCAGTCAGACCTGAAGGTTCACGTAGCGAGACAGAACGAGAAGCAGACAGCTTGCCCAGTGAAAGGGACAAACAGCAAGAATGCCAGTGCCTGCAAGAACTTTACAAAGAAATGGTCGAATCGGCCAGGGAAGTTGAGGCCATAAATGAAGCCCTCCGTCAAGAGAATGAACAGCTTAGAGCTGAGCGCAGTGTGGAAGGGGGAAGCCAGACAAACCTACTCGCAGCCAGACGAGGTGAAGGACCCCTAATGTAAACACAGACAGTGGTAGACAGTCAGCTGGTTACTTAAAGAAGGTCACTTGCAATTGACTTCTATAAGTTTTGCAAGGGGAATATGAACCCGAGGGGGTCATGCTGACTGATATCGAACGTGGATCTCAGAGACTGTGATCTCAGAAGGAAGGTTCCACCAGGGAACGAACCCGAGATCTGCTGAGGGAGTTTCGTTGTAGAAACCCCTAGAGGAAAGTATATGTTTAATCACTGGTGTGATTTCAGTTGATACTGGCATTATTTAGTGAAATAATGCAGGGAAAATGAGCGGAATACAGCATTAGAGGACTACATGGAGTAGGCTATGCTGGACTTGAAACACAGAAGTGCAGAGTTTGACAGTTTACTAATAGCCCCAGAATTGTGGGAGGAGACCCATGGAGCCCTGTCAATCTCGCTGACCTAGTTAAGTCGTTTACAAGGGGTCGGGGGGTTGAATAATGACCCAGTTATTCCCCGTTTGAGAATAGGACCAAGAAGGGAGGGGAGAGATCCCAAGGAAAATCATTGATTACTCGTGATTGGAGTAACGCAATGACATGAGAGTTGCACACAGGTGAATCTTTAGCCAGGAGGCTAATTTTAGAGCCATTAATCTGCGAAATCAAGGCATATTTAATGGAGTGCGTAATAACACAGGACCAGGGGTGTTCGCGGCAGGGTTTGACCATGTCACCGGGGATTTCCACCGGAAACCGCGTCCCCACGCTATGGAAAAAGCAATTAATATTAATTAATTGGCCGATCGATCCTTCAGCACGCAGATAGTTCTGGGATCAGTGAAGAAAAAGGAACCCGATGAGCATTGTTTTGAGACCAGAATCATACTGGGAGAGGAGTTGATTTAGCGCGGGAATTCTAGGTCTACTTTTTCTGTGAAACGGATATAGGGTGTGGACCCACACAGTTGTTGTCAGTCGGAACTTGCAGTTGGAAGAGACTCGAGCGCGGAACGTATGTCGCTCTGGCTCAGGAAAGGACGCTCACACAAAAGACTTGAACATTTGAGTGTTAATCATTACATCCGCCGTGCAGTGTAATGCACCAAGTGATAAGATAATAATGCATAGTCAGGAAGTAATAAGAAGTACGGTAATCAACGAACTTTATTGTGTGAAATGCGTATTACCGAAGTCAAGGAAGGAGGCCCGGACTTCAACTCGGGAAGCCGTGCAGTAAAACTTTTAGAAGGCTTTTATTAAGGACAGTCGTGCTGCAGGTGTGGTCAGCAGTACGAGCAATGGTTTGTGTTCACGTAGGAAGTACGGTGTGATATAAGTTGCAGAACATTGAAAGTAATAACTTTGTGTAAAGACTATGTACAATGTTAAGCGCAGTGTATAATATATTGACTGGTTATACATGTCTTATTACGCCGGACTGCGCTGGGAGAAACTTTATGAAGCATTTGATGAAATGTCTTAAGAATACCAAATAGTAACGCTCAGGACGAAAGTAAGCATATTTATGCAAAGCAGGAAGTTTACCGTAGGATAATTGATAGACTGTTGGTGATCCCGGAGGCAGATGAACCAGACTTTCAATCAGGAGTTGGTAGGAGCACGGAAGATGCCGTCAAATACCTGCAATTCTGATATTTTGCCAGGGAATTTCAACCAATGAAAAGTGTAAAAAGTTACTTGTGTTATGTATAAATCATATGTGAAATATCTTTTAAATTAATGGTATAATAAGTGTTATAAAGTGTCATGTGTTTTGGAAGCAATAGCTTCACCATAGAAATGAAAAGTGCCGTGTGGTTGGTGAAAGAAATGTATCACAAAATGTGTATATTCAATATGCAAATGTCGCGATAACTCTGCAAATGGCAGGCGACCCGGAAGGATATAGGTGGTTGGAGCCGCCAGGATAAGCCTAGATATGTGAGTACCCCACAAATTATGATTATATAGAAGTATAGCACACTGCATGTCATGTGATTTCAGAATTATAAATATGCCAGTAACAATCAGTATTAGGAGATAGACCCTCCAGATTTAATTATTGTTGTGTTGATTTTAGTAGAGTTGAGATGTTGTTATACTTCAGTGAGTGGATTAATCGTTACCACTATTAATAAAATGGCAAATCAGTTATGTAAACTTAACGTAACGAACACGGATGTTCGATTATTAAGATGGTTATGTTGTGTCGGATTATGGTAATTTATGTCAGTAATAATAATAATAATAATAATAAGTAATAAAAGGTATGAATGAATACATCAGGTAAAATGTTGTAAGCAAGAAATATTTACGCTAATTGGAATATTTATCGATCCAAGCAGTAAGATTACATTAAGGGATGAGAAAAGAATTTAATATCAGAATATATTGTATTAATGGGAATATAATTATGCAAGGAAATGGAAGAGCTTTCTAGTGAATTGAATCTGCAGCTTGTGTAAAAGCTTATAGAGTAATTGATAGATTTCTCTTAATAAATAAAGGACGAAGATCATAGCATTAGGTCAGGAGCCAGGTAATCTATTCGACGTATGAAATCTCGTATAGCCGTGGGCATACTGAGATATGTACTTTGTGCCAGAGTGTATTTAGTGATTGGACCCTAACTCTGATGATGGAATGTTCAGCGTTCGAATCCTGTGGTAGCTGAGAGGAGAACATTGGACACCTCTGCATCAGACCTGATCGCCCGGGAACTTATTATTGAGTGATTCGGCTCTTGTGAAGCGAATCTTATGGACGGCAGCATGGGACTGACCGTAGCTTCTATTAAGATACCGGCTACCCACTCGAGCAATGTTTTTATGAATCTCGTGCCTTCACATAATGATACGGACCTGTTGAGGCCGTTATTAATATCCTAAGGTTAGGAATAAATATTTGAGCTCGTCCAGAACCTATTGCATAATATTCAGTTTAAATCCATTGGGATATGTGCGTCACTGTGACCACGGTATTTGTCTTTAGAATCTTACTACTGCTTGGGAAGATGAAAGCCATCAGACAGGAAGAAGGGAGACGGTTTACTGCGGTAACCCCACTCCACTCCATTGTATACTAGCCGCTCGGAAGAGAGGGGCTGAGCTGTCAAGCGAACCGTGAAAGTTAAGGTTTAACAAAGGGCAGATTTTAGACCCTAGTAGTAATGTGAAAGGAAACATTGTTATATTGAGTAATGAAGTCATGTGGTTTAAGAACACATTGGTAATTATAGATCACCCTGATGGTTCATGATTTTAGCAATCTAACGAATGGTTGGAAGTTGCATTTTTACTGTCACTGACACGTATTTCAAATGTTGGTTACTTGACGCCACAGGCTACGCTCGCAAGGGCAGCTTAATAATACCATCCGACACAGAAATAACAAAAGTTTTGAAGATGAAATCACAACGGCATGCAGTGGAACTATAAAAGGAAGGAAGTGTAGGGGTAGCTTTACATAATTATGGAGTTGCCCGTAGATTGTTGTGCAACACCTGAATAGGCTAATGCATGTAAAGCATTTGGTGGGAAGAGAGAGACCAAACACACACGGTACACATAATTGTCAAAGTAATATGAGGTTTAAGGAATAAGTGATTTTGTGAAGTTAAAGAAGTCACATTAGATGACGGAAGAGTAAAAGTACAGTTTTTTATGAAGTTGTATGTGCATCAGCGCACTAGAATGAAGTGTGAAATCAATATAAGGGTAAATGATGATGATGATGATAATTGTTGTTTTAAGGGGCCTAACATCGAGGTTATCGGCCCCTCAATATAAGGGTAAAGGTTTGAGTTATGATATGAGTTTATTCTGATAATATTATGTTAATATTAGTGGATTGTGGAAGTAATTTTTGTTTGATTTTGTTTTATGTTTGGTGGGATTGGTTTTATTGTTTGAAGCCATGATTTTATTACTGAATTAAAAGTCATAGAATAGAGTTGTGCCTTATCATTGTAGAGTTGATAGCTTTTAGTCTCAAATCCAAAATATGCAACTGCTCAATGGGGGAACGGCACACGCCTGAGGCCTGACGCTAACTGGAGGCGGAAGCATATTTTCCATCGAGATTACTCACATGGGTACATGGAAATTGGTGTCCTGTACAGTGATTTGAGCTATAGGTACATCTAAAGTCGGTCTAGATTTAGTGCACACAACTCTATTAAAGTAACAATTAACAAGAATTAGGGGATGACCGTGCCTAACCTTAGCTAAGCTCCGATACAAACAATATAAATTTTGATAAACATCTTATTTACCATGATCCAGGTAACATGGGGCGGTATTATTCTATCGTGGAATCGCCTCAGTAGTGCAATATATATCTCTTGGCATTGCAAGACCTGATCTCTATTTAATTTATCATGGCAAACCTCTCATTCATTTATCATGGCGCTGGTATGTGGGCCGGTTTTAAATACAGGTCACCATAGGTGCAGAGGTGTATCTTATTATCATGTCGCCCGTCTGTGGGGCAAAGCATGTGTTCTATATATTATTATCATGGCGCCCAACTTTGTGGAGCTTATGGGATTTAGGGAAACGCCATAGATTTTTTATGGTATTTCATGGGGAAAACCATAGTAATTATTTTTTGCCACAAACTGTGTTTGAGTGATTTTTGAGTTCAGTAGGCTTTTGATGTAACGCAGAATCTCTCTATTGAGAAGAGAATTACCCAAGGGTACGAGCGCTACATTCCAAATCCACAATTTATCATAAAATTCATAGGTCTAGTACGATCTTACAATATGTGTACAGTGTTTTGTGTCTCTTTTCAAAACGTATCCACACATGTTTCCAGGAAGCCTGCCTGCATCTCAAAGTGTATTACTGTGAGAATGGCTGGAACAGAGGAGATTTTGCAGGTGATTGCAGGGTTGAGAATGCATTTTGATGCTGTGAATGAACAGAATAAGCTGGAAGCCAAGGCTTTTCAGGATGGAATAAACACTCGTTTAGATGCCAATCAGGAGGCAATTAATGCAAATCAGGTTGCAATGAAGGATAATCATAGTGAATTGAATAACCGTTTAGATGCTAATCAGGTTGAATTGGGTAACCGTTTAAATGCTAATCAGGTTGAAATAAACAACCGATTGGATGCAAATAAGGTTGAATTGAATGATAAGCTAGGTCAAATGCAGGAAACGATTAAGACCGAAGTAACAGAAACTGTTGTAAGCATTATATCAGAAATGCAGGTTAAGACAGATAAACGTTTCGAGGCTATAGAAGCCTCGCTTGAAAGTAATTTACAAGCGTGTAAGCATGCGCAGGATGAGACCAACACTAGGTTAGATGCGCTGTCTAATGACATTAAGGATATTCAAATCTAAAATGAGGCGAATCTCGAACGCCAAGCGAAACAGTTTTCAGAATTTACGAGAAGGGTAGACCAGAGGTTAGAAGAGAACGACAATAAATGGAGCGAGAAATTGAAAAGCTATGCTAGAACAATTAACGGTGATCTAAAGAAAGAGGATCAGAACATATTAGATCAATGTCAGGAAATAGGCGAGATTAAGGCTATCGCTAATGAAAATAAAGAGCTGGTAGGCAACATGAAAGGTCAGATGAGCAAAGTTCATAAAAAATTGGACCAAATTCACAGTGACATTATTATCGTTAATAAAAGGCAAGAGGAGAACAGAGGAGAAATTGTTAAGGTCCGGAATGAAATGTCAAAAGTCAATGGACACATTCAAGAGGAAATTAAAGGGCTGAGAGAAGAACTCGAAGTAAGAGAAGGCCAGAAGACAGAGGCAAGCGACAAGACCCTTGCTCAAATTAAGGAAGATGTAGAGGATGAAATCTCCCATATTAAGCAAAGCCTGAAAGAAGACAAGAAGAAAATATTTCAAGTGGCTGAGGAAAATCGAGATAGGCTTACCAGAATCGAGAAGGAGGTAATTACTCGACTGGAAAGGGCAGAAATGCGCCACAATCAAATGGAGACTAGGATAATCGCACAGGAAGAAACCCTTATGAAAGATCCTAAGTCAAGTGAAGGCAGCATGGAAGATATGAGGAAAACAAGGTGGGCAGACTTAGAAACCCAACCTATAGTAAGAAATGCTACAGGCCCAGGCGAAAATACTTATATGACGCCAGGTGCACCAGTTGCAGCCTCTACGCCGCATGAAAATGCTATGCACACTCAGGTGATAAACGTAATCAGGGCAAGCGACGAGAAACCAAGTAAATTCTCAGGTAGCCACTGTAATATGACACCAAAATATTGGTTGAAGGAAGTGTCTGAATATTTGAATGATGCGCGGATACCACAAGAGCGCAGGCTACGAGCCATTGAGAAACTAACAGAGGGAGAATGTGCATTATGGTTTCGCAGTTTCCGGTATACTTTCGATAATGTTGAGGAGTTTCGGGAGGCATTTTTGAAACGGTACTGGGATCCAGCAACACAGCAGAATTTACGATTGGATTTGTATTCAAAAAGATACAGCACCAACAATCCAACGAAGTACGCAGAATTCTTCATCTCTCAAATGTGTCGGTTCAAAGAACTGGACCAAAAACCTAGCGAGCTGGAGCTATGTATTGCTATCGCCAAGCAGCTTCCATACGAAATCTCGGCAAATGCAATAACTGCTATGGAAATGGAGACAGTTCGTAGACAACTGGACCTCACAACAGCCAATACTATGCGTCAGAATCGAACCGTGGAACAGGTACACGTGACCAACACGCAGACTGACCAGCATCAAGCTCCAAGGGACAACAAAGCTACGAGCACTGAAACATTAGATTCCAACGGACGTCAATGGGAACAGGAACCCAGAAGATGGCAGCCGAAGTACAAAGGGAATGCTGGTAGAGGAGGAAGAGGCCGAAATTCGTGGAATAAACAGAATACCAGGGGTAGACCGTACCAAAACAAAGGAGGTAACAATGGCCAAGAAGGCAACAGTAGGAATTGGAGACCCCAGGAAAGAAGAAGTAACTTCGATGACGAGGTAGAGGAACGATATCACGCTTCATTGCGATACCTCGAGGAAAGGGGAGATGAGCCCCAGAAGCAACAAGTCCGCTGGCAAGAAGTTATGCAGAACAGGACGTCGCCAGACAGATATGGAGATGGAGCTAAGAGTTTGGAGTTACAGCGCAGCGAACAAGAGAGAAGAAATTCTAAGGGGACTGGCGCTATAGGAAAAAAAACTCCAAAATTAAAAGAGTTCGAAAATGATGGATGGAAGTCAGTTAACATCATCAATTGGATAGCCAAACCAGAAGAGCTAATCGAGGATACAGGAGGATCACAGGTCATGGTCAAGAGAGAATTACCTATTATAATAGTAAGAGTGGCAGGATTTAAAATAAAAAGTCTGTTAGACACGGGTTCAACAGTGTGCCTTGTGACACAAGCTCTATATAATGAAATAGCCCAGAGAGAGAATGTTTTGAAAATACCGATCTCTAGTGTCAAAATAAAAGGTGTAATTCCAGACAGAACGATGATATGTAAATATCAGGTATTCCTAGATTTACAGATAGGAGGCTCTATTTTCTCACAGAGTTTTCTATTGGTAAACAAACTGCCTTATAACCTACTTATTGGGGCAGAATTTATAAGGGAATACAGAGTGATAATAGACCTATCACAGGACAGAGTTATGTTCCGTGTGAATGAGGAAGCCGAAGGCTTAGAGGTCTCACTCAATCAGAATGAACCAGGGTCAGATGAACAAGTATGGCATACATACAGAGACGTTGCGGAGGAAGAAGTGTTAGCTATTGAAGAGTTAGAAGAAGAACTGAAAACACTAGCCACAGACATGGAGAAAGATCTGGAACCCGAACTGGAAGAACATATTTCGTAAAAATTAGAAGAAGCAAAAATTGGACCAATAGAGAAAGACAATTTTAAGAAATTATTACTGGAACAGAAGGAAGTCTTTGATTCGAGTCCTGGTCGTATAAAGAACTTCACTTATGGTTTCCAAGTCAGCGATTGGACACCATTTAGGCAGAAACCCTACCCTATAGCCGAAAAGCATTATGCCAAGGTGAAAGAGGCAATTCAGGAGATGTTGGAGGCCGGTGTTATTGAGAAAACACCTACGCCTTATGTAAGTCCATTGGTAATCGTTCCTAAGACAGACGGGACTGTTAGAGTATGTCTGGACCTGAGACACTTAAATTTGGAGATTATTCCGGAATTCGACCAAGTGCCACCTATTAGAGAAATCCTCATGAAGTTCAAAGGGAAGACCATATTTACAAATTTAGATATTACTTCAAGTTTCCACCATCTTGAATTAGAGAAGAAAACTAGTCTGTTGACAGGATTCATGTTTGATCAACATACATATACGTTATTAAGGCTACCTTTTGGTTTGAAAACAGCTGGTTCAGCCCTGATAAGAGCGTTAGATCGCAATCTATCACATGATGTTAAAGAGAGTACCATCAGATACGTAGACGACACTCTACTCACATCAGAATCACTGGAGGAGCACATGAGAGACCTGAAGAAGTTGCTAGATGACCTTCGAGAAGCTAACTTTAAGGTTAATATCAAGAAATCGCACTTCTGTCAGAGGGAAGTTAAATTCCTAGGGCATGTTATTGATGCAAATGGAGTTAAGACAAACCCAGATAAATTAGAGGTAATTCGAAATTTCCCTCGACCCACGAAAGTTAAGCACGTCCGACAGTATTTGGGAGTAATTGGATTCTTTTCGAACCACTGCCCAAACTATACTACGACTGTAGCACCCCTGCAGGACCTATTGAAGAAAGGCGGCAGATGGAATTGGACGGAGCAATGTCAAGAAGCATTCGTGAGGTCAAAACAAAAGCTTTTGGAATATGTGAAACTGGGATACCCTGATTATACCCAGAAGTTCATCATACAGACGGATGCATCACTTGTTGGGATAGGAGCGATGCTATTCCAAGAAAATGTTGACCAGCCCGAAAAGAAAGTTTTTATTGCCTTTATAAGTAGGAGGTTGAAAGCCCATGAGAAAAATTACACGATTACAGAGATAGAGTTGCTCGCAATTTTATACGCGTTGCAATACTGGCGTAAACTCGTGTACGGCTTTCAAATAGTCCTCAGAACAGACCATAAAGCTTTAACATTTTTTTTTAAAGACGGACTTGTCTAGCCAGAGGTTGACAAGATGGTCCCTGTATATTCAGCAATTCAATGTGGAAATAGAATACTGTCCAGGGAAAGAGAATGTAATACCGGACATATTAAGCCGTTACCCAAGAGAAGAGGAAGCGCTAGCTGTCCAGATTGAGAATCGAGATCAGAAGACCTTGGATGATTTGAGGAAACTTATCAACCTACAACGCGAAGACACGTGGTTGAAGATGATGATCGATTACTTCGAGGGACGCTTAGCAAGGGGAACTGCAATATACAGAGAGGCAGAGGCATTGGCAACAGATTATGTATGGTATAATCAGATGCTACACAAGTGGGATGATGTAGATCATACACGTCAAAGGATTGTTATTCCTGCATCTTTGCAGAGGAGATTGGAGTGGCTAGCACACAGAGCATTTGGACATCCCGGGATAGACAAGGTCACTGCTCTATTGAAGGAAGCATTCACTTGGCCAAAGTTGAGAGAAACGGTGAGAAATGCTATTAGGACATGTGATTTGTGCCAAAGGGTAAAGCCAAATCCCTTTTTAATGAGACAACGACCTATTCCGTTGTTACCAGAGAAGCCAAGGCAGCTAATGAGCGTAGACAATTTTGGACCACTGCCTAGAGCACGTAGAGGCAATAGACACATTTTTGTAGCCATGGATGTATTCTCGAAAATGGTAGTATTATGCCCCATACAGAAAACCAACTCAAAGCAGGTATTGAAACGCCTGAAAGAGAGAGTTATTCCGATTCTTGGGAAACCGGATAATCTACTCTCAGACCATGGAAGCTGCTTCACTAGTGCAGAATTTCGTCGGGAACTGGAAAATCTAGGAATTAGGCAGATTTTATCTACCATTCGCCATCCTGAGGCAAGTCCAGTTGAAAGAGTAATGAGAGAGATCCAGAAGTACATGAAGATCTACTGCTCTGATGAGAATTGGAGATGGATTGAATTCCTAGAAGTAATAGAATACTGCATAAATAATACTGTGCATGAGGCGACAGGACAAGTGCCCGTGACTCTACATTTGGATCAGAGACCGGAGAGACCGTGGACTGGTGTTATTCCATTACCAGTAGACGCACAGCCAGGACGAGAATTGAGGATCCAACGAACCTTCGAATATCTCCAAGCACAGGCGGAGAGACGCCAGAGAAGGAATCGTGCGAAGAGATATCACAGACCGCTTCTCATCGGAGAAAAAGTGTTAGTGCGGAAACCCGCCAGTTCTGATCCAGAAGCACGGAATTATAAAAAGTTCAATTTCGGTTATCACGGCCCGTTCGAGGTGATCAGAGACCTTCAGAACAATGCATACAGAATAAGGCATTTAAAAACAGGAAACGAGGTCGTTATGAATGCAGCCAATTTAAAAATTTATCATTCGCCAGAAGAATTTGATGAACAAGAAGAAGTATTAGCAGCGCACACCCAACTGAACGTGGATGGCAAAGTCAGCCAGGCAGTCAGACCTGAAGGTTCACGTAGCGAGTCGGAACGAGAAGCAGACAGCTTGCCCAGTGAAAGGGACAAACAGCAAGAATGCCAGTGCCTGCAAGAACTTTACAAAGAAATGGTCGAATCGGCCAGGGAAGTTGAGGCCATAAATGAAGCCCTCCGTCAAGAGAATGAACAGCTTAGAGCTGAGCGCAGTGTGGAAGGGGGAAGCCAGACAAACCTACTCGCAGCCAGACGAGGTGAAGGACCCCTAATGTAAACACAGACAGTGGTAGACAGTCAGCTGGTTACTTAAAGAAGGTCACTTGCAATTGACTTCTATAAGTTTTGCAAGGGGAATATGAACCCGAGGGGGTCATGCTGACTGATATCGAACGTGGATCTCAGAGACTGTGATCTCAGAAGGAAGGTTCCACCAGGGAACGAACCCGAGATCTGCTGAGGGAGTTTCGTTGTAAAAACCCCTAGAGGAAAGTATATGTTTAATCACTGGTGTGATTTCAGTTGATACTGGCATTATTTAGTGAAATAATTCAGGGAAAATGAGCGGAATACAGCATTAGAGGACTACATGGAGTAGGCTATGCTGGACTTGAAACACAGAAGTGCAGAGTTTGACAGTTTACTAATAGCCCCAGAATTGTGGGAGGAGACCCATGGAGCCCTGTCAATCTCGCTGACCTAGTTAAGTCGTTTACAAGGGGTCGGGGGGTTGAATAATGACACAGTTATTCCCCGTTTGAGAATAGGACCAAGAAGGGAGGGGAGAGATCCCAAGGAAAATCATTGATTACTCGTGATTGGAGTAACGCAATGACATGAGAGTTGCACACAGGTGAATCTTTAGCCAGGAGGCTAATTTTAGAGCCATTAATCTGCGAAATCAAGGCATATTTAATGGAGTGAGTAATAACACAGGACCAGGGGTGTTCGCGGCAGGGTTTGACCATGTCACCGGGGATTTCCACCGGAAACCGCGTCCCCACGCTATGGAAAAAGCAATTAATATTAATTAATTGGCCGATCGATCCTTCAGCACGCAGATAGTT
Organism: Meconema thalassinum; assembly: GCA_946902985.2. Classification (NCBI taxonomy): domain Eukaryota; kingdom Metazoa; phylum Arthropoda; class Insecta; order Orthoptera; family Tettigoniidae; genus Meconema; species Meconema thalassinum. The sequence goes on from OX336389.2 coordinate 795,348,607, forward strand.
CTGGGATCAGTGAAGAAAAAGGAACCCGATGAGCATTGTTTTGAGACCAGAATCATCCTGGGAGAGGAGTTGATTTAGCGCGGGAATTCTAGGTCTACTTTTTCTGTGAAACGGATATAGGGTGTGGACCCACACAGTTGTTGTCAGTCGGAACTTGCAGTTGGAAGAGACTCGAGCGCGGAACGTATGTCGCTCTGGCTCAGGAAAGGACGCTCACACAAAAGACTTGAACATTTGAGTGTTAATCATTACATCCGCCGTGCAGTGTAATGCACCAAGTGATAAGATAATAATGCATAGTCAGGAAGTAATAAGAAGTACGGTAATCAACGAACTTTATTGTGTGAAATGCGTATTACCGAAGTCAAGGAAGGAGGCCCGGACTTCAACTCGGGAAGCCGTGCAGTAAAACTTTTAGAAGGCTTTTATTAAGGACAGTCGTGCTGCAGGTGTGGTCAGCAGTACGAGCAATGGTTTGTGTTCACGTAGGAAGTACGGTGTGATATAAGTTGCAGAACATTGAAAGTAATAACTTTGTGTAAAGACTATGTACAATGTTAAGCGCAGTGTATAATATATTGACTGGTTATACATGTCTTATTACGCCGGACTGCGCTGGGAGAAACTTTATGAAGCATTTGATGAAATGTCTTAAGAATACCAAATAGTAACGCTCAGGACGAAAGTAAGCATATTTATGCAAAGCAGGAAGTTTACCGTAGGATAATTGATAGACTGTTGGTGAGCCCGGAGGCAGATGAACCAGACTTTCAATCAGGAGTTGGTAGGAGCACGGAAGATGCCGTCAAATACCTGCAATTATGATATTTTGCCAGGGAATTTCAACCAATGAAAAGTGTAAAAAGTTACTTGTGTTATGTATAAATCATATGTGAAATATCTTTTAAATTAATGGTATAATAAGTGTTATAAAGTGTCATGTGTTTTGGAAGCAATAGCTTCACCATAGAAATGAAAAGTGCCGTGTGGTTAGTGAAAGAAATGTATCACAAAATGTGTATATTCAATATGCAAATGTCGCGATAACTCTGCAAATGGCAGGCGACCCGGAAGGATATAGGTGGTTGGAGCCGCCAGGATAAGCCTAGATAAGTGAGTACCCCACAAATTATGATTATATAGACGTATAGCACACTGCATGTCATGTGATTTCAGAATTATAAATATGCCAGTAACAATCAGTATTAGGAGATAGACCCTCCAGATTTAATTATTGTTGTGTTGATTTTAGTAGAGTTGAGATGTTGTTATACTTCAGTGAGTGGATTAATCGTTACCACTATTAATAAAATGGCAAATCAGTTATGTAAACTTAACGTAACGAACACGGATGTTCGATTATTAAGATGGTTATGTTGTGTCGGATTATGGTAATTTATGTCAGTAATAATAATAATAATAATAATAATAATAATAATAAGTAATAAAAGGTATGAATGAATACATCAGGTAAAATGTTGTAAGCAAGAAATATTTACGCTAATTGGAATATTTATCGATCCAAGCAGTAAGATTACATTAAGGGATGAGAAAAGAATTTAATATCAGAATATATTGTATTAATGGGAATATAATTATGCAAGGAAATGGAAGAGCTTTCTAGTGAATTGAATCTGCAGCTTGTGTAAAAGCTTATAGAGTAATTGATAGATTTCTCTTAATAAATAAAGGACGAAGATCATAGCATTAGGTCAGGAGCCAGGTAATCTATTCGACGTATGAAATCTCGTATAGCCGTGGGCATACTGGGATATGTACTTTGTGCCAGAGTGTATTTAGTGATTGGACCCTAACTCTGATGATGGAATGTTCAGGGTTCGAATCCTGTGGTAGCTGAGAGGAGAACATTGGACACCTCTGCATCAGACCTGATCGCCCGGGAACTTATTATTGAGTGATTCGGCTCTTGTGAAGCGAATCTTATGGACGGCAGCATGGGACTGACCGTAGCTTCTATTAAGATACCGGCTACCCACTCGAGCAATGTTTTTATGAATCTCGTGCCTTCACATAATGATACGGACCTGTTGAGGCCGTTATTAATATCCTAAGGTTAGGAATAAATATTTGAGCTCGTCCAGAACCTATTGCATAATATTCAGTTTAAATCCATTGGGATATGTGCGTCACTGTGACCACGGTATTTGTCTTTAGAATCTTACTACTGCTTGGGAAGATGAAAGCCATCAGACAGGAAGAAGGGAGACGGTTTACTGCGGTAACCCCACTCCACTCCATTGTATACTAGCCGCTCGGAAGAGAGGGGCTGAGCTGTCAAGCGAACCGTGAAAGTTAAGGTTTAACAAAGGGCAGATTTTAGACCCTAGTAGTAATGTGAAAGGAAACATTGTTATATTGAGTAATGAAGTCATGTGGTTTAAGAACACATTGGTAATTATAGATCACCCTGATGGTTCATGATTTTAGCAATCTAACGAATGGTTGGAAGTTGCATTTTTACTGTCACTGACACGTATTTCAAAAGTTGGTTACTTGACGCCACAGGCTACGCTCGCAAGGGCAGCTTAATAATACCATCCGACACAGCAATAACAAAAGTTTTGAAGATGAAATCACAACGGCATGCAGTGGAACTATAAAAGGAAGGAAGTGTAGGGGTAGCTTTACATAATTATGGAGTTGCCCGTAGATTGTTGTGCAACACCTGAATAGGCTAATGCATGTAAAGCATTTGGTGGGAAGAGAGAGACCAAACACACACGGTACACATAATTGTCAAAGTAATATGAGGTTTAAGGAATAAGTGATTTTGTGAAGTTAAAGAAGTCACATTAGATGACGGAAGAGTAAAAGTACAGTTGTTTATGAAGTTGTATGTGCATCAGCGCACTAGAATGAAGTGTGAAATCAATATAAGGGTAAAGGTTTGAGTTATGATATGAGTTTATTCTGATAATATTATGTTAATATTAGTGGATTGTGGAAGTAATTTTTGTTTGATTTTGTTTTATGTTTGGTGGGATTGGTTTTATTGTTTGAAGCCATGATTTTATTACTGAATTAAAAGTCTTAGAATAGAGTTGTGCCTTATCATTGTAGAGTTGATACCTTTTAGTCTCAAATCCAAAATATGCAACTGCTCAATGTGGGAACGGTACACGCCTGAGGCCTGACGCTAGCTGGAGGCGGAAGCATATTTTCCATCGAGATTACTCACATGGGTACAGTACGTAGCTAGATTAGACGACGACATAAAAGATCTGTAGAACGAAAGCAAGGTATCCTGTATATTCATAGTAGCAAGTGTTCGAAATGTTGACCACCTTGGTTAAAACGAAAACTCAGACTCACTCAGGCCGCCGTACATGTCAAGTCAAAGCCCTCTGTAACGTCTCGGGATGTAAACCATTCCTCATTCTTACGCTGTGTCAAGTCAAACCCCTCTGTAACCCCGTGATGTAATATAATCCTCATTATTACGTTTGTCAAATATAGTATTAATTTTGACCATGGCGAAATGTAAATATTATATGTCAGAAGACTGTACTATAATGAGGGTCATTATAGTACAAGTTTCGACACAGTTTCTCCCACCAATCAGAGCTCATGAAACAGTTGTGTGACCAGTAAGGTAAGGATATCATCGCACCTGCGCTTACTTCCACGGCCTCCTATTTTAAATTTCACTGCGTGGCTAGTGTCATAGTGGGGTATTCGAGGATGCCATGGTATAATAAAGGTATTTTCTGCTTCCCATGCGCTCTGTTCAGTACATAAAACTGGCGAAATCTCGACAGATATTTATGAATATTCATGTTCGAACATAAAATAGTTATAATTATCGTTGAACATAAACAGTCGCAAGCATAATGTTGCATAATGTACTAAATTAATTAATCCACTTATGAGAAATACCGTAGTGTATTGAGTTCATTAGACTGTTAACATGACATTTTCACTAATGATATGCTATGACTATTTGTTGTAATTTAATAACAAAATAAAAACAAGGGAAATTCTAAGGAATACGTATACTTCGATGCGAACACTGGCGATCAAAATTTCCTTTGATATTGTTACGTGCCACCCCCTAGTGGCACTTTTGTTAACTGGATTACGGTGGGGGTACAAAGCACAACACTAATTACTGCTTAAAGAAATAATTAACTTTATTGTGGCCAGAAAATTACACTAGTCAGCAAATACAAGCAATTAGGAGCCTTATTCCAGTTTCCTCAAGTCTCTTCCTTGAGCGCTCTTGGCCCTTCCACTTGTCAACAGATCACAGAAGTTAATCCGTCCTAATGAGTACGGTGGCCTTGACAGAAACTACCTGTTCCTCTCATTTATGTTCTGCGACCACAATTACTTACGATCACTTTCTGCAGGCTATTTCGCTGTCCACAGGCTGGAGAAACAATGTCACTGGATTTCGTAACTCGCACAGCACTTCGTCACCACACTTCTGTCGCACAAGATAATCGCTCGCACTAGCTCGTAAAACACAACAACAACCACTGCTTCACGGGTCACTATTATACAGCAGGCCGGTGACTCAATAAATCCTTCTAGATCCATCCAGGGTCCACGGCTTCTCGAGGTTTCCATCGCTGGTCCAGTCACGAATATTCTGGACTATCCCTTTGTCTTAGTAGCCCTGTTGCATATGGCGCGCGCAATACAGGAGGCAGGACACGGCCCAGCCCTGGGGCAGTTGTGACTCATGCGGCGAGTGATGACACAAACTCACAGCCGTAACACCACCCCCTTCCTAAAAAGGCTGATCGTCCCGATCAATCATTGGTCCGTCTGTGTCCCTCCGTAGGCTGCCAGGCGATCTCGATGCACGATCTTCATCTTCGCCCTCGGGCTCCGCTGGATCCTGTAGACGACATCGTTGATCTGCTTTACGACTCGGTACGGGCCCTCCCAGGACTTCTGCAGTTTGGGTGACAGGCCTTTCTTCCGTAATGGGTTGAAGAGCCAGACCAGGTCGTCCTCGTGGAATCCGCCGGCATCCGTCTGCTTGTCGTATCGGGTCTTCATTCGGTCGGTCTCGATCCGTAGTTTCCTCCTCGTGAACGAGTGTACGTCCTCCAGTTGGTCGACCAGTTCTTGACAATACTGGCTTACCGGGATCGGATCATTCCCAGGTCGGCCGAAGGCAAGATCGACAGGTAGACGGAGCTCCCTCCCAAACATGGCCTGGGCTGGTGTGCACCCGGTGGCTTCATGCACGGCGGCACGGTAGGCCAGGAGAAATAGTGGAAGATGTTTGTCCCAATACCTCTGTTGCTCGCTGACGACAATTCGGAGATGGTTCTCGATGGTGCGATTGAATCGCTCTACCATCCCGTCGGACTGAGGGTGTAGCGGCGTTGTCCTTGTCTTCCGGATTCCCAGCAGCTGGCATAGGTTCTGGAACACCTGCGACTCGAAGTTCCTCCCTTGGTCGGAGTGCAGCTCCAGGGGTACTCCGTACCGGCTGACGAATTCCATCACCAGGGTCTCTGCAATCGTCGCGGCTTCTTGGTTAGGGAGCGCATACGCCTCCGGCCATTTGGTAAAGTAGTCGCTGATGACTAATATGTAGCGGTTCCCTGCCTCGCTTAACGGGAATGGCCCAGCAACATCGATGGCCACTCTCTCCATGGGGCCGCACACGTTGTAGGTCTTCAGTGGACCCCGTCGTCTTCGTCCTGCGCCCTTGCTGGCTGCGCAATCGTGGCACCTCGCGCAGTGGTTCTCCACGTCTGTTCGGCATCCGATCCAGTAGAACCGCTCTCTCAGCTTCTCCAGGGTCTTCTTTATCCCTAGGTGTCCACCAGATGATCCTCCATGAACTTCCTTCAGGACTTCCTCCGTCATAGCCTTTAGAACGACGACTTGTTCCCGAGATGTCTTCCCGTCGGTGCTCTCCCAGGCGCGGCAGATGAGGCCATCCCTTACAATCAGCGAGTCCCACTGTGCCCAGTAGGACTTAAACTTTGGGCTGCAGTCACTCACAATGTTCCACCCGGGTCTGGGGACACAGGCCCTCTTCCATTCGGCTATCAGTCCCAGGTCATCATCTTCTGCTTGTGCCCGCGTGAAAGATTCGCGGCTCCAGTTCCCCTGAAGTTCCACAGTAGTCCGTCGGCACTGTATCCCGGTGTTCTCCTCCCTCCGGGCACAGAAGGTGCAGTCTTCGGGGCACGGTCTTCGTGACAGGGCGTCGGCGTTAGAATGCAGTTGGCCTTTCCTGTGCTGAATCTCAAAGTTGTACTGTTGAAGCCTCTCTAACCACCGCGCGAGTTGACCCTCGGGCTGCTTGAAGTTCAGGAGCCACCGCAGGGATGCATGGTCGGTCCTAATGAGAAATTCTTGCCCGTACAGGTACTTGTGGAAGTGTTCAATGGTCTTCACGATGGCGAGCAGCTCCTTCCTGGTGACGCAGTAGTTCCTTTCTGGCTTTGACAGGGCCTTGCTGAAGTAGGCCACTACTCCCTCCTCGCCGTCCACTACTTGCGACAGGATTCCCCCTATGCCAAAGTCGCTGGCATCGGTATCGACCATGAACCTTGTTCCAGGTCTGGGGTAGGCCAGAATAGGTGCGGTGCACAGAGCCTGCTTGAGTTGTTCGAAGGCACTGTGGCATTCTGCTGTCCACGTGAAGAGTTGGTCCTTCTCAGTCAGTCGATGTAAAGGTTTGGCGATGTCGGCGAATCCTCTCACGAAGCGACGGTAATAAGTGCAGAGTCCCAGGAAGCTTCGTAGTTGGGACTTGTCCTTCGGAACTGGCCACTCCCTCACAGCTGCGGTCTTCTCTGGGTCGGTGCGCACCCCTTCCTCGGAGACGATATGCCCAAGGTACTGGACCCGCTTCTGGAAGAGCTGACACTTCTTGGGGCTCAACTTCAGCTGGGCAGTCCGTAGCTTCAACAAGATCTCCTTCAGGTTGCTGTAGTGCACCTCGAAGCTCCTCCCCAGAACGATGACGTCGTCTAGGTATACCAGGCAGGTCTTCCAGTGTAGTCCCCTCAGAGTGGACTCCATTAGCCTTTCGAAGGTCGCAGGGGCGTTGCACAGACAGAATGGCATGACGGTGAACTGCCAGAGCCCGCTGCCCACAGAGAACGCCGTTTTCTCGCGGTCCTTAGGGTGGACCTCCACCTGCCAGTAGCCACTCTTCAAATCCAAGGTGGAGAACCATCTTGACCCTGATATGGTGTCCAGCGTGTCGTCGATCCGGGGTAGAGGGTAGCTGTCCTTCTTCGTGGCGTCGTTCACCCGCCTGTAGTCCACGCAGAACCTTGTGGAACCGTCCTTCTTCTTCACAAGCACGACCGGAGAACTCCAAGGACTATGTGATGGCTCGATCACCCCTTGCTCCTTCATCTCTTCTACCATCCGGTCGACTTCGGCTTGCTTGGCGAGCGGGACACGTCGGAATGGGGCCCTAATCGGTGCGCTGTCCCCAACGTCGATTCTGTGCTGGACCAAGCTTGTCCTGCCGAAGTCTTTGCTCCCCACCGAGTAGACGTCCTGGAATTCGCGTAGCAGGTCCTGAAGTTGGCACGATTGCCCTTCGTCTAAATGGTCCTGGGATCCTTGGTACAGCTTCTGTAGTTCTTCTGGCAGGGCGCGTCTTCTTCGGTTGTCCGTCTGCAGGTGTCCGTCCGTAGTATCTGTGATGCGGCCAATCCAGGTAACGGGCTCGCAGACTCCTAGGTTGGTGTCCCGGTGAACCGTAATGTCGTAGTCGTTCAGGTTGGACAGGCGGACGTACGGCCGAGACGTCGCGTTGATGAGAGTCTTGGCAACTAGCAATCCTTTTGTCTGGATGTCCTCATATTTTGGCTCGATGACAGCCGCCACTCCCTCAGCAGTTCCGTTGACAATTACGGCAGCGCTGACCTCCGTCCTGGCGGGAACGATGACGTCTTCTCTCAGCCTTACTCGTCGTGCGGTGATGGACTCGTGCGCAGGTTGCAAAGCAAGTTCCTCACCTCCGAAGTGCAGAGTGTTGGTACTCAGATCCAAGATGATGTAGTTCTGGTCCAGGAAGTCCAGTCCAATGATCACTTCATTTGATACGTCGGCCACAAGCACTGGATGCTTTATCGCCCGTCGACCAATGACGAACTCCAGTGATGTTTCGCCATGTACCGGTGCGGTCTCTCCGGTCGCGGTTATTCGCTGGAGGTTCCTTTGTGTGGGTTGAACTCTCCACTTCGGGATCACGGTGGGGCTGACGATGGTCCTCGATGCTCCCGTGTCAATTAGCATGGGACAGCTCTCTCCGTTGACGACTCCGTCGACCATCAGGCTGCTATTATCCCTCCGTAACTGCGTCACACGAACTTGGACTGCCGGGACTTGACGACTGCCACAAGCCAACCTTTGCCCCCCTAGGCTGGTTGATACTTGCTTTCCTGGGCCGCGCGGTTTCCCTACGACTGACTGTCCCGACGGAAACCCTTGGCGGCGGCGATCACCGCAGTCCTTGCTCAGGTGGCCTCTCTTACGGCAGGTCCAGCAGGTCGGTAGTCCTCTTCCGGGCCGCCTCTCCGGATGTCCTTCGGCTACGTTTTTGCTGGTGGTACCGCGACTATCGAAGAAACGGCTTAGCGCCACCATTAATTCGTCGGCCAAGGGCTTGGTCTCGTTGGTTTTTACTGGTTCGTCGACGTCCACTTGACGCACCCGCGCGTGCATTCTGGATGCCTGTTTTGCCGTCTCGAACTCAAGTGCGTGGCTCAGCGCATCTGTCAGGGTCTTATTGCGCGCGAGTCGCAGCGCCTGTTGAGTGTCCGAGTCCCGTAGCCCGTCGGTGAAAGTCTGCGTCGCTATCTGCTCCAGAAAGTCGGCCGGCGCTGTTGGGTAGGCGAGCCTTACGAGGCGTGCGATGTCCATCTCGAACTCCTGCAGGGTTTCCGCGTTCTTCTGTACCCGGGTCCGGAGCTGCATCTGGTAGGCCTGCTGAAGATGGCTATCTCCATATCGGGACTCCATATGGGCGATCAGTGCAGTGTAGTCCTGGGATCCAGTCGGGATGGCCTGAAGGACGTTAAGGGCGTCGCCTCTCAGCGCTACAATGAGAGCTGTAGCCTTTTCTGTGTTGTTCCAGTTATTTATGGAACAGGCTGCCTCGAACTGACGTAAGTAGGTGCTCCAAGGGACCTTTCCGTCGAAGGTTGGGGGCGTCACTCTGCTATGTCCCGTTCCTGATATTCCCGGTGTAACGGTGGGCGGGCGTTGGCGCAGCTCGGCAACTTCCTCTCGTAGAGCGTTGAATTCCTCTTTCACCCCCGTCAGTGGGCGTTGGCGCAGCTAGGCAACTTCCTTTTGTAAGGCGTTGAATTTCTCCTCCATCCCCATCAGCGGGCGTTGGCACAGCTCGGCAACTTCCACTTGTAAGGCGTTGAATTTCTCCTCCACCCCCATCAGCGGTCGTTGGCACAGCTCGGCAACTTCCACTTGCAAGGCGTTGAATTTCTCCTCCACCCCCATCAGCGGGCGTTGGCGCAGCTCGGCAACTTCCACTTGTAAGGCGTTGAATTTCTCCTCCACCCCAATCAGCGGGCGTTGGCGCAGCTCGGCAACTTCCACTTGTAAGGCGTCGAACTTCTTTTCCACTGCTGCGACTTCCTCACGTAGGCCCTGTCCTAATTTCCTTTGGTTCTCCTCTAATTTCGTCAGCAGACACTCTTCCAGATTTTTCTGGCCATCCAGAAATTTGGCGGTTAGGTCCTCTGCTAACTTATTCTGGCCGTCTTCCATCTTCTTCTGGCCGTCTTCTAGTTTGGCAGTTAGGTCCTCGGATAACTTCTTCTGGCCGTCTTCCATCTTCTTCAGGTCATCCTTCAAATCCTTGGCTAATTCCTTCTGGCCGACTTCCATCTTGGTTTCCATGCCATTTAACTTCTCTAGCAATGCTGCGAATTGCTCTTCCATTTTAGCTGTTTGTCTTGTAAAGGGCATGCGCTCACAGGAAAATTTTAAAAAAATTGACCTGCTTGGGTTTTGAAACCAGGACCGTCAGGTGTTGTGCTTGAGTTCGTAATCCAGCTTCTGACACCAGTTGTTACGTGCCACCCCCTAGTGGCACTTTTGTTAACTGGATTACGGTGGGTTCACAAAGCACAACACTAATTATTGCTTAAAGAAATAATTAACTTTATTGTGGCCAGAAAATTACACTAGTCAGCAAATACAAGCAATTAGGAGCCTTATTCCAGTTTCCTCAAGTCTCTTCCTTGAGCGCTCTTGGCCCTTCCACTTGTCAACAGATCACAGAAGTTAATCCGTCCTAATGAGTACGGTGGCCTTGACAGAAACTACCTGTTCCTCTCATTTATGTTCTCCGACCACAATTACTTACGATCACTTGCTGCAGGCTATTTCGCTGTCCACAGGCTGGAGAAACAATGTCATTGGATTTCGTAACTCGCACAGCACTTCGTCACCACACTTCTGTCGCACAAGATAATCGCACGCACTAGCTCGTAAAACACAACAACAACCACTGCTTCACGGGTCACTATTATATAGCAGGCCGGTGACTCAATAAATCCTTCTAGATCCATCCAGGGTCCACGGCTTCTCGAGGTTTCCATCGCTGGTCCAGTCACGAATATTCTGGACTATCCCTTTGTCTTAGTAGCCCTGTTGCATAAGGCGCGCGCAATACCGGAGGCAGGACACAGCCCAGCCCTGGGGCAGTTGTGACTCATGCGGCGAGTGATGACACAAACTCACAGCCGTAACAATATGTTGTTGTAGTTTCATTTCAGGGGCTAGCACATTGTGGTCATTTTCCCCGTGTACTTGGGTGTGTGTGTAGAATTTGTTTGATAACCTGAGTTATTGCGGGCGTGTGTATTTGAAATTAAGGATTGCGAAGGAGGCGGCCGTGGCCTTAAGATAGAAACCATCCCGGCATCTGGCTGGAGTAGAAGTGTGAAACCACGGAAAACCACTTCCAGGGTAGCTGAGGTGGGAATCGAACCCACCTCTTCTCAGATTTGCTTCACAAGGCAGAGTGTACCCCATTAATTTCAGCCCTCAGACCAATATTAAATTTCTAGGCAGAGCCGGGAATCGAACCTGGACCTCCGGAGCGACACTTCGATATGTTATGTTAATATCCATGTCAGATTTTTTAACTTTCTGCCACTACAGATCAGGTGGCATAACCTACCAATTTGATCGTATTCTCTCTATAAATCAGCAAAATTCAACGTATTCTTCACAGGAATACATCGTAAGTAAGTAAATGTGGCAATGTAGTTACATTCCCACTAAAATTGGAGTGTGGGCTGTCGTTCAAGAAAGTATGCCTACCACTGGATTCGATGCACTATTCTACCCGTTCTCGCCCACCATGTACGACCGAGCTAAAACCGATTCAGCCACAAATACATGGCAGATACCGCGCGCTGGACGTGCCCTAGTTACAGTGGCCGTCCCACCTCAAACGTTAACATCCATGTTAAAGTTTTAAATCATGTTTTATGATGTTGATTAAACTTTCCACTATTACAGATCCCGTGGCGCAAGCTATTAATTCGATCGCATTACGTGTATGTGTGTTATTTCAAGGAGCAATAAGTCACATGATAGTGGAATGGACCTTAGTATTTGGCGGGGAACAGCTTACGGTCATTTTTTCTTTGTAAGATCCATGACTCAATTACATTGCTGCAACACAGACAGAGCGCAGAGTAATATCGGCCATCTGGAGAAATGCAATGTTTGTTGGGTTTCATAAAACTAAATAATAAGGGACTGGTGAACCACTCTGTTTATTCGCATCACTCATTAGATGTGAACACTGTGACTCTTAAAATATGTATTGGATATTAAAGTCAGAGGAGATGAGAATTTTTTGCTTGTCTGCTTGAGCAACCTAATTCCTGACGAATAATTATGAGGATATTCATTTGAATGATTGCATTGCTTGGTGGGTTGAATGAGATATATTCCAGCGTTTTCTGCATAATATATTATTTAGAACTTTGGATTTGGATTGCATAGACAACATCATGATGTATTTATTTCAGGTAATTTCAGAGTAGAGGATTAAAAATCATTTGACTGGAACTATTTTCGATTCATACTGTCTATAATGAAATACATATTTTCTGACCGGTGTAAAGCATTGGAACAGTTAATGAGTAAACTTAATGAAAGTATGGAGTGTTTTGTCTTTCACGCCCAAATCATGAAGATTAATTCCGAGGATGATCTATGGTATGTTGTTCCCATCATTGAGAGTTGAAGGGGAATTGAAGGAATTTTATAAAGGTATTCGAATTTATCACGTGATATGAATGATTGATTTTGTGTTTGGTGATTTAATAATGTGATCAGAGATTTTGATAACTAATAAAAGTTATAACGAATTACAATCCCATATGTGTCATGGAAGCCGTTGTCAAGAGAGGTGAAATTGAGCTTATGACAGTAATTTTCACATTCTGTGAGTAATCTGGTTTATGATTACTACCAGATAGCACGATACTATCATTATGAATAAACAGAAATATACCAAGATGGTGTGACACGACTAGATATTCGAATTTTTTAAATAATTGTTTAATATTAAGAATTGTGAGTGAAAAATAATTTTTACATCACAAACATGAGTCGTATTCAGACGACTGAAAATGATAATAATGACCAACAACATCTGCGTTGTTCAGAATTATAATTAGTTAGCTAGATCGAATAAATACCGAAATGATTTTATTGTTTCGTTGAAGTTTAATTTAGGTTCTTAATCGATTTAACATTTATTCACGGCACAATTCATTGGTGAAAGTTGATACTATCAGTGGAAACATGGAATGCAGCAACAGTGGTAAACTAATGGGAAATTCAAACCTTTGTCTTTATTTTAAATTTTCTCAAAGATTGAATTTTGTTTGGTACCTGAAATACACTTTTAGGATATAAGAGTAGGATGTTCCATTTTACAGACGTGAATTTATTTTGTTAAAGACGTCAATGGCCATGCATTTTCATTTCAGGACGGGCTAGGGAAGGGATTTTGGAAGGAACCGTCCCAGCATTTGCCTGGTGGTGAAAATGGGAAACCATGACAACCGTTTACAGATGGCCGAGGTGGGATTCGAACCTACGCTCTCTCGATGCCAGCGAGGCACGAGTTGGTGCTATAGCGCTCTCAACCACCGAGGTCGTGGTAAATGTTTAGATAGGTTAAATTTATCATCACAATGGCCGTAGATAGGGCAGGGCGTTACTTGAATGAGACAAAATTGTCAATTTGTCGTAATCAGTGAGTAATCATGATTGTAGTTGTTGAGTTAACAAGCATACATTAAGCCGATGTATTAATTGACCGATAAGGCACACTCTGAGTGATCCTGTGTTTCCGACTTTGAACAATGTTTTTCTTGTTTCGTTGTCATTTGGATTTTCTTTGAGGGAATGTTTGGTCATTATTTAAACACGAGACTGGAAGCACCGGATCAGTCACATACAAAAAACAGCTCATTTTCAGCATCATAGAAATTCGTAAAGTTGATACAATTAAATCCGGTGTATAGTTTCTCTACCATTGGTAATGAAGAAAAAGCTCTGTAATGACGCATAAGTAATAAAATAAGCTTCCCGGTCTGGCATAATTGGTAAAGGGAGATTTATTTTATTTTATTCCCTGGTTCCGCAACATTCAATGTCTCGTCTTATTACCATGAATTGCTTACCTCGACCCCGAGTGACGTTATCTGCTGACGTCAGAGACGGCTCAACGCCAAAAAATCCGTTGAGCGAGGAAGTTTCGTTCGCTGGTTCTCTCTCTGGGCAGCACACGCCGACATACCTAAAGAGATGCATTAAACATTTATGAGGACAATTTCACAATCACAATTTTCAAGATGCATCAGTTCGAAATTTCAGACCTAATTTTTAATTTCTCGTATTTTATAAATTTTGTAGCTTTCTTTTCATAAATCATAGAAGCCGTGAATTTGACATTTCTAAAACTTAATTCCCGTGGTGTATTACATATGGATGCCATCTTAAAGGAGGAGTCTTGACCACCGGTATTGAAAGACATATATTCTAGCATAAAACTTCTCATTGTACTGGTGTTGGTGAAGACGCACGTCGTGAACCAATGGCCATTTAGTATATCGCACGGAATATCCGTGTACTAGGCAGGAGCATTTTAATGGAAAAGACTAGTAGGATATATGAAAATAAGCTATTTTGTTTGTCACGGAACATCTTGATTTCTCTCAAATTCTAATAAACATTCTCTTAAATGACAAGGATTATTTATATATTTATTTTAAATAGAATTTAGTCAAGTTCTTGTTCATACTCGCCTAATACAATGTTAATTTTATGTCATAGCCTGATTTAAGTAGAAAAAAATAGGAATGATTCCGCCTGATCAATGCCTTTGATTTATAGATCACTACGTGTTCATTTGGGACATTTTTCAAGGCCTGCACGTATTTGGCCCCTACATCAGCCGATACACATGATTAACATTTACAGCTAGCACAAGGCATTACAAAATTACCACTAAAAAGTTCACATTTAAAAGTTCCTGACTACTGTATTTACCTGATATGGTATACACAATGGAAAATGAGTTGGAGATTGGTGTGCTAAGTGCAACATTATGATTAGTGAGAACATGAGCAAAGGACACTTAAAAACACATTCTTGCATTGAAACAACATATTAAAGAAGTAGTTCCGTAAAGAACTAAATAGCCTCTTTTCGTATATCCTACATAATTATGTTAATTGCCACTATCAACATACAAAATGTCAGTATGATTGCTGTTATATACTGTATATGTAGATATTGAGAACCGTCTTAAGATTTCGGATGGATTGGATTTTGATATATAAAGGCCATAGAGTTATATACTATAACCTGAAGATTATAGCGTAGGTGTATTATTCAAACTTCGATGGCATGATTAAGACACACGAAATAAAAACGAGATTTTAAAATTTCGCACAGGCGCCATGTTGGATTTGTTCTCACCAGGTATTTGAAAGTCCCATAGGTTAACTTATGATCATAGCCTTCATCAACATACAACGTTTTAGTTTGATTGTTGTCATAGATAAGAGGGTATTGGGAACCGTCTAAATTTTTCGGATAATCGCTATGTTGGATTCTTATATGTAGGCCATAGAGTTATATAGGCTACTATTAGATGACGAATAAAGCGTAGGTTCATTATTCAAACGTTGACTTCGAATGCATGTTCAGGACACAAGAAATAAAAATTAATTTTAAAATTTCGCACAGCCGCCATCATGAGCTTATGTAAAAAATTGAACTAAATTAGACGTCACTGCAAAACAATGTGTATAAACATTTGCTGTACCAAGTCTCACTGCGCTCGGATGGTTAAATCGCGAGAAAAGTCTATTTAAATGCTTCAATTTTGCTTGACCGCCATGTTCGTTTTGTATGATAAAAGTATTTGAAACTAACATAGGGGAACTTTAATGACATTTTTTTTATCACCGTTCAAATTCTCATGGTGATATATGTAATAGTTTCGGAGATATAGAATGCCGGTATAATATTTCGCTCAGCCGCCATGTGGGACTTGTAAGACGTAATAAAATATGAAGGGCACGGTCGTGGTCGGCCTAAATAGTACTATGAACTTACTGAGTTTCATTGAAATCGCTTTGGCCGTTTAGATTTTATTAGGGGACATACAAACACACACGAACACACCCACATACACACACACACGGTCAATAGGTGATCTCATAAGCTTACTTTTTTCATAATTTAAAATAGGCTTAAAAATTCGTGAAAGCGTGATACCTGTCGCCTATGTAAAAAGTACTAGCGCAGAAGAGCTACCTGGTATATTACCTAACATTACCAATATGCTTGAAATTGGAAATTCATTAACAGTTCGGTGTCAGTCAGTAGTAAGGAATAGCCGATCGGCCATTTCTGTTGATCTCAGAAAATGTATAAAGCCACACATATAAATAAAGAGTTTAGCACCAATATTTACCAACAACATGGCTTTTCATAACTGAATAACAGAGTCCGGGAGATTAAATCATAAATCCCCAAGCGTACACACGGAAAGGGCTTAAAGAAAGCTTATCTCTGAAGATGGGCAGTGTTCATTGTGTTACGAATGAACGTGGAGGAGGATTACGTTATAAACTCAGTGCAAGGTGTCGAGATTACATTTACCTTCATCCCACTCACCTTCTACGACCAAAATAACATGAGTCTTTGCCTTGGGCGAAGGTAAAAAACACGACGTCTAAACCAGAATGTGAATTCAGACGGAGCTATAGGTATGTGCAAAACTCTATGAATCTAACGGAGACCTCTGTTTGCAATGAGAATACAATCTTCGTCGAGATTTGCAGAGATCTATCAACATGCTCCTGCATGTTAAGCGGTAATAATACGATTTAGGTGAATTTTTGTTGTCTCCGAAGGGGATTACACTTATCACAAGTAAAAATACTGTTATTTTTCCATATTTTTATCATATGAAAAAATTGGTTTGTATAAATGTATAAATTCAATTGCAGTCGAATGGCCAAAATACAATTCATGTTGGTTCTTTTGTCTACAGATCTTCACTATACTCCAAATCTGATTGTCCTATTTTTGTATCGATTGATGTGACAGCGTTCACATCCTTCACCACACGAATTACACACACACTCCTTTGTTACTTCATGGAAATGTGTCGGCGCACATAGTTTGTGGTGATATCCATGAACCTCCAAACTTGTGCTGACATGCCTTAAACCTTGATTCGCCTCCGTCCAGTGTCGGTCCCACGTGGCGTCTGTGCATTAAAATTCAAACCAAATAACCTCCCTTTTTTGTTTTCACCTTTCTTCCGTTTGTGTGTTTCTGTGTGTGTATGTCCCTAATTAAGTATGTTTGTGTCTTTATCATGCGTCCGATTTTTTTTAGATTAATCAATTCTATATATTTTACCTACTGGTATATTCATCTATGGCTTACGTGTAATCTCTACTTAGTATAAAACTAAGTCCCCGATTCTTGGATGTTACGGATAAACTCGGGTTTGATGGGTTTGATGCGGTTTTCACCATTCTGTAAAGGATATCTCGAGGATGATTTCCGTAGAAAATAATTTATTTATGATCAAGGGAAGCCGAGCAGTAAAGATTTCAGTGGAAAGATCGAAAAAAAACTGACGTCCGAGCGCTTAGTAAGCTTACGCTGGGCAAACCGTCAAAAATATCTAAATACTATGAGTGTAAGAATTGTTCAGCATGAAAAGTTCTACAAAAAAGTCCGCGAGAGCATATGTCTATCTTCAATACATCGCCCACTATAAGTGTTTTTAGGTTTTAATTTCTTCCAACCATGTCCAATCAACTACTGAGGCGACAGTTTACGAGCTAGCTGAAGGCGAGTCTATCATCCCTGTTACAGCCTAGCTAGCGGGCGAACCTATTACCCCAGATACAGCCAGCAGCAAACTGTTGAGTCGTGTTGAGTCAAGACTTCTGAGAAGGATGGATGTTTTTGGAGTTTCCCTGGAAGTGGAACTCGGGTTTTCTTAATTTCGCATGTGCAACACAGTCAAGATAAGCTTGGACGGAAGGGGGATTTGAGTTTCATTCACCTCGCCATTCCCTGGAAGTGCAACTCTCATTTCACCTGTGAACTTTTCGTTCCGCATAATTCTCAGTCAATTTAAGATTGGACAGAAGGGGGATTATATTATATTAAATCATACTTATCGGCGTATAATCTCCACTTAATATAATACAAAGTCCCCGATTCTTGGATGTCACGGGTAATCTCGAGAACCACTGAATGGATTTTGATGCGGTTTTCACCATACTGTAAGGGATATCTCGAGGAAGGTTTCTGTAGAAAATAATTTATTTATGACCAAAGGAAGTCAAGCACTAACGATTTCAGTGAAAAGTTCGAAAATAAACTGGCGTCCGTGGACTTTTTCAGCTTACGCTGGGCAAACCGTTAAAAATATCTATACACTATGAGTGTAAGAATTGTTCATCATGAAAAGTTCTACAAAAAAGCCCTGGAGAGCATATCACTATCTTCAATACATCGCCTACTATAAGTGTTTTTACGTTTTCATTTCTTCCAACAATCTCCATTCAGTTACTGAGGCGACAGTTTACGAGCTAGCTAGGGGCGAGTCTATCACCCCAGTTACAGCTTAGCTAGCGGACGAGCTTATTGCCCCAGATACAGCCAGCAGCAAACTGTCGAGTCGTGTTGAGTTAAAAACTTTAGAGAAGAGTGGATGTGTTTGGAGTTTCCCTGGAAGTGCAACTCGGCTTTTCTTCATTTCACCTGTGAACTTTTCGTTCCGCAAAATTCACAGTCAAGTTAAGATTGGACGCAAGGGGGATTTGTGTTTCATGCACCTCGCCATTCTTAAATATATTACGTCTGACTAGAATTTGTTGCACATGCATCTCCATGATAATATACTTAATAGTCCAGTCAGTGATTTTAACCCATCATGCCGAGACGTAAAACGGATATTGGTCGTTGTTCATTGACATTGGAATAAAAGCGCTTATCACGTAATGTATTCATAACTGTTCCCGGGCGAAGCCGGGTTGGGTTGCTAGTAATTTATAAATTGCGTACGTATGTCAATTACTGATAAATAAATTTCCCCAACTTGTTTTATTCATTTCATTGCAGATAGTGTCTGATGGTGTGACTTCGAACACATGTTTTCTAGTGCTGGAGATGTGTTGATGGGAGATGCCATGCGAAAAGGTGGCAGCTATGTATTCAAACGGGGAAAACTCTTGGATCCTAATAACACCATTATGCTACCTTATCATTTTATATTTATTTTAATTATATAATATGGGCCACAAAGTTTGGATATCTAGTTACGAGTTTGAAAATGTTAGCCTATATTTTGTCAGAAAGTATGTCAATTACTCCATTACATGGAGAATCTACTGTATTTCAATTAATTCCTACTATATTTCTTTTCCTACAATCCTACAACAGCATTCCAGATTTCCATTACTACAACCTTTTAGTCAGCCTTAACATACGAGGTAGATTAAAATTTCATCTATTTCACCACCTCATGGTGTATTGCATATTTATTTATTATTTATTTAATAATTATTAGATACAGCCATGAAAGGTCATTTAACACTAATATTTTAACATTTTAAAATAAAATTAACAAAAACAACAACAACAATAACAGGTAACAATTGGCAGTGATGGCAGCAAGGGACAAATCTCGGGAAAGAGGCAGGGAATGATTGGGGTAGTGGGTGATTAGGAGGGTGAGGGGGTAGGAATTGAGGATGAAAGGGATCTTCTAATGTTATGTTTGAATGTTCTATAGGGAGAGAATATGTCAATATTTGGAAGGGAGTTGCTGAGGGTAGGTAGACGGTGGAAAATAGAGCGCTTCTCTACTTCAAGACGTGGGCGAGGTATGTGGTGTAAATGGTTCTGACGTGTTGAGCGGGAGGGAACATGGAGTGGGAAGTAGCTTAAGAGCATGTTACATTTTGTGCAACCATTCATAATTTTATGTAAGAAACACAGGTCAGTAAATTGTAGACGGCTTCTCAGGTCGAGTACATTGAGCTGATTTAGAATATCCGATTTGGCAAAGTGCCTTAGAGAGGGATTGCGAGCTTTGACTATTGAAATGAATAAATTAAAGACACTGATCAATTTATAAATATTGGTTATAGCCGAAGTAGACCAAATTGGAGAAGAGAAATCTAGGATAGGGAGAACATATGCGGTGAAGTATTATTTAAGTGCAGCGAGGTCTTTAATTCCTGTGAATCTGTATAGAATGCCGAGACTGCGCATTGCGCGAGATTTGATATGGTCAATGTGGGGAGAGAATGTCAGTTTATCATCGTGAATAATACCGGGTGAGTTAGCCGTGGTCGTTACGGCATGACTGCTGGCAGTCGCTCACATCTGGGAGGCGAGGAGGTTCGAATCCCGCCGCCGGCAACCTTGAAGATGGTCATCTGTGGTTTCCCATCTTCCTTCCAGGCATATGCCGGGGTTGGTCCCTAACTATAGGCCACAGCCGCTACCTTCCAACTCCTCGTCCTTACATTCCAACTTCCCTCCCCAACGGTACTTGTAGCTCACCCATTGGGTGTCCGTCTCGAAGCAGCTACAACACAGGCGAGCCGAACATGTCCTCGGACACTCCCGGCACTAAAAGCCATACGCTAAAAATATAAAAAAAAAAAAATCGTGAATAATACCTAAATATCTTACCTGAGAAACCTTATCCAATTTATTTCCACATATTTTATAGTCCGCTTGATTTCCAGATTTCAGTAGTGAGAAAGACACATTGAAGCACTTTTTGGGATTTGGAGATAACATCCATTTGTTGAACCAATCAGTACATGTATTCACTGCTTCCTGGAGCTCAGCGTGGTCGTCAGAACGGGAAATTTTTCTGAATACCTTGAGGTCATCAGCGTACAGAAGAAGGGAACGCGGAGAATTTCGCACGCATGTGTTTATATCGTCCATATACAGCACGAAGAGAAGCGGTCCCACGATACTGCCCTGAGTTACTCCTGATAAGACTGGGAGCCAGGACGATACAGACCCTGGAAGCACTATCCGTTGTTGCCTATTGGACAGGAAGCTTTGTATTAGGGATAGGAAGGCTCCATGTACGTTGTATCGTGAAGCAAGCTTGTGGAGGAGAAGGAAATGGTTCACGGAATCAAATGCTTTGGCCAGGTCAACGTAGATTACATCTAGCTGAGATTCTTGATCTATTGCAGAAATTATGTGATGGTTCAGAACAGTCAGATTTGTTAAACATGATTTTCCAGGGACGAAGCCATGTTGTTCTTAAGAGAGGTGTGGTTTGGTGAAAGTGAGGAGACGGCAATGTATTATTATTTCGGAGATTGAAAAGAGTATAGGGACGATAGATATAGGTCTGTATGAGGAAATTTCGTGCTTGCTGCCCGATTTAAAGACAGGTGTGACATCAGCTCTTTTCTATGAGTCAGGAAAAGTGCCGGAAGTCATGCACCAGTTGAGTATTATGGACAAGGGGATGCTGAGAGATGCAGAGGTGTTTTTCAGGAATATGGGGCTTATGTCTGATGGTCCGGTAGAACGGTTTGCGGGCAGACTTTTTAAAATATTTTGGATTACATCGGGGGTCGTTGAAATTTGAGACAGTGAATCAGAACAGACGCTAGTAAGTTGAGGGGGACTGGGATTTGGTACGGGTTGATGATAATATTCTTTGAAATGTCTGGACCTCAATTCAAATGGGATTTCTTCATTATGGAGGTTTAGGTTAAGGTACTCATCGACACTAACACATTTCATTACAAGTTATCTTATTTTCTTGAAATTGATATCACTGATTCCAAGAATATAAACTCATGGTTTTTTGCCAAAAAAGAAAAATAATATAAAATTAGGGGGTCTTTTTCAAAGATTAATCACAAAAATAACGTGCATTTTAGGACGCGATATCTTTGCTCTTTTTCAACTTAATTGAGTCATTGTTGTTGCAAATTGATCTACTGTATGTTCAGAATGTTGTATAGCAGACTCGTTTACGTATCAATGAATGAGGCAACTATATTAGCTTTGTTTTACAATTTATGTTATTTTTATTGAAAAAATAAATTAATTGTAGGGGGTCGCGACCCCTAATTTCAATTTAGCAGCTTCATTCTGCTTTAAAACATAGCTGCATTATTTGTCTATATTTTAGTTTTGAAATGAAACTAATATCTGCATTCTAAGTGGACATTTTAACTGCCCAAGTCAAGACAAATATTGAAAAAAATTAAGTGAGATAAATCGTAACTTAAAGTTGAGGTACACATTTAGAGAAAAGAGTCTTACTTTTGAACTCCTAAAAACTGCCTTTTCTTTGGATTTTAGGTCAATCTTCTGCATTCTCCGACCCGAGAGTATCTCCTACATTTCCTCAGTTCTGGAGTACACTGTTTTAAAGCCAGATTAATGTGTGCTTTATCAGCTGCACCTATGCGTCAATGTGACAGCTCCTGAAAAGCGTGCACACCGATCATTAAAGTGAATATAAATGAGCTAAACAACAATGAAACTAGTATAAACTATATATTTCTGAAAACTAGAGAGGACATACTATCGAATAAGACAATAAAAAATCGAAAATGTTCTTGAAAATGACTAATGGAAGGGTCGATGAGTACCTTAAGTGGAATTCTAGGAGTCTTTCTACGGGGTGATATAAGTGTCCAGAAATTCTTCGGGTTATTCTTGAGATTTCCTGTTATGGAAGAAGTGTAGCGCTTGTAATCCTCTGTCATATGAACTCTTGAAATTTTCCATAGTTGAATCAATACATTGCGTGTATGAGGATTAGGAACTGATTTGCACAGAGACCATGCTCGAGTTTTGTTTTGGAGAATCAATATTGCCTGATGCCTCTGAGGTCCGTTGTTGCATTCTCAGCTCTACCAAGTAATTTAATTAGCCTATGGTATGTGGGATGAAACGATGCACCTTCAGATGTGTGAGGCCAAACTGAGAAGAAGTGGATTCTTTCCACACCTCAGTAATTCAGGAAGTTGTTTTCTGTGTCTCCTTGCCGTTACTCGTACTCCTGGTGTATTCTTTTGAATACACGGTCAGTCAGAGTTAGCTTTTTCTGCTCTTTGATTTATCTATTTTATTTAATTTCTTTCTTCGCAGACGCCAACAGTGATCGTTTTCATTTTCTCCTTGTGCACAGGTTTATTTGGTCTTTGAGTCTGTTCTAGATTTGTAACTTCCATGGAGAACCTAGCGGCATCTAGCAGCTAACTGCCGAACTTCTTCAATTTTTCTAAGCTCAAGAAGACTTCCTCACCAATTCACCAGGCGTCGTCCTTGTCGCCAGCTAACATCTCCTTGAAGAGACCGCTCCAAGAAGAATTTTATTTCCTGTATAAGAATTTCATTTTTCCTATGTTGCATATTCTGTTACACTCTCTTTTGTTCCCCTCTCTTTTCCCCGTGCCTACCTACCTCTGTCGTGTGAGGTATCGCTCTCGGCCGTCGAGTATACAGAGCAGAGCCCTCTCAGGGACATTCTCCTGTCCTTATGAGACACTTTTAAAACAGACGCCATGTCTATATTTTAAAGTCAACGGTCACAAGGAACCATCGCCTGCTCTACACGAAAAAGCTAAGTACAAAACTTCAAATGTTTTTAAACGCATTTTAATGGTTTTTAAAAGGGCTAAATGCTTTTAATACAATTTTACAGACAGTGTGGGGAATTGCTAACTATTGTGCAATAACCGTCTTCGAGGGATTTTTCTTGGCATGCTTTAGCTATCTAAGCTGGCTTGAAAACATGAAATTCAGTACTTCTTGTACGAAATCGACGGGAATACCATCCCACTACGAGGGATTTAATTCAAATTAACCACTGTCTATAAACTTAGCTTTTTTCCACCGTGGGAACTCTCTTGTCCTATTTAAGTGTCATCATGGCTCTGGAACTTTCCACACGAACCAATCTTTCTACCAGTCAAGCAATCTAGTATTTTCCACTCCAAATAAGGGAATACTTTTCCTCACCGAGGAATTCTTGTTACATTAACTGCTGTTCAAAACCTAATTTGCTTTCCACCGTGGGAACTTGACCTCATCATTCAACTGCAACCCATAAACTTTCAAACGCAATAAACTTGTTCAAGCTCAAATTAAACTATGTGTTTAAATAACTGCAATAACTTTATTTTGTTCTACGAACTCACATACATTGTAATAGTGAACATTTTCAACTTATCAGCAACCTATCAGTGCTTCGAATCCGCCTATGCTAATCTCAACCGCGCCACGTATGTGAGAGCAATAAATCTGACCAGGATTTTATCGTCAAGTTTCTATTTCCCTTTCCCAAATACCTTTTACTAACCAAATTAAATTTAACATTTGGGTTCTTTCTTTTTCTACGAGGCTTAGCCCAAAGAGGCTCCATCCCATCTTGTTGGATTCATAACATAGTCATTCTGTTTCAACTTGTGGCTAGTCCACATTTTAATTGTTCTTCCCTTCTAAAATTAGGGAATTGTACTTTTTCTAATAATAAAGGAGTTAGCTAATTGTGTAATCCAGGCTTCGTTAATGCGACCTGTGCATTTTTTTGTATATTACCTCTAGTAATTTCTGTTTAAAAATAGCGGTAATTTCCGCTTGTAACTTTTTCTTCTTTTCCTGTTACAATCAGGAATCCAATATTTGTTCATAGCCCTTTCGATTGCCACAAAGGCATTCTAAAGGTGCTTAGATCGTACTTAATTAAACTTTCAAAGTTAAAATTCCTTTATAATTATCGTTACAAACTTCAAATTTCTTAATCGTAAGCACATTTTTAAAAATCTTTGTAAGATTTTAGTGCTTTATCAGGTTTGAAACTTGTACTCCATTTAATATTGTTTATAAATTGTAAACCTCATATTATTAGGTCTGAGACCTCGGCATCTTATAACCAATTGTTATTCTTAACTCAAATTAAATTCAACCTAAGTATTGTTAATCAGTTCAAAAATTTATAGTTTGTTAAATAAATTATTTCTCTTTTTCGTTTTATCTCTTTCACTAGAACTACAGTTAGGCAGGACCTTCTCTTCCCTGATCCTTCCCCCAATCTTAAGTTCTATTTACGAAAAAACAACAATATTCGTATCAGTGTCACTTTTACCACTTGTTGCATTGGAAACAAAATTTCAAATAACAACAGTTTTAAAGTTTCTCTTAGCTCTTACAGCTAATTCTAGTGAATCATTGAAACAAATATAGCTCGCTCCGCAAGCTACCTATTTGTAGAGATTTTCTCTCTAAATCACGTTTTACTTTCAAAATCTCAATTTTGTTTAAGTTAGGTTTGAGATCTTTCTCTTTTCTAAAATTCTAGTCGGCAACCTGCTGGGTAAAAGTTTAGCCTACCTTCCGAGCAACAATTGGCTTTCTTGCAGGATTTTCACAAAACATAGTAAAAATATTGCTAAAAGCATTAAAGTTGCCTGATCCCTTCCCACTCTGGAAACATTCGACTATTTGGCCAGAAATCCAACAGTTCCCAGAAATAAAAATATCACGGCAAATTCAAATTATTTCAGCCTTTCAAAACGTTCAACAAAATCTAACCCCTTTGAAGGGAAAAATAGTAAATCGTTTTCCTTTAGTATACTTTGTCTTGCCAGACTACCACCCGTCCCCATTGTACTGGAATATCGGCTCGGGAGGGAAAGAGCACTTCCCTAGCGCTTGCAGGCAACCTCAATTCATGCTGCGCTCTCCGCTTGCCTTTTGCGGGTCCCCTCTAAAGTTAGACATCTCATACGTTTTGCACGGCGAAATTCCATTTTATATATACATTTATTTAAAGTTTTGTGCTGGATTCTCATCCTATCTGCCAATACTTGTCTCTACGCCGAAACCAACCTCCTTTTCTCTCTCATCATCTTCCCTTAGGTAGTGTCAATCCTCAGCAAAAACCTACCAACTCCTTGCATTTGTCAAGATAGCCCGAAATTTAAGGCCATGACCACCTCATTCCCAATAATTGCCACAAGTATAAATATACACTCTGCTACAGCCAGCAAAAGAACATACGTTATAAGACAAATTCTATGCACACCCAAATTTGTGAGGCCGAAATGACTCCGATATCCAAGCCCCAAAATAAAACAACACAATCAATCTTACGTAGACTTCTGAATTTTTTTTCATCTGCATGGCTGCAATGCACTTAGGTCTCGTACGGCTTTTAGCTGCGATGAGCTCTTCCTAAATTACTCATAATATTCTACCTACTGCCCTAGTTTCATCATCTATATGAGACCCTGCCCTGCATAAACGTTGTTTGATTAAATACAAATAATCTCGCAGTCTCGTGACCAGAAGTCCTGTACTCCTTGCCAGGGTGCTTCACTAATCCCAACCTAATCCAATTTAAGGTTAAGTATTTCCTTTTCCAGGTTCTCAGACTTCTAACATTTCACGCACCAATCCATGGTATGTCTCCATTTCCCTTTGTCACCTTTGCGATGGTAACCCCTCTCGATCAACCCCCACCTCTGGAATTTTAAAGTGTATGGGGCTATTATCACTTGTAATTTAGCAGAGGAAGTTGCACATCCACAGGGAGAATTATTATAGCTGTAGTTTCCCGTTGCTTTCTCAAAAGTGAATACTGTTGCATAATTCATACAATGCGCAGAAGGATACAACCTTGATAAATGAATCGTTACAAGGCAAGCATATGCCTAGGTATTGAGCCCTTAATATTGGATCTTATAAATGACTGATATATTTTATATTCTACTACTTGAAATCCAGCACAAGTTAAGGAAATTGTTGCTCATATTTCACAAGAGCAGGTAGTCCAGTGGGCATGAGATGGTCGTCACCGTTTCCTGTGAAAAAAATCCAAGTAAATTTTAACCAGTCTGAGAACCGCTGAGGCAGGTGCACACTCTGTAGAAGAGTCACCAAGTCATGACACATGCTTCAGTTATTTTCCCTTGTCTTGGAGTCTGTAGACGAAGAGCGAAGCAGGGAGCGACAAGGAAACAAAACAAGTGGGCGGAGTTCTGCGACCCACGCGTACGATGATTTGAACGTCCGACCAATCTGAGAATACGACGTGGTTTGGCGCGAAGTGTCTTTGCCCGCAAATCATGTAATCAGGAACTGTATGATCGAACTTGAAGCACGCTGATATATTCGTGACGTGCAGAATTCCACGAATAAAATGAGGGGTCTGTGGAGTCTGTAGGACAATTATTTCGATTAATCGCGGAGCGCATTCCCCTTCTCCAAGTTTTATGGTTAAATCATATAAATGGTGCTACGTGTGTTGAAGAGGCATTACTCTTTCTGATGATTCATTCGTTCATTCTCATTCTGATGTTGAGGGTGAAAATTTGCGTGTCTGTGTGACAAATGAATACTCGTCGTACATATATATTTTATTGCAGTGCAATTTCTAGCAGTTATACTTTGATAGTAATTTACAGTTGTGTGCAGCGCAACATGAGTTGTTGTAAATTCAGTGTTAATTAGGTGGAAATCACATCACAGTTTGATAAGGAAAGTCTGCGAACTGCATAGGACAATATATTGGCGAATCGAGTAACTAATACTACAGTTTTTTTAAGATATTCGTGTGATAATAATAATAATTTTATCTACAGAAAGATGTGCGCCAATGACTCCGAAGGAAGTCACATACCTCAGCAAGCTCTGTCCAGATGATGATGGGCTAAGCTACGAACTGGGATGGTGACGGGATGGTATCCTGACACCGAGAAAGCAGTAAAGTGATGAGTACTATGAAAATTATTTAATTAATTTTGTCGGGGGGTTACGCGCAGTATGGGAATGTTTTGTAAATATTTTTTTTTGCTTTAGTAAATGTTAATTCTTTTAGCTTAAGTTTGCTGACATACTAGTTATAGCAGGCATCGCGTGACAGTTTTGGTGTAAATATTTTGTGATTTAATTGTTGTTGCTTTTGCTTTATTTATTTGTGAAGTGTACATATTTTTATGTCGCTGTTGAGCGCATGGAACAACTGTACAAATTAGATATTCATGGCGGAAAATCTAGAAATGTGGTGATAAGTGAATCTTTGATAGAAGTAACATTATGCTAGAATTGGGGGGAAATTTTGAGTATGCTTTATAATTTTGGTTAATCAGGCTGAGTTATTTTATTATTATGAATTGCCTTGTTGCAATTGTATTTTGTGTTGATACCGGAGGCCATTAGCCTTACCATGTGTAAACTCATTAGTCTTGTTTTTATCTTGTCAATCTTGACAATCTGATCTACTGTGTGAGCGAGGGCCAATGTTCAGGTCTACAGGTGTGTGCCACATGTGGTGGATCTTCGATAAGCTTGCGGGTAGAGACAGTGTGCTCTGCTACCGACTGCCGCTTTTATTCCGTCAATGTAAACTACGGGGCATTTGACCGCTGGCTGTGTTTTCTTGATATCCCAAGTGAGGATATTTCAAGATATTATTGTGTGAAGAATTATGATAAATGTCGCGAATGCAGGAGCCGTGCAGGCTGACCTTCAGTACTCATTGCCTGGCAGGCCTGAGTTATTTTTGTCGTGGCACACTTTGAGCATATGAGAGGGGACAGTATGTTTGACAGCCACACAGTGATCAGGAGTTTTGACAAACATCGTTAGTGGCCGTCAGCTGCCCGTTATTCTTGCTAATTATGATTTCAATGTCTGGCCTGAATAGTTGTAATAAATTGAGTTAATATTTGGGAGTTATTCACGCTATGATTCTATTATTTTCTAGCCATGTTTATAGGATCTTGATGTCATATTTATTATACGCCAGTTTTCTAGGCATGGTCATTTATTTGATGTATTTTTGGCGTTGTTCAGCCAAGTTTCATTCATGTAATATTAGGGTAGCATCGGCTAACCTGTGTATTTATTGTGTCACGCGACTGCTCATTTGATTTGCTGGCATAATACCGCATGTTCGGCCGCCATTTGAGTTCAAATACATCCGTGTATTATTGTGTTAATTTTAGAAGGGTTAGACTGTGTCAGCATATTTAATTTACTGTTTGCCATTCCGTCTGTATGTTCCCATATTGTCGTAATACCTAACCGCAGTACGAGAATTCACAACTTATTAGAGAGGTCGACCGGGAGTGAATTCTCGTCTTTAAAGTACTCATTACTGGATAGCTTTTCCAACCACGCACATAACTTCGTAAATACTATTTTATTGATATTTTTCTATGAGTTCTGTAGGAGATATCTTGATCACCTTATTCTATCTTACAGCTGACTAAGCTAAGTTGTGATTATATTCGATTGGTTTTGCCTTCAGTCAGTTTTGTATGTCAAGTTTTGTTTTTCCTGGGATAAGTTCAGGGTGGTTTTTAATTAATTTGTTTGTGACTCAGTTATTAAATTTGGTGTCATTTTAACTTTAGATCCCCTATGAATCCTGGATATTTATAGAAACACAATTTTTCCTCTTAACACTATCAAACAAGGACTGATTATGACCCCGAAAACAGAGTCCCGTAGGATGCTTCATTCCAAAGGTACAGTATAATGTATGACCAATCAACATAATACAACTAAATCCATCCAGCCCAGGGACGTTTATTTCTTTAGACGATTCAACATCTATGCTAGGAAGAAGAAAGATTACATGTGAAATACGGATGATAATCCCGAACATAAATTGGTAAATCATGTGTTTATAATATAATGCACTATGTTGTCCATAATAAGTTGACTGTTTTAGTATAACGCCCCATGCTTAGGTATTCCTGGCAGTCAATTGGTTACGTGAACCCACTACAAGTCTCGAACTTAAGAAATATAATTCAGGTCACATTTGGATTATCATCAATGGAGGCTTGTTTTAGACATTGGTCTCCTTCATTCTGTTTCATGCTTCTTATAGGAAACTAGCATTAGTGCCCGGCTTCGCCTGGTGGATTTATTTGATACTTAAACTGCCTGAAAAAATATATTTAAATATAAATTTTTGTGGTGGCCGTGGTAATGGTGGTTGTAGTAAGGGTGATAAGCAGTACAGTATGATGGACGTAACATTTAGATAATTTTCCCCTAATGATAATAATGAATAGGGAAACGGCTATTTACTAACTACAGCACTGACACCTGTAATTTACCAACAAATTTCTAAAAATTGATTAGAAAGAGGAGTGAGTTAAATAAAAGACACTGCCTAGGGCCTATATCTCATTGTCTGTTAGAAATGTAGAGACAAATAGTGTCGTCATTTGTCGCATAGCGCTGTAGGAAAATAATCAGAACACTTTGGAAAACTTCGGCTGTCCCGAGCTCCTGAGGTAGCAATAGTATCATTTAAGGCCACATAACGCTCAATGATAAGTTTCGGAATAAATTACGGAAATCTTGAAAGCACCATCGCCTATTGCATCTGATAACCTCAATGTACTGCACCAACACCATTGCACTTATACAGATGCGTAATAAGTGCATCATTTTGCACTAATTACTCCCCGTCACTGCAATTTATAAACAGCGCAAGATTTAACAATTTTCGCAATTTTGCACCAGAACACTGGTAGGGGCGACGTGATTCATCCAGAATTGCCAGTCAACAATACACTTACAGTTACACTATTACGGACATGAATAATTCTGGGGCCATAATACATGGTTTTCTAGTTCAGTTTGTTTGTTATACTAAATGTAGGGAATGGAGAGCGTTGTCCAAAATATTTAGTGGACAGTGTTACCAGCAGGGTTTGAAAGTGTATGCATAATTTGGTGCAATTAAGAGGAACGGTGTAGATTTGTGATAAAGTGCCTAAATGCAGGAAATGGAGTGGTCTGACCGAAATTTAAAGTGGACAGTGTCACCCGCGGAGTTCCAAAGGGTAAGTGTACAAAATGTGATTCAGATCGGTGAAATGGTGTAGATTTGTGCCAATGGACCTAAATGCAGGGAATGGAGTGGTCTGTCCGAAATTTCAAGCAGACAGTGTTACTCGTCGGGTTCCAAAGTGTAAGTACGGTATATGAAATTTGGTTCAGATCGGTGAAACGGTGTAGATTTGTGCCAAAGGGCCTAAATGCAGGGAAAGGAGTGGTCTGTCCGAAATATCATGCTGTCAGTGTTACTCGCAGGGTTCCAAAGGGTAAGTATACAAATTTTGGTCCACATCGTTGAAACTTGTAGATTTGTGCCAAACGGCCTAAATACAGGGAATGGAGTGGTCTGTCCAAAATTTCATGCAGACAGTGTTCCTCGTAGGGTTCCAAATCGTAAGTTTACAAATTTTGGTTCAGATTGGTGAAACGGTGTAGATTTGTGCCGAAAGGCATAAATGCAGGGAATGGAGTGGTCTGTCCGGAATTTCATGTAAACAGTGTTACTCGCGGGGTTCCAAAGGTTAAGTATACACATTTTGGTTCCGATCGTTGAAACGGTGTAGATTTGTGCCAAAGGGCCAAAATGCAGGGAATGGACCAGTCTGTCATAAATTTCATGCAGACAGTGTTACTCGCAGGGTTCCTAAGGGTATGTATACAAATTTTGGTTCTGATCGGTGAAACGGTGTAGATTTGAGCCAAAGGGCCTAAATGCAGGCAAATGAGTGGTCTGTCCGAAATTTTAAGTGGACAGTGTTACCCGCCGTGTTCCAAAGGGTGTGTAAACAAATTTTGGTTCAGATTGGAGAAACGGTGTGGATTTGTGCCAAAGGGCATCAATGCAGGGAATGGAGTGGTCTGTCCGAAATTTCACGAAGACTGTGTTACTCGCAGGGTTCCAAAGGGTAAGTATACAAAATTTGGTTCAGATCGGTTAAATTGTGTAGATTTGTGCCAAAGGGCATAAATGCAGGGAATGGAGTGGTCTGTCCGAAATTTCATGTAAACAGTGTTACTCGTAGTGTTCCAAAGGCTAAGTATACACATTTTGGTTAAGATCGTTGAAAAGGTGTAGATTTGTGCCAAAGGGCCTAAATGCAGGGAATGGACCGGTCTGTCATAAATTGCATGCAGACAGTGTTACTCGCAGGGTTCCAAAGGGTATGTATACAAATTTTGGTTTTGATCGGTGAAACGGTGTGATTCGAGCCAAAGGGCCTAAATGCAGGAAATTAGGTGGTCTGTCTGAAATTTAACATGGCCTAAACTATTCCTCTTGAATCTGGCTATCATATAAAAAAAAGATTTTTTTGAATCCGACTGGTAGTTCCAGAGATTAGCGCGTTTTAACACATAAACAAACACACAAACTCTTCAGCTTAATTATATTAGTATAGATTACAATGCACATTTTTGTTGTATTCTGGCCAGAACAAATAATTTTAAGATTTCCACAAATGAATGCTTATAAGGTTTTCACCACCAAAGTGAGTTACGACATTAAATATATCGTTTCACAATTCGTACGGTTGCCAATGCCCTTTATGACATGGTTGATTCCTTTAATTACTTTCCGTAAGACAGTTAACGCCCAAAATTTATAATATATGTTGGATCAGGAGATGAAGCCTTTAATATATAGTTGGTTGCTTTGTTGAAGATACTGTATGAAATGAAAATTGACATCACAAATCATCAATACGTTGCACAAAATTAGTATGAAGCTAGAAAGATGAAGCGGCCAAGTATGACAATGTTACCATTGCTGTGAGATAAAAAAAATCAGACTGATTTATTAATACAATTGTTTATAATTTATTGCACATCCGTATGTGAACAATGATCGAGGCGTAATAGACACAGTCACCAACATTTGGGGCACAGATTACAATCTGAGAACTGTGTTGAGATGATGTCAAGTATGTTTCAGTCTTGTCAGGTTATGGAGTTGTATTTCAGCAGTGACATGCCACGAAGCAGGGCGAGGGCCGTAGGTGTTGCAACCTTGCCTTACACCTTTCTTAATACCAGCTTCTCTCTCATATCCTTCATCTCTAATGACTGCCGTCTGGTTTCTGTATATATTGTAGATCACCCTCCTATCCCTGTACTTTATTCCAATCGGCTTCAAATTGTCAAACAATTTGGCCCAATCAACGTAATCAAAAGCCTTTTCTAAGCCTATAAATGCCATGAACGTTCTCTTATCTTTCCTTATTCTACCTTCCAAAATCAGCCTAAGACTTAGTACAGCTTCCCTTGTTCCTACATTTCTCTTGAATCCAAACTGGTCTGCACCCCAACTCCGTTTCTATCTGGATTTCCATCCTCCTGTAAATTATACTAGACAGAATTGTTGAAGCATGAGTAATCAAGCTGATTGTGCGGTAAACTTCACATCTGTCAGCTCCTACATTCCTTGGTATAGGGATGACAACATTATTCACGAAATCAGATTGTACCTCACCTGTCTCATAAACTCCTACACACCAAGTGGAATAACCTGACCAGACCATCATCAGCTATTCAGCGTAGCAACTCAATCAGTACATCATGTACGCCTGGTGCTTTGTTCCTGCTTAATTCTTTCAATGCTTTGTCAAATTCTGATGTGAATATTAAACCTCCTTTCGCATCCTCATCAATTTCCTCTTCCCTTTTCATTGCATGATTCTCAATCTCTTTTTCCTTACACAAACACTGTATGTAAGCTTTCCATCCCTCAACTTTTTCTTCCCTATCTGTTAGAGGCTTTCCATCTGTTTCCTTAATATTACAGCACTTAGTCTTCTTTTCGCCAAAAGTATTCTTAATCCTTCGATAAGCTGTATCTAATTTTAATAACTTCAGACAATTTCCTATACCTGCACATTTCTCTGTCACCCATTCTTGTTTTGCTTCTTTGCACTTCTGGTTAACCTAATTTTTCAGACGTCTGTATTCTGCTCTCCCCTTTTCATCTCTTACATTCATGTGTTTCCGCTTATCATCCATCAATTCTAGCGTATCATGAATAATCCACGGTTTTCTACCTATCCTTTCTTTCCTACCAATGTTTTCCTCTGAGGAATTTGTTATTTCATTCTTCATAAGTGCCCATCCATCGGCAATTGACGTTTGTTTAGGGTTTTTCATTAGACCTTCCTTTATACTCTTATTGAATATTTCCTTTACATCCTTCTCTTTCAGTCAACCTATTGCCCACCTTTTTGGCTTCTGACTTTTCCTCAATTTATTCAACTTAATTCTGCATTCCATAACAACCAGATTGTGGTCAGAGTTTATGTCAGCACCGGGATATGTTTTTCCATCCAAAATCTGGTCTCGAAATCTCTGCTAGACCATAATGATGTCGATTTGGTAACGCCCTGTATCTCCTGGTCTCATCCATGTGTATATTCTTCTATTGTGGTTATTGAATAAGGTGTTAGTTATGGCCAACTCATGCTCGGTGCAGATTTCCATCAGCCTGCTTCCTCGATCATTCCTTTCACCTGATCCGAAATCTCCTACTATCTTCCCTTCTCTTCCTTTTCCTACCACAGCTTTCCCATCTCCCATTACTATAATATTCTCATCACTCCTGACATACATCAGAATTTCGTCTATTTCTTCGTAGACCTTTTCAACATCTTCATCATCAGCTTGACTGGTAGGCATATAGACTTGTACCACTGTGGTGCACGTAGGCTTTGTATGGTTTTTTGCTACAATAATCCGTTCACTATAGTGCTCATAATTTTCCACCCGCTGTTCACGTTTTCTACTTAATACGAGACCAACCCCCGCATAGCCATTGTTTGGTTTAGTGCTAACGACCCTATAGGATCTTGACCAAATGTTCTGTTCTTCCTGCAGGCGTATTTCACTAATCCCAACCAAATCAAACCTCAACCTATCCATTTCCCTTTCTATGTTTTCTGACCTTCCACTGTCCAGCAGACTTCTAACATTGCACGCTCCGATCCGTAGAATGACAGATTTCCTCTTTGTCACTTCTATGATGTTGACCCCCTCTCGAGTAGTCCCCAGCCGGAGATGCGCACGGGGGACTAGTTTACCTCCGGATCGGAATTTTACAGGAGAGGAGGCCATCACCACATGTAATTATGCATAGAGAGAGGTGCATATCCTCGGGATTAGCATTACGGCTGTTGTTTCCCGTTGCTTTCAGTCGTGCAGCAGAACGCGGTGTAGCCATTGGTTGGCTAATGTTATCAATATCTTAACCGTCTACCATACAAGTAAATAATTGATTTATTCTGAATGACTGCTACTCCCGTTTAGAATAAAGTAATAGAGTAATTCTACGAACAAAAATACTAACCTTCTACTCACAACTAAATACTAAAATTCTAGTAAAGAAAAATCCTAAAGTTCTACCAACTACGAAATACTACCACTAAAACAGTCTATCACCAGGCACACTCATATGGACCCTCATACACGACAGGCTAATGAAACAATGAAATAGCACTAATGAGCAAATTAACTGTCACCAGACACACACAAACGGCCCCTCCCCCATCACAGGCTAATGAAACAATAAACTATCACTAATAAACAATGTAACTGTCACCATACACACTCATATGAACACCTACACATCACATATGAAACAATGAACTATTATAATCAAAATTGTAACTGTCACCAGACACATTCACATGGGCCCTCACACATCACAGTCTAATGAATCAATGAACTACTCTAATATACAATGTAACTCTCACCAGGCACACTCATATGAACCCTAACAAATCACAGGCTAATGAAACAATGAACAAGCTGTAATAAACAATATAACTGTCACCAGACATACGTACATGATCCCTCACATAACACAGGCTAATGAAACAATGAACTATATCTAATGTACAATGTGACTGTCACCAGACACACTCACATGGGCCCTCACACACCACAGGCTAATGAAACAATGAACTAGCACTAATAAACAATGAAACTGTCACCAGACACACTCACATGGACCCTCACACATCACCGGCTAATGAAACAATGAAGTAGCACTAATAAACAATATAACTGTCACCAAAACACTCACATGGGCCCCCCACACACCACAGACTAATGAAACAATAAACTATATCTAATATACAATGTAACTGTCACCAGACACACTCTCATGGGCCCTCACACACCACAGACTAATGAAACAATGAACTAGCAATATACAATGAAACTGTCACCAGACACACTCACATGTCTCCTCAGATATCACAGGCTAATGAAACAATGAACTAGCACTAATAAACAATTTAAATGTCACCAGACACACACACATGGGCTCTCACACATCACAGGCTAATGAAATATTGAACTAGTTTTAATAAACAATGCAACTGTCACCAGACACACTCACATGGTCCCTCAGACACCACAGTCTTATGGAAGAATGAACTGTATCTAATAAACGAGTAACTGTCACCTGACACACCTACATAGACCCTCACACACCACAGTATATTGAAACAATGAACTAGAATTAATAAACAATGAAACTGTCACCAGACACACTCACATGTCTCCTCAGATATCACAGGCTAATGAAACAATGAACTAGCACTAATAAACAATTTAAATGTCACCAGACACACACACATGGGCTCTCACACATCACAGGCTAATGAAATATTGAACTAGTTTTAATAAACAATGCAACTGTCACCAGACACACTCACATGGTCCTTCATAATAATGTTATTGGTTTTACGTCCCTTTTAACTACACTGGCTTTTAGAGACGCCGGGGTGCCGGAATTTTGCCCCGAAGGGGATCTTTAACGTGCCAGTAAATCTACTGACACGGCTCCCTCGCATTTGCGCACCCTCAAATGCCAGCTGACTGCGCCAGGTTTCGAACCTGCAACCTTGGGCTCAGCAAGCGAGAACGCTACCCCTGAGCCACGCAGCCAGGCACATGGTCCTTCAGACACCACAGTCTAATGAAACAATGAACTATATATAATAAACAAGTAACTGTCACCTGACACACCCACATAGACCCTCACACACCACAGTCTATTGTAACAATGAACTAGCACTAATAAACAATGTAACTGTCACCAGACACACTCACATGGACCCCCACACATCACAGGATAACGAATCAATGAAATAGCACTAATAAACAATGTAACTGTCACCAGACACACTCATATGGACCCTCACACATCACAGGGTAACCTATAACATGCATCAATAACAGTCATTATAACATATTGTATCAACGGGGTTGGCATCAGGAACGGCATCCGACCGTAAAATCCGGCAGTGTACGCCAACTGAAAGATCTTCTGGTGTCCCTGTGGTATCTGATACCCAAGATAACTTCTTACAACTTTAGGAATCCATGATTTGTTAGGTTGCAGCAAACTTCGATTATTTTTGTAAGCTTAAAACAAATGTCCACTAATTTGAAAACGTTTGGCCACAAATGCTACAATACGTTATGGAGATTTCTGTGATTTTGAATCATATCAACCAGTTAAGAGAGTGTCTGTACCGAATTCCACTGTTACCCCACAAAAGGCACGTTCCAGCACATACCTTCTAGACTACGAATAGGCCGGATATAAAACCGATTGAACGTTTGGCATTCTATTTAAATAAGATGTTTCGCCCTACATAATTGCATTCCTGCAGTGTACACCAACTAAAGAATCTGCTGGTTTCCCTGTAGTATCTGATACCTAAGATAAATTCCAACAAATTATGGAATCCATGCTTCTCCGGAGGGTGGCATTGTTGTGGGATAATTGTGGACCTATATTATAATAGACAGGTAGTTATAGCATAATGACCCGTCATGGCAAGTTTAAAAGAACTTGAAAGTATTACTGTATAGCCTTACACTAGGATAATATCCCTGTCCTCAGAGCAAATAATTGACCCCGGGTTAGGTGGCAGGGTTAAGAAGACCAATGACAAGCATCGATAGCGTTTTTCATTGAGACCCAGTTGCCAGCAACGTAACGAGACATCGGTGAGGCCAGGTCAACAGTAATGTTCCCGGAGAGAGTTATACAGGACCGGATGTGACGTGGCTACACTCGTTAACTCGCCTACATGGCAGCACGGAGAGCGGAGGAGCTTTCCCAAAAGGTTTGGAAATATTTCAGACACCACCACTACCACCCAATTCACCACCCCCTTGTCACCAGTTTT
Organism: Meconema thalassinum; assembly: GCA_946902985.2. Lineage (NCBI taxonomy): Eukaryota > Metazoa > Arthropoda > Insecta > Orthoptera > Tettigoniidae > Meconema > Meconema thalassinum. The sequence goes on from OX336389.2 coordinate 795,386,214, forward strand.
ATCGTAATTTAAGGAAAGAAACAATTTTCAACATCAAGGGACTTCGTGCGTTGAAATAACGTACATTGCACAGCGGTTAATATTAATATTTTATCACTCTGGTTTCAAGAGTGGTAAAGTTTATATTGCTATGACTGTGTTTTATACGTCAACTAATTGCATTTGGTCGTAATAAACATGGTGCCAGTTAACCCATCAGAAGTCCTCAATGAGTCAGAAATGTTAAAGAGAAATACCATGAAACAGCCTCTCATTTCCCTATTTTAAAGCGAAGCGTAAACATTCACGCTCTACGACAACAAGGGGGTGTCTAAATCCAGATATCTATGGTTTGAATCCCGGCGCTGACAGCAACCATACTAAGTGTGGTTTCCTAAACACTCCCTTAACTCAAATGCTGGAATAGTAGCTTATTCAATTCCCTGTCACCTAACCCAATCCATGTTCTAAATAATTACCATTACAAACACTATTACAGTCATCAAAGGAATACAATTCACAATACACATTTTTCACACACAAGTGCTGGGGGATCATGATCGTGTTGTCCCAAGCCCTAAAATGAATAAGTTATGCCCTATATTCCTACTATTTATTTTATGTATTTAATGAGTTCAAAATATAAGGACGCAGTTGTTGTCCTATGGTAGAGGCCGAATTCTTTGACGTGCTTCCATGGAGTTCCAGCAGTCAACTGCATTTCCACAGCACACTGCAAGAAGAGCAGGAAAAACACGCTCTTTAGTTGCTTGTCAACTTGTGAATTGTATTTTCAGCAGGCGTTCTAGACGTCGTTAGGTGTGAGCAAATAAACTGATAAAATATAATTTATCAATTAAATGTTGTTATTTAATGGTTATATTCTAGAAAAGTATTTAACCAGAGACACAGCAGAAACCTAGAGGAGATATTGGTGTTCAATTTCTAGGCCAAGAAAGGAGATATTCCTCCAAGAGAATTGTCATTCTCTCTGAACGTGATATCTAAATAACTATCAGTAATCCATCTTCTATGGTCATGGGTTGAGAATCCAATCCCATCGTTCATGGGTTCGATTCCCACTCAGCCAAGAAATTAAATTCTGATCTATGGGTTGTGGAGAGGTACAGTCAGTCTCGTGAGGCAACACTGGGAAGAGGTGTGTTCATATCTCCTCCTATCCATTCTGGAAGTAGTTTTCAGTGGTTTCCCTCTTCTACTCCAGGCAAATGTCTTAAGGCCACGGTAGCTTCCTTCCCAATGTTAGCATCATGGTGGTGGTGTTATTTTATACAGCTAAACAAGAAAGTTATCCACCCGTAGATTCTAGCTACAATTACAAATACACACACTACTACAAACACCACAATATCATAGATTATTATCAGACACACCCCAATAACTTAATTAAAATATTTACTAAACATCAGTTATGCATATTTAGTTTGAAAATTTCAAATTTAGTTATTTGTGATAAGGACAGACTCATTCGAACTCAGATGGAGTCATTTTACTGGTGGACCACCTTCTGTGGTCCACAAAGTTACTGGATGTGTCAGAGACAGCCACAGTTCTCTGAATGGAGACATGTTTATCTGTATAGCCGGTTGATCAGAATTATCGTTTTAGTGAAACTTGTTCATGAACGACCAAAGAGCCTTCATGAAAGATGGCAAATTTTGGAACCAGAATGTAGTGAATATTGAGAGACTTAACCATTAGAAGTTTACTTGCAACTTCAAGTTGGTATTGCATGTCTGGTTACGTTTTCACGCTCGACTGTTTGTGCCTTACACATCTCCAGTTTATTGGTTTTGAAGGGTTCTAAGTCTCACACAGGAACGAGTTTTGAGGATTACCTTCATACAACTCAATCAGCATGAGCCTTATGCTGGTCGGTCGATATCAAAATAGTTATGAGTTGACATGTTCACCCTTTGCCATAAGCTATTGAACTAATTTTACGCACTTCTCCATCATAATAGAAAACTCTAAAAATTTGACTATACAGGTTGGCCCTTCTGAGAGTCATGATGTGCCATTTTTCCGGTGTTCATCACTGTATTTTAACATAGGTTTTCGGTTTATCTGGTTTAACGCGTGATGCCCAGTATCAATGTAAAATGTCAATTTGGTTCCAAGTGCGAACAAAAAATTATTTAAAGTGAAATTACATGTGTCCAATCGATGAAGTGGTGTCAAATTAGTCTAAAGCGGTATTCAGTTCCAGGATATTTACTGACAGTGACTGAACAACTTGGGGACGTAATTGTTCGTGTATACCAGTTGATTCAGCAGCCGGTTCCAATATCGTTTGCTGCAGCCCAACAAACTTGTGTTGGCAGGAAGGTCGATAGTTCTCTGCTTGCATCCCGTATGGTACTAATGCACTGCAAGAAAATCCTGCAAACGACACCAAACCCTATTATGTTTCCACCGATATGACTACAAATTCCAGAGAAAAATAATAGTGTTCAGTATAGCTTGCGGGATATGCTTTCAGTGCATTACTACCATACGGGATGCAGACAGAGAAATATCGAACTTCCTGCCGACACGCGTTAATTGGGTTGCAGCAAATGATATTGGAAGGGGTTGTTGAATCATCCGGTATGTACTGGGCCGATATTAGAAACATCACAGGTAGGTGTGCATGCCATGTTTCCAATTCCCCTCCACCTGTACAGGAGGTTTTCTACAGTGATGGGGCATATGTTACACGCCGGGCGGGGTAGTTTTTGCAGCGCGATCGGTTAGAGAAGATATGAAAACTCAGTGTGTACACTGACCTGTGCTGCTCGAATTATTACTTTAGTATTCATATTGTCCCCATTAACCAGCAGTGAATCAGATGACCCGGCGAAAACATCGCAATTCATGCCGATAACACAAGACATATATAAGGTAGAGAACAAAAATGATTGAGGTCTGGGTTTGAATATTAAAAAAATGCCGGTGGATACGAGAACTCAAGTAGTCTCAGGGGTGGTTAACAGGCTATAGGTGTAACAGGTTAAATCAACCCACTCCCAAACCTAAATCAAAGCAATAGCACAACAGAAATTAGAATATAAGCAAAAAAAAAGATAAAATAAGCATCCTTTTATTGGCAACTCATCGACCAACACATAAAAATAGAAATCCCTAAAGCCTGTCATGCCTCGGAGATACGGTCTAAATTAAAGCTTGATGTGGATCGATGCAAAAGAAAAATATTTAAAGTCCAAATAAAAAGAAAATTAAGGTTTAAATGGTCAACGAATCTCCTCGGTCCTATCCTTGGATATAAATGAAATTAGGAGATCCTCGAAGAAAATTAAATATAAAAACAGTTTAGATTCGGTCATATCTGACTATGTGATCCATTAAACACCCTGAATGTCCGTCAGGTGGTGTTTCCAGTCTATCACAAACACACTCACTTGAGATTATGATTAATGAAAAATCTATAAAAAATGTATCTTGCCTCGGTGTAAAAGTATAGATCTCCATTCTAATTAGTGCAACCAATGAGAAAAGTAATTAACTAGATCACCAATTATTAACAGTACTTATTGCCGTAGAAATATTGGTCTAGCTTGACCACTAAATCAAGATTAAATTCACTATTTACAATTATTATACAACTTGTTATCTACATTCTTTCAAATAGAAGAATACATTTTATTAGTAGAATATCCATGCTTTCCAAATCTATCAGACACTCATCTCAGGTCTATGTCTCAAATATGATGATATCCAAATTATTTTGCAAGTTATTTCAGAGTCTCATTACCCTTATTACTCACAATGTTGCAACAAATGTGCATCCCTCATTATCATTTGTACAAAATTCAAATTTTATGTTTCTATAATATGTGACAACTAAGTGATTCTGTTTCTTCCCATTCCCATTGTAATGTAGTCCACTTGATTAAATGCTAAGTGATTAGACTATCATTTATACGCTTATATCAATGCTTAATTTACAATCATTTGCCTATACTTCACGTAGTCATGCCGTTTTGAATGACCTCACACCAATAATGATTATTATAAGTAATATATATCTTCTTTTATATTCACCACGTGTTTCACTGGCCTACTATCTTTCTTTTTTATTAAACACCAAGATTAATCTTCAAACCATTGTCGAATTGTTCACAGCATATGTGAATTATCACCTTAAATTATTCTCTTACTTTTTGATCTCTTTTCCTTTTTTTAAATAAACACACCAACTTCACAGTTTTAGTGCAGAAAAATGTATAATTATTACCCTATAATCAACATGGCTTCCCTTCGATCACATAATTGGCCTGTATAAATTATAATATATGTAGGCCTGACTAGAAGCAATGTCAAATTTATAAACGCTCAAGCAAAAATGGCAAAACGAGCTTGAAATAATTTAAATTCCCAAAGAAAAGAGTATGGGAGAAGAAAATATGGAAGTATTGAACTGATAATCTACTTAGCAAATCATATTAATATCCGCCAATATCCGAAGTTAAGATCCAAGAATTTAAACCTAAATTTTACTATAGCTCTCAATATCAAATTAGTTACAGGCATCTAGCATATTCCACCGAAAATACAGTCGAATAGACTATCAAGTATTCGACCAAAACTATAGGCTTGCTCCTTTGAAGTTCCAACGTCCAAAAGTAGCAAAATCCTATCATCCGAATTTGAGATGGATTTATAGAATATCCGAAAAATATTAACTGGATCGTAGAATAAGGCAATGTGGGTTATATTCTTCCAACATCCAATAGCCTATCCATGTGAAATATTACATCAGATATCCTTCGTAGACGTAGAATAATTCTGACTATTAATGATAATAATAATCATCAGTCAATCAAATAATTCACCACTGATTTGCTTAATCCAATACCTTCACCATCTTATCTAAATTCAATTCTACTTCCAATTCAACGTTAGTTCAATATTAGCTCAATTCCATGATATAGTGTAATACTGAGTAGTCAAACCACTCACTACTAAATGAAGAAAAAGTCTGGCTCACCAACTCAAAGAAATAAGAAAAGATGGTACAACGTTAGTAGACCTATGTTCCTGGTGTGAAGAATTTCCAGATCCACTGATGAAATCCCCATCTTCATCCAGTACCAACCGCCCCCAAATCCAAAGCTGCTGGAATTCATCTTCTTCAGTCTTCATCCAAAATTCTTGTAAGAACTGAACCCGGGACCTTCCAGCCCCATGGTGGCTATCTCCATCTCACTCGATGTAGTCATCATGGTGTTCTCATGGCTTCATTCTGGCGTGGCTATCACTCCATCTCGTTCCCTTATGTATCGGCTCAGTGTTCCATATTTTCAGTAAATATTCCCATTTCCAAATTTTTCACATACACTCCAATAGCACAAGTTGGAAAATGCCCTAATTCCATTCTGGAAATTACAAGTCTCTGCGCCAAGCACAGTTCATATTGGAACACGACTCTTTCTATCCACTAGTCTTCACAGCTGTATATTGGCAGTCAGTTGAAAGCATTCACAGCTATTCATGAATAGTTTGCATCCTCAAATCACACAATGCATTAGCGAGTCGTCCTACGTTGGCAAGTGCTCGATTATTCCCGAACGTTCGTTCATACAAGATGCCGTAATGTAGCCCGCTTGTAAAGTTATCTCATTTTCAAGCCTAAAGCATCTTCATAATTATGCACACAAAACTCGGACGTCTAATGTTTCGATTGCGCACGGTAACTTCGGCGATACGTAATTGTAGGGTCTTTCATTGACTAGTACAATCCACTCCCGATACACGGCAATATAGCACTCACGGTCCTCCGCAATCACGACCGGATATGAAACCACTCACGATCCGCACGACGGAGTACTGTATCGTACGCGCACAACAAGCATCTGTCTGTCTGCAAGTTGCTGTAGACAAGGCCTGACCACGTGGTCAGCTGGAGCGCGCTCTTCCGGAGATAGAATTCAGATACGCGTTACGGCACTCAACCTAGTGGCCGCGCACACAGCGATGACATACAGTGCTGGCGGAGTTGCCAAACCGCGCTTATATTGGTGGACTATGTTGGGCACAATATACGTGCGATTATCCTCTCTAGTGCTTCAACTGACCATCGCTCTAGTCTAATCTGAGGTCGATCTATCACCTGAGCACATACAATTACGCTTTAAACAACATTCTGTTAGCAATGAGAATTAAACGACAGTTTCCACTGACACTGGACGACGAGTGTCACACCTAACGAACCAACATTACTTGGGTTGACTTTTATCTAAGGGGCAGATGACCTCGCAGATTCTCCCCTTAAAAAACAATAACTAACTATTACTAACTGAATTTACTTACAGATTAAAAAACGCCAAATGAATACATATTTTTAAACGCCGGAGAAATAGCGCCTGATGACTCTTAGGTGGGACATTGTTTATATACTGAGAAGAAGAACCGGTCGCGGTGGCTGAGAGCACTAACGCGCTACCTCCTGCCTCGCTGGCATCGGGAGAGCGTGGATTCGAATTCCATCATGGCCGTTCTGAATATGGTTTTCGTGGTGTCCCATTTTCACCACCATGCAAATGCCGGGACGGTTCCTTTCAATAGGTCCATGGCCAATTTTCTTCCAAAATCCCTTCCCTGACCCGTCCTGAAAAGAAAATGCATGGCCATTGGCTGTATTAATAAAATTACTACGTACTCAGAAGAAAGTTATATCTTAGTTCGCTCAACTGCTTGCAAGGAACTTAAGATAGAGTTGATTAGTACATATTGTGGTTACTTCAGAACGGTTCGCCTTCGCACGCATGCCATATGTGCAATGCTCATTATGGTAGAAAACTTAGTTATATTATGAGCGCAATTTGTTGAGAATGTAATATCTTCATTAGCAGTTAAAGTAAGGTAAAGATGCACTGATAGGAAAAAAAACACGGAATCTCTACTTAGTATAAAACAAAGTCCCCGATTCCTGCTTGTTACGGGTAAACTCGAGAACCTCTGGATGGATTTTGATGCGGTTTCCACCATTCTGTAAAGGATATCTCGAGGATTATTTCTGAAGAAAATAATTTCTTTATGATCAAAGGAAGCCGAGCTGTAATGATTTCAGTGGAAAAGTCGAAAAAAAAACTGGCGTCCGAGCGGTTTGTAAGCTTTCGCTGGGCAAACCGTTAAAAATATCTAAATACTATGAGTGTAAGAATTGTTCAGCTTGAAAAGTTCTACCAAAAGTCCGGGAGAGCATACGTCTATCTAGTTGTTGTTGTTGTTTTAAGGGGCCTAACACCTAGGTTATCGGCCATATGTCTATGTTCAATACATCGCCCACTATAAGCGCTTTTCCTTTTTTTTCTTCCAAACATGTCCATCCAACTACTGAGGCGACAGAGTACGAGCTAGCTAAGGGCGAGTCTATCATCTCTGTTACAGCCTAACAAGCGGGCGAACCTATTGCCCCAGATAAAAGCCAGCAGCAAACCGTCCAGTCGTGTTGAGTTAATACTCCTGAGAATGGAGGTTGTGTTTGGGGTTTCTTCATTTCGCCTGTGAAACACAGTCAAGTTAAAATTGGACGGAAGGGGGATTTGAGTTTCATTCACCTCGCAATTCCCTGGAAGTGCAACTCTCATTTCGCCTGTGAACTTTTCGTTCCGCAAAATTCACAGGTAATTTAAGATTGGACGGAAGGGGGATTAAATTATATTAAATTATACTGATTGGCCTATGATCTCTACTTAGTATAAAACAAAGTCCCCGATTCTTGGATATCACGGGTAATATCGATAACCGCTGAATGGATTTTAATGCGGTTTTTACCATTCTGTAAAGGATATCTCGAGGAAGGTTTCTGTAGAAAATAATTTATTTATGACCAAAGGAAGTCAAGCACTAACGATTTCAGTGAAAAGGTCGAAAAAAACTGCAGTCCGTGCGCTTTTTAAGCTTACGCTGGGCAAACCGTTACAAATATCTATATACTATGATTGTAAGAATTGTTCAGCATGAAAAGTTCTACAAAAAAGCCCGGGAGAGCATATCTCTATCTTCAATACATAGCCTACTATAAGTGTTTTTACGTTTTCACTTCTTCCAACAATCTCCATTCAGTTACTGAAGTGACAGTTTACGAGCTAGCTAGGGGTGAGTCTATCACCCCAGTTACAGCTTAGCTAGAAGACGAGCGTATTGCCCCAGGTACAGCCAGCAGCAAACTGTCGAGTCGTGTTGAGTTAAAAACATTAAAGAGTCGATGTGTTTGGAGTTTCCCTGGAAGTGCAACTCGGCTTTTCTTCATTTCGCCTGTGAACTTTTCGTTCCGCAAAATTCACAGTCGTGTTAAGATTGAACGGAAGGGGGATTTGTGTTTCATGCACCTCGCCATTCTTAAATTACGTCTGACAAGAATTCGTTGCACATGCATCTCCATGATAATATAATTAATAGCCCAGTTAGTGATATAACCCATCATGCCGAGAAGTAAAACGGATATTGGTCGTTGTTCATTGACATTGGAAAAAAGCACTTATCACTTAATGCATTCATAACTGTTCCCGGGCGAGGCCGGGTCGAGTTGCTAGTGAAGTATAAAATAATAACACAATGTTCAGTAAAGAACATATAGCCTACTTTCTCCTAAATGCATGGGTTTAGTTATAACTCTTTGTACTTTTCAAGGAGTATAATTGAATATTGGTTGTAATAGCTTGTTAAAATACAACGTGCTATACAGATATTATACGTTGATTGCCTGAATCCTCATATGAATTATAAATACACACACTAATACAGCCATCACAATAGCGCAGGGTACCAGACAATATTCGACACTCACCCAAGTACATGGGTCTAAATGACCATGATGTCCATTCATCTCAAATGAAACAAAAACAACAACAACAACATCTTTCTATCCAAATCCTTCCACGTATAAAAGTACACACACTAGTAAACCTACAGACCTCACAGTGACACAGGTTATCAGACAATTTCTACACACACCCAAGTACTCAGTGCTACAAGACCATGATGCCGCAAAACCCCTAGAGAATCAACAACAAAAGCAAGAACAACAATAGACTCTACCGCGGATCAAGGACAAAGAATTTTAATCGCTGTAGTCGAGTGTTGAAATTTGTGGTGTTTTGAGGTCAGCTCTATACCAATATAATAAAGCTGAAGAGTTTGTGTGTTTGTTTGTGTGTTTAATCGCGCTAATCTCTGGAACTACCAGTCGGATTCGAAAAATTCTTTTTTATATGATAGCCAGATTCAAGAGGAATAGTTTAGGCCATGTTAAATTTCAGACAGACCACTCAATTCCCTGCATTTAGGCCCTTTAACACAAATCTACACCGTTTCACCGATCTGAATAAAAATGTGTATACTTACCCTTTGGAACCCTGTGAGTAACATTGTTTATATGAAATTCCGGACAGACCACTCGAATCCCTGCATGTATGCCCTTCGGCGCAAATCTACACCGTCTCACCAATCTGAACCAAAATTTGTATACCTACCCTTTGGAACCCTACGAGGAACACTGTCTGCATGAAATTTTGGACAGACCACTCCATTCCATGCATTTAGGCTTTTGGTACTGTACCCGTTCGTCCTGGGGATGCGATGACCCATCTGCTATAACATCGCATTCCTGGAGTTCCAGGACAGAGCGGAGTTAAATGAACCTCTAGTCAAATAAGGAATGTGTCGGAAATTCAGCTGAGTTATCGAAAAAGCAGTGGGTAACACGAGACAAAGTATCTCTAGGGTCGTTACGGGCTTAAGTTTAATAAGAAAATAATGCAAATATAAATGGGCGCCATCAACTGAATTCCTAGCAAACCACCTCCTTTCCGGTTAAGCCTTACTCAAGACAAGGAAAGAAAAAGGAAAATCACACCATCATCAGATCACAACTAAGATAAAAACAAATTTATTTCACTTTGATAGTCAGACAGACATTTTAAATATTCATCCTACCTGAGAGTATGGTCGAATGCCAACGTTAAATTGTCATTGTCCAAAAATCGAACCATCTCTTTTCTAATCAAAAATATTCCATCCACATAGAACAGGAAAAATCTCTAAAGTTCTCTTGGGTTCTCAGGATCACTGTAGCACTATGTCTTTCGTCACTGACATTTGGGAAACCTGAGACCTAATTTCTCTTTAATTTAACATCATAAATGTGGATTTGAAAAAGTTATTAATCTGTCTATACATACACATATTATAATCACATATATTAAACATCACGTAATTTATGGCTTGCATGGCATAATTTAAATGTTGAACATGTTAGTCAAATGCTCCTAAACATTGAATAATTAATTTACACTATTTACATTATATTTCTCACATTAATTCTCATCTCAAAATTCTACATATTCCTGTCAGAATCATTAATTCATCACCATTACATCATTTAAATCCTCAACTCAAGTAGCAATTCCTCAAATTATATCTCAATTAAATTTATTTAATTCCATATAAATTCATTAATCATCAGCTTCTTTAGTTAATTATCACCTTCTAATTCAGTTATTCATCATCTATCCAATCATCTATTAATTTACTTAAATCAGTTTAATTATCCAATCTTTAATTCATCCATCTATTTAATTCATTGATTTATTCCAAAATTTAATTTATCAAATTTAATTAAATTTCAATCTTCTGGTTATTTAGATTTTCATTATTTCATCTAGTCATTCTGATTTTTATTTCATTAGGTCAGATCATTAATATGCTTAAATCTCAGATTATTATTTCATTAATTATTATTCTCAGAAAATCTTGTATTATCAACTTTATTTATTTGTTTAATTTCCTAACAAATTGTTTAATATGGTTTATAGAACGTTGTCTTACAGTTTTATTACTTCCAAGTTATATCTCGTATTTAATTTATCATGCCAAAAATATTATTGCCTTCACGACATCACGTTGGATCTAACTATCCACAACGACATTATATATCCTCAATTCTTCAAATATCACATTTGAATACAACAATTATTCCACAAAAACTCCATAAATATTCAGCACATACAGCATGAATCTCAACAATTACGCTAGACTGGGTACGACAACCTCATGTCTGCTTCAAAATACATTAGCAACGTTGCTACTATCACATGGCAACTTCTACAAAATGCCTATCACAAACTTCACTTAAGCATGTTGCATGATCTACAAAAAATATATAACTGGCTTCAAATTATCAACGCACACAATCTCCAATAACTGTAATTACTCTGATCACATCTAGACAACTTCTTAAACAATTGGAAAAAATATTACCTTAGTAATTCAAGATCTGCTTTCAAATAGCATAAATTCTCTTACAATTCTCATAATTCACATCACAGAAAAACACCAATGTGCTATAATCTCTCATATCAAAATCTGCAATACTGATTTGCCTTAAAATAAATCTGACCATTAATGATTCATCTTACAAGATTCAATTACTTTAACTCCTTCTCCAAGGTATCAAACACAATTATAAAAATCATCAAAAGCATCAGCTGTAACAGCTGTTAAACTGAAATTACTCTCAAAAGAGTATAGCAACAAAATATTGGATTGGCAAACAAGAATTACTAAACGCAATCCTGCTGACATTTATCGTTACTTTATTTAACAAAATTTCGACTGATATGTGACTAGTAGTTCCTTGTTTGATTCACTTACAATCTCATGTACACTCGGATGATAAAAATGAGTCCCTCTATGGCAAGTAAGATGAGTAACCACCGTACAGTCGTATAAATACGAAAGACCTCGCCTCGTCGACTAATCATGATAGTGCCCTAAACGACGGGTAAGATGAGTAACCACCATACAATCGTATAAATACGAAAGACCCCATCTCGTAGACTATATGAGTGAATGTACCAGATAGGAATCAACAAGTTTCAAGTTGTCATATAAAAGCGATATTCATTCACTAAAGTGAATAACTTCTTAATATCTCCAAACAATCCAATGGAAAAAAATCCCTACTGATGAATAATACACACTCGCTAGTATGCAATGAACTGACGAAGTAATTTTAGATAATCAATTGCAGATCACGAGTTCGAAATACTCGTTACACAAAAAAAACTATTCATGAAAAATATCCTTGCTGGAAAAATGTCTAAAAGACCAAACATCTGCTTAATAAAGCCAACCAATGGTGAGAATTTCGTATAATGATGCCTGCCATATCATATGGTCACGCCATATTCTAGCAAAAATTCGAAGCATATAAAGTCAAACCATGTCTAAATAATCGTATCAATCCTATTAGAAAAATATACATGTGTGCCCAGTATTCATGAAAATAATCGTATCAGGTAGTTATAACTCTTACAGTACCTTTTCATAATCAGCTGTTATTAAATTTCCAAGATCGTCGATTTTCTCTATATAATGAATTTCTCGAATGATCGGCGTGAATATCATTCCATCCATGAAATGACGATTGCCTTCGAATTCCCAAGTGAATCAGCTGGTGGACCTCCTCTCGTCAGGAATCGAATCCATCGCTCTGCGGTGCCATCGCGTCTCTATCTGCGTTTACTCCGACATGATGAACTTCTGGTTACCCATAGCGGATATTGTCCAAATCCTCACGAAAAAGTTCATGGAAACAGCGGACCCCCTATTTCTCTTCTACGTTACGCCACTGTTCCATTAAATGTTCAGTTTGAGTTTCGAAAGTTCAATCTCCAATAACTGATAAGTCTCACTTTCGTAAAAATAAAATTTTATATGAGAGTGTCTAAGTTTATGAAACACCCTGTAGTTGTGTTCATACTCGGTAATTTACAAAACTGCATAAGAAATAATTTCATTAATGCACGAGCTAATGTTCATCAGTGCATATGCTTACAACATTCCGTTTGCTTGAAATTGTTAATGTTACTTGGAATGCGTTATGAAAAGCATAGTCGTAATGTTATTCAGAAAAACTGTGTTCAGACTGCGTTGAAATGCAGCTTAGAATAAAGTTCTCCAACTACTCGCAATGCTGTTCTAACATCCCGGCCGTCTATGCTTGCTTGCTCGGCAAGTCCGCCTGGATCAATGACCTGCTTGTCGTTCGCTGCTCGGTGATGTTGAAACTGTCGCCTACACTTTTGCCGTGACAGTTTCGGTTCGCTACGCGACCTTCACCATGCGTTTGGCTTGCGCTACTGAGCTCGACCCTGCTTGCTCGGCTGACAGAGCTCCACTGAATGTGTCCGCACTGTCTTTACTCTTATCTGCCTGGCGCAGACACGTGGCGTTCACCCCACCACTATGCTCTCGCGTCACAATTATAATCTCGAACCCTCATCATCTCGGCTATTACGTTATAAAATAACTTAAGGGTTATCTAACTTCCTTAAAATTATTACCACATATAATGCATGTTATATCTTCTCTTCTAAGATGTTTAAATACCATATTCCATATAGATCTTAATAAAGCTTCATAATTCTGTCCATAATTCCATCTTCTTACAGATGTCAGTGCCTTCTTGATCCTAGATCTACTACGTCATCCTGACATTCCTCTTGACTCGATCTGGGCGCTATCTTTTCTTAACTCTTCCCAAAACCTCAACTACGGCTTAATGTCTGCTGGCGTAGCCGATAGCCTAAACTAGGTATCGGGTACATCTCTCCCGTACATCTCCTTTTTTTATCAGGATTGAGAAAAAATTACACTCTCAGGCATTCTATATATAATACATGTACACGATAGCTCTACAATTCCCTTACTCAGCATGATGGTATTTCCTAATGCTAGCTGCATTAAAAGTTCTTACAACTTCATCAGTATCCATTCTGACAATCTTGTAGCTATTATTCTGGTATGTTTGTTCAATACGGAATGGACCAGCGTACAATGGAGCAAATTTATGGTAGATCTTCAGTTGAAGGTTCGAAGTGACTGGCTTCCTAATCAGCACCTCATCATTTTCTTGAAATGGCTCGTGGAACCTCCTTCCTGCCTGTCTCCTGGCTCTCTTCTCCACCTGTCTTCTGAGTCTCTCTCCTGCCATCTCGACTCTTCTTTCTTGTGTGGGTTGAGGATCTACTGGTGCCCTCACGACTCGGTCCCATGGTCTATCCGGTTTCAATCCATGATGAAGCATGGACGGAATCTGTCCTGTGCTTTCATGTACTGTGGAATTCAAGCATTGACTTATGATGGGTATCACTTCCATCCATCTATGGTGTTGCCTTGACACATATAAGCGACACATCTTACTGATTTCCGGCATAATTCTTTCGGCGGGATTTCCCTCTGGATACCGTACAGAATTAAACACATGCCTTATTCCTAAACGTTCCATAGCAGTAGAAAATTCCATACTAGTAAATTGTGATCCATGGTCACTCAACAAAACTTCAGGTTTCCCCATGCTCGGAATAACTGTTTTCTCTAGTCTGTTTATCACGTACTTGGATGTAGTTTCTGTATAGGGAATAGAGATACGTATTTAGAAAATACGTCTACCGTTACCAAAACGAACTGATTTCCTTTCGTCGAACGAGGAATCGGACCGAAAATGTCCGTAGCGAAAGGTTCTCTTGGCTTGCTGGGTAATAATGATCTAGGAACCTCTTTCATTAACTTAGATGAGTATTTACTTCGCTGACAACTGTCACAGGTCTTTATGACGTCGCGAATCGTTTGTCCCATTTGTCTCCAAACGAAGGTTTCTTGAGCGAGAGCCAAAGTCTTGTCTACACCTACATGAGCTGCAGTTCGGTGTATCATCCAAATAACTGGTTTGACAAGCTTGGGTGGGATCACTACTCTAAGTTTAGTATGATCTTGGTCGATATATTGGCATATAACACCTCCCATAATATGATATTTTCTAGCCTCTATCTCAGTTCTTTGAAAATCTGGATCAGCGTTGTCCATCCTGCGTGTCAAAAAACGGTAAATTCTTCGCAAAGGTGCATATCTCTTCTGAGTTTGCGCTAACAACTTTAACTTTTCTAGAGTACCATTATCCTCCTGAATCAAATTTATATGGTTGACAATTACTTCCTCACAAGGGTTTCTGCTCAACACATCTGCTAACAGATTTAATTTCCCAGGTCTATGTACAACAGTTGGGTTGAATTGCTGTAAGAACAGAGCCCATCTGGTGATGCGGTCACTCGCTAAGTCTGTCTTCATAATAAATTGGAGGGCTTTATGATCTGTGATCACTGTTATGTCATGTCCAAACAACACCTTCTTCCACGTTTTAAGAGCATGAACCACTGCTAATGCCTCTAACTCAGTTGCATAGTAATTCTTCTCACAATTCCTGAGCTTGCGACTGGTGAAAGCTAAATACCTATGTTTCTTGTCATCATCCAACTGATATAGGATCCCACTAATACCTATTTTGGATGCGTCTGTCTCTACAAAAAATCTTCTTGTAAAATCTGGGTATTCAAGCTTGATATTTTGGATCAACATTTTCTTAGCCGCTAAAAATGCTTGATTGCATCTATCGTCCCATTTCCATCGATTTCCCTTCCTTAGTAAATCCTGCAGAGGTGCCATCGTTTCAGTATATTCGGGACAATGTGTTGAAAAGAACTGACACATGCCTAAAAACTGCCGTACCTCTTTAGTCTTTCGTGGGGTTGGAAACTCTGAAATTGCCATGATCTTCTTTGGATTGGGCATATAACCATCTCCATCGATTCTATGTCCAAGAAATTCAATTTCTTCATGAAAGAACTGACATTTATTGAAATTCACCTTGAAGTTCGTCCTCCTAAGATCTTCAAAAAGCATTTGAAGGTGCCTGATATGTTCTTCCGCTGTCTCAGACGCTATTATCAGGTCATCAATATAGCTTACCACATGCTCCTTAACTGCATCTGACAAATTTTCATCTAGTGCTCGGATCATCACCGGACCACTATTTTTCACTCCAAAAGGTAACCTATTGAATACATATGTTTTATGGTCAAACAAGAACCCTGTGTATTGTTTGCAGTCTTCTGGTAGCTCAACATGATAATAAGAACTAGTCAGATCGATTGTCGAAAAGAAACTCTTTCCTCTGAATCTGCGTAACAATTCACGAATAACAGGTGGTCTATCATGTTCAGGAAGAACTATTTCATTAAGGGCTCTAGCATCTAGGCATATCCTCAGCTTACCGTTAGGTTTCTTGACAACAGCTAAAGGATTCAAATAAGCAGTTGGCATCTTCTTAATTATTCCATCTTTCTCCATATCGCTTATCATTATGCTAACTTCCTCCTTCCATTTATCCGGAATGGGATATAAATTTTTATGGTATGGTTTGTCATCCATCAACTTGATGCTGTAGGTAAAATTTTCTATGAGACCTGGTTTGTCATTGAATATGTCCTCATATTCTGAAATTACTTGATCAAACTGTTCCTTGATTTCTGGATTTATTTTACTTGTCATGCCAGTTTTATCTTCTATAGACCTTTCAATACTGCATACTATCTCATCCAATATATCCTCTCTAAAGAATGTCATTTCCGATTCCTGATTTTCCATGACCCCTTCTTAAAAGTACATGCGCCTACTCTGCATATCTATGATCAGGCCACTCTCACTTAAGAAATCCACTCCTAGGATCATGTCAAAATGTAGTTGACCCACTACTAGGAACATCTGTTCAAAACTTCGGGTTCCAATCCCAACATCTAAAAGTAATTTCTCCTAATAATTTCAACTCATCCAGGCAACCTATGGATATCAAGCTCACCATAGCCCCCGTGTCTACAAGTGTCTTTATTTCCTTTCCCATGACTTCCACACTGATAACTGGCAATTCATGTCTATTTCCTCGGTGTACTATGTCTTCCTCCTCGATTAAATCCTCGTCCTTGACCTGATACGTTTCCACAATGATGATCGATTCCCAATGATAAGCATTTTTTTTAGAGTTAATTTGACGTTTTTTTTCCTTCGCCACTCGTGCTTGCTCGATTGACATCTCTGACTGTCTCTTCGAGTGGTGCACTAGGCTGTCTATCTTCTTGCCTCGACCTCTCATATCCACGATTATCTCGTCTTTCGTTAGGATCGTTTCTTCGGCCATCCTGCCTGTCGTTCCCATTATACTGTTGACCTTGGCTCCAGTTATTTCTGCCACGATATCTATTGTTGTATCGATTCCTGTCTTGATATCTGGAATTCTGGTTATAATTTCTATATCGGCTGTCTCTTGCTTCCTGATCGTATGGCCTCTCATATGGTCCTCTATATCGATCATTTCCTCGCACGTTACGGATGTTTCCTCGATTCCCTTCGTTCCTTCTGTTTTCCCAGGAATCTCTTCTGTCCGTTTGAGCTGCGTTGTCTACGACTACCGCATTCACCTCTTGCGTGTTTCTATTGTCGTTTCTTGTATTTCTAGGCGTAACTTGAGCGCTTGTATAGTCCAATCGCCGTAAAATGTCGTCATAGTGCTCAAGTGTGTTGGCTCCCGACGCTATGAGTGATCGCTCTACCTCAATCGGTAACTGTCTCGCTATAGCTTGCAAAAGCTCTTCTTCGGGCAATGGAGGAATCAGAAACTGTAATTTAGCCAGCTGTGACGTAAAATAATTGGCATAATGCGTCGGATGTGATGTAGAATAACGCTTCGAGTACATTTCCGCTCTTACGTTCAGTTGATCCTCGGCACTCCAAAATCTCCTCAAGAATGCGATTGCAAATTGCTCCATATTCGCAAAATTGCTTCTGAATGCTCTAAACCAAGTTAGCGAAGACCCGTCTAAGGCGCGTTCGACTATCCTTAGCTCTCTTTCTTTGGCTACTCTATGTTCCCCCATGTAGTCTCGAATATCTCGCAGAAATTCGACTGGTGTGACCCCTGTATTTCCCGAAAACTTCCTCGGCTTGTCATCCAGATTTCTGATAATGGTAACTGGACCTGAGTATCGTTCGCTTGTACCCAACGCACTCCTATTCGAACTTGGATTATCCTGAGGGGTTGAACTTGCCCTTTCGAATGTCACATTCGGTTGCATTTGACGGTCTTCTCCCATGCTAACTTCTTGATTACTCATACTGCGGTCTATCGCTGTCTGATTTATCAATGTTTCCCCTGATGTAATATTCTGACTGGTGAAACTGTTAAACATAGATTCAAGTTTAGTTATCCTATCTTCTGCCAATTTCTCCGCGGTCTTGACCTGAGTCTTCAACTCATCTAGCGACGTAACATTCTGCGTTTTGTTACTCTCGTCTAAATCGTTTTTCAACTTGTCAATCTTGTCTTCGCACGTATTCTTTACTGACGCGACTTGTTCCTTTTACAGATCAAGATCTGTTCTAAATAGAGTTGAATCTATCTTCATCGCTTCCTTGTTCTCCGTAAACCTCGCTTCTAAGTTTGCCATACCTGCGATTAATTTTTCATATAATCCTTCACGTTTCTCTTTTGCTTCGGCATCGACCTCACTATACCATTCTTCCACGATTGCACCGACTCTATTTTTGAATAAAGCTAAGTTTTCATTAACCTTTTGCTCTATATCGTCATCCATTTTCCTAATATCTTTCTGCAATTGATTCTCTAATGATTTTAAATTAGAATTAACCTCTCCTAAGACTTCCTCTTTAATGGTCCCAATTACTGTCTTTAAATCCTTAATCTCATTACCTAGATTCATCTCTAGACCTTTGATTTTAGTCTCGAAAGATACTTCGGTAGACCACTCTTGAATTTTGCCTACATCTGCCACTAAACCATCGATGTCGAATCTTAACTTCGACACATCCGATTTAATGTCTTTCTGTATAGACATAACGTCTGTTCTTAAAGTAAATATATTTTCTTCTCCTCTACTTTCTAATTCAATAATATTTTTTCTTAATATTTGAACATTTTCCTCTCCTTTCATATTTACTGCAATTATATCTAATTGTAAAGTTTTAAGCATCTCATTATTCTTTAAAGTTAATCTATTCTCTAATCTAGTTAATTGTTTTCTAACTCTGTGTTAGTTTCTTCACTACGAGCTTGTAATTTCTCTTCCAATGATTTAAAATTATCCTCACTATTTGACTGTAATCTTTCTTCTAATGATTTTAAATTTTCTTCACCAGTTGACTGTAACCTTTCTTCTAATGATTTAAAACTATCTTTCAAGTTAGCTTCACTAGCTTTCAAATGGCTTTCAGTACTAGTCTGTAATCTAGTTTCTAATGACATCAACTCATCTTTACTATTTGACTGTAATAATTTTAAATTTTCTTCAGTACTAGTTTGTAATCTGGTCTCTAATGACTTTAAATTATCCCCACTAGTTGATTGTAACCTAGTCTCTAATGACTTTAAACTGTCGTTCAGATTGCCTTCGTTACTAGCCTGTAATGCTTGTACATTTTCTTTACATCTAGCTTCTAATCTAGCTTCTGAACTATTTATCTGTTCTTTAACTTCCGTTTCCATCTTAGAAATAGTTTCTGCAATACCAGACATACCAGTCTGTAACTCTCCTAACACCTTAGCTAAATCTTCCGGCAACATAATTATATTTTCAATATACGTTTTATTCAGAGAGGTTAGACAACAACACATCACAATGTCTCAATTCCTGCATTCACTTGGGTATAGGAAAAAATGTCTTATAACTAACATGATATAATACTAATACGATTAACATGAACACTGGAATGGGCACACAAGTATATTGTCTGACTAAGTTTAATAAATTTTATAACACAATTAAATGAACTTGAGATCAATCTCTCAGTAATCTAAATCTGATGTGATTCCATAGAATAAACGAAATCGAAGCCCCACAAGTTGGATAAAGCCAATTCTCCCTCTCTCTCTGTACCCGTTCGTCCTGGGGATGCGATGACCCATCTGCTATAACATCGCATTCCTGGAGTTCCAGGACAGAGCGGAGTTAAATGAACCTCTAGTCAAATAAGGAATGTGTCGGAAATTCAGCTGAGTTATCGAAAAAGCAGTGGGTAACACGAGACAAAGTATCTCTAGGGTCGTTACGGGCTTAAGTTTAATAAAAAAATAATGCAAATATAAATGGGCGCCATCAACTGAATTCCTAGCAAACCACCTCCTTTCCGGTTAAGCCTTACTCAAGACAAGGAAAGAAAAAGGAAAATCACACCAACATCAGATCACAACTAAGATAAAAACAAATTTATTTCACTTTGATAGTCAGACAGACATTTTAAATATACCTCCTACCTGAGAGTATGGTCGAATGCCAACGTTAAATTGTCATTGTCCAAAAATCGAACCATCTCTTTTCTAATCAAAAATATTTTATCCACATAGAACAGAAAAATCTCTAAAGTTCTCTTGGGTTCTCAGGATCACTGTAGCACTATGTCTTTCGTCACTGACATTTGGGAAACCTGAGACCTAATTTCTCTTTAATTTAACATCATAAATGTGGATTTAAAAATGTTATTAATCTGTCTAAACATACACATATTATAATCACATATATTAAACATCACGTAATTTATGGCTTGCATGGCATAATTTAAATGTTGAACATGTTAGTCAAATGCTCCTAAACATTGAATAATTAATTTACACTATTTACATTGTAATTACAAATTACTTGTTTGTGAATTATAGAAAATTCACGGCTCATTGGTCATCGTTATCATCATCAAAATTAAATATTACTCACATTAATTCTCATCTCAAAATTCTACATATTCCTGTCAGAATCATTAATTCATCACCATTACATCATTTAAATCCTCAACTCAAGTTGCAATTCCTCAAATTATATCTCAATTAAATTTATTTAATTCCATATAAATTCATTAATCATCAGCTTCTTTAGTTAATTATCACCTTCTAGTTCAGTTATTCATCATCTATCCAATCATCTATTAATTTACTTAAATCAGTTTAATTATCCAATCTTTAATTCATCCATCTATTTAATTCATTGATTTATTCCAAAATTTAATTTATCAAATTTATTTAAATTTCAATCTTCTGGTTATTTAGATTTTCATTATTTCATCTAGTCATTCTGATTTTTATTTCATTAGGTCAGATCATTAATATGCTTAAATCTCAGATTATTATTTCATTAATTATTATTCTCAGAAAATCTTGTATTATCAACTTTATTTATTTGTTTAATTTCCTAACAAATTGTTTAATATGGTTTATAGAACGTTGTCTTACAGTTTTATTACTTCCAAGTTATATCTCGTATTTAATTTATCATGCCAAAAAATATTATTGCCTTCACGACATCACGTTGGATCTAACTATCCACAACGACATTATATATCCTCAATTCTTCAAATATCACATTTGAATACAACAATTATTCCACAAAAACTCCATAAATATTCAGCACATACAGCATGAATCTCAACAATTACGCTATACTGGGTACGACAACCTCATGTCTGCTTCAAAATACATTAGCAACGTTGCTACTATCACATGGCAACTTCTACAAAATGCCTATCACAAACTTCACTTAACCATGTTGCATGATCTACAAAAAATGTATAACTGGCTTCAAATTATCAACGCACACAATCTCCAATAACTGTAATTACTCTGATCACATCTAGACAACTTCTTAAACAATTGGAAAAAATATTACCTTAGTAATTCAAGATCTGCTTTCAAATAGCATAAATTATCTTACAATTCTCATAATTCACATCACAGAAAAACACCAATGTGCTATAATCTCTCATATCAAAATCTGCAATACTGATTTGCCTTAAAATAAATCTGACCATTAATGATTCATCTTACAAGATTCAATTACTTTAACTCCTTCTCAAAGGTATCAAACACAATTATAAAAATCATCAAAAGCATCAGCTGTAACAGCTGTAAACTGAAATTACTCTCAAAAGAGTATAGCAACAAAATATTGGATTGGCAAATAAGAATTACTAAACGCAATCCTGCTGGCATTTATCGTTACTTTATTTAACAAAATTTCGACTGATATGTGACTAGTAGTTCCTTGTTTGATTCACTTACAATCTCATGTACACTCGGATGATAAAAATGAGTCCCTCTATGGCAAGTAAGATGAGTAACCACCGTACAGTCGTTTAAATACGAAAGACCTCGCCTCGTCGACTAATCATGATAGTGCCCTAAACGATGGGTAAGATGAGTAACCACCATACAATCGTATAAATACGAAAGACCCCATCTCGTAGACTATATGAGTGAATGTACCAGATAGGAATCAACAAGTTTCTAGTTGTCATATAAAAGCGATATTCATTCACTAAAGTGAATAACTTCTTAATATCTCCAAACAATCCAATGGAAAAAATCCCTACTGATGAATAATACACACTCGCTAGTATGCAATGAACTGACGAAGTAATTTTAGATAATCAATTGCAGATCACGAGTTCGAAATACTCGTTACACAAAAAAAAACTACTCATGAAAAATATCCTTGCTGGAAAAATGTCTAAAAGACCAAACATCTGCTTAATAAAGCCAACCAATGGTGAGAATTTCGTATAATGATGCCTGCCATATCATATGGTCACTCCATATTCTAGCAAAAATTCGAAGCATATAAAGTCAAACCATGTCTAAATAATCGTATCAATCCTATTAGAAAAATATACATGTGTGCCCAGTATTCATGAAAATAATCGTCGATTTTCCCTATATAATGAATTTCTCGAAAGATCGGCGTGAATATCATTTCATCCATGAAATGACGATTGCCTTCGAATTCCCAAGTGAATCAGCTGGTGGACCTCCTCTCGTCAGGAATCGAATCCATCGCTCTGCGGTGCCATCGCGTCTCTATCTGCGTTTACTCCGACATGATGAACTTCTGGTTACCCATAGCGGATATTGTCCAAATCCTCACGAAAAAGTTCATGGAAACAGCGGACCCCCTATTCCTCTTCTACGTTACGCCACTGTTCCATTAAATGTTCAGTTTGAGTGTCGAAAGTTCAATCTCCAATAACTGATAAGTCTCACTTTCGTAAAAATAAAATTTTATATGAGAGTGTCTAAGTTTATGAAACACCCTGTAGTTGTGTTCATACTCGGTAATTTACAAAACTGCATAAGAAATAATTTCATTAATGCACGAGCTAATGTTCATCAGTGCATATGCTTACAACATTCCGTTTGCTTGAAATTGTTAATGTTACTTGGAATGCGTTATGAAAAGCATAGTCGTAATGTTATTCAGAAAAACTGTGTTCAGACTGCGTTGAAATGCAGCTTAGAATAAAGTTCTCCAACTACTCGCAATGCTGTTCTAACATCCCGGCCGTCTATGCTTGCTTGCTCGGCAAGTCCGCCTGGATCAATGACCTGCTTATCGTTCGCTGCTCGGTGATGTTGAAACTGTCGCCTACACTTTTGCCGTGACAGTTTCGGTTCGCTACGCGACCTTCACCATGCGTTTGGCTTGCGCTACTGAGCTCGACCCTGCTTGCTCGGCTGACAGAGCTCCACTGAATGTGACCGCACTGTCTTTACTCTTATCTGCCTGGCGCAGACACGTGGCGTTCACCCCACCACTATGCTCTCGCGTCACAATTATAATCTCGAACCCTCATCATCTCGGCTATTACGTTATAAAATAACTTAAGGGTTATCTAACTTCCTTAAAATTATTACCACATATAATGCATGTTATATCTTCTCTTCTAAGATGTTTAAATACCATATTCCATATAGATCTTAATAAAGCTTCATAATTCTATCCATAATTCAATCTTCTTACAGATGTCAGTGCCTTCTTGATCCTAGACCTACTACGTCATCCTGACATTCCTCTTGACTCGATCTGGGCGCTATCTTTTCTTAACTCTTCCCAAAACCTCAACTACGGCTTAATGTCTGTTGGCGTAGCCGATAGCCTAAACTAGGTATCGGGTACAGTACAAATCTAAACCGTTTCACTGATCTGGACCAAAATTTGTATACTTACCCTTTGGAACCCTGCGAGTAACACTGTCAACATGAAATTTCGGACAGACCACTCCATTCCCTGCATTTAGGCCCTTTGGCACAAATCTACACCGTTTCACCGATCTGAACCAAATTTCACATACCGTACTTACACTTTGGAACCCGACGAGTAACACTCTCTGCTTGAAATTTCGGACAGACCACTCCATTCTCTGCATTTAGGACCATTGGCACAAATCTACAGCGTTGTACATAATTGCACCAAATTATACATACACTCTGAAATCCTGCTGGTAACACTGTCCACTTGATATTTTGGACCACGCTCTCCATTCCCTACATGTAGAATAACAAACAAACTGAACTTAAAAACCATGTATTAAAGCCCTAGAATGATTCATGTCCGTAATAGTGTAACTGTAAGTCTATTGTTGACTGGCATTCGGGCTGCATCACGTCACCCCTACCAGTGTTCTGGTGGAACGAACATCAATTCCGCCCGATTTTCCTCAATTCCACCCGGTCGTTCAAGGGACCCAAAAATAAGTTCCTCAACTCCGCTCAGGCTTTGACAAGGAGCCGGCAAAGAGGTTATCCTCAATGACGTAAACAAATGTCATAACCCTCCTGCTCGCATACCAAGGGCCGGGTCAACGTCAAACACCTTCTGCAGCGCATGAGCGAATTCTTGCATTCCTCACGACAACACAAGCTCTCAGGTGTTCATATTTTTTAAAGTGCCTACATCAGATTCAGACAGACACGTACATTTTACTTAACAGCAGCGGGCGGGTGTCGAGCAAAGACAAGAATAGTCGTGTGAGAAAAGAATTCATTGAAAACACGCTCATGCAGTACGCCAACCAAACAATGAGTAGATTGGATCTTGTGAAGTGTGTTTCTCACACAATAGTTAGGGAATGAAAAGAGTTTCATCTAATGTTTTTTGTATAGTTTGAAATGAAGTAAAGATTTATGTGATTTTAAGATGCTGATTTTTCTTATTTTATTAAATTTCCTGTCCATATTTTTATTTAACAACAGTGATTAATATCTAGCTCTTTGTATTATGTTTATATCTGATTTAACGATTGAGCGGACTTGGTGGTGGTGATTTAAAATTAATCTTAATATTCTTTTACATAAGTCTGCCAAGTTTTGTATTTTTTTCTACTCATGCGCTGCATAAGGTGTTTGACACGGCCCTTGGTATGCGAGCAGGAGGGTTATGACATTTGTTTACGTCATTGGGGAAAAGCCTGGGCGGAGTTGAGGAACTCATTTCTGGGTCCCTTGGTGGACCGGGTGGAATTGAGGTAACCCTGGCTACTTGACTGGGATTTCCCGGTGGAATTGATGCCCGCCCATTCTGGTGCTGGATTGCGAAAATAGTTAAATCTTGCGCTGCTAATAAATTGCAGTCACGGGGAGTAATTAGAGCAAAATGATTTCTTTTGCCCCTTAATACAGTTATCATCATGAACTCATTATGCATCTGCATGAGTGCAATGGTATTGGTGCAGTACATTGAGGTTATCAGCTGCAATAGGCGTTGGTGCTTTAAAATTTACCGTAATTTATTCCGAAACTTATCGTTGAGCGCTATGTGGCCATAAATGATAGTATTGCTACCTCAGGAGCTCGGGACAGCCGAAGTTTTCCTACGTGTTCTGATTATGTTCCTACGGCGCTATGCGACAAAAGACGACACTATTGGTCTCTACATTTCTAACAGACAATGAGATATAGGCCCAAGGCAGTGTCTTTTATTTAACTCACTCCTCCTTCTTACCATTTTTTAGAAATTTGTTTGTAAATTACATGTGTCAGTGCTGTAGTTATTAAATAGCCGTTTCCCTATTCATTATTATCTTCAATATCATTAGGGAAAAATGATCTAAATGTTACGTCCTTAATACTGTTACGTGCCACCCCCCTAGAGCACTTTTCTTAACTGGATTACGGTGGGTTGAAGCACAACACAGATTGTTCCTTTAAAGTAATAATGAACTTTATTGCGGCCAGAAAGATACACCACTCAACAGCAAATAAAAGCAATTAGAACCTTACTCCAGTTTCCTCAAGTCTCTTCCTTAAGGGGCGCTCTTGCACCTTTCACTTGTCAATAAACCACAGAAGTTAAACCATCCTAATGAGTCCGGTAGCCTTGACAAAAAACTACCTGCACCTCTTCCTTATGTACACAAACTACAGTTACTTACGATAACCTGCTTCACGCTGCTTCGCTGTCCACAAACTGGGAAACAATGTCACTGGATTTCGTAACTCGCACGGCACTTCGCCACAATACGTCTGTCGCTCAGTGAAATCACACTCGCTCAAAACACAGGCAGTCCCCTGTATGCTTCTCACTCCCTCGCTGTCAAGAAAACCAGCTTCACTAGGGGTTTCGCAAGTCGCGTCACCACACGTCTGTCGCTCAGGATAAATGCTCGCACTAGCTCGAAAAACACAAACACACCGCTTGACAGGTCGCTCTTATATAGCAGGCCGGTGACTCAATAAATGCTTCTAGACCCATCCAGGGTTCACGGCTTCTCGAGGTTTCCATCACTGGCTGAGTCACGAATAATCTAGACCATCCCTTTGTCCTAGTAGTCCTGTTGCATAAGGCGCACGCAATACACTGAGACAGAGCACAGCCCAGCCCTGGGGCAGTTGTGACTCATGCGGCGAGCGATGAAACAAACTCACAGCCGTAACACCACCCCCTTCCTAAAAGGCTGATCGTCCCGATCAATCATTGGTCCGTCTGTGTCCCTCCGTAGGCTGCCAGGCGATCTCGATGCACGATCTTCATCTTCGCCCTCGGGCTCCGCTGGATCCTGTAGACGACATCGTTGATCCGTTTCACGACTCGGTACGGGCCCTACCAGGACTTCTGCAGTTTGGGTGACAGGCCTTTCTTCCGTAATGGGTTGAAGAGTCAGACCAGGTCGTCTTCGTGGAATCCGGCGGCATTCGTCTGTTGGTTGTATCGGTTTTCATTCGGTCGGTCTCGATCCGCAATTTCCTCCACGCGAACGCGTGCACGTCCTCCAGTGGGTCGACCAGTTCTTGACAATACTGGCTTACCGGGACCGGATCATTCCCAGGTCGGCCGAAGGCAAGATCGACAGGTAAACGGAGCTCCCTCCCAAACATGGCCCGGGCTGGTGTGCACCCGGTGGCTTCATGCACGGCGGCGCGGTAGGCCAGGAGAAATAGTGGAAGATGTTTGTCCCAATCCCTCTGGTGCTCGCTGACAACTATTCGGAGATGGTTCTCGATGGTGCGATTGAATCGCTCTACCATCCCGTCGGACTGAGGGTGTAGCGGCGTTGCCCTTGTCTTTCGGATTCCCAGCAGCTGGCATAGGTTCTGGAACACCTGCTACTCGAAGTTCCTCCCTTGGTCGGAGTGCAGCCCCAGGGGTACTCCGTACTGGCTGACGAATTCCTTCACCAGGGTCTCTGCGATCGTCGCAGCTTCTTGGTTAGGGAGCGCATACGCCTCCGGCCATATGGTAAAGTAGTCGCTGACGACCAATATGTAGCGGTTCCCTGCCTCGCTTAACGGGAATGGCCCAGCAACATCGATGGCCACTCTCTCCATGGGGCCACCCTCGTTGTAGGTCTTCAGTGGACCCCGTCGTCTTCGTCCTGGGCCCTGGCTGGCTGCGCAATCGTGGCACCTCGCGCAGTGGTTCTCCACGTCAGTTCGGTATCCGATCCAGTAGAACCGCTCTCTCAGCTTCTCCAGGGTCTTCTTTATCCCTAGGTGTCCACCAGATGATCCTCCATGGACTTCCTTCAGGACTTCCTCCTTCATAGCCTTTGGAACGACGACTTGTTCCCGAGATGTCTTCCCGTCGGCGCTAACCCAGGCGCGGCAGATGAGGCCATCCCTTACAATCAACGAGTCCCACTGCGCCCAGTAGGTCTTAAACTTTGGGCTGCAGTCACTCACAATGTTCCACCCGGGCCTGGGGACACAGGCCCTCTTCCATTCGGCTATCAGTCCCAGGTCATCATCTTCTGCTTGTGCCCGCGTGAAAGATTCGTGGCTCCAGTTCCCTTGAAGTTCCACAGTAGTCCGTCGGCACTGTATCCCGGTGTTATCCTCCCTCCTAGTACAGAAGGTGCAGTCTTCGGGGCACGGTCTTCGTGACAGGGCGTCGGCATTAGAATGCAGTTGGCCTTTCCTGTGCTGAATCTCGAAGTTGTACTGTTGAAGCCTCTCTAACCACCGCGCGAGTTGACCCTCGGGCTGTTTGAAGTTCAGGAGCCACCGCAGGGATGCATGGTCGGTCCTGATGAGAAATTCTTGCCCGTACAGGTACTTGTGGAAGTGTTCGATGGTCTTCACGATGGCGAGCAGTTCCTTCCTGGTGACGCAGTAGTTCCGCTCTGGCTTTGACAAGGCTTTGCTGAAGTAGGCCACTACTCTCCCCTCGCCGTCCACTATTTGCGACAGGATTCCCCCTATACCAAAGTCGCTGGCATCGGTATCGACGATGAACCTTTTTCCAGGTCTGGGGTAGGCCAGAATAGGCGCGGTGCACAGAGCCTGCTTGAGTTGTTCGAAGGCACTGTGGCATTCTGCTGTCCATGTGAAGAGTTGGTCCTTCTCAGTCAGTCGATGCAGTGGTTTGGCGATGTCGGCGAATCCTCTCACGAAGCGACGGTAATAAGTGCAGAGTCCCAGGAAGCTTCGTAGTTGGGACTTGTCCTTCGGAACTGGCCACTCCCTCACAGCTGCGGTCTTTTCTGGGTCGGTGCGTACCCCTTCCTCGGAGACAATATGCCCAAGGTACTGGACCTTCTTCTGGAAGAGCTGACACTTCTTGGGGCTCAACTTCAGCTGTGCAGCCCGTAGCTTCATCAAGATCTCCTTCAGGTTGCGGTAGTGCTTCTCGAAGCTTTTTCCCAGAACGATGACATTGTCTAGGTAGACCAGGCAGGTTTTCCAGTGTAGCCCCACAGAATGGACTCCATTACCCTTTCGAAGGTCGCAGGGGCGTTGCACAGACCGAATGGCATGACGGTGAACTGCCAGAGCCCGCTGCCCACAGAGAACGCCGTTTTCTCTCGGTCCTTAGGGTGGACTTCCACCTGCCAGTAGCCACTCTTCAAATCCAAGGTGGAGAACCATCTTGATCCTGATATGGTGTCCAGCGTGTCGTCGATCCGGGGTAGAGGGTAGCTGTCCTTCTTCGTGACGTCGTTCACCCGCCTGTAGTCCACGCAGAACCTGGTGGAAACGTCCTTCTTCTTCACAAGCACGACCGGAGAACTCCAAGGACTATGTGATGGCTCGATCACCCTTTGCTCCTTCATCTCTTCTACCATCCGGTCGACTTCGGCTTGCTTGGCGAGTGGGACACGTCGGAATGGGGCCCTAATCGGTGCGCTGTCCCCAACGTCGATTCTGTGCTGGACCAAGCTTGTCCTGCCGAAGTCTTTGCTCCCCACGGAGAAGACGTCCTGGAATTCGCGTAGCAGGTCCTGAAGTTGGCGTGATTGATCCTCGTCTAAATGGTCCTGGGATCCTTGGTACAGCTTCTGTAGTTCTTCTGGCAGTGCGCGTCTTCTTCGGTTGTCCGTCTGCAGGTGTCCGTCCTTCGTATCTGTGATGCGCGCAATCCAGGTAACGGGCTCGCAGACTCCTAGGTTGGTGTCCCGGTGAACCGTAATGTCGTAGTCGTTCAGGTTGGACAGGCGGACGTACGGCCGAGACGTCGTGTTGATGAGGGTCTTGGCAATCCTTTTGTCTGGATGTCCTCATATTTTGGCTCGATGACAGCCGCCACTCCCTCAGCAGTTGCGTCGACAATTACGGCGGCGCTGACCTCCGTCCTGGCAGGAACGATGACGTCCTCTCTCAGCCTTACTCGTCGTGCGGAGAAGGCCTCGTGTGCTGGTTGCAAAGCGAGTTCCTCACCTCCGAAATGCAGAGTGTTGGTACTCAGGTCCCAGATGATGTTGTTCTGGTCCAGGAAGTCCAGTCCGATGATCACTTCGTTTGATACGTCAGCCACAAGCACTGGATGCTTCACCGCCCGTCGACCAATGACCAGCTCCAGTGATGCTTCGCCATGAACCGGTGAGGTCTCCCCGGTCGCGGTTATTAGCTGGAGGTTCCTTTGTGTGGGTTGCACTCTCCACTTCGGGATCACGGTGGGATTGACGATGGTCCTCGACGCTACCGTGTCGATCAGCATGGGCCAGTTCACTCCGTTGACGACTCCGTCAACCATCAGGCTGCTATTATCCCTCCGTAACTTCGTCACACGCACTTGGACTGCCGGGGCTTGACGACTGTCACGAGCCAACATTTGCCCCCCAAGGCTGGCTAATACTCGTTTCCCTGGGCCACGCGGTTTTCAGACGACTGATTTCCCGTCGGATACCCTCGGCGGCGGCGATCACCGCAGTCCTTGCTCAGGTGGCCTTTCTTACCGCAGGCCCAGCAGGTCGGTAGTCCTCTTCCGGGCCGCCTCTCCGGTTGTCTTCCGGCTGTGTCGTTGCTGGTAGTGCCGCGACTATCAAAAAAACGGCTTAGAGCCTCCATCAATTCGTCGGCCAGGGGCTTGGTCTCGTTGGTTTTTGCTGGTTCGTCGACGTCCACTTGACGCACCCGCGCGTGCATTCTAGATGCCTGTTTTGCCGTCTCTAATTCAAGTGCGTGTATCAGCGGATCTGCCAGGGTCTTATTGCGCGCGAGTCGCAGCGCCTGTTGAGTGTCCGAGTCCCGTAGCCCGTCGGTGAAGGTCTGCATCGCAATCTGTTCCAGAAAGTCGGCCGGCGCTGTTGGATAGGCGAGCCTTACGAGGCGTGTGATGTCCATCTCGATCTCCTGCAGGGTTTCTGCGTTCTTCTGTACCCGGGTCCGGAGCTGCATCTGGTAGGCCTGCTGAAGATGGCTATCTCCATATCGGGACTCCATATGGGCGATCAGTGAAGCGTAGTCCTGGGATCCAGTCGGGATGGCCTGAAGGACGTTAAGGGCGTCACCACTCAGCGCTACAATGAGAGCTGTAGCCTTTTCTGTGTTGTTCCTGTTATTTATGGAACAGGCCGCCTCGAACTGACGTAAGTAGGTGCTCCACGGGACCTTTCCGTCGAAGGTTGGGGGCGTCACTCTGCTATGTCCCGTTCCTGATATTCCCGGTGTAACGGTGGGCGGGCGTTGGAGCAGCTCGGCAACTTCCTCTTGTAGAGCGTTGAATTTCTCTTCCACCCCCGCCAGTGGGCGTTGGCGCAGCTCGGCAACTTCCTTTTGTAAGGCGTTGAATTTCTCCTCCACCCCCATCAGCGGACGTTGGCGCAGCTCGGCAACTTCCACTTGTAAGGCGTCGAACTTCTTTTCCACTGCTGCGACTTCCTCACGTAGGCCCTGTTCTAATTTCCTTTGGCTCTCCTCTAATTTCGTCAGCAGACACTCTTCCAGATTTTTCTGGCCATCCAGAAATTTGGCGGTTAGGTCCTCTTCTAACTTATTCTGGCCGTCCTTCAGGTCCTCTGCTAACTTCTTCTGGCCGTCTTCCATCTTGGCTTCCATGCCACTTAACTTTTCTAGCAATGCTGCAAATTGCGCTTCCATATTGGTTGTGTGTCTTGTAAAGGGCATGCACTCACAGGAAAATTAGAGAGAAATGACCTGCTCGGGTTTTGAAACCAGGACCTTCTGGTGTTGTGCTTGTGCTTGAGTTCCTAATCCGGCTTCTGACACCAGTTGTTACGAGCCACCCCCCTAGTGGCACTTTTGTTAATTGGATTACGGCGGGTTGAAGCACAACACAGATTGTTCCTTTAAAGAAATAATTAACTTAATTGCGGCCAGAAAGATACACCACTCAACAGCAAATACAAGCAATTAGAACCTTACTCCAGTTTCCTCAAGTCTCTTCCTTAAGGAGCGCTCTTGCCCCTTTCACTTGTCAACAAACCACAGAAGTTATTCCGTCCAAATGAGTCCGGTGGCCTTGACAAAAACTACCTGCACCTCTTCCTTATGTACACAAACTACAGTTACTTACGATAACCTGCTACACGCTGCTTCGCTGTCCACAAACTGGGAAACAATATCACTGGATTTCGTAACTCGTACGGCACTTCGCCACAATACCTCTGTCGCGCAGTGAAATCACACTCGCTCAAAACACAGGCAGTCCCCTGTATGCTTCTCACTCCCTCGCTGTCAAGAGAACCAGCTTCACTAGGGGTTTAGCAAGTCGCGTCACCACACTTCTGTCGCTCAGGATAAACGCTCGCACTAGCTCGAAAAACACAAACACTCCGCTTGACAGGTCGCTCTTATATAGCAGGCCGGTGACTCAATAAATGCTTCTAGACCCATCCAGGGTTCACGGCTTCTCGAGGTTTCCATCACTGGCTGAGTCACGAATATTCTGGACCATCCCTTTGACCTAGTAGTCCTGTTACATAAGGCGCACGCAATACACTGAGGCAGAGCACAGCCCAGCCCTGGGGCAGTTGTGACTCATGCGGCGAGCGATGAAAAAAACCCACAGCCGTAACAATACTGTACTGCTCATCACCCTCACTACAACCACCACCACCACCGCCACCACAACAAGTTATATTTAATTTTTAAATCCACCGGGCGAAGCCGCGCACTACTGCTAGTATGTAATATTTTCAATTGCTAATACACACTACATATGCTTAATATTATAATGTGTAAGTAGTTATGAATCAATAAATACAAAAAAACGAAGTAAACATATTCAAACCTGCAAGGGTTTGAACTACGAACCTCAGAGGTAAGAGTCAGAGACGCTACTACTTGCGCTACACCGAGAAGTGCTATCATTGGGTTAATAAGAGTTTTAATAAAACTGTCTGGATTATTTTGTTTTGCAATGAACGATTTCAATAGCGTTTTCTGCCGTTTATTTATACAATTTGTTACTAAATGTGCATAATTTATTCAGTACATTCCTAAAAGGATATAAACTTACAAAGTTACGGACATATAAGCATTTACGAGCAAAAATAGCTGCCATTGACCAAACGGGACGACATGGATAAGCACGATACGGCACGGGCAGTCTGAAGCGTTAGTCACTACTTGCGGTTACATTTTTTTAATGCTAATATCCCACCCGTCACCTCCTTGAGGACATTTTAAACCTCCCTATGTACTGCCCCCGGAAATTGAATTATTATGGGACAAAATGAGAGTATTTTTCGTCCCCATGATAAAATTTAACCAGCAAGTATAATTTCTGGAAGTGTGACACAGGAGGGTAGTGTTACAAGCTCGAGGCCGTGGGAGAGCCCGATCACGTGATATATTGCACAATAGACGCTTCTAGAAGGCTAAAATTGGCATAGCAACAGCGAGTTTGGAAATTAATATTATAAATATTGTTATAAATTATGCTATTGGATCCCAGCCCAGAGCCAATGAGAAGAGGTCTTATTGAAGACGGGATCAACTTCAACTACATAATTTGATGAAATTATGCATTTAGGCCCTTAGAAGAAGATATTCTTATTTGGTAATGAACCCGAGGAGGTTATGCTGACTGGAATTGAACGTGGTTCTCAGAGACTGTGATCTCAGTATAAAGGTTCCACCAGGGAACGAACCAGAGATCTGTAGAGGCAGTTTCATGGTAAAAAACCCTCGAAAGAAGTGTATATTTAATCACTGGTGTGATTTTGGTGCAATGACATTATTTATTAAAATAATGCAGGGAATAATGAGCAGATTACAGCATTATTAGACTACTTGGTGTAGGCTATACGAGGCTTGAAGCACGGAGAGGACAGAGTTGACATTTTACAAATTAGCCCAGAATTGTGGGTGGGGCCCAGTGGAGCCATGTCCATCTCTGTGACCCCATTCTGTCGTCTAGAGCAGGGTGGAGGCCTGAATAATGACCCAGTTATTCCCCGACGGAGAATAGATTTAAGGAGTGGGAGGAGAGATGCCCAGGAAAATCATTGATTACTCGTGATTGGAGCAACGAATTGAGATGAGAGTTGCTCACAGATGAATCTTTTGGCAGGAGGCTAATTTTAGAGCCTTTTACCTGCGAAATTGGGGCATATTTAATGATGTGCGGAAGGACTGTAAAGCTACCATTGTGCGCGGATAGATTTGAGAATGTTGCCGGGGAATACCCGTAAGATAGCGTCCCACGCTATGGAGAAAGGAATTAATATTAATTAATTGGACGAGCGATTCCTTTGCACGCAGATAGTTTTGGAATCTGTGAAGAAAGAGGAACCCAATGATCATGGTTTGGAGACCAGATTCACGCTGTGAGAGGAGCCAAGATTTCGCGGGAAGATTTCGCCCTACTTTCAGTGACAATCTGATATAAGGGAGTAGACCCTTGGAGGAGCGCTCTGTCTCAACCCAGTCTCTCTCAGTTGAAGCTCAGTCTACGCGCAGTTCACGTGCAGTTTGCACCCAGTTACAGCCCAAGTTGCAGTCTTACGCAGTCTTCACGACGTTAGAAGTTACCCAGTTGTAGCACAGGGCAGTACGAGACAGTATGTAAGCAGTATACAGCAGTCTTCAAGTAAGGTACGAGCAGTCTTCAAGTGAATCTTCAGTCAGGTACAGCCACTGTGAAGCAAGTTCGTCAAGGCAGAACGCATGGCGGTTCTACTCATAATAGACGCCGAACAAAGACTGGTATATGTAAATGAAGCATTTAATAAGCTTGTATAAATAATAGTCGTGCTATAGGCATAATCAGCAGTACGAACTATGCCGTGTTCAGTTACGAA
The DNA here is from genome assembly GCA_946902985.2 of Meconema thalassinum. Taxonomy (NCBI): domain Eukaryota; kingdom Metazoa; phylum Arthropoda; class Insecta; order Orthoptera; family Tettigoniidae; genus Meconema; species Meconema thalassinum. The sequence continues at coordinate 795,420,867 of OX336389.2, forward strand.
GCACCGTGTAGGCTAATGGCAGAACTATTGTAAATAATTATTTGTGTAAAGTATTGGACAATGTTGAGCGCAATGTGTAAAGTATTGACTGGTCGTATATGTGTAAATACGATGGTATGCGCCAAATGAAACTCTATGACGTGTTTGGTAATGTCATGAGAGTACCAGATGATAACACTCAAGACGGGAGTTAGCATATTTATGCAACGCAGGACGCTTACTGTAGGAGTAAGAATATATAAAAACTGTTGGTGAATTCCGAAAGCAGGTAAATCAGACTTTCAATCAGGATTTGATCGGAGCACGGGAGATGCTGTCGACACCTGCAATTTCGATCTTTGCTAGGGAATTTCAGCATTGAAAAGTGTATAAAGTGACGTGTGTTAAGTGTACAACATATGTAAAATATCCTTTAAAGTAGTGATTAGATAAGTGTTTCATATGTGTGGGAGCAATAGCTTCCTGAGAGTTATGCAACGTGTCGTGTTGTTGATGAAAATTATGTGTTATAAAATGTATGCATTCAAGATGAATATGTCGCGTTAAACCTGCTAATGGCGGGCGACATGGAGAAATATGATTGGTCGGAGCCACCATAGACGCCTATAGAAATGTAAGTACCCCACAAGTTATGATTATGTAGAAATATGGGCCATTGCATGTTGTGATTCCGTAAAGATGCCAGTAAAAATCAGTTTAGGAGGCAGATCCTCCATGGTTAATCATTATTATGTTGATTTTTATAGAGTTGAGATGTTAATTTGCATCATTAAGTGGAGTAATTATTCCCACTATGAATTAAGAATGGCAATCAGTTATGTAAATGCAACGAACGCGATTGTTCGGATTTTAAGACGTTTAGCTATGTCGGATTTGTGGTAATTTATGTGATAATAATAAGAAAGTAATGATTTTGGTCATTTATGTCAGTGAGATTAATAAGAATAATAAAGTAATGATTTTGGTCATTTATGTCAGTGAGATTAATGGTAATAATAATAATGAATATTAAAAGTATGAATGAACACATCAGGAAACAAATAAATGTTGTAAGCGAGAGATTTGCGCTAATTGCAAGAATTATCAATCTAAGCAGTAAGATGATACAGTAAGATTACGTTACAGTAATTAAGGAAAGAAGTTTTATATCAGAATATTGCATATATTCAATAATGATGCCAGGCATGAAAGAACTTTTAGTGAATTGAATTTGCAGCTTATATGAGAAGCTTATAGAGTAAATTGTTAGATTTCTCTTAATACTATAGGTCGGAGGTCGTAGCATTGAGTAAGGGGCCAGATGGTCTATTCTACGTATGAAATCTCCTATGTCATGGGCATAAGTGGAGATATAATTTTATGCCAGAGTTGTAGTGTGTACCCTAGCTCTGAGGAAGGATATGAAAGTGTTCCGGGTTGGGATCCTGTGATAGAGACGAGGAGAACGAGGACACCTCGAAACTCTATGGTCTCCCGAGAACTTATTTGATGAGTTATTCCGCTCGTGGTAGCGAAACTCATGGCGACAGCTGTAGTGAGCGCCTATATTTTACTTGAGACATCGGTCACCCGTTAGACTAATGCATTACGAACCCCGAACCTTCATGTTGAATGGACCCGGGTGAGGCCAGTAATTATTATTATATCCTCTGTGTAGGAGTAATTATAAAAGCTCATTCAATACCTGTTTGCATAATAGTAAATTAAGATCCTTTGGGATATGTGTGTCGGTCAGACGACAGTATTTGCCTTGTAAATCTTTACTGCTTAGAAAGGAAAGCATTCAAAACCTTTTAGGAGGGTCGAGGTAATTGGTGGAACACCCATCCCACTTTCTATTGTGTGCCGACTCCTCTAGCCGAGGGTCTGCAGTCTAAACTCGAACCGTCAAGGCGAGTTGAAAGGAAAAGATTTTAGACCCTGGTAAATGACATATAATGAAAGATTGTTATGTTGAGTAATGTAGCCATGTGGTTTAGGAACACATGGATAATTATAGATCATCCTGATGGTTCATTATTTTAGCTATCTGACGAATAGTTAGATGATGTATTTGTACTGTCACTGAAACCAAGTTTTGAAGTTAGTTACCAGATGCCAATCGCCACGAGAGCAAGGTAATCTATTGTAGCATCCGACACAAGCTATAACGTAACGTTTTATCTAGGAATCACATACAGCATGCAGTGGAACCATATAAATAGAGGAAGTTGAGGGGTAGCTTACATAATTATGGAGTTGCATGTTGATTGCGGTGCAACGTCCGAATAGGTAATGCATGAAAGCATTTGTTTGGTGAGAAGAGAAAAATCAAAACACGCACGGCACACATAATTGTTAAAACCAAGAGGTTTAAGGAATAATTAATTTGTGATATTAAAGAAGTCACATTGTATGACTGTTATGTTAATGTACAGTTTGTATTGAAGTCGTAGGTGCATCAGCGCACTAGAATATCTTTATGTAGTTCACATAAGGGTACAGCTTTATGGTTTAATATGATTTTATTATGATTTCATTTTTGTTTGTTTGTGGATTGTGGAAGTAAACTTTTGTTTGCCTTGTTTTTTTTATGGTTTTGGGATTGTTTTTGTGTTTGAAGTCATGATTTTCATTTACTGAATTAAAGTTTTAGAATAGAGTTGTGCCTTGTTATTGTAGAGTTGTTACCTTATAGCCTCAAATCCAAAATATGCACTGCTCATTTGGGGGAACGGCACGCGCCTGAGACCTGATGCTAGCTGGAGGCAGCTGCATATTTACCATCGAGATTACTCACATGGGTACATGGGATTTGATGTCCTATACTGTGATTTGAGCTATCGGTACAACTAAAGTCGGTCAGATTTAGTGCACACAACTCTATTAAAGTAAGAATTAACAAAGTAGGGAATGACCGCTCCTATCCTAGCTAAGTTCCGATACGTACATATAAATTTTGATAGATGTATAAGTACAGTTCTACTCCTTTGTAAGTATGACACTCTTATTATCATGGCCCAAGCGACGTGGGACGGTATTAATTCATTATGGAACCGCCTGCGTTTAGTGCAATATGAGCGATCTTGGCATTGCACATGCATGGCATACATGATTGATTGTACATACTTACTCGCATATTATTTATCATGGCGCCCAGGTACGTGGAGCTTATGGGATTTAGGGAAAACCCATAGATTTTTTATGGTATTTCATGGGGAAAACCATAGTAATTGTTTTGCCTCAAACTGTGTTTGAGTGATTTTTGAATTCAGTAGGCTTTTTATGTAACGCAGAATCTCTCTATTGAGAAGAGAATTGCCCAAGGGTATGAGCGCTACATACCAGATCCACAATCTACCATAATATTATCAGGTTTTGTACGACTTCACAATATGTGTGCAGTGTTTGATGTTTCTCTTCGAAACGTATCCACATATTTTTCCAGGAAGCCTGCCTGCATATTTAAGTGTGTTATTGTAAAATGCCAGGTACGGAGGAAATCTTGCAGGTTATTGCAGGATTGAAACAGCATTTTGATGCTGCTAACGAGCAGAATAAACTGGAAGCCAAGGCTTTCCAGGATAGCATAAACACTCGTTTAGATGCCAATCAGGAGGCAATTAATGCTAATCAGGTTGCAATGAATAATAACCAGATTGAATTAAACAATAAGTTAGGTCAAATGCAAGAGGTAATTAAGACCGAAGTAACAGATACTGTTGTAAGCATTGTATCGGAAATGCAGGTTAAAACTGATAAACGTTTCGTGGCTATAGAAGCCAAACTTGAGGGTAATTTACAAGCGTGTAAGCATGCTCAGGAGGAAACCAACAGTAGATTAGATGCGTTGTCTAACGATATTAAGGATATTCAAATCCAAAATGAGGCGAATCTCGAACGCCAAGCGAAACAGTTCGCAGAGTTTACAAGAATGGTAGACCAGAGATTAGAGGAGAACGACTCCAAATGGGACCAGAAATTGAAAAGCTATGCTAGAGCAATTAACGGTGACCTCAAGAAACAGGACCAGAATATATTAGGTCAATGCCAGGAAATAGGCGAAATTAAGGCTATCGCTTATGAAAATAAGGAGCTGGTAAGCAACGTGAAAAGTCAGATGGGCAAAGTTAATCAAGAACTGGACCAAGTTCAAAGTGACATTGTCATAGTTAACAAAAGGCAAGAGGAGAATAGAGGTGAGATCACCAAGGTCCGGAATGACTTGTCTAAAGTCAATGGACACATTCAAGATGAAATTAAAGGGTTAAGAGAAGAACTCGAAATAAGAGAAGGCCAGAAAACAGAGGCAAGCGACAAGACCCTTGCTCAAATTAAAGAAGATGTAGAGGATGAAATATCCCATATCAAACAAAGTCTGAAAGAAGACAAGGTGAAAATCTTTCAAGTAGCCGAGGAAAACCGAGATAGGCTTACAAGAATAGAGAAAGAAGTCATTACTCGCCTAGAAAGAGCAGAGATGCGCCACAATCAAATGGAGACTAGGATAATAGCACAGGATGAAACGCTTCTGAAAGGTCCTAAGTCAAGTGAAGGCAGCATGGAGGATATGAGGAAAACAAGGTGGGCAGACTTGGAAACCCAACCTATGAGCAGGAATGCTACAGGCCCAGGGGAAAGTCCTTATATGACGCCAGGTGTACCAATTGCGGCATCGACGCCACATGAAAATGCTATGCACACCCAGGTGATAAACGTCATTAGGGCAAGCGAAGAAAAACCAAGGAAATTTTCAGGTAGCCACTGTAGTATGACACCAAAATATTGGTTAAAGGAAGTGACTGAATATCTAAATGATGCACGAATACCGCAGGAGCGTAGGCTACGTGCTATAGAGAAATTAACAGAGGGAGAGTGCACATTATGGTTTCGCAGCTTCCGTTACACTTTTGATACTGTTGAGGAGTTCCGTGAGGCATTCTTGAAGAGATATTGGGACGCCGCGACTCAACAGAATTTACGGTTGGATTTATATGCAAAGAAATACAGTACTAATAATCCAACAAAGTACGCAGAATTTTTCATATCGCAGATGTGTCGCTTTAAAGAGCTGGATCAAAAACCGAGCGAACTGGAGCTATGTATTGCTATCGCCAAACAGCTTCCATACGAGATCCAAAGGCTACTAATCTCGGCTAATGCGAAAACTGCTATGGAAATGGAGACAGTTCTAAGGCAACTGGACCTCACCACAGCAAATACAATGCGTCAGAGTCGAACCGTGGAACAAGTCCACGTGACCAACACACAGACTGACCAACAGCAAGCTCCAAGGAACAACAAAGCTACGAGCACAGAAACATTAGATTCCTATGGACGGCAATGGGAACAGGAACCCAGAAGATGGCAGTCAAAATTCAAAGGAAATGCTAATAGAGGAGGAAGAGGTCGAAGTTCGTGGAATAAGCAGAATAACAGGGGCAAACCGTACCATAACAATGAAGGTAATAATGGCCAAGAAGGCAATAATAGAAATTGGAGACCCCAAGAAAGAACAAGTAACTTCGATGACGAGGTAGAAGAACGATACCATGCTTCTTTGCGATACCTCGAAGAAAGGGGAGATGAGCCCCAGAAACAACAAGTTCGATGGCAAGAAGTCATGCAGAACAGGACATCGCCAGACAGATATGGAGATGGAGCTAAGAGTTTGGAACTACAGCGCAGCGAACAGGAGAGAAGAAACTCCAATGGGGCGGGCGCTGAAGAAAAAAAAACGCCAAAATTAGAAGAGTTTGAGACTGATGGATGGAAGTCTATTAACATCATCAATTGGATAGCCAAACCAGAAGAACTGATTGAGGATACAGGAGGACCACAGGTCATGGTCAAGAGAGAATTGCCTATTATAATTGTAAGAGTGGCAGGATTAAAAGTCAGAAGTCTGCTAGACACAGGATCAACAGTGAGCCTCATGACACAAGCTCTATATAATGAAATAGCCCGGAGAGAGAACATTTTGAAAATACCGATCTCTAGTGTCAAGATTAAAGGGGTAATTCCAGACCGAACAATGATATGTAAATACCAGGTATTCCTAGATTTACAGATAGGAGGCTCTATTTTCTCACAGAGTTTTCTGTTAGTAAACAAATTGCCTTATAACCTACTTATTGGGGCAGAGTTTATAAGGGAATACAGAGTGATAATCGACCCAGCACAGGACAGGGTTATGTTCCATGTGAATGAAGAAGCTGAAGGCTTAGAGGTCGCACTCAATGAGATTGAACCAGGATCAAGTGAACAAGTATGGCATACATACAGAGATGTGGCTGAGGAAGGAGTATTAGCTATTGAGCAGTTAGAAGAGGAGCTTAAAACACTAGCCACAGACTTGGAAAAAGATCTGGAACCCAAATTGGAAGAATATATTTCGGAAAAGCTAGAAGAAGCGAAAATTGGGCTAAAAGAGAAGGAAAATTTAAAGCAGTTATTACTGGAACAGAAGGAAGTCTTTGATTCGAAACCTGGTCGGATAAAGAACTTCACTTATGCTTTTCAAGTCAGTGATTGGACACCATTTAGGCAGAAACCCTACCCTATAGCTGAAAAGCATTATGCTAAAGTGAAAGAGGCAATTCAGGAGATGTTGGAGGCCGGTGTTATTGAGAAGACACCTACGCCTTATGTAAGTCCATTGGTAATTGTACCAAAGACAGACGGATCTGTCAGAGTCTGCCTGGACCTGAGACGCTTAAATTTGCGAGTAATTCCGGAATTTGACCAAGTGCCACCTATTAAAGAGATCCTCAGGAAGTTTAAAGGGAAAACCATATTCACAAACTTGGATATCACATCCAGTTTCCATCATCTTGAATTAGAGAAGAAAACTAGTCTGTTGACAGGATTTATGTTTGATCAACATACATTCACATTTTTAAGGCTACCTTTTGGGTTGAAAACAGCTGGTTCAGCCCTGATAAGAGCGTTGGATCGCAATCTATCAGATGAGGTTAAAGAGAGTACCATCAGATATGTAGACGACATTCTACTCACATCAGAATCTCTGGAGGAGCACATGAGAGACCTGAAGAAGTTGCTAGATGACCTTCGAGAAGCTAACTTTAAGGTTAATATCAAGAAATCGCACTTCTGTCAGAGGGAAGTCAAATTCCTAGGGCATGTTATTGATGCAAATGGAGTGAAGCCTAACCCAGATAAATTGGAGGTAATTCGAAATTTCCCTCGACCCACGAAAGTAAAGCACGTCCGACAGTATTTGGGAGTAATTGGATTCTTTTCGAACCACTGCCCAAACTATACTGCGACAGTAGCACCCCTGCAGGACCTATTGAAGAAAGGCGGCAGATGGAATTGGACGGAGCAATGTCAGGAAGCATTCGTGAGGTCAAAACAAATGCTTTTGGAATATGTGAAGCTGGGATACCCGGATTATACCCAGAAGTTCATCATACAGACGGATGCATCACTTATTGGGATTGGAGCGATGCTATTCCAGGAAAATGTTGACCAGCCTGAGAAGAAAGTTTTTATCGCCTTTATAAGCAGAAGACTGAAAGCCCATGAGAAAAACTACACGATCACAGAGATAGAGTTGCTCGCAATTTTGTACGCGTTGCAATCTTGGCACAAACTCGTGTATGGCTTCCGAATAGTCCTCAGAACAGACCATAAAGCTTTAACATTTTTGTTAAAGACAGATTTGTCTAGCCAGTGATTGACAAGATGGTCCCAGTATATCCAGCAATTTAATGTGGAAATAGAATACTGTCCAGGGAAAGAGAATGTAATACCGGACATATTAAGTCGTTACCCTAGAGAAGAGGAAGCGCTAGCGGTCCAGATTGAGAATCGAGATCAGAAGACGTTGGATGACTTAAGGAACCTTACCAACCTACAACGCGAAGACCCATGGTTGAAGATGATGATCGATTACTTTGAGGGACGCTTAGCAAGGGGAACTGCGGTATACAGAGAGGCGGTGGCATTGGCAACAGAATATGTATGGTATAATCAGATATTACACAAGTGGGACGATGTAGATCATACACGTCAAAGGATTGTAATTCCTGCATCTTTGCAGAGAAGATTGGTATGGCTAGCCCACAGAGCATTTGGACATCCGGGGATAGATAAACTCTGTGCTCTGTTGAAGGAAGCATTTACTTGGCCAAAAATTGAGAGAAACGGTGAGAAATACTATTAGGACATGTGATCTATGCCAAAGGGTTAAGCCAAATCCCTTTTTAATGAGGCAACGACCTATCCCGTTGTTACTGGAGAAGCCAAGGCAGCTATTGAGTATAGACAACTTTGGACCATTGCCTAGAGCACGTAGAGGCAATAGACACATTTTTGTAGCCATGGATGTATTTTCGAAAATGGTGGTGTTGTGCCCCATACAAAAGACAAGTTCAAAACAGGTCTTGAAGCGCCTGAAAGAGAGAGTTATTCCGATTCTTGGGAAGCCGGATAACATTCTCTCGGACCACGGAAGTTGCTTTACAAGTGCAGAATTTCGTCGAGAACTGGAAACTCTAGGAATTAGGCAGATTTTATCTACCATTCACCATCCTGAGGCAAGCCCAGTGGAAAGAGTAATGAGAGAGATCCAGAAATACATGAAGATCTACTGCTCTGAGGAGAATTGGCGTTGGATAGAATTTCTAGAAGTCATTGAATACTGTATAAATAATACTGTACATGAGGCGACAGGTCAGGTTCCCGTGACTCTACATCTGGATCAAAGACCAGAGAGACCGTGGACTGGTGTTATTCCATTGCCAGTAGATGCACAGCCAGGTAGAGAATTGAGGATCCAACGAACCTTTGAATATCTCAAAGCACAGGCGGAGAGACGTCAGAGAAGAAATCGTGCGAAGAGGTATCATAGACCGCTTCTCGTGGGAGAGAAAGTTTTAATAAAGAAACCCGCCAGTTCAGATCCAGAGGCACGCAAGTATAAAAAGTTCAATTTTTCTTATCACGGCCCGTTCGAGGTGATAAGAGACCTCCAGAACAATGCATACAGGTTAAGGCATCTAGAAAATGGAAACGAGGTCGTTATGAACGTAGCCAACTTAAAAGTTTATTACTCGCCAGAAGAATTCGACGAACAAGAAGAAGTATTGGTAACGCACACCCAACTCAACGTGGCGAGCGAAGTCAGCCAAGCAGTCAGACCTGAAAGTTGGAACGGCAAGACGGGACGAGAAGCAGACAGTTTACCCAGTGTAAGCGAAGAGAAAAAAGAATGCCAGTGTCTGCGAGAATTCTATGAAGAAATGGTCAGAGTGGCGAGAGAGGTTGAGGCCATAAACGCGACCCTCCGCATGGAGAATGAACAGCTTAGGAAGAAGGCCGAGTGTGGAAGGGGGAACAGTACTAACCTACTCGCAGCCAGACGAGGTGAAGGACCCCAGATGTAAACACCGACAGTGGTAGACAGTCAGCTGGTTACTTATAGAAAGCCACTTGCAATTGACTTTTATAAGTTTCGCACGGGGAATATGAACCCGAGGAGGTTATGCTGACTGGAATTGAACGTGGTTCTCAGAGACTGTGATCTCAGTATAAAGGTTCCACCAGGGAACGAACCAGAGATCTGTAGAGGCAGTTTCATGGTAAAAAACCCTCGAAAGAAGTGTATATTTAATCACTGGTGTGATTTTGGTGCAATGACATTATTTATTAAAATAATGCAGGGAATAATGAGCAGATTACAGCATTATTAGACTACTTGGTGTAGGCTATACGAGGCTTGAAGCACGGAGAGGACAGAGTTGACATTTTACAAATTAGCCCAGAATTGTGGGTGGGGCCCAGTGGAGCCATGTCCATCTCTGTGACCCCATTCTGTCGTCTAGAGCAGGGTGGAGGCCTGAATAATGACCCAGTTATTCCCCGACGGAGAATAGATTTGAGGAGTGGGAGGAGAGATGCCCAGGAAAATCATTGATTACTCGTGATTGGAGCAACGAATTGAGATGAGAGTTGCTCACAGATGAATCTTTTGGCAGGAGGCTAATTTTAGAGCCTTTTACCTGCGAAATTGGGGCATATTTAATGATGTGCGGAAGGACTGTAAAGCTACCATTGTGCGCGGATAGATTTGAGAATGTTGCCGGGGAATACCCGTAAGATAGCGTCCCACGCTATGGAGAAAGGAATTAATATTAATTAATTGGACGAGCGATTCCTTTGCACGCAGATAGTTTTGGAATCTGTGAAGAAAGAGGAACCCAATGATCATGGTTTGGAGACCAGATTCACGCTGTGAGAGGAGCCAAGATTTCGCGGGAAGATTTCGCCCTACTTTCAGTGAGAATCTGATATAAGGGAGTAGACCCTTGGAGGAGCGCTCTGTCTCAACCCAGTCTCTCTCAGTTGAAGCTCAGTCTACGAGCAGTTCACGTGCAGTTTGCACCCAGTTACAGCCCAAGTTGCAGTCTTACGCAGTCTTCACGACGTTAGAAGTTACCCAGTTGTAGCACAGGGCAGTACGAGACAGTATGTAAGCAGTATACAGCAGTCTTCAAGTAAGGTACGAGCAGTCTTCAAGTGAATCTTCAGTCAGGTACAGCCACTGTGAAGCAAGTTCGTCAAGGCAGAACGCATGGCGGTTCTACTCATAATAGACGCCGAACAAAGACTGGTATATGTAAATGAAGCATTTAATAAGCTTGTATAAATAATAGTCGTGCTATAGGCATAATCAGCAGTACGAACTATGCCGTGTTCAGTTACGAAGCACCGTGTAGGCTAATGGCAGAACTATTGTAGATAATTATTTGTGTAAAGTATTGGACAATGTTGAGCGCAATGTGTAAAGTATTGACTGGTCGTATATGTGTAAATACGATGGTATGCGCTAAATGAAACTCTATGACGTGTTTGGTAATGTCATGAGAGTACCAGATGATAACACTCAAGACGGGAGCTAGCATATTTATGCAACGCAGGACGCTTACTGTAGGAGTAAGAATATATAAAAACTGTTGGTGAATTCCGAAAGCAGGTAAATCAGACTTTCAATCAGGATTTGATCGGAGCACGGGAGATGCTGTCGACACCTGAAATTTCGATCTTTGCTAGGGAATTTCAGCATTGAAAAGTGTATAAAGTGACGTGTGTTAAGTGTACAACATATGTAAAATATCCTTTAAAGTAGTGATTAGATAAGTGTTTCATATGTGTGGGAGCAATAGCTTCCTGAGAGTTATGCAACGTGTCGTGTTGTTGATGAAAATTATGTGTTATAAAATGTATGCATTCAAGATGAATATGTCGCGTTAAACCTGCTAATGGCGGACGACATGGAGAAATATGATTGGTCGGAGCCACCATAGACGCCTATAGAAATGTAAGTACCCCACAAGTTATGATTATGTAGAAATATGGGCCATTGCATGTTGTGATTCCGTAAAGATGCCAGTAAAAATCAGTTTAGGAGGCAGATCCTCCATGGTTAATCATTATTATGTTGATTTTTATAGAGTTGAGATGTTAATTTGCATCATTAAGTGGAGTAATTATTCCCACTATGAATTAAGAATGGCAATCAGTTATGTAAATGCAACGAACGCGATTGTTCGGATTTTAAGACGTTTAGCTATGTCGGATTTGTGGTAATTTATGTGATAATAATAAGAAAGTAATGATTTTGGTCATTTATGTCAGTGAGATTAATAAGAATAATAAAGTAATGATTTTGGTAATTTATGTCAGTGAGATTAATGGTAATAATAATAATGAATATTAAAAGTATGAATGAACACATCAGGAAACAAATAAATGTTGTAAGCGAGAGATTTGCGCTAATTGCAAGAATTATCAATCTAAGCAGTAAGATGATACAGTAAGATTACGTTACAGTAATTAAGGAAAGAAGTTTTATATCAGAATATTGCATATATTCAATAATGATGCCAGGCATGAAAGAGCTTTTAGTGAATTGAATTTGCAGCTTATATGAGAAGCTTATAGAGTAAATTGTTAGATTTCTCTTAATACTATAGGTCGGAGGTCGTAGCATTGAGTAAGGGGCCAGATGGTCTATTCTACGTATGAAATCTCCTATGTCATGGGCATAAGTGGAGATATAATTTTATGCCAGAGTTGTAGTGTGTACCCTAGCTCTGAGGAAGGATATGAAAGTGTTCCGGGTTGGGATCCTGTGATAGAGACGAGGAGAACGAGGACACCTCGAAACTGTATGGTCTCCCGAGAACTTATTTGATGAGTTATTCCGCTCGTGGTAGCGAAACTCATGGCGACAGCTGTAGTGAGCGCCTATATTTTACTTGAGACATCGGTCACCCGTTAGACTAATGCATTACGAACCCCGAACCTTCATGTTGAATGGACCCGGGTGAGGCCAGTAATTATTATTATATCCTCTGTGTAGGAGTAATTATAAAAGCTCATTCAATACCTGTTTGCATAATAGTAAATTAAGATCCTTTGGGATATGTGTGTCGGTCAGACGACAGTATTTGTCTTGTAAATCTTTACTGCTTAGAAAGGAAAGCATTCAAAACCTTTAAGGAGGGTCGAGGTAATTGGTGGAACACCCATCCCACTTTCTATTGTGTGCCGACTCCTCTAGCCGAGGGTCTGCAGTCTAAACTCGAACCGTCAAGGCGAGTTGAAAGGAAAAGATTTTAGACCCTGGTAAATGACATATAATGAAAGATTGTTATGTTGAGTAATGTAGCCATGTGGTTTAGGAACACATGGATAATTATAGATCATCCTGATGGTTCATTATTTTAGCTATCTGACGAATAGTTAGATGATGTATTTGTACTGTCACTGAAACCAAGTTTTGAAGTTAGTTACCAGATGCCAATCGCCACGAGAGCAAGGTAATCTATTGTAGCATCCGACACAAGCTATAACGTAACGTTTTATCTAGGAATCACATACAGCATGCAGTGGAACCATATAAATAGAGGAAGTGGAGGGGTAGCTTACATAATTATGGAGTTGCACGTTGATTGCGGTGCAACGTCCGAATAGGTAATGCATGAAAGCATTTGTTTGGTGAGAAGAGAAAAATCAAAACACGCACGGCACACATAATTGTTAAAACCAAGAGGTTTAAGGAATAATTAATTTGTGATATTAAAGAAGTCACATTGTATGACTGTTATGTTAATGTACAGTTTGTATTGAAGTCGTAGGTGCATCAGCGCACTAGAATATCTTTATGTAGTTCACATAAGGGTACAGCTTTATGGTTTAATATGATTTTATTATGATTTCATTTTTGTTTGTTTGTGGATTGTGGAAGTAAACTTTTGTTTGCTTTGTTTTTTTATGGTTTTGGGATTGTTTTTGTGTTTGAAGCCATGATTTTCATTTACTGAATTAAAGTTTTAGAATAGAGTTGTGCCTTGTTATTGTAGAGTTGTTACCTTATAGCCTCAAATCCAAAATATGCACTGCTCATTTGGGGGAACGGCACGCGCCTGAGACCTGATGCTAGCTGGAGGCAGCTGCATATTTACCATCGAGATTACTCACATGGGTACAGTAATGAAGAGAATATTAAATGAAATTATGTCTGATACTTTAAAAATCGCAGATCGGTTAATCAACGCTGTAATAAGCATTAGTAATCTACGCGCTAAAATTATGGTGGGAGATTGATATGGCCGCCAAAATGTCGACTTGGAAGGGGAGATCCAAGGATCGAGGTTCTTATTCCAGCAATCTTTGAAGAGAGAGGAAGAGTTTTTTACTGGTTTAACGGAGATCCCAAGGCTTTGTCCGAGTGCGACGACTGTCGACTTGTGGAGACGCGAGGATAGGTAGGTGGAACGTAGGAGATTGCCGCACTTCCATTTTATGTGAAGTTGTGAGTGAACATTGAAATAATTTTATCTCTTATATAATTGAGATCTGAATTTAACGAAGCGAATATATATAAATAACAGGTCGAATACTACATTCTGTGAAAAGTCGAGCGTTCTAAAATTCACCGTTTCGACAATATAAGCCTGTTAAGACAGATTTTCAAATGTGTTGGAAATAAAGCTGAATATCATTTTAGATTGCAACGGGAAGTTGTCGAACGCAGTTCAAGTGAACAGTAGCGAAGAACTTTTAACATTGGCGCAGTATATAAACAGAATCAGAATGACTATTATTCTGCTTCAAGTGTCTTCATTTAACATAATTAACATTGTTGATATGATGAACTAAATAGTCATGCGCCAGAGACATATTCGATAACAGGAGTTAAGATACAACGATGGAACTTCGTTAGACGACGTATTCTCGAATACAGACGTAGTGTACGGTCCATCTTGTACATTTTCGTCAGTCTACGAACACTAATTTAACATCAATTAGCAATGGAAATATTTCATTCACCATTTATATGAATATTTCTATAAATTATATTCCAATGATGAGGCTGATACATATTTACGACGGACAATGAAGACTCTACAGAAGAGATTTGTCAAGATGCTAGGGGTAGCCCAGCAACACAGAAGAATTTGCCAGAAGGATGTCGTTCGAGCCTAGGCGAATGTTGGTGAATTCCAGACAGGGACGTTTCCTATCTCTGAGGTCGCAGATCCGAGGTTCGAATGCAGATCCATCTCAGTATCTTGAACTGAGAAAACATCTAAAGTATTGTGGGAATACTTACATAGATCTTCAAGTTTTCGTCTCTCATTTGTAGTATAGAGCTTGATTAGTGACATCCTGAGCCAACGATCTTACTCCATATTTCCATATTTTCATATTTCATGTATTTTACTGTTTTCATGTATTTTACATTTCAGATGTGTGTTAAGATTTTTATGCTTCAAGATTATTTAGGAGATGATTGTCTTTCATCTATTTTTCAATTTCATTTTACGGATCAGTTGTGGAACTGACATTAAAAATTTCGTTTGAGGAATCATATTGCCTCATAGAAGACTAGTCATTTCGACTCTTGAATTTTAATAATTTGATTTAAACCAAGTATTCTGACATTGTGTCATAGCTTCAAATTAAATTCTTATTAAATTGAATTTGAGCACTTTAATATAACAACATCTAACTTCAAGAACAGGAGAAACATCGAATGATGTTGTTATATCATTATTGTACATAAACTGTCGACGATCTGAGAAATACTAGTCGTTTGATAAGACTGAAGTCTTAATCCCTAGAAACAATCTTTGTGTAGAGTGGAAAAACATTACGACATTGACAAACCTTTCATTATTTGTAAAGCTGAGAGCTTTGTTCATTTAATATGTTAGAGGAAATTACGTTTTGATAGAAGATTATTCAAATCTTTGGCTAGGAATTCAAAGCTAGTTTATCCCGGTCCAGATTGAATTCTATTTGACACTATAAATAACATGTGTGTTATTTTACACTATTTGTGTGACATCACGTCATTTTGTGGACCTGATATTACAACGATAAACAATTTAAAGCTTGATGAGTGAGGTGAGACAGGAGTATTATTTTTATTACATGTATTTGCGACAGACGAGTTAACAGTTAATTATCTTGTTGTGGAGTAAACTTTAGGAGGTCAATCACGACTGTCTAATATCGTTCATTACAATTGGAAGTTTCGTTTGAAGAACTTAAGCATGTATAATTGTAGACCAGTAGTCATGTGGAATGATACTGAGGGTCATGCCATTATTTGAGAGAAGTTCCTACAGAAGATATGTTAATAACCATTAATCCGTTTTTGGTTATTGTTTAACATAGTGGATGATAATTTTTATCCCATATATACTGTTATATGAGGATTTGTAGAGCTGTGACTAATGCTCGTGCGAAGGAGGTACCGCATTTGAAAGGGAAGTCAAAGTATTGTTGTTCTTTGATAAGAAGCCATGGATCATGATAAGAGCTGTTGTATACAAGTAGTCCAGTTCATATGAGGTAACGATTTTGCTGTGTTGAAAGGAGGATTTTAGCGGAAAAACAACTAGAAAACGATTGTCTACTCATATCTATAATGCAATTATTAAATTTTATTAAACCCGACGTTATGTAATTACGTACAGCTAACCTTAGTCAGTCGACCCTATTAGACCGACAATGTAATGAAACCTATATAAGACGATGTGTGGTAAGCAGTATATCAAAACTACGGAATGTTAGAGAATGGTTATGTGGATAAACCAGCGTATATAATTAATTGAGAGTTGTATTGTAACCGAGAAGCCAGAATCTCGAAAGTAACGTGTTAGCAACACTAAATAATGTATATTATTATGAACATATTACATGTAAATAATTCCTTGGAAATGATTTAATTAGCTAAATAATTTAGTAGGTTTTATTAATCAATTGTTTTGGAATAGCGTGTGTTTTATGAGCGCATGTTTTGGTATGAATGATTGTCCACTGTTAAGAGTAATTGTTGAACCGAATTGGTCATGAACAATTGCGGGGTGCGAATGAAAGAGGGTATAAAAAGTTTTTAAGGATGATTGTTTAAGACACATAGAAGTTATGTGCATTTTTATAAGATCTGTGTGTTAATTTTACGTGTATTACAAACGCACTCAAATGCAGTCTCATTATGGGCTGGCTAGAATGATTCACCGTTAGAGTTGGAGAGCGGTGTGTCATAATATGAGCAGGTGAAGACTCGCCGCCTTCTATACATTGTATTTAGTTTCGAGTGCAGCGTGGTGCTAGTGTTTCATTGATGAAACAAGCTAGCGCACGTGCGTTCTCCAAACGCGTGCTAGTGAATGAAATCAGGTGTCAGGAATGCCACGAATGTAAGAGCCTTCATTAAACGTTATTCTTTTTACGCAGTGCAGGCCTAAAACAAGCCAAGAATCTTATGCTCGTATTTTTTTTACACAGCATTGTAGTAAGATGTGGAGTTGAAAGGAAGTGTGAATGATTGCGTGTTTTTAATTTAATTTGATTGTTAAATTAGTTTATTGTTATTTTGTTTATACTAGGTTAGTTTACACCATTGTTAATACATTCTATTCAGTTCGTTATTTGTTGTTGTTGGCGTGTGATTCATTTTAAATAAAAGAACTAGAGTATTGCGGATGTATTGTAGGCGAACCTGAATTCCCAGTCCCCGAGAACGTAAGTAAAGGTAGGTGTGCCCCGTGTAGTTGGTTGTTGATCCACATTATTCTTGTAACTGCTGTATGTAAATCCCTAAAGGCCATGTTGGGAGCGATTTCTAATGTAGTAATTTGCCGGTGCTGTTAGAAATAGGCGATCCAGCTGGGGCAATGGATATTCCAACAGGCTACTTTCGGATACAGTATGATGAGCGTATTTGGTAAGGCAAGGCCTTGTATAATCGTAAGTTGCGGTTAGGCTATAATACTTGCACGATTCAAACAACCGCCATGATTAAACTAATAAGTTGATGATGTTGTAGTTTGGCCAAAAGACGCTTCCCACATGAAGGTTTTTTTTTTTTTTGCAAAATTTGGTAGAGATCAGATGATTAAGTTAGTCATAATTTGATTTAAGACTTGAACATTTGTGCAGCCGCCATTACGTTTCCATCAAGACGGCGGCGATATAAAAATAACACGAAAACGTTCGCACACCAACTTAACGTTTAGAAAACCAACCGTTTACGAAAATGAGTACAGTTGCGAATTATGACGTAAACAAACACTCACAGTATACGAATGGTATGCAGGAAAAAGCATGGGATATGCATTTTATGCTACGTGTAATTCCATAGGATTTACTAAGTTGGTGGTTCTCTTTATAATAACGATGAGCATTGTATTTCATAGTGTATTCTGAATTACCTAAATAAAGTCCATTCCAGAGTTTCAACATTCCCTTATAACATTGTAAATAACGTCAGTAAAACCTCTGTTGCCGAAATATAGTTACTGATAATCCATATTATGTTCTTACTATGGCCTTAGTCCCATAACTAATGGGCACAATATGAAGCCGGTGGGTGCTACGAAAATTACAGCGAAAAGTTTCCGATGGGAAACTTGAGCAACTCCAAAGTTCCAAGATTCAAAACCCAGTGCTGACAGCGGATATCCTGGATGTGGATTTTCACCGGATTTTCTACGCTTTCTCATTACAAATGCGAGGATAGTACTCTTTTTCAAGTCCCCGAGGAACCTCCCTATTTATGACCCCAATACTTACAGTTACACACCCAACTACAGTCACGAAAGAAACACAAGTTAACAGACAAATTGATCACGCACCAAAGTAAATGAGGCTGCTCTCCAAGATGAGCCAAAGCCCTAGAACGAAAAGACGCCATCAAATAATAAGAAGAAAATATTACTTTGATCGTCTCATTTCAACTTTTGGGAACTCTCATGTTCGCCCTTCGTAATTTACAGGAACTACACCTGAGCATTGAATACGGGAATATTAATTCCTCTAATCTCTTCAGTAAACTAGATCACAAGTATTGAGCCATTCCGTGATGAGTTAAGAAAATTCTTTTCCCAAGAACTCACCTGTGAGCCATCAGTAATTTACCCAAGCAACACTTGCAAACTACACGATCATTAAATAATATCTAATTACTAGAATTGATTCATTATATCTTTTCACGCTGATATATTATCATTCCTTGATTAAAGAAATTAACTTCTGTGAAATTAAAGAGAGTTTCATATGCAGGTTCCGTAAACTGCATTAAAAAAATTCACAACTGATTATTTATCTCGTGTTATTGGTTTATATGACAAGAGTAGTGTGGTGCGGGGGGTTCTGAGTCGCCCCCTACTGTCATACAAACTTTGCCGATATCTCCCGAACGCACGATCTGATTTTAACGAACGAGGTGTTGTTGGCGTTGGGACGACGTCCTCTTTGCTAAGAATGTGTGTTGGTATTTAAAAATGTTTTTTTAAATTGTTGATTTTGATATTGGCGCTATTTTGGAAACGGTGAATTTTGGGGAAAAAATTGTTTGACGTCAATGAAAGGTGGCTATGCCCTCTAGGGGGACAGCAAGTTTGAAGTGTGTAGGAGGAGAAAAAATGATAGCATTCTTTCTCGCGAACATTGGCGATAATTGGCGAACGGATGGTCGGATTTTAACGAATGAGGTATTGTTGGCGTTGGGGTGATGTCCTCTTTGCTAAGAATGTGTGTTGGTATTTTTTAAATATTTTGAAAATTCTTGTTTTTGAATTTTTGAATATTTTGGAAACGGTGAATTTTGTGAAAAAGTTTGTTGGACGTTAATGAAAGGTGCCTATGCCCTTTAGGTGGACAGCAAGTTTCAAGTGTGTAGGCCAAAAGAAAATGAATTTTAAAAAAATGGTGACTATTTTGGAAACGGCGAACTTGACAAAAAAGTTTGTTTGTGATGAATGGTTGGTATTTACTCTCTCTCTCTACCCGCACCATAAATTTCAAATCGCTAGGTGAAAAACTTATGTACGTTTTTACAGTTCTTTGGCAAGTCGCATGTCTGCTTGAATACGCATGGCTATGTTGGGAAAAGGTTAGGAGGGGGGGGGGAGCAGTAGGGTTGAGTGAGGGATCGTTTAGATGGTATTTTTCCCGCTCAATTTGATGGTGAGGTTATTTTTCAAAATGGGTGGAATTTGGAAACGCAATTTGGGCTAAACATGTTGATTTGACATTTTGGGGATATTTAATAAAAGTGATAATGACGTGTATCATGTTATTTTTTTGTATCTTCGTTAGTAAGTAGTCGGGCTTTTTTTAAATGATTATTTATATATTAGTTATTTAAAAATAATTAAAGAACCCAAAAACTAATAGGTTATTCGCTCTTTAGTATCTTGCTAACCAATAATGGGATTTAAACATATGGGGTGTCGTAGGACTCGTGGTGAACCCCCTTTCCTATGGACGAGGTATGCCCAACCCAAATTAAAAACTACCCTTACCCGGGGGTTAAGTAGTGATTATATTTTTGTATTCATGCACACTTGGAAGGGGGGGGGGGGTTGTAAGACAGCGTGCTTTTTAAATGATTATTTATAGAAGAGTTTTTTTTAATTTATTAAGAACAAAAAACTAATAGGTCATCCGCTTTTTAGTATCTCGCTAACCAACAATGGATTTAAACATATGGGGTGTCGTAGGACTCGTGGTGAACCCCCCTTTTCTATGGACAAGGTATGTCTAACCCAAAATAAAAACTACCCTTACCCGGGGGTGAAGTAATGATTATTTTTTTGTATACATGCACACTTGGAGAGGGCTTTTGTAAGAGAGCGGGATTTTTAAATGATTATTTATAAATGAGTTTTTTAAATATTTATTAAGAACCAAAAAACTAATAGGTCGTCCACTTTTTAGTATCTCACTAACCAATAATGGGATTTAAACATATGGGCTGTCGTAGGACTCGTGGTGAACTGCCCTTATGTATGGACGAGGTATGTAAACCACAAAATAAAAAATACCCTTACCCCGGGGGTGAAATAGTATTTTTTAGCCTACTTTTCTCATTTTGCAAAAATGAGGAAAAAGTAGACTTATGTCTGTCTGTCCTTCTGTCTGTCTGTCTGTCTGTCTGGCTGTGTGTGTGTGTCCCTATCAATTCCTAAACGGCTGCAGCAATCAAAACCAAATTTTGTATGAGTAAAGATGTGCACCGGAATATCTCACGTCCATACTTGAAAATGATGTCAGTGCTACCAACTGATGAAGAAACGCACTAGACATTTGAGCTCCATGTTGGATAACATGCAAGGTATGCATGGGAGCTATTCTGAAATTGGCACACATGTAGATAATACTATTTCAGTTTAATTTCCAGGAGGCCAACTATGACAGTGTTGCCAAAATAATTTTAAGCCTTCTGATAGGTCCAATGTTTAAATGCATATAACTTCTACACAATCAATTGGATTTCAACCAAATTTTGTATGTAATATCTGTACATAAAGAGATATGACTGACCGTATTCTTAAGAGCCACCAGGGCTGCCAACTGTTAATAATTGCTCTCTCTATTTAATTATTTTATGCAAATACCAATATATCAGAAAGTATGCAAGCCAACAGCTTTAAACTATGCACACGTATATTCTGACACTTTAGATTAATTTGGAGTAACTTATATACGTCAGTTCTACCAACATGATTATCAGCCTGCTGATAGTACCAATTTTTAAATACATCTAACTTCTATACTATCCGTTGGATTTCGACCAAATTTCGTATGTGCTATATGTACCATAACAGATATGACTATAAGTATTGTTAAGAACAATCAGGGCTGCCAACTGTTAATAAATGTTGTCTATATTGTTTTTACCCTAATATCAATATATCGGAAAGTATGCAAGCCAACAGCTCTATACTTCGCACACGTATAGCACCTGACATTCTAGATTAATTTGGAGTAATTAATACAAGGCAGTGCTGCCAACATGAGTCTATGCCTGCTGATATGTCCAATTTTAAAATACATGTAACTTCTATACTAACAAATGGATTTCATCCAAAATTGGCACAATAAGATATCATAATATTTCAAATTATTTCTGACCAGCACACGCATGACATTGTTGCCAACATGCTTTTACGCGTGCTGATAAATCCAGTGTCCAACTGCATGTAACGTCCATTGGACTTCAACCAAATTTTGTATTCTGTACCTTAAGAGATGGAACTAAGAATATATTTAGTCACCAGGGCTGACAACTGAAGTGCTCTATTAGGCTACATTATGCCAGGTATATTTTGAACTAATTAGATATTTCGATTTTACCAACTTAATTTCGTCATTATTCTAGATAGGTTCATATACTGTAGAATAATCATTGGCATGAAAAGTAGGCTGTATAGTTCTTCACGGAAATTCTTGTTTTGTATGTGTGCGCACAGACGGCTTTTGTCAAAAGGGTCAAACTACACTTTTGCTAATATTTTCTCCACCCCTGATGGGATTTTTGCCATAGGCAGTATCCTAGCACTTGGGGTGACGCTCCGTTTTTGAATGTATGATTCATGTTTTGTCAAAAGGGCCTAACTACACTTTTGTTAATATCTCGCAAACCAATCATGCTAGGGTCCTGTATGACGGGTCCTTGCACTTGGGGTGACGTCCCCCTATGGGGGGGGGTGAAATTACACCCCAAAATTGAAAAATCAATATCATGGAAACTAAGAACCCTAAAATTAGGCGTGATAGCTTTAAAAATAGGTGATGATATACGAGTTTACCTCGATTGGTCATTTCACCCCAAAAAAGTAAATAGTCATGTTATGGGGAAAAACATCTTTAACACCTAAAAATGATAAATGAACCTATGATCTTTTGTTTTTGATGAAAATAGGAGGGGGGTGAAAACAACCCCCAAATTCAAAAATCAATATCATGGAAACTAAGAACCCTAAAATTAGGCGTGATAGCTTTAAAAATAGGCGACGATATTGGCTTTTAACGCGATTGGTCATTATACCACTAAAACAGTAATATTCATTTTATCGGAAAAAAACGTGTTAAACGCCTAAAAATGATAAATGAAGCTAAGATCAATTGTTTTTGATGAAAATAGCAGAGGGAGTGAACTACTACCCCCAAATTGAAAAACTCGATACCTTGGAAACTAAGAACCGTAAATTTAGGTGTGATGGCTTAAAAAATTGGTCTTGACATAGGCTTTTACCTAGATTGGTCATTTCACCCCTAAAAAGTAAATAGTCATGTTATGGGGAAAAAACATCTTTAACACCTAAAAATGATAAATGAACCTATGATCTTTGGTTTTTGATAAAAATAGCAGGGGGGGGTGAAAACTACCCCAAATTCAAAAATCAATATCATGGAAACTAAGAATCCTAAAATTAGGCGTGATAGCTTTAAAAATAGGCGACGATATAGGCTCTTACCTCGATTGGTTATTATACCCCTAAAACAGTGATATTCATTTTATCGGAAAAAAACGTGTTAAACGCCTAAAAATGATAAATGAAGCTAAGATCAATTGTTTTTGAAGAAAATAGCAGAGGGGGTGAACTACTACCCCCAAATTGAAAAACTCGATACCTTGGAAACTAAGAACCGTAAATTTAAGTGTGATGGCTTAAAAAATTGGTCATGACATAGGCTACCTGGATAAATGATTCCACCCCTAAAACAGTAAATAGTGATTTTACAGGGGGAAAAGGTGTTAAACATGTAAAAATGATAATTGAACCTAAGATCTTTTATATTCATGAATGGCCCGTTAACCTCGATGTTAGGCCCCTTAAAACAACAATTAGCATTATTATTTCATGAAAAATAGTAGGTGGATGAAAAATACCCAAAATTGAAAAGAAATCGTTATCTTGCGAACGAAGAACCCTAAAATTAGGTGTGGTAGTTGAAAATAATGGATGATGACATTATTTTGACGTATAAAAGAGGAAATAGTAATTTTACAGGGAAGAAGGTATTAAACACCTCAAAACACGTGCGTTTTGTGAAACCATGCTTTAATGCATGTGTGTATGGTTGATGATGACTGCTTGCTAATTATTATTATTATTATTATTATTATTATTATTATTATTATTATTATTATTATTATTATTATATTATTATTATTATTAGGTAATTATTATTGTTTTTATTATTATTATAATTATTATTACTAGGTACTTATGGATTAATGTGTGTATAGGTAATAAACCAGTAGGCTAATAGTAAACATTTGTATGAGTTGTTGAAGAAGTCAGGAAGGCCAACTTTTAGGCATGGTCCGTGAATTGACCAAAAAGTTTTACCTATCAAGATTCAGTGTACCCTGTTCCAGCCCTTAGACCAGCGATAAAATGTCTTGGTAAAGCGCTGAAATCGAACCTGGACCTCTGTCATGACTGCTAAGTTATAATAATATTATAATAAATAATGTATTTTTTTTAAGAAAGAGAGAGACACGTTTTAATACATTCGCTAGCTCCAGTCTTCGAACATACACCAGCTTGCTGAACTAGTAAGAGTTGCTGATAAGAGCAGTGCAGTGTTGTCAGATTTCTTGTTTGGCTGATTCTGCAACTTGAGTTTAAACGGAGCCGCACATGTCAATGCTACATTACTTAGCCTCTTTTATTACCTGGCTCCACGCAGCATAACTGCAATTGAAATAAAGATCATTATAATGATGATGATGATACTAATAATGATGATGATGATGATAATAATAATAATAATGATGATGATGATGATAATGATTGTTAGTTTAGGGGGGGGGGGTTAACATGTAGGTTATCGGCCCCTAATGGTTTGGGTGATGGTTAGGATGAAAATAAAATATAAACTATAGCTAAAACTTACTAGACATTAATAGACTAGGAAAATAAATCGATGAGAAAATGGACAATAAGGCAAATAAAGGAATAAAAAATGCCCTCAAGAATGTGGATTGAAGGACTTGAAAGGAAAGAGTGCCATAAACGGTAGATATGAAAGTGAAAGAGGAGAGGGTCTGCCACAGAGGTAATTGATAAAAGGATTAAAACTGGACCCAGCTCAGGAATCCCTTGGGGTCGCCAACTTCCAAACTGATCAGCCGTAAGCACCTGAGGGCATATCCAGGGTGCACCACAAGTGGTGGGACTACATACACCCTACCTACTTGAGGGGTGGTTCAGCAAAAGGCAGTAAATAACATGAAAATAAAAAACAAGGCTGGCCCCTCGCAGAAACAGATTATCAGAAAATAAATTAGATAAGGATCAAATAAGCCGGAAAATGAAGAGACTCCCTAAGCCTTGGATACCCTAATAATGTCGGAGTCGGTAGAGAACAAGAGTTGAGCAAGTGTGGTCGACAGGAAACAAGACAGAGAGGAGCCAAGCAAAAGTCAGTAGAAGCAATGACGGACTCAGCTGGGACTCCGTGGTCGTCAATCAACATGACACTAGACATGACTCCCAGGGGTGGAATTAAAGACCTCTTTTGTTTTATATCACTGGCATTAAGGACGGTAACACATGGCATACCTTTATAATGCGATACTGGTCCTAGAGTATGCAAAATTGTATTAGATGTTCAGCTAATAATAGTGTGCAGGACCATTATTATTTTTCCTAAGTACAGTACATGGGACTGATGACCATGATTTCCAAGCCCCTAAGTAAGACAAAAACATATTAATTTCATTTTCCAATGAGTTGGGGTGAGGTGAGGTGAGTTTTCTATACACCAAACTGATGTGGTTTCCCACTTCTACTCCAGGCAAATGTACATTTAATGTTAAAAATAGTGAAATGGTTTGCAACTGTCCAATGCTAGGACCTGATTAGAAACATTTAAAAATGGACTGGAATGGACAACACTTCCCCCAAAACTAACAATAGGAGTGTTCGATCCTCCACAACAGCCATTCTGAAAGTCAATATAAATGGCTATGCACTTCCGGTCATGACGGTCGTCTGTCCAATCCTATCCCTTGGTGGTGAAAGGCATACTCTAATACAACCATAATAGTGACAGGTTATCTGTTAAATACCTAACTATCTCCAGATTTACCTTGAATTGTTTGTAAAATCCACTAAATTTGCTGCAAATTGACCA
Organism: Meconema thalassinum; assembly: GCA_946902985.2. NCBI lineage: Eukaryota > Metazoa > Arthropoda > Insecta > Orthoptera > Tettigoniidae > Meconema > Meconema thalassinum. The sequence continues at coordinate 795,446,325 of OX336389.2, forward strand.
AATGACACTAAATTCTAGCAAAATCCAACAAATGACTACCAGATTTATTGAAATTCCATTGATTTACCTAGGAATGGTTTACACTACCTGAAATTGATATAAATTTACCTGAATATATATGAAAATTCACTAAAATTTACCAAACTTAACCAACATGGGCTACAAACCATGAAATTGATCCATTTTTTGGGGGGAAATTCATTAAATTTACTCAAAAATTCCATAACTTTGCCTTTAGATGTATGCTTTTATTGTTGTTGTTTCGTTTACCACACTCCCTGCAGACAAATACCTGAACATGATTTTCTCTTAGGCTAGGATCTCCACATTGGACGTGATAGTTGAGTTTCATCTTCCATAAACTCGCCTCTGAGGTGGTGTCAGAAAAGGCATCCAGCTGTAAAAACCACACCCTGACATAGACTTAAACAACCTCTTACGTTGAGGTTCCTAACACTAACGACATTTAATGATTGAACGGTTTTCTTTTCACAATTCCTGTCTATACTTTCCTCTTCAAGGTTGCTAAAATGCAATTAAATTTAATAAATACCTTAAGATGGTTTGATTTGAATAATGATATGGTGTTGATGATTGATATATACGATAAGACTAATTTTTAGGTCTTGACTGGCCTTGCAATAAAATTGACTAACCAAACATGAGTTACCTATCAGGGAAACATTTTGGCCACTATGTTGGTTATTGACCAGTCAGTACAGTTCTAGTAATAAGACAGAAATTCAACACAAACAATGAGCGCGCGAGGTGGCTGAGATTGATACGTGCTGTCGGTTATGTAGCATGTGGAAAGTATATGACATATGGTTTACTTTAAGGTTTGGAGATCCCATTAAAAATATTCCTACAATAATTGATCTTCAAATGGTCATTGTTTGGTGTGAAAATATGTATTATATGACATTTAATGAAAAAAATTATGATTTATTAAATGTTTATATGTTTACTGTATTCTTATTTAATGTAAGCACTTGAGGCACTATCGACCAAAATACAGCACTATCAGGAATGTATATTGCATATTTGAAGGTTTGGTGATCCCATTAATGGTATTCCTACAATAAATTATTTTTAAGTTGTCGTTATATGGCATGAAAATATTTAATATATGATATTTGCTAACAGGATTTACCACTGGAATTATTTCACAAGTAGTTATTTTAATGACCAACAGAGTTGACTGTTAAGAAGAGCCCTATGTGGAATGTAGGATAACATGTAACATACTATACATGATATATGACAACTGTAAGGCTTGTGATTTTTAAGATGCCTTTATCCCTATATTAATCACCCAGTTTAAAAGACTCATAACTGTAATGTTGCGGAAAAATCAAAATAAAACAAAAATCTGCAGGAAAAAAAACCAAAAATTGGTTGAGGAAATATACACTTAACATGCAAAAAAAAAGAAATATATATATACAAACTACTGTATGTTAATTAATTTAATTCATATATATATATATATACATTAACCGATCAGGGGGCTGAGTATTGATAGCATGCCGAGTCATCGAAGACCTGGGATAAATCGCATACAGAGCATGCATAAAATTTACTGTGTTTCCATTGCCGAGAATTTTATTGGAACGATGGACGGAAGGAATGATGGATCCTGAATCGTACTTATTAAGACATTGTTGCTACGAAACTAAGAGGGTTTTAATAATAATCTTATTTGGTGGGAGAAAGCACTGACAGAGTGCAAGAGACATTGGTCAACGTGCAGCCAAGACAATGCGAACGTTTCAGAGAAGCTGAGTGACAGGATTGGTCATTGTTTCCTCCGCCGAGTTATTGTGAACATTTCAAGTAATATTTACGACCCTGGACCCGAGTTAATCTCCCCACGCCGAGCATCGGCGAGGCCATAGTCCCAGAACAATGAGAAAATAGCGCATGATGACCTAATTCTTGATCCACATATTCGGATATTTTGTTAAGAAGCCATATCAGAGCTGAGACCGAGTTGATAATTTAGAAATTTTAATCTCGACTAAGTGTTGAGAATCGCCGGAGTTATGGCGACTTGAAGAGCTAAACCGCGGAGTGATACTTCCTACCCCCTCCAACATGACGGCATTAGCGCGGGAGTTGGAACTACGTAGGCGCGTCATGATGCCATCATCAATTATAAAATATCTGCCGATCGTTTTTCAAAATAAAAGAAGATTTGAAGCCGTCCCAAATCAGAGCTTTAAAGAGAACTTAAGATCACAGCGATGTGACGATTTCCCTTGAATCGCAACCGTACAGTGAAATCTGCCAAATGTATTGAAGTGACAGGACCATATAGGCACTTGCCCCGGACTAGGAAAGGGTAGTCAACATGAGATCTTGGAGCCGGAAGGCTGTTCGGTGCTGCTCTGAAAAGTGAAGCCGCGTGTTAGTGTAACGTCCACAGAGACTTAGTTCGTGGTTGCGTAGCCGAGTGCCGCATATAAGTAAATAGAATGTGATATTTCTGTGAATTAGTTGAGCTGTGCGAATTAAATATCCAAAATATCAATTCGAGTGGTCGAGACAGTAATAGTAATTTTAGAGTACCGAACGGGTTGGTGACCCGAGACTGTAATCATATAAGCGCTAAGCCGTCCATACCAAATACAATCATACGGGGCGCGAGATGCAGGCGAATCGAAGTAGCTTAATTTATATTTTATGCTATGCTTCGGAGGACATAAACTAGTTGTCATTTGTTGACATAGTTTTGTGGCCAAGCTCTGAATATTTGAAACGGTCACGGGCCTAAGTCAAAACAGTCGTGTCGAGGATCGAACGGGTAGTCCATTCATGGAACATACTTCGAACTGTACGAGCCCGTAAGAGCTGTGTACGCCAGTGACGTTATCGACGGACGGTCAAACCGACGGGAAATGCCATTGCGTGTGTTTTATTGGTGTGAATAATTTATTAATTGAGTGTTATATATTTGTGTTTCGTGAATACTTATCTGTGTATACATTGTGTTGATACATTGTATTTCACGTGTGACAAGATCACGAATTTGAACACTATGCTTGGACTCAGCATAGAAGCCATGAGAGGCTAGAAGGCATCAGACCGGGAGTCGAACGTGGTCATCCCAGGAAGCTGTCGTGGATTTGTCATCCCCAGGAAACGATGAGTATTAACTTTTCATTAGAGGGAGCATGAATGCAGATATCGGGTAGCGAGATAACTTGTACAGTAGTATTTAGACCTCTTTTGTGGCATTTGTCACCATTTTCATTGTTGCTGGGGAGCGAATTTTTTTTTCGGGTCAACATGTTAATGTTTGTGTTTTTGACTTGTCAGACTGTAAAGATAATGCATGTTTGTGGGTCTCTGACAAGGAAGTCCGTAATTGAGTTTGAGCCCGGATTTTGTAACTGTAAATATGTCGCGCATAGGTTAGATTTGATGGCTAATTTTTTTTTGTAGAATTGTAGTGTGATGTAAACTTTTGGAGTGACCATTTAGCAAGGTAATCATTTTTTGTTGTTGTTTTTGATGTGACATTTTCGAGTCGAGCTAGTTTGATTTTTCTTTTGAGCCATTTCATTTTCTGTGTAGATTAGGGCATTAGGATCCCTGCCCCTTTTATTTTTGCCAGACCGGTCGACATTATGGTCAGTGATCCAGATTCGTGGAGGCGTGGCTTACGCCTGTGATGGTGTATATTTAAGTGTGTATGTGTGCAGTTTGTTTCCGGCAGTGGAGTCGTTGATTTTCGTACCAAAGGGGTAAGTGATTTTTTTGCCAGTGTGGCCGATGAGTAAGTGTATCCAGGTGTTTACCCTGAGATTTTTCGTGTTGTTTCCGGCCATGAAGCCGAGGAGTATGTTGATTTTTTTCCAGGCGGCGATCCTGAGGTATTTTTGTGATAACGCAAATATGGTACGATACCGGTAGGTTATTAGTTATTTGTTTTTTTTTATGCGAGCACACCCACATTATGTCATTATTCTCACAGCGCAGTGGAGGAAGCAGCTGACCGAGGCCATATTTCTACGCGACCAAGGTCTGGAAATTAACGTTTATTTCATATTTAATTTATGTCACATTTAGTATTGCTGTTGGAGCATCTCAGAGCTAAGCCCACTGTAGAAGTGCGGTATTTCTGGCAGACTGGCTGGTCCCGTGCTAATGACTGCACAGCGGGGTTCCTTCCGTTTGTCAATGGTCACCCTAGACTTATTGAATCGAGTGTAGGTAGTTTCACTGTAGGAGTGGGAGTTATATTTAGTCATGTTGACCTAGTAATTGTTTAGTGAGCCTATGTTTGACGGGCTATTGTAGAGTAGTTGCTGGCTTGTCACCAGCTGTGTTTTGGTTTGTTATTGTTTTTTGTCGCATTCCCCAGATGTTATTTTGTGTGTATCTCGCTAACCCAGGTGACCAGTATTCATGTGGTCCCAATGGAGCTGACGGACCACAGGTTCGATGCCCCATTATAGAAAGGAATACTCTCGTTGTCCTTAGTGTATATTTGTGTGTTGTGGGAGACAAAAATTAGATCTATTGCAGCTAGTTTTTTGGATTAAGGGCAGCTGCCAAATTGAGTTGAACCCTTGATATTTGCAAGTAAGCAGTTGACAGTCACCTAATGTAAATGTCACCCCAAATCAGCTGTTTAGAGAAATTTTTCATGTTTGCAGTTTTGACAGCTGGATTTTGGTAATGTTCCCTTTTTCTTTTGAGTTTTTATTAGGCAAGGAAGAGCGATGGGATACCAACTCCGACTGATGTTTTGAATTTTGATTTCTATTTTGATCCTTTTTATTTGATTTTTTTGTTTGGTTTAATGTAAATGTATTTTTTTAATTAGGTAGTTTTTCATACTTTTTTTGTAAAGGGACTGTATTTGTTCTAAACCTGATTGCCTGGTTATGAATAAGTTACAGATTTTCTGTAACCTGTGTGCGCCATTTCACGTAGTTAGAAATGCCTGTTTCATTGACCTAGGCCAAACATTTTTGGATACCAACGAACGGTCCACACCCGAGATAATTATTATTATTATTTTTATTATTATTATTAAGGCCTAGAGACACCCAATCGTGTACATAGGAAATATTTAGGACCCCTTTTTACTCGGAAACAGGAACAGTGGCGTATGCAAAGTTTGATTGTGGGATAGGAGTTTGGCAACCGCTCCGTTTAAAATAGTGAATTGTCCCTCTTTGCCTGAAGGTATTGTTTTTACCATGGTCGCACTACTTGACACCTCGATCTACCGAGGCGGTTATCTATTTCTCCTGGTACCCACCAGTGAAGCTGGAAATAATGAAGACAGCTCACGTGGGTGATTGGATAATCTACCAGGATGATTTAGAGATCCGTAGCATTTACTGCAACACAGGATCACCCCCTCCACTCCTTATAATAATATATATTTCAAAATGGCGCCCAACGTGGAGGCTGGATCCATTGTGGAGGCTGGATCCATTTTGGAGGGTGGATCTATTTGAAAAGGCGATGATCTATGATCTAGGATTAATAATCATGTAATTATCCAAGCCAAGGTAGAAAGAGTGCACCAATAGACGAGATTGCCTGTACTGGACTGAAACTTGTTTATTACTGGGTGAATATTTAAAATCACTCGTAGACGATGTTGTTCAATTCACGAGTACACCCAGAAAACGTTGTAATAATTTTGTTTTGTGAGATAGCAGTCCAAAAGGGTTAAGAATTTATTTAGGTAGCCCACGCTTGTGAGAGATAACTTCATATTCATAAATCATCAATTGATGAATATTTCTTCGTAGCACTAATCTCGCGAACGAGTTAGGTAGGTAATCTATTTTATGAAGGTATCCCAGTGTTCATTTTAGGAGACCTGGACACTAGATATGCCAATCAGGCAGTTGATGTTGTTATTTTTTCTAGTTAAAGTAAATGTTGTGACAGGTCCAATAAATATTCTAGTTTTTGTCCCCACACAAGACAAATGCATGGCAGTGAATGGGAGACCCAGACTCCCGTATGTTATATTGATATTTGTCTTTTATTTGTGAGTGTCGCAATGGCTACTTCCGAGGAGTTGCAAATAATGTTTGAGGTACTGTGTAAAAATATTGAGGAAAGTGCGGAGTCAAACCTTGAGAAACTTAAAGACACTTTAGAAGCTAGTGACAGAAAGGCAGAGGAAAGGTCGGAAGCCGCAGATAAGGAACTCAAAGATAGTTTAGAGGCGGTTAAGGCAGAAATTAACTTAAAGACAGAGCAGCTAGGTCAAACTTGCGTAGCGCAGGGCAAAGCGTTGAGAGCCGCATTGGAGCAACTTACACGGTCCACCAGAGAGCAGATCGACAAACTAACACACAAAACGGAAGAAATAGAACGCAAAACGACAACAATTATGAAGAATTGCTCACAGAAGTAAATAAGGTGGATAATACCGTCAAAGCTATGGATAAGAATCTGGAAGAAATAACGAACACTATGGAATCTATGGACATTAGAGTTACGAAGCAGATAGAGGAAGTCCAGAAGCAGATTAGTGCCGGAGCCGAACGCGTCATTGCCATGGAAAGCCGAGAAGAAAACGTCACCCGACATATTAAAAGAATGCAAATTGGGATGAAGGAATTGACAGAGGAAATCAACGGATTAAGAGAGCGGAATGAGGAAGCTGCCCACGAAAATAAGAAAGGAATGGAAAAAGAAATGGATGCCAACTTAGAAAGAGTCCGGAATTTGGAAATGGAAATGATATCGAGAATGGAACGCCAGGAGGCAAAACTAATTTAAACAGACTTACGAGGGCAGATTCAGGACGAGGCGATCCTCGAACTGCAAAGGGAAGCTGCACGGACGATGGACAACGCCCGGAGCTACATTAATAATAATAATAACCACCGTAGGTCTGGATACCAGACGCAGACGATGCCAGAGCCACCATTATATGGATTATTCGGAGGGCCTACAAGCATAACATTTGGGACGCCGAAAGCTGGAACTTCGACGCCAAACGACGCTACGACGCCGACGCAGATTGTACATGTGATCAAGACAGGAGACGACCGCCCAAAACGTTACAACGAGAATAGCGCCATGACCCCTAAGTAATTCATCCGCGAACTGGACGCTTACATTTTGGACAACCGCATACCGGAGGAAAAGCACCTGCGTTGGAGGATGCCCCCTTACAATGGTTTCAGAGCTTCCGCTACACCTTTCAGACTCTGGCAGAGTTCAAGGAGGCTTTCCTAAAACGTATTGGAGCCTCGAACGGCAAAAAAATTTGAGGCTGGAGTTATATTCCCATAAGTTCTCAACGCAAGGGCCAACAAAATACGCGGAATACTTTATTGCGCAATTCGTGAAGATGAGAGAGCTGGACGACCCCCCTTCCGAACGTTCTCTGGTAGCCGCAATTAGTAAACAGCTACCTGTGAAAGTTCAAGAGACGCTTATCGCTGCAAACGCCCAAACGGCAATACAAACAGAGGGAATTTTGAGACAGCTGGACCATACTAGCGCGCATTTACAACGCATGAGGGCCACTGAACAAATTCATGCAGCAGAAATTCAAAGAATGCCAACCATACGGGAGCAGGGACCACTACAGCGAGCCCGCCCCGCGGTAACATCTGGAGGAGGTACGAGAGCAGACAACCGAGGGGTTACGAACGTAGGTACCAGGCAAGGGCAGAGCGAGGATGGAACAGGCAGTACCAGCCTAGAGGACACCGCGGATGTTGGGACCAAGGACGCCAACACTCAGCACCTTACCAACCGCGAGAGGGAAGGCATGGAAGCTACAGGCCACGGCTGACCCAACAGGGAGACAAGATCTCCGACGAGCAGGCACGGAGAGACCTCGAACAAAGATACACGGAGTCACAGCAATATCTAAAGTAACTCCACAGTAAGAATGAAGATGGGCAGGCCAGGACCGAAGCCGACAAATGGAGGGAGGCTATCCAACATCGCGAGGACCCAGACAGGCACTATCAGGGAGCCCAGAGCCTAGAACTCCAGCGAGAGAGAGAGGAGGCAGCGTCCCGGAATAATGGGGCGAGCAACAAAAAAAATCGCAGTTCTAGGGAGGGGAGATAGGCCCAGATTTGACCAAGATGGCGGACACCAAGAATGGGCGGTGGCGAAAATTGAGAAATGGGTAGCGCAGCCAGATTACCTCATTGAGGATATGTACAGGAAAGAAAGTCCCGCTATAAAGGAATTACCTGTAATTTTCGTACGCGTGGGAGGACTAGTGGTCCGAAGTCTGGTCGACACGGGAGCCAGTATTTGGTAGCGAGTGGTGCGCTATTGAAAGAACTTGAGAGAAAATTTAAAGTACCCGTAATACCAGTAGCAAATGACAAAGTGAAAAGCATTATCCCCGATCGTACAGCGGAATGTAAATACCAGGCATATTTAGATTTTAAAATTGGTAATTATACCATGTCGCACCCATTCTTAATTATGAATAAAATCAGCTTCAATTTAATCCTCGGGCGGATTTTATGAGAACCAATGGAGCCGTCATTGACATGCGCACAAACGAGATTAAGTTTCGCACGAATGATAAAAGGGAGATTGACCTACGGTTAAATGAAGTAGAACCAAGGATCAAGGTCAAATTTGGAGCATTGACATACAAGATGACGTCACGAGGGAAACTTACGGCATTTTTACATAAAGTAGGGGAGGAGTTAGTAGAGGAAGAAGTCTTAAATTATACTACAGAGTTCGGCGCTACACTTGAAGAGAAGGTGGCTGAGGCAAAAATTAAACCCCATGAAAAAGAGGAGCTGCGGGCAATTTTAACAAAACACCCGGAAGTTTTTGATAACAAACCGGGAAAAATTAGAAATTTTAGCTATGCATTCCAAGTAAATGACTGGAGTCCATACAAGAAGAAGGTGTACCCTATAGCAGAGAGGCATCACGAGAAGGTAAAGAAAACAATTAAAGCCATGGAAGAGGCTGGAATAATTACGAAGAAATCTACCCCATTCGTGAATCCTATTGTCATTGTGGAGAAGGCGGACGGAAGCGTGAGATTGTGTCTCGATGAACGCGAAATCAACTCCAGATTACTGCCCGAATTCGACCAAGCTCCACCGATTAGGGAGGTGCTGAAAAAGTTCAGAAAAAAGAACTATTTCTCGAGCATCGATTTAACGAGTAGCTTTCACCACGTGGAACTAGAGGAGAAATCCCAACTTCTCACAGGATTTATTTTCGACCAGCAGACGTACACCCATAATCGCTTACCATTCGGGATTCGAACCGCAAGTTGTGCTCTTATCCGAGCCCTGGATCGCAACTTGACGGAAGAGGTTACGCAATGCACAGTCCGTTATGTAGACGACATCTTGCTTGCTTATGAGACACTGGAAGAGCATATTCAAAATTTGGACAAACTTCTATCGAATCTTCAGTCGGCCAATTTCAAGATAACTTTAACAAGTCCCACTTCTGTCAAAAGGAAATTTTATATCTTGGACACATTATCGATGGGGAAGGAGTTCGGCCTAATCCCACCAAAATTTCTGAAATTCAAAATTTTCCCACGCCAAGACGGATTAAACACATCCGCATGTTTCTGGGAATGACTGGCTTTTTCTCAGAATATTGTCCTAATTATTCGGAGACGGTCGCGCCACTGCAAGACCTTTAGAAGAAAAATAACCGATGGTTATGGAATAAAGAGGCCGAGGAAGCATCCCAGCGAACCAAGGACCTTCTGTTAGAGAGCGTAAAACTGGGATATCCAAATTTCAACTGGAAATTCGTGCTACAATCTGATGCATCGAAAATAGGGATCGGAGCAATGATGTACCAAGAAGACCCCGAAAACCCAAAGAAAAGGATATATTTAGGATTCCTGAGCCGAAAATTGAGGAATCATGAATTCAATTTTACCGTCACTGAAATTAGAATGCTCTCAGTACTCCATGCACTGTAGAATTGGCGAAAGATTATATATGGTTTCCCGATTATTTTGAGAACGGACCACAAGGCCCTTACCTTCATGTTGAAAACCAGCTTAGCTAGCGAGAGGGTAAATCGTTGGGCACTCTACGCACAGCAATTTGATATGCTGATCGAACACTGTCCCGGTAAACAGAATGTCATCCCGGACATTTTATCCCGGAACCCGGAGGAGAATGAAGAAATGCAAATGCATCACGCCGAGCTTCAGCAGGAAGACCATGACTTTCTCGCAGACTTACCGAGACTTGGGATGGAACAAGAAGCGGACCCTTGGGCTAAGCTAATCAGAGATTATCTCAGAGGATTACTTCCGGAAGACTCACCAGCCAAGGCCGAGATGGAGAAACTCGTGCCGAAATATCAATTCATGAATGGATTTCTACATAGGTTTATCGCTGACGAACACACCAAGCTTCGCATTTTAGTTCCACCGAAATTCCAGCGTCGACTAGTCTGGCATGTTCACCGTGTCTATGGACATGCTGGCTGAGACAAGACATTCGCTGTGATTCGGGAGACATTCACATGGCCTCGTCTCCGAATTACAATCCGAGAGGTATTGAGGACATGCGATACTTGCCAACGCATAAAACACAATACGTTTCTGATGAAGCAGCTACCTCGACCGATCTTACCATCAAAGCCGAGATAAATTTTCGCCATTGACTTTTATGGGCCTCTCCCAGCCGCCAGAAGAGGCATGAGGCATAAACTGGTATGCCTAGATGTGTTCTCCAAGATCGTGAAGCTGTGAGCTGTGCAAAAGACAACCTCATAACAGGTATTAAATAAAATCAGGAACAAAATTGTACCGGAACTGGGAAAACCAGAATTTATTTTATCCTGCCATGGGTCTTGCTTCACAAGCAGACTTTTCAAGAGAGAGCTGGAAGGAATGGGAATTCGGCATATTCTAAGTTCTATACGCCACCCTGAGAGCAATCCTTCAGAACGTCTGATGAGAGAGATTGCAAAATTTTGCCGGATATATTGCCCGGACGCGCATTATCGTTGGATAGATGTCCTGGAGACCATAGAGACGTGCATAAACACCACAGTGCACGAATCTACATCGGAGGTGCCAACGGTAGTCCATTTCAACCTGTATCCTGAGAGACCTTGGAATAGGATCATAAGTTACCCGGTAGACGCGAGACCGTCACCACAGCTCAAAATTGAGGAAACCAAGGCAAGCCTGCGCGAAAAAGCCGAGAAGAGACTGAGGCGGATGAGAGGGAGAAGATACCACCGACCCCTAAGAGTGGGAGAGTAGGTTTTAGTGAAGAAACCTGCCGCCTCAAACCCTTCAGCGCGTTTCTACGCAAAATTTGCCCCCATTTACGAGGGACCTTACGAAATTATACAATGTTTAGGAAATAACGCATACAAAATTCGGGAATTAGGAGGAGAGAACGAGGTCACCCACAACGTGCAAAACTTGAAATTATACTACCCCAGGAATGTATTAGACGAACCACCGCCTGCCCAAGTGAATGCCATTATGAAGGGAAGGAACGACGCAGAAGAGCAACTCCACAAGTGTGAGTTAATCACGCTGAGGGACGAACTGGGGCAGTTACTCAGCGCAGCCTTGGAGACAAACTGGAATTTACGACAGGAAAAGCGCGAACTGCTAAAACTACTAGAACTAGAAAGGGAGAGGGCATCAAGACAATACACCTCAGAGGATTAAGAGTGAGCGATGAACTCGGCATTATAACTCCAGATGACTTTGGTGTTAGAATTGAAAAATTGTACTCCTTCCGCAAGTACACATTTTTCAAACTGAGCAGCGGGAAATTGTAACCGATCAGGGGGCTGAGTATTGATAGCATGCCGAGTCATCGAAGACCTGGGATAAATCGCATACAGAGCATGCATAAAATTTACTGTGTTTCCAGTGCCGAGAATTTTATTGGAACGATGGACGGAAGGAATGATGGATCCTGAATCGTACTTATAAAGACATTGATGCTACGAAACTAAGAGGGTTTTAATAATAATCTTATTTGCTGGGAGAAAGCACTGACAGAGTGCAAGGGGCATTGGTCTACGTGCAGCCAAGACAATGCGAACGTTTCCGAGAAGCTGAGTGACAGGAGTGGTCATTGATTCCTCCGCCGAGTTATTGTGAACATTTCAAGTAATATTTACCACCCTGGACCCGAGTTAATCTCCCCACGCCGAACAGCGGCGAGGCCATAGTCCCAGAACAATGAGAAAATAGCGCATGATGACCTAATTCTTGATCCACATATCCGGATATTTTGTTAAGAAGCCATATCAGAGCTGAGACCGAGTTGATAATTTAGAAATTTTAATCTCGGCTAAGTGTTGAGAATGGCCGGAGTTATGGCGACTTGAAGAGCTAAACCGCGGAGTGATACTTCCTACCCCCTCCAACATGACGGCATTAGCGCGGGAGTTGGAACTACGTAGGCGCGTCATGATGCCATCATCAATTATAAAATATCTGCCGATCGTTTTTCAAAATAAAAGAAGATTTGAAGCCGTCCCAAATCAGAGCTTTAAAGAGAACTTAAGATCACAGCGATGTGACGATTTCCCTTGAATCGCAACCGTACAGTGAAATCTGCCCAATGTATTGAAGTGACAGGACCATACAGGCACTTGCCCCGGACTAGGAAAGGGTAGTCAACATGAGATCTTGGAGCCGGAAGGCTGTTCGGTGCTGCTCTGAAAAGTGAAGCCCCGTGTTAGTGTAACGTCCACAGAGACTTAGTTCGTGGTTGCGTAGCCGAGTGCCGCATATAAGTAAATAGAATGTGATATTTCTGTGAATTAGTTGAACTGTGAGAATTAATTATCCAAAATATCAACTCGAGTAGCCGAGACAGTAATAGTAATTTTAGAGTACCGAACGGGTTGGTGACCCGAGACTGTAATCATATAAGCGCTAAGCCGTCCACACCAAATTCAATCATACGGGGCGCGAGATGCAGGCGAATCGAAGTAGCTTAATTTATGTTTTATGCTATGCTTCGGAGGACATAAACTAGTTGTCATTTGTTGACATAGTTTTGTGGCCAAGTTCTGAATATTTGAAACAGTCACGGGCCTAAGTCAAAACAGTCGTGTCGAGGATCGAACGGGTAGTCCATTCGTGGAACATACTTCGAACTGTACGAGCCGTACGAGCTGTGTACGCCAGTGACGTTATCGTCGGACGGGCAAAACGACGGGAAATGCCATTGCGTGTGTTTTATTGGTGTGAATAATGTATTGAGTGTTATATATTTGTGTTTCGTGAATTCGTGAGTATTTCAAGTGTGACAAGATCACGAAGTTGAACGCTATGCTTGGACTCAGCATAGAAGCCATGAGAGGCTAGAAGGCATCAGATCGGGAGTCGAACGTGGTCATCCCAGGAAGCTCTCATGGATTTGTCATCCCCAGGAAACGATGAGTATTAACTTTTCATTAGAGGGAGCATGAATGCAGATATCGTGTAGCGAGATAACTTGTACAGTAGTATTTAGATCTTTTTTGTGGCATTTGTCACCATTTTCTTTGTAGCTGGGGAGCGAATTTTTTTTTCGGGTCAACATATTAATGTTTATGTTTGTGAATTGTCAGACTGTAAAAATAATGCATATTTGTGGGTCTCTGACAAGGAAGTCCGTAATTGAGTTTGAGCCCGGATTTTGTAACTGTAAATATGTCGCGCATAGGTTAGATTTGATGGCTATTTTTTTGTAGAATTGTAGTGTGATGTATACATTTGGAGTGACCATTTAGCAAGGAAATCATTTTTTTGTTGTTTTTGATGTGACATTTTCGAGTCGAGCTAGTTAGATTTTTCTTTTGAGCCATTTCATTTTCTGGTTAGATTAGGGCATTAGGAGCCCTGCCCCTTTTATTTTCGCCAGACCGGTCGATATTATGGTCAGTGATCCAGATTCGTGAGGCGTGGCTTACGCCTGTGATGGTGTATATTTAAGTGTGTGTGTGTGCAGTTTGTTTCTGGCTGTGGAGTCGTTGATTTTCGTACCAAAGTGGTAAGTGATTTTTTTTGTCAGTGTGGCCGATGAGTAAGTGTATCTAGGTGTTTACCCTGAGATTTTTCGTGTTGTTTCCGGCCATGAAGCCGAGGAGTGCGTTGATTTTTTTTCCTGGCGGCGACCCTGAGGTATTTTGGTGATACCGCAAATATGGTACTGCGCCCGAATTTATTTAAGGCCAATACCAATGATCCAGACGGGATATGAACTGGGACCCAGGAAAAATAAAAGAATGAACTAAAATCTTTTATTCCTCAAAATTCGTGAGATATGGAAAACCTGAGTTGAAATAGTGTAATACTATGCATCATTTATAATTAAACAAATACGGAAGGCAAGAAGGAACGATTTAAATATGGTTGTATATTTATTATCTGAATGTAGGGAGGCCTACATTGTAAGAGTGCATCACGCCACGAGGAGTGAGAGAAACGTCATGCAGGGGGAGAAGGGATCAAGGTTGATGACACACTGAGTGAGGAGAAGTTTATGGAGCTACGTCACACCGCGAGAGGGGAGGCAGAGCGAGGAACTTGCCGTACACAGAGGGCAAGAGCGAGGAGTTCTTTCCAAATTCAGATCGCGACGAGACAAGACCACGGGTGGAGAAACAAGTAGTTTTCAGAATAGTGCTACGCATTACGAAGGTGGGAAGGACGAGTGTGAAGTACAGAAGGCTGTGACTTGCAGAGCAAGGAACATTCTAACGCAGACCAGCACAGCATATAGACCAGTGATTTTGAAACACAGCTTGATATTACAGTATTTCAAAAACGAATCTATTATACATCACATGCAGACAGATGCAAACGTTTCACTTCTACAGAAGTGCTTCATTATTTCTACAATTTAGCTCATACTTGGAAATTATACAGAATGCAGTTCGTGAATTGGCAACGTGGAAGTTGTATCAGGGTAATCATTAAAATGAGTATGACTACGTGCTAAGGTGCACATCATAGGGAAGTAGAAGCTACAAAAATGAAGAGTTGAATCCAGAATTCCACAACATGGACGGCGCAGCGGAACATCTACGCGATGCTCAGAAATGCAGAACAAATCTCTACTTCTTAACACGAGTTCATATACATCCAGTATACTCTAAAATACTTTTATAAAACAAACGAATTTCAACCTTGAGAAGCGATGTCGGCGCAGTGACGGGGTATCGTAAGAAGTTCCGGACAACGTGCGGGAGACGAGCGAGGGAGTGCGGAAGAGACATTCTGTTTCACGGCGAGGTCGCTAACACGGTTATGTCACCGACCTTGTTCCACTGGGAGAGATGTCCAGCAGGCCCCGTCACAACCGGTCTGCATAGCTGTGGGCGGTGCGCTCACACACACATTTGGTTTGCCAGACGAGACATGGTACATCTGAGACCGTCTTCAACTCAAGGTAGAGAAGAGATTGATTTATATTTGGTAGAATTGTAGTCATGTTCTGTGTTTATCCTAATTGACCAACCGTATAATTTTGTCATTGTATTTAAAATTGTGTAGATTTTGATCTAGTATTTTTCGAATTTTCTTAGGAGTCATAATTTTTTTTCATTGAAAATTTCCGTCATTTGGACGAAATTTTATTTGCGTATCGCAGTTGTTAACGTTAAAATCATTTCAATATAAAATCGTTTAGAATTATAGATACTTGTGTTAAATTAAATAAATCTGTTTTATGCGCAGCGATGGAACGTATATTGAACAATTTAAGTACCGTATATTCAAAAAGCTATGTCACGTAGTGTCAAAAATTTCGACAACTCATGATGTTGATTCGAGTGTCAGAAATTCATTTTAACCAATTGTGAACAAAATTGAATTGTTACACGACACAAAATCTGATAAAAGATAGTCCAAATACTTGATAGATAATTAAACCAATGAATACCAAATTCACTGTAATGAAACAGATAGATATGTAGAACTATGCTGTAACGAGATAAACCATATTTCCTAGTAACAAAGGTATTTCAAGAACCTTTATATATATATATACATGTCCAATAAAACATTTAGAGCATTAAAAAGCCTAGATAAATTTGTTAAACAAATATTCCACGAAGATAGTTAAGGCTTAAATATTTTCACGAGAGGAAGACACACTTATATAATTTGTTAAATATGAATTCTTGCTGATAATTTTTTGAAAGTTGCAATAATGTAAAACTGAATTTAAATACGTGAAAAGGAGTTAAGAAAGTTAAATCACAGGGTGATATAAAAGTAACTGTACAGATGTAATTACAGAAGTGAAGTTATAGGCACGATGAAATTTTGTATAAGGATAGAGGAGATTGTTAAAGTTTGTTTCTTGAACAATATTCACAATGGACGTGGATATTTAATAAAGTTACTAATTTTCTTTGCATTGAGTAAGAAAATGCATTGATATGGGAGTTTAGGTTTGGAATACCGTGCAAGAAAGGAATAGTAGACGTAAATGAGTTACGTATTTTCACGAAAGGAGACTGAGGAGTCTCGTTTTTTCTAGTTTTGATCACAGCGAATGTGACATTGTTTAAGTGTATTCGAGGAAAGTTCTGTACAGGGTGTTTAAGAAATAATGTGATTGTTGTATAATTTTGGAAGAGAAGTGTGTAATGAAGGTCAAATGCCATGCACCTCGAATATTCACGTTTATCAAAGAAAATGTAAACCGAGCAAAGAATTTCAGGAATTTTTCGATATTTAATGATCAAATGGGAGAAGACAAAGTAAGAATAGTGCTGAACTTAAATGTTTGTCACCTATGTTTTATTGATTCAGACTAGTATTTATACTTTCAACCGATAGTGTTACGGCGTTTGTTACGGAATTTGAGTGGTAAAGACTCATTTGTATTATAGGTAATTTAATCACCTCAACAAAATTGAGTGTATATTTGTGCGAACCACGAATTATTGTATATATGAATATATTTAATACTGAGTAAATTTTTATTTTACATATTTAGATGTGGAACTACGGTTCAAATATGAAACGGAATGTATAATATAGGGTAATGTTTGAAATCACGCCGTTTCATAATTTTTCTTATATTTAAATGGAGTACCGAATTCTCCAATCTTTAATTTCAGGACATGTTATATTAGTGCCACGTTATAGTTTATTTTCAGTTTATTTATTGCAGTGTCTGGTAGACACTATTGATAGACAGGCAGTCAGTATATGTCTGTATTTTTTTTCTTAGCACAATAAACGGCTGGCGCTCCTTAGCGAATCAGCCAATTTTTATCTTAGCTGACATCGTTTTCATTTTCGTCATCGCCGAAAATAGTACTGCTAGGTAAGATACAGGCGCTCACTATAGACAGACCTTATCACCCCTCGAGATTGGAGTTTCTCGATTTGCTCAAATGTAAATGATAGTAGAAATTTGTACCTACGCTGGTAGTACTATTTTCTTTTATAGATCTACCCTGTGTGTTCCTGGAATTCCCAATTTTTACTTAGCAGACAATGGTAAGTTTGTGATCTGGGTAGTTACGTGTCTGCAATCCTTTACAGTGCAGCGGATATAGGTACTGATTGGTGAATTCTGGCGCAGTACGATACCAGTAGGTTATTAGTTATTTGTGTTTTTTTATGCGCGCACACACACATTATATCTTTATTCCCACAGCGCAGTGGAGGAAGCAGCTGACCCTGGCCATATTTCTACGCGACCAAGGTCTGGAAATTAACGTTTATTTCATATTTAATTTATGTCACATTTAGTATTGCTGTTGGAGCATCTCAGAGCTAAGCCCACTGTAGAAGTGCGGTATTTCTGGCAGACTGGCTGGTCCCGTGCTAATGACTGCACAGCGGGGTTCTTTCCGTTTGTCAATGGTCACCCTAGGCTTATTGAAGCGAGTGTAGGTAGTTTCCCTGTAGGAGTGGGAGTTATATTTAGTCATGTTGACCTAGTAATTGTTTGGTGAGCCTATGTTTGACGGGCTATTGTAGAGTAGTTGCTGGCTTGTCCCCAGCTGTGTTTTGGTTCGTTATTGTTTTTGTCGCATTCCCGAAATGTTATTTTGTGTGCATCTCGCTAACCCAGGTGACCAGTATTCATGTGGTCCCAATGGAGCTGACGGACCACAGGTTCGATGCCCCATTATAGAAAGGAATACTCTCGTTGTCCTTAGTGTATATTTGTGTGTTGTGGGAGACAAAAATTAGATCTATTGCAGCTAGTTTATTTTGATTAAGGGCAGCTGCCAAATTGAGTTGAACCTTTGATATTTGCATGTAGGCAGTTGACAGTCACCTAATGTAAATATCACCCCAAATCAGCTGTTTAGAGTAATTTTTCATGTTTGCAGTTTTGACAGCTGGATTTTGGTAATGTTCCCTTTTTCTTTTGAGTTTTTATTAGGCAAGGAAGAGCGATGGGATACCAACTCCGACTGATGTTTTGAATTTTGATTTCTATTTTGATCCTTTTTATTTGATTTTTTTGTTTGGTTTAATGTAAATGTATTTTTTTAATTAGGTAGTTTTTCATACTTTTTTGTAAAGGGACTGTATTTGTTCTAAACCTGATTGCCTGGTTATGAATAAGTTACAGATTTTCTGTAACCTGTGTGCGCCATTTCACGTAGTTAGAAATGCCTGTTTCATTGACCTAGGCCAAACATTTCTGGATACCAACGAACGGTCCACACCCGAGTTAATTATTATTATTTTTATTATTATTAAGGCCTAAAGACACCCAATCGGGTACAATATATATATATATATATATATATTACAATAGGTATACACACTCAGAATACAACTCTTTTTGTTTTTGTTTGCTTGTTATAGTTTTTAAATATAACACTTGTTGAAAATTATTTTTAGGGGATGGGGATGTTGCTACGTTGACCCATTACACAATAATACCACCTTTACGAAGTTCATCTTCAATTATTAATTGCTCTTCCTGTTAAACAATATGACCAGCATGTTTACAAGCATGTAAGAGCTGTAGACGTTTGACTAATATATTAGGATCGCTCCATTTGCTATTTTTTATGAATGGTTTCAAAAACTCGGGAAGCAGTTCATCATTATGACCTTTATCATCCTCATTATTATAATCATCCTTATAATGATCATTATCATCATCATCATCATCATTGTGATCATTAGCATCATAATTTCCACCTGCGTCCACAGTCTGTTCAATGGATTGAGTTGTCTTTGATAGTGTTGGAAGCTCCTTTTTAGATGTGCTAGAATGCTTTAACATTGTGATGTTATTATTATCATTATTACCATTCTTTTCACCTTCCCCCACCAACATCTTGATGGGGTAGGTTGTCCCCGAGAGAGTTGAGGGCTTTTGAGATGTGGGTGTGTGTCTGAACATGGGCTTTACGGGAGATGTTAAAGGTTTCTCATTAAACAACTCGCTAACAGCATGAGTGTGTTGTAGTGTATTAAACTTGAGGTTAATATTATCTTGTGCAGCACTATCTTTTTCTTGGACTTGGTTTTTTGCTTTGATTTGGGTTTTCCTAACATTTTGACTAGCATGATTAAGTTTACAATCATGATTGTTAGAAGAAAGTATGTCCAATTCTTTTGTTTTAAGCATTCCTCGACACTGTTTCGATCGTTGCTTTTTAACAGCGCCAAACAACAGTTCCATTTTTATTGCTTCGTTTCACAATATATGAATATCCTTTATAGTATGCATGAGGCTTACCATACCTAGTCACTGATACTTCCATATCAACTGTCAATCATAAACTAATCTTTAGTAAAGACAACTTGGTATTAACAACAATAGTTTAATGTGGGAGCACAGGTTGGGGTAAAAAGTGGGAGCAAATATGGGGGCAAAAACAGTGAGCAAAAAGTGGGAGCAAATATGGGATCAAATGTGGGAGCAAAGCAAATATAAAAAGTGGCAGCAAATATGCTAACAAATATGTCAACAAATATGCCAGCAAAATTAAATACACATGTCAAGATAGCTTAAACTTCAAACAAATCATGGAAGCAAATATGAGAGCAAAAGTGGTGTTTTTTCTAAAACAACTAGACATAACAAACTTAGTCATAACCTAACTTAACCTAACTTCACCTAACCTAACCTAACCTAACTTAACCTAACCTAACCTAACCTAACCTAACCTAACTTCACCTAACCTAACCTGACTCAACCTAACCTAACTTCACCTAACCTAACCCAACTTCACCTAACCTAACCCAACTTCACCTAACCTAACCTACCCTCACATAACCTAACTTCACCTAACCTCACCTAACCTAACTTCACCTAACCTAACCTAACCTAACCCTACTTCAACTAACCTAATCAAACCTAACTTCACCTAACCTAACTTAGCCCAACTTTACCTAACCTTACATAACTTCACCTAACCTAACTTTACCTAACGTAACTTCACCTAACCTAACCTTTCAACTCTCAGATCAAAATTAAATTCTGGACATAGTTGAGTTGAAACCCAAGACCTCAGGGATAACACCCAAGTATACTAGCCCCTACACCGCCAGATGGGCGAATTATCAAGCAACACAACACAAAAAATAAAAGTTTCCAGTAGTGTAACTCATTGGCTGACAACCATAGTTGGGAATTCAAATCCAAGACCTCAGGACTTTTGTTTGGAACATTATGAGAAATATTATTCCATTTACATTTTGCTGCTGGTTTTAGTTATAAGAGTTGGCATTAATATTTAAGCAAAAAGTGGGAGCAAAATAGTGGGAGCAAATGTGGGAGCCGATATGAGAGTCAATATGGGAGCAAAATGGTAGAAATTATGGAAGCAAATGTGGAAAGCAATATGGGAACAAAAGTGGGAGCAAATATGGGGGAAAATTTGTGAGCAAATCAGCTCACCTCGAATTTCACCAGTGAGTGCTGATATCCACCGCTAGGTAGCGGAAACATACTTTGCCTGTTGTATGTAACTATCTTACAAGTTTGACTGCATGCAAAACGTGCTCGTATAAGCTGTGCATATAATTTTAATATACAATTAACACCAAGTGTTCAGAACTAACATGTATAGCCTTGTCTATGGTATATAGAGGATCCTTAGCACGTCTTTTGAGTGTCGTCTTACAACCTTACACGTATCACAACGTATAAAATAGGAGTTAAGACGAGACTGAAAACACGTTTCATATTCATTAAGTCCGTTATTATCAGGAACCATTTTCTGCCAACAGGTCCTTACTGCATATGACAAGGCTTTACACTGCTGGGTTAGTCAGTCTTTCTTGCTAAGGATCCTCTATATACCGTAGACAAGGCTATACATGTTAGTTCTGAACACTTTGTGTTAATTGTATATTACAATTATATGCACAGCTTATACAAGCACGTTTTGCATGAAGTCAAACTTTTAAGATAGTTACACACAACACGCAAAGTATGTTTCCGCTACCTAGCGGTGGATATGAGCACTCACTGGTGATATTCGAGGTGAGCTGCTTTGCTCACACTTTTGCTCCCATATTTGTTCCCACATTTGCTTCCATATTTGCTCCCTTATTGGCTCCCATATTTGCTCCCATATTTTCTACCACTTTTGCTCCCATATTGACTCCCATATTGGCTCCCACATTTGCTCCCAATTCTTTGCTCCCACTTTTTGCTTACATATTAATGCCAACTCTTATAACTAAAAGCAGCAGCAAAATGTAAATGGAATAATATTTCTCATAATGTTCAAAACAAAAGTCCTGAGGTCTTGGATTTGAATTCCCAACTATGGTTGTCAGCCAATGAGTTACACTACAGGAAACTTTTATTTTTTGTGTTGTGTTGCATGATAATTTGCCCATCTGGCGGCGTAGTGACTAGTAAACTTGGTGTTATCCCTGAGGTCTTGGGTTCCAACTGAACTATGTCCAGAATTTAATTTTGATGTGGGAGTTGAAAGGTTAGGTTAGGTGAAGTTAGGTTAGGTAAAGTCAGGTTATGTGAAGTTAGGTTAGGTGAGGTTAGGTTAGGTTAGGTGAAGTTAGGTTAGGTGAAGTTAGGTTAGGTGAGGTTAGGTTATGTGAGGTTAGGTTAGGTTAGGTTAGGTTAGGTTAGGTAAAGTTGGGTTAGGTTAGGTTAGGTGAAGTTGGGTTAGGTTAGGTCAGGTGAGGTTAGGTTAGGTTATTTAAGGTTAGGTTAGGTGAAATTAGATTGGGTTAGGTTAGGTTAGGTTAGGTTATGACTAAGTTTGTTATGTCTCGTTGTTTTAGAAAAAACACCACTTTTGCTCTCATATTTGCTTCCATGTTTTGTTTGAACTTTAAACTATCTTGACATGTGTATTTACTTTTGCTGGCATATTTGTTGACATATTTGTTAGCATATTTGCTGCCTCTTTTTATATTTGTTTGCTCCCAGATTTGATCCCATATTTCCTCCCACTTTTTGCTCACAGTTTTTGCTCCCACATTTGCTCCCACTTTCTTCCCCCACCTTTGCTCCCACTTTTTGCATCTATATATTCTCCCACATTAAACTATTGTTGTAATTACCAAGTTGTCTTTACTAGAGATTAGTTTATGATTGACAGTTATTATGGAAGTATCAGTGACTAGGTATGGTAAGCCTTATGCATACTATAATGGATATTCATATATTGTGAAACGAAGCAATAAAAATGGAACTGTTATATGGCGCTGTTCAAAGCAATGATCGAAACAGTGTCGAGGAATGCTTAAAAGAAAAGAATTGGACATACTTTCTTCAAACAATCATGATGGTAAACTTAATCATGCTAGTCTAAATGTAAGGAAAACCCAAACCAATGCAAAAAAAACAAGTCCAAGAAAAAGATAGTGCTGCTCAAGATAATATTAACCTCAAGTTTAATACACTACAACACACTCATGCTGTTAGCGAGTTGTTTAATGAGAAACCATTAACACCTCCTGTAAAACCCATGTTCAGACACACACCCACATCTCAAAAGCCCTCAACTCTATCAGAGACAACATACCCCATCAAGAAGTTGGTGGGGGAAGGTGAAAGGAATGGTAATAGTGATAATAATTACATCACAATCTTAAAGCACTCTAGCACATCAAGAAAGAAGTTTTCAACACTATCAAAGGCAACGCGAACCATCTAAGAGACTGTGGACACAGGTGGAAATTATGATGCTAATGATCACAATGATGATGATGATGAAGATTATCATAATAATGAGGATGATAATGGTCATAATGATGATCCGCTTCCCGAGTTTTGGAAACCATTCATAAAAAATAGCAAATGGAACGATCCTAATATATTAGTCGAAAGACTACAGCTCTTACATGCCTGTAAACATGCTGGTCATATTGGTTATCAGGAAGAGCCATTAATACTAGAAGATGAACTTCGTAAAGCTGGTATTATTGTGTAATGGGTCAACGTAGCAACACCCCCATCCCCTAAAAATAATTTTCAACAAGTGTTATAATAAAAAACTATATCAAGCAAACATAAACAAAAATAGTTGTATACTGAGTGTGTATACCTATTGTAAATATATATATATGAATTAAATTAATTAACATACAGTAGTTTGTATAAATATATTTCTTTTTTTTTTTTTGCATGTTATGTGTATATTTGCTCAACCACTTTTTTTTTTCAATGCAGACTTTTGTTTTGTTATGATTTTTCCATAACATTACAGTTATGAGTCTTGTAAACTGGGTGATTAATATAGGAATAAAGACATCTTAAAAATCACAAGCCTTACAGTTGTCTCATATCATGTATAACATGTTACATGTTATCCTACATTCCACATAGGGCTCTTCTTAACAATCAACTCTGTTGGTCATTAAAATAACTACTTGTAAAATAATTCCAGTGGTAAATCCTGTTGGCATATATCATATATTAAATATTTTCATGCCATAAAACGACAACTTAAAAATCATTTATTGTAGGAATACCTTTAATGGGATCACCAAACCTTCAAGTATGCAATATACATTCCAAATAGTGCTGTATTTTGGTCGATAGTGCCTCAAGTGCTTACATTAAATAAGAATACAGTAAACGTATAAACATTTAATAAATCATAATTATTTTCATTAAATATCATATAATACATATTTCCACACCAAACAATGACCATTTGAAGATCATTTATTGTAGGAATATCTTTATGGGATCTCCAAACCTTAAAGTAAACCATATGTCATATATATTCCACATAGCTACATAACCGACAGTACGTATCAATCTCAGTTACCGCGCGCGCACATTGTTTGTGTTGAATTTCTGTCTTATTACTAGAACTGTACTGACTGGTCAATAACCAACATAGTGGCCTAAATGTTCTCTGATTGGTAACTCATGTTTGGTCAGTCAATTTTTATTGCAAGGCCAGTCAAGACCTAAAAATTTAGTCTTAACGTATATATCAATCATCAACACCATATCATTAATCAAATCAAACCATCTTAAGGTATTTATTAAATTTAATTGTATTTTAGCAACCTTGAAGAGGAAGGTATAGACCGGAATTGTGAAAAGGAAACCGTTCAATCATTCAATGTCGTTAGTGTAAGGAACCTCAACGTAAGAGGTTATTAAAGTCTATGTCAGGGTGTGGTTTTTACAGCTGGATGCCTTTTCTGACACCCACCTCAGAGACGAGTTTATGAAAGATGAATCTCAACTATCACGTCCAATGTGGAGGTCCTAGCCTAAGAGAAAGACATGTTCAGGTATTTGTCTGCAGGGAGTGTTGTAAACGAAACAACAACAACAATAAAAGCATACATGTAAAGGCAATATTATGGAAATTTCGAGTACATCTAATGAATTTCCCACAAAAAATGGATAAATTTCATGGTTTGTAGCCCACTTTTGGTAAATTTGGTAAATTTTAGTGAATTTTCATATATATTCAGGTAAATTTATATCAATTTCAGGTAGTGTAAACCATTCTTAGGTAAATCAATGCAATTTCAATAAATCTGGTAGTCATTTGTTGGATTTTGCTGGAATTTAGTGTCATTTGGTCAATTTGCAGGAAATTTAGTGGATTTTACAAAAAATCAAGGTAAATCTGGAGATAGTTAGGTATTTAACAGATAACCTGTCACTATTATGGTTGTATTAGAGTGTGCCTTTCACCACCAAGGGATAGGATTGGACAGAAGACCGTCATGACCTGAAGTGCATAGTCATTTATATTGACTTTAAGAATGGCTGTTGTGGGGGATCGAACACTCCTATTGTTAGTTTTGGGGGAAGTGTACTCCATTCCAATCCATTTTTAAAAGCTTCTAATCAGGTCCTAGCATTGGACAGTTGCAAACCATTTCAATATTCTTAACATTTAATGTACGTTGCCTGGTGTAGAAGTGGGAAACCACATCAGTTTGGTGTATAGAAAACTCATCTCACCTCACCCCAATTCATTGGAAAATGAAAATAATATGTTCTTGCCTTACTTAGGGGCTTGGCAATCATGGTCATCAGTCCCATGTACTGTATTTAGGAAAATAATAATGGTCAGGCACACTATTATTAGCTGAGTATCTAATACAATTTTGCATATCCTAGGACAAGTATGGCATTATAAAGTTAGGCCATTTGTTACCGTCCTTAAAGCCAGTGATATAAAACAAAAGAGGTCTATAATTCCACCCCTGGGAGTCATATCTAGTGTCATGTAGGTTGCCGACCACGGAGTCCCAGCTGAGTCCGTCATTGCTTCTACTGACTTTTGCTTGGCTCCTCTCTGTCTTCTTTCCTGTCGACCACACTTGCTCAACTCTAGTTCTCTACCGACTCCGACATTATTAGGGTATCCAAGGCTTAGGGAATCTCTTCCTTTTCCGACTTAATTGATCCTTGTCTCATTTATTTTCTGATAACCTGTTTCTGCGAGGGGTCAGCCTTGTTTTTTATTTTCATGTTATTTACTGCCTTTTGCTGAACCACCCCTCAAGAAGGTAGGGTGTATGTAGTCCCACCACTTGTGGTGCACCCTGGATACGGCTACACGCTCAGGGGCTTAAGTCTGATCAGTTTGGAAGTTGGCGACCACAAGGGATTCCTGAGCTGGGTCCAATTTTTCTCCTTTTATCTCTCCTTTCAAGTCCCTCAAATCACATTCTTGAGGGCATTTTTTATTCCTTTATTTGCCTTATTGTCCTTTTCTCATCGATTTTTATTCCTAGTCTATTAATGTATAGTTAGTTTTAGTTATAGTTTACATTTTATTTTCATCTTAACCATCACCCAAACCATTAGGGGCCGATAACCTACATGTAACCCCCCCCCCTTAAAACAACAATCATTATCATCATCATCATCATTATTATCATCATCATCATTATTAGTATCATCATCATCATTATAATGATCTTTATTTCAATTGCAGTTATGCTGCGTGGAGCCAGGTAATAAAAGAGGCTAAGTAATGTAGCTAAGCATCGACATGTGCGGCTCCGTTTAAACTCAAGTTGCAGAATCAGCCAAACAAGAAATCCGACAACACTGCACTGCTCTTATCAGCAACTCTTACTAGATCAGCAAGCTAGTGTCTGTTTGCAGACTGGAGCTAGCGAAAGCATTATGCGTGTCTGTCTCTCTCTTTTATATAATATCCATTATTTATTATAATATTATTATAACTTAGCAGTCATGACAGAGGTCCAGTTTCGATTTCAGCGCTCTACCAAGACATTTTATCTCCGGCCTAAGAGCTGGAACAGGGTACACTGAGTCTTGACAGGTAAAACTTTTGGGTCAATTCATGGGCCATGACAAAGTGTTGGCCTTCCTGAATTCTTCAACAACTCATACAAATATTTACTATTAGCCTACTGGTTAGTTACCTATACACACATTAATCCATAATTACGTAATAATAATAGTAATAATAAAAACAATTATAATTACCTAATTATAATAATAATAATAATAATAATAATATAATAATAATTAGCAAGCCGTCATCATCATCATCCATACACACGTCCATTAAAGCATGGTTTCATAAAACGCACATGTTTTGAGGTGTTAAATACCTTTTCCCCTGTAACATTACTATTTCCTGTTTTATTCGTCAAAATAATGTCATCATCCATTTTTTTCAACTATCACACCAAATTTTAGGGTTCTTCGTTTGCAAGATATCGATTTTTTCAATTTGGGGTAATTTACACCCCCTTCTACAATTTTTTATGAAAATAATAATGCTAATTGTTGCTTTTAATGGGCCTAACATCGAGGATATCGGCCCTTTCATGAAAATAAAAGATCATAGGTTCAATTATAATTTTTACATGTTTAACACCATTTTCCCCTGGCATAATCACTATTTACTGTTTTAGGGGTGCAATCATCTATCCAGGTAAAAGCCTATGTCATGACCAATTTTTTAAGCCATCACACCTAAATTTACGGTTCTTAGTTTCCAAGATATCGAGTGTTTCAATTTGGGGATAGTTTTCACCCCCTCTGCTATTTTCATCAAAACAATTGATCTTAGCTTCATTTATCATTTATAGGTGTTTATCACTTTTTTCCCTATAACATGACTATTTACTTTTTAGGGGTGAAATGTCCAAACGAGGTAAAAGCCTATATCATCGCCTATTTTTAAAGCAATCACGCCTAATTTTAGGGTTCTTAGTTTCCAAGATATTGCTTTTTCAATTTGGGGGTAGTTTTCACACCCCCTGCTATTTTCAACAAAAACAAAGATCTTAGGTTCATTAATCATCTTTAGGTATTTAACACGTTTTCCCCATAACATGACTTTACTTTATTGGTAAAATGACCAATCGAAGTAAAAGCCTATATAATAACCTGTTTTTAAAGCTATCACGCCTAATAATAGAGTTCTTAGTTTCCAAGATATTGATTTTTCAATTTTGGTGGGTTGTTTCACCCCCCAAAGGGGGCGTCGCCTCAGGTGCTAGGACCCCCCATACAAGACCCTAGCATGATTGGTTTGCGAGATATTAACAAAATATGAATCATACATTCAAAAACGGAGCGTCACCCCAAGTGCTAGGATACTGCCTATGGCAAAAATCCCATCAGGGCTTCAGAAAATATTAGCAAAAGAGTAGTTAGACCCTTTTGACAAAAGCCGTCAATGCGCTCACATACAAAAAATAATAAAACAATTTCACCCCCCGGGTAAGGGTAGTTTTTGTGGTGGACATACCTCGTCCATACATAAGGGGAGTTCACCACGAGTCCTACGACAGTCCATATGTTTAAATCCCATTATTGGTTACCGAGATACTAAAATGCGGATGACCTATTAGTTTGTTTGGTTCTTAATAAATATTTGAAAAAACTCAGGCATAAATCATCATTTAAAAAGCGCGCTCTCTTACAAAAGCCCACTCCAAGTCTGCATGCATACAAATAAATAATCAATACTTCACCCCCGGGTAAGGGTAGTTTTTATTTTGGGGAAGACATACTTTGTCCATAGAAAAGGGGGGTTCACCACGAGTCCTACGCACCCCTCCAAGTGTGCATGCATACAAAATATTATCACTACTACACCCCATATCCTTAAGTCCGATTATTGGTTAGTGAGATACTAAAAAAGCGGATGACCTATTAGTTTTTTTGGTTCTTAACAAATATAAAAAAAAACTCATCTATGAATAATCATTTAAAAAGTCCGCTCTCTTACAAAAGCCCCCTCCAAGTGAGCATGCATACAAAAAATAATCAGTACTACACACCCGGGTAAGGGTAGTTTTAATTTTGGGGTGGGCATACCTCGTCCATAGGAAAGGGGGTTCTCCACGAGTCCTACGACACCCCATATGTTTAAATCCCATTACTGGTTAGCGAGATACTAAAAAGCGAATGA
Source organism: Meconema thalassinum (assembly GCA_946902985.2). NCBI lineage: Eukaryota > Metazoa > Arthropoda > Insecta > Orthoptera > Tettigoniidae > Meconema > Meconema thalassinum. The sequence goes on from OX336389.2 coordinate 795,475,113, forward strand.
CCTATTAGTTTTTGGGTTCTTTAATTATTTTAATAACTCATCTAGAAATAATCATTTAAAAAGCCCGACTACTTACAAACGATGATACCAAAAAAATAACCCGATACACGTCATTATCACTTTTATTAAATATCCCCAAAATGTCAAAACAACATCTTTACCCCAAATTGCGTTTCCAAATTTCACCTATTTTGAAAAATAACCTCACCATCAAATAGAGCGGGAAAAATACCATCTAAAAGATCCCTCACTCAACCCTGCTCCCCCCACACTACCACCTAACCTTTTCCCAACATAGCCATGCGTATTCAAGACACTGCGTTTTGCAAGAGAACTGTAAAAACGTGCATAGGTTTTTCACCTAACGACTTCAAATTTTTGGTGCGGGTAGAGGCAGTAAATACCAACCATTCATCACAAACAAACATTTTTGTCAAGTTCGCCGTTTCCAAAATAGTCACTTTTTTTCAAGATTCATTTTCTTTTGGCCTACACACTTGAAACATGCTGTCCACCTAGAGGGCATAGGCACCTTTCATTAACGTCAAACAAACTTTTTCACAAAATTCACCGTTTCCAAAATATTCACAAATTCAAAAACATTTTTTTAAATACCAACACACATTCTTAGCAAAGAGGACGTCACCCCAACGCCAACAATACCTCATTCGTTAAATTCCGACCATCCGTTCGCCAATTATCGCCAATGTTCGCGAGAAAGTAGGCTATCATTTTTTCTCCTCCTACACACTTCAAACTTGCTGTCCACCTAGAGGGCATAGCCACCTTTCATTAACGTCAAACAAACTTTTTTCCAAAATTCAACGTTTCCAAAATAGCGCCAATTTTAAAATCAACAATTTTCAAAAAATAATAAAAAATACCATCACACATTCTTAGCAAAGAGGACGTCATCCCAACGCCAACAACCCCAGGTTCGTTAAAATCCGATCGTGCGTTCGGGAGATATCGGCAAAGTTTTTATGAAAGTATGGGGCAACTGAGAACCTCTCGCAGCACACTGGTGACGAGAATTCACCGCGATGGAATCATTACGTGGTGAATTAAGGGAATGTGTTTTAGGAGAACTTTCCATAAGTGCCATCTACATTTTTAGACAAATGCAATAGAAAGTTACGTACAGGAATACTTACCTCATCGTATGGTATAACAAAGTTTCCATAGATTGGCTCATTCCTTGATAAATTGAAGAAACACCCTTCTGCGGAACTGACATGCGCACAATCCGACTAAACCCCAGGGAAAAAATCAACACCCAGGATGGCCACGGCAACATCGGGTTAAGTATATGTTCCTCAATATTCCTTACTCTGTCCTTTGTTGATTGTGTGCGGGAATACAATTCAGCCATCTTGCACACAACATGGATGATTTTGTCTACCGTGGTTCGAAATAATTTTGTTTACTCAACTAGATAGATACGTATATGATCTATAATAAAGAATTATAATAATACGAATTTGAATAGGTCAGTTTTTATTTTTATTTGTTTTAATAATGTTATTGGTTTTGCCTCAAAGGGGAATTCTTTACACAGTTGCGCATCCTTAATTGCCCTTCAGTGTCGTGTTTTATATCGCCACCATCTTGACGAGTAATGGTGGCCACCCAAATGTTAAAAGCTTACCGCTTTTCTTTAGCCTACTTTCGATTTTTGCAAAAAATGAAAGTAGACTTTTGAGATCAACACAGGGCGAAAAATTGTGTGTCTGTGTCTGTGTGTCTGTGAGTCTCTGTACTCTGAATGTCCGTTCCCCCTATCAATCCGAACACGGCGAAACCAAATTGAACGAAATTTGGTACAGAGGTACCACTAGCAAAGGGCACCTCAGTGTCATGTTTTATATCGCCACCATTTTGACGAAAACATAATGGCGACCACCCAAATGTTACAAGCTTAAATCAAATTAGGACCAACCTAATAATCTAATCTCTACCAATTTTTGCAACATTATACCAGTATTTATGAAGAAACTATTGACTAAACTACAAAGTCATCAGCCCAATAATTAGCAGATGGCGGCCATGCATGAGTGCAAATCAATTCTCCCTATCTATTCAAACACGGTGAAACCGAATTGAACGAAATTTGGTGCTGAGGGAGCTCTATCAAAGGGCACTTCGGTGTCATGTTTTATATCGCCGCCATCTTGACGAAAACGTAATGGCGGCCACCAAAATTTTACAAGCTTAAATCAAATTACAACCAACCTAGACATCTGATCTCTACCAAATTTTGCAACATTATACCTTTATGTATGAAGAATCGTTTGACTAAACTACAAGGGCATCAGCTCAAATATTTGCGGATGGCGGCCATGTCTGTGTGCAAATCGATTGCCCCTATCTGTACAAACACGGTAAAACAGAATTGAACGAAATTTGGTACAGAGGTAGCACTACAAAAGGGCACCTCAGTGTCATGTTTTATATCACAGCCTTCGTGAAAGAAACGTAATGGCAGCCACCCAAATGTTAAAATCTTAAATCAAATTACAACCAACCTAATCATCTGATCTCTACTAAATTTTGCAACAACAGATAGCGGCCATGTATGTGTGCAAATCGATCCACCATATCAATTCAAACACGGTGCATCCGAATTGAATGAAATTTTGTACAGAGGTAGCACTAGCAATGGGCACCTCATATTCTTGTTTTATATCCGAATAACACGTTGTATTTCAACAAGCTACTACAACCAACATTCAATTATACTCCTTGAAAAGGACAAAGAGTTATAACAATACCCATGCATTTAGGAGAAAGTAGGCTATATGTTCTTTGCTGAACATCTTGTTTCTTATTTTTATTATTTTCTAATTTTTAGCCTACTTTCGATTTTGCAAAAAATGAAAGTAGACTTATTAGATCACTACTGGACCAAATATTGTGTGTCGGTCTGTGTGTGAGTGTGTGTGTATGTGTGTGTGTGTACTCTGCATGTCTGCCCCCCCCCCTCCCCCTGTATCAATTCGAACACGGTGAAACCGAATTAAACGAAATTTGATACAGAGGTAGCACTAGCAAAGGGCACCTCAGTGTCATGCTTTATATCGCCGCCATCTTGACGGAAACGTTATGGCGGCCACCCAAATGTTAAAATGAGGTGCCTAGAATCAAAACCCGCCAAATCCATTCCTTTACTTTTCGGCAAAGTGGCAAAAACTGTCACAAACGAACCAATACCCAAAACGAAATACTTTTTTCACTAAAAATGAATGAATTATTTTTAAAAACAGTGACGAAGTACGAAGCCGATCCCCGATATAGTTAAAAATGTATGTAGAAAAATATAAAGCAATAATTCGGATTTATCGGGGTTTGTTACCAAGATTTGGATTTGGCAGGTTTTGATACCAAAGAGCCCTAATACATTTGAAGTTGCAAAGAGATTGAAGAAACTGCGTAAGTTTTATTCAGAAATTAATATTTGAATGAAAGTTAACTAAATATAGGTTATAAAATAAAATAAATCGTATAATTTTTGTGTTTTGTTGTTGTTATTGTTGTTTTAAGGGGCGGTTGTGTTTTATTAGAATAAACAGAAAAAGAATAAAACTCATATTACCCATTCAAGATTTGATTGCCGCTGAGTGTGGCTGTGCCAGCGTTTATGTTTATTGTAGCATGAGCTCTGCGGGGCGAAGCAGAGGACACAGCGATGACAGAGTGCAATCTGCACATAGGTCACGCTGCATTGCGTCAGATAAACGTCACAGGAGCTCATGTCACCATGGACAGTTAAATCCAAAACTGGGGCTGAGTCATATCCTACACGCGCAACTGTACCTGTCAACGAAGCAAGCTGACGTGTGACACAATTACATAAAGAGTAGTTCCCATCTCCACCGCCGACAATCAATTCCTGAAAGGGTAATAATACTGTACAGTAAATAACCCCTGGCACTACAGCCCGTGAAGGGCCTAATCCCCAGCCATTTGGTCTGCAGATATTGGGGTGCCGCATGACCAGCGCATCGGGTCCCCTCGGCCGTTAATCTTGGTTTTCGTGATCGGGGCGCTGCCTCACTGTCAGTTACTCAATTGTCCTCACGAGGCTGAGTGCACTCCGTTCCAGCCCTCACGTCAGTTTCCAAAATCCCTGACGGAGCCGGGAATCGAACCCGGGGCCTCCGGGTGAGAGGCAGGCGCGCTACCCCATCACCACGGGGCCGGCAATACTGTAGCATACAGTACTGAACAATAATAAGGAAAAGCGTCAAATTAAATTAATATTCAATTACTATGGTCCAGGCCTTTAGAGACAAAACTATCGTCATTCAACTATTAAATCACATTCTTTACTGGAAGTTATAGCTACACAATTTCTGTTTCTACCTCATCCTCAATAGTAGTTTCTCAATCAACATCATTCTCTTCGTGTTCGCCGCGACTTTGCAGATTGCAATAAAACTGCAGCTCTACATTTTCCCTCCATCTTTCTCCAGAATGCTTCGAAAGCAGTCCCGAAACATCTTTCACTTCTTGTGCCTGAAGGACAATCCCTCTGTTTATGGCTTCTGGCTTTACGTGAGTCATATCAAAATCAGGTTTCGTGACACATTTGTGTTCGCAAATGTCAGTTCTGTGGAAAACATCACCCAGACCAGAATGTTATTGTTCTTCTCGTTCTTTGTCAAAATTATCCAAAACAAATTATTATCAGAAAGTACAACTACATAAACCATTCTAATCACGTCAGGCAGGGGTACATTCTCCGACTAATGCACGTAGGTAAAGAGTACACACTTCGCAAAGCATCATGGAAGGTAAGATGGCGGAGCTGGGTGCTCCTATTGGCTGATGTGGATGTGGCGGGTTTTGTGACCAAAAATGGCGAAACTGTCGTTGGACTTGGCGGATATTGCAACTAAGCCTCAACTTTGACTTCGTTTTACAGTAGGATGTAGCGGGTTTTGTAACAAAATAATAGTTTTAATGAATTCAGCGCAGCAAAAACTATATGAAACAATGCTTATCTCAATTTTCATAAAATATGGATTTGGCGGGTTTTGATTCTAGGCGCCTCAAATCTTAAATCAGATTACTACTAACCTAATCATCTGATCTCTACCAAATTTTTCAACAACATACCCTTGTGTGAGAAGCGTCTTTTGACCAAGCTACAAGGACATCAGTCCAATAGTTTGCAGATGGTGGCCATGTTTGTGTACAAATCGATTTCCCCGATCAATTCAAACACAGTGAAACCGAATTGAACGAAATTTGTTAGAGAGGTAGCACTAACAATGGGCAACTCAGTGTCATATCTTATATCGCCACCATCTTGACAGAGACGTAATGGCGGCCACCGAAATGTTAAAAGCGTAGAGCAAATTACGTCCAACCTAATCATCTGATCTCTACCAAATTTTGCAAAAACATACCATTTTCTGGTAAGCATCTATAGAGTAACGTACAAGGTCATCAACCCTATACCTTGCAGTAAGCGACCATGTGTGTGTGCAAATCTATTCCCCATAGCAATTCAAACAAGGTGAAATCGAATTGAATCAAATTTGGTAGAAATGTAGCACTACCAAAGAGCACCTCAGTGTCATGCATTATATCTCCGCAATCTTGAGGGCAAGTTAATGGTGGCCACTCAAATGTTTAAAGCTTAAATCAAATTACGACCAACCTAGTCATCTGATCTCTACCAAATTCTGCAACATCTTACCGTTTTGTGGGAAGCATCGTTTGACCAAACTACAAGGTCATCAACGCAATAGTTTGCAGATAGCGGCCATGTATGCGAGCAAATCGATTCCCCTTATCAGTTCCAACTTAACAGAACCCAAATCGAACCACCTTTGGTACAGAGGCAGCAATAGGAAGGGGCAACTCGGTGTCATGTTGTATAACGCCGCCATCTTATCAAAAAGACAATGGCGCCCACCCAAATGTTCTGAGCTTAAATCGAATTACGACTAATCTAATCAACCAATCTCTACCAAATTTCGCAACAACCTGCCCTAATGTGGAAAGCGTCTTTTACCCAAACTACAAGGTAATCAGCCAAATAGTTTCCAGGTGTTGGATGTACGTATTATAGCCTAACCGTTACTTATGATTAAACAAGTCCTGGCCTCAACAATTCAGTTATCGTACATAGGGAGGTTTAATCTGTTCTCAAAGAGATGACCGGTAAGCTATTAGCATCTTATGATAGAATATTAAGCCGTAAAAGTGACTAGTAGGTCAGGCTTACCGTGCCATAACGTTGTGGGCCCATGCCGTCCCGTAGCCAAAATGGCCGCTATTTTTGCTCGTAAATACATACATTTCCGGAACTTCCTAAGTTAATATCCAGTTAGGAATGTACTGAACAAAATAATACATATTTAGTATCAAATGGTTTATAGAAACGTCAGAAAATGCTAATGAAATCGTTGATTTCAACACAAAATATGATACAGTTAAACTAGACCAGTTGTTTATCAAGTATTAACGTAGGGCATCCGTGGCGTAATGGTAGCGACTTTGTTCTTTTTGTTATTTATATAATTATAACTACTCACACTTTATAATGTTAAGCATATATACTGTAGTGTGTATTTGCAATCGAAATATTATATATATATATATATACATACTTATAACACCACAATTTTCAATTCTCGAATGCCGTGATTAATATTCGCTGACCTTGATACACGGTAGGGACTTTTGTTGTTGATTCTTTAGGGGTTTTGCGGCATCATGGTTTTGTAGCCCCGTTTACGTGGGTGTGTATAGAAGTTGCCTGATAACCTGTGTCACTTTGATGTCTGTAGGCTTACTAGTGAGTGTACATTTAAGCGAGAAAGGATTCGGGAAGGAAGCTTTTGTTGTTGCTGTTTAATTTGAGATGCATGAACATCATGGTCATTTAGCCCCGTGAAATTGGGTGAGTGTTGATTTTTCTTTGATAACCTGTGTTATTGTGATTGCTGTATTAGGGTAAGTATATACAATTCCGGTGAGGATTCAATCAATCAATGTATGATATCCGTATAGCACGTTGTATTTCAACAAGCTACTACAATCAACATTCAATTATACTCCTTGAAAAAGACAAAGAATTTTAACTATAACCATGCTTTTAGGTGAAAGTAGGCTATATGTTCTTTATTGAACATCTTGAGGCCTTTTTTATTATCCTTCTGTCTTTTAACTCTTTCAAGAGATTATGTTAGTATTAAATTAGTAGTGGTGGTATTAGCATTCGATTGGAGCAGATGGCCTCAATGTTCCTCCTCCTTAAACAAGAATTACCACAATACCAGCCAACGGTTGCCCATCAGTGTTCGGGTTTCTCTAGCGGATGGCAGAAAGAATGGATCGTCGAAATTGGGAAACATGCTGTATTGCTTAGGTGATTCTATTCAAAAATATGCACCGAGTTGTTGTCCATTCTAATTATGATTATTATCATTGTTATTATTATTATTTCATGTCTTCCTAGGTAGAGATAGTCATAATAGATTCTTAGATATTGAGAACCGTCTAAATATTTCTGATGGTCACCATGTTGGAGATATATCTATGTACTGTAGGTCTTAGAGTTATATACTATTTCACGAAGATTATTGTGTAGGTCTAGTATTCAAACATCAATCCCTTGATTAGGAAACAAGAAATGAAAACAAGATTTTAAAATTTTGCATAGCTGCCACCTTGTGGTTTTGAAAACAATTGAAGTAAATTATTACGCTTTCAGGCGTAATGCCGCTGCTGTAGGAGTTCCCTACTTTGCTGCAAGAGTGCTGGCGTAATGGGTCGGTAGTGCAGACTGAAGAGTTATTTCGAGCGCTGAGAACGAGACTCACAGCTGGTGTTTTGTTTTCGATGAATAGGATTTTACTGTGTTTACTTCAGTTCTTTAAAAATACTGTTGGTAGGTTCATATTCTGTATACAGCGTAGCACAAGAAATATTAGAAAACGCATGGCGAGAAAAAACTACTCATGGAAAGGACTGAAATCATAGCGGCGAGAACTGTATTATTTAAAGGTTCCGGTACCGTAATGTACGAGATCGGTGAATCAGGGACATACTGCATTTATTACCTTGATGAAGCGAAATGTAAGTCAAAACCATACAAGGTCAATGTGCTGGAAAATGAGCGTCGTTTCCGGAGGACTGAAAGTTCCCATTGGTAAGGATGGTCGGCTTGAAAATGTAACGTCGGTAGTCGCGTGGATTTCAATCGTAGGCAAATTTTTAATGTGTGTTTCATTAGTTATTTCTCATTTAAATTTTGATTTTTGATTTTATAAGAATGATAGAGTGTGATAAATATACTGATCATAGACAAATACCATAGAGGAGAACCGGAAGGAGATGACTTCGCTGCGCTGGCTGTGCAATATAATATAATATAAATAATCTCAACCTGTAACAGAAATGCATGGATGCAACTTGCAACGGTTTAGCTTCAATTAATATTGTAACTTTCAAATATGATAAATAATAGGCCTAATATATTTTTATGCTTCTTGGAATGTTGTGTTTTGTTGATTCGTGCCACCATATGTACTACACACCATTATTCGAAACGAACTCCACAAACAAACCATGCACAATGCTCTACCGCATACAAGTCACAGAACACCAAATACAAGTTACGCCAGGTTACGCCCACTTTGGACTTGGCGCTTGGCTCCACTGATACGAGCTTTCGGCAACTCCTCTCTTCCATTCCTCCTAGACAAATACATAAAATACCAATATTTTGGCACAACATGGAAAACTTATCTAATTTTAACTTTTGAAAGAAATTTGCTAGTTTCCCGTGTTGAGTAAAAACATGAAATATTTGCGAACAGATGAGTATTTTTCTACGGTCAGGTGTTCCTTAATATATTCAGTTTCCCAATTCTATACAATGCTCAAGTTATACTTTTCATTTCCTTACCTACCTGTCACACTAGGTGATGATGATACATATCTCCTCCCCCGGCAATTTTCATTTCATTTCTTACTTGCTTCGTGGTATTCATTATTTGGCTGCTCCAAAACCGTTGTGTACATATCTTTATGGCATGAATGGGGGGACTATTTTCGTTCTGTGAATTATCGTCATAATGTTCATTTATTAAGAACAAGTAAAATAAAATCAAGCAGTTCATTAAAATGGGACAGTTAATCCAGTTCGCCGATTTTCTAAATAACTCGAGATATTTTCAAATAATCTCAAATTACTTGCAAGTTAATTAAAACTGTGGATTTATCCCTAAATCTAAATCAGCGAACTATCAGTAACTTCAATTAATGAAATAAACTGGTGTGACAATGAAAAATCGAAATATCCTCTGTATTGTCATGCCCCACAAGGTTTACACCCTCAGGACATGGACCCCCCAAAGGGAGAGGTGGCTCACGCCACTGAACCCAAATACACCCACAAGTGGGGCATCTACAAATACAAATAAAACCAATCCACTACTCTACAAGTACCACGCTTCCGTCACAACATCCCATACCCTCTTCTGCCCCCAGAAACTACCCCAAGCTGGAAATACAGCAAAATCCATACATCTTCTGTAACACTGCAAGAGGCGGCCACCTAACATAATTGGTTAGCCAACACCTTGCCCCAATTACATACAAGCACACCTGGAAGAATCTAGCACACCAAACACTGGGGAATGCTGACCAATCAACGTGAAACGAATAAGAAGAAGGTCCAACTTGAACTCAGGATCTGACGCAGCCAGAGGCTTTGCCGGTTTGGTTCCTGATTTATCACCTAGAGGTAAGTGTGCGTCTCAGTCCTAACACCAGATTTTACAGGTGTTTCCTACCCATTTGACACCCACACTGTTATTGTCATAACTTGTATTACATTTGTGCTACACTTCCCAGAATAGAGGGACCTACATTAACAATTACGGTCCAATAAACCAGTGACCATTTACACACATAATCTCTTGTACACCTTCATTTCACACTTTGTTTTACTTCCCGATTCCCTTTACCCCGACTTCTCGTTTCCTGCTTTATAGAACTGTTGCACAAGCAGTAACCAGGTTCATTATTACAGCCTTGAGTGTGAGTCACGCAGCTGACAAGCAGCTCCGTGCGCGGGCAGCTGTTAGTTAAACGCTCTTCTGCAGTACTCGTTCCAAGCACTAATAGCTTAATTAGTTAGGGTATCCTCCGATTCACCATCCCCGTACATTAGAGCATTTCCCTTGAACAAAGCTCCCTTTCACACGCCTAATTCCAAGGCCCCGCACATTCACCAAAACTCACCCTATTAGATCACACCTCCCAAATTAGATACCAACACCCCTTGTTCGACCAATCCTTGTTCCCGGTCTGAACAAAATTGGTGGAGACGCAGGGTAGTTCCAAAGAGTAAGGGTAGTTCCCACTCAGTAACGGTATCAGACAAATTGACCTGGAACTACGATTTCAGTACCTGAAACCGCGAAGCGAAAATCGGGAATTTTTTTTTCTAAAGAGCTACGCCACAGATTTTTCCTCTTTACAGGAGATATAGCATTTTTCACATTAGACCTCCCACCCACCCTATAGGGAAACACGCTAGTAGAAGCTTTTCAGTAAGCAGCCAAGTGTAGTAAAGAATTCTTTTTTCTCGTAGGGCCACGATATAGGGATTTTTGCGGGGGCTACAATGGGGTATATTCGAACCACCCTATAAGGGATCATTACGGACACGGCCCCCATACTCTAAACAAGGAAGCTAAAGCAACGAAAGATAGTAGGAAACCATCATGCTGAAATTCAAGAGCGCAAGTAAGGTCAGACGTAGAGTTAGAGACCCAGCCCACCACCTCGCCGCTTATACCAAACCGTTACGCCCCAAAATCACAGTTCGCAACGCAGAACTAATCGACGAAAGTCACGCGGGTCGCCTAATAGCTGAGTTGGAAGCTGGGGCCCTAGAACATAGGATACGATACTCTAATACGCTAGTCCACGCACCTCCTCTTACAAGGGCGAAGGCACAAAGCGAAAACGATAGGAGTTCATCGTCGGACGGTAACGTTAGTGAAGACGACAGACCCATACTTCCCCATAACGCGTTAAATACATAATTGACACACAACAGGTTACACGGGCTTATCCAGCAACTAGGAGACATTGAGGAGGGCACAATAGATAGACAGCTCGTCACGGATATCAGATACATTGCCCAGACACTAGAGCAGAATATAAACAAGGAACTTGAATCCGTACAAGGGGCGCAGATCGACCATAATCTGTCCCTCGACAATATTGCGGACACCGAGGCATCGAATAAACAAACAATACAGCAATCCTCACAAGTCGATCCTGAGACTTCGCAGGCCAGTCAAACACACTTCACGCAGCCACAACCCCCCATCCTCGCAGACAATAACACGAACGCTGACATTTCAGAACACGATCGTAGGCGAGATAGTATAGACGTCCACGAATCTTTAGCTAGCCAGGGAGATATAGACGAACACGAGATGGCATTACCAACAAAATATCCCATGATCCAGCCTGAAAAATTCCTAGGAAATGGACAGGACCCGGAGGAATATTTGAAAGCATTCAACCGGGTGGCTAGAATAAATGGCCAAGAAACGCCTCTTACCCGCCTATTTGGTGGAGACAGCCCTAAAGTGGAACGAGCTTCATGAGGCCACCTTAGAAAACGCCACATGGGAGCAAATCGCCTTCCTGTTAAACAACGAATTCCAGCTTATACCGGATGAAGACGATTTGTACGACCAAATCCGCGTGAGAGCTCAGGGGCCCACAGAGAGTGCACAGGCGTACATCAACGCGAAACGGCGGATGTGCGACAAATACAACCTCGCCATGCCAAACAGACATAAAATCAAACTGCTAATTCCGGGTCTTAGGCCATCATTAGTAGATAAGCTCTGCATAATGAACAACCCAACGGTACAACACATGCTGGACAACATAAAAATAATCGAGGTAGGAAGAAAGATAACTGAAAAGGAGACAGAAAAGGCCATAGATCACCATGTCAATCCACCCAAGGGGGACGCAGACCAAAGGATGGAGGTCATGATACGCCAAATGGAGCAGCTCCAAATTGCTGCAATTTAGGCAAGGGAGGCACACAAAGGGACAATAGGGATAACACGGGGTGGCCACAATACAATAACAGAAACACGAGATACATAGGGGATCACAATTACCCGCAGGAATGGCCAGATTACCCTACACGTCACTCACCATCCCCATACGTACAGGAAAGGCAAACCTACCCTCCGCGACGGTCACCATCCCCATGCGCACAGGAAAGGCAAACTTACCCTACACGGTACTCACCAACCCCATACGTACAGGAAAGGCCAGATTACCCTACACGAAAATCACCATCCACATGCGTACAGGAAAGGCCAGATTACCCTACACGACACTCACCATCCCCATTCGTACAGGATAGGCAAACCTACCCTGCACGACGACCACCATCCCCATACACGCAAGAGTACTACGCTCAGGAGTACGAACACAACATTCCCCGTCTAGGCAGCCCACCCCCAGGCAGACAGGCATGTTTCCCCCCAGTTACCGGGTAAACCCTCCCCTACAGAGACAGGCGTACTTCCCTCCCCATCGAGACAGAGCGACGCGGCACAGAACAGACAGGACAACCCTCGATACAACAAAACAGCCCCACAGCGCAAACGGGATATTCCTACCGGACACACAAAGGTGCCGGAACAGTATCCAATTCCCGATGAATATCCGCGAGAATTTAAAGAGGAGGCACCCCAGCAACCAGCCAGGAGGGTACTGCTTCCTACGCCGAACTACCCACCACAAACAGGGAATTGGCGGAACTATCCTGAGGGGGGACAAACACGTGGCACGAGAAGACACAATCTGGCACACTCAAAAAACTTCTGAATGGAGGGGGGGGGGCGGGTTCAGCCAGCTAAGAAAGCGGCGGAGGTTCCTCCCCTGACACAACCCCAGGAGAACAGGGTGAACAAGGATCGGAACGGGTTACCCCGAGGAGATAGAGGCACAACAGATAACAGGAGGGGACACCCGGCAGTAAAACCGGATGAGGGTCCGTCCCCACAGACACACGAACACAGAAAGCCACCCCAGAGGGGCCCTTCCCCAACACAGACACGCGAAGGTAAGGAGAAGGAGCAGCAAAATGGCAAAGCGGCTGAGGGTCCTCCCCCGACCCATTTCCAGACACACACCTTAAGAGGGGATGGCAACTGCCTGTTTAGAGCCATCAGCTTCCTGCTCCACAGGGATGAGAGCAAACATAGGGGGTACAGGCTGAAAACAGTGAGCCACATTCTACACAATTGGAGCGAGTACTGGGATTTCCTAGCAGACGAGGGGGACAATGTATTCAGAAGCAGGGAGGAATACCGGCGGTACATGAATAGGGACGGGACCTACACCGGAGCAATCGAAGTAACCGCTCTCGGTAAGGTAAACGAACACGATATATATGTCTATACTGACGTGCATGCACCACCATTATTCACCACCACGGTGTTCAGTAGGGTGCTTCATATACTGTTCACAGGGAACCCCAGAGCTGGGCATTACACTCCTCTCACAGTCGCGGGGAAACAAGACACGGGAGACAAACCCACACCGGGGATAGATGAGAACGCAACCTCTACACAGAAACACAGCACGGGGAGCGAACCCGTACCACCGGCAGGTACCAACAACCTCCCTACACTAGAACACAAATGCATTGAGGGGCCCACACTATCGCCGGACATGAACACGACCCCTACACCGAAACAAGAAATGAAAACCGAACCCACACCCTCGGGGAGTAAGAACCGGGTCGAAACAGGCAGACGGAGGGTACGATTCAAAGACGCACCCTCACAAGGGGAAAAATCACTGCACCTACAGAGTGCATAGGCTTCAAACCCACGCTAGGGCAAAGAAAGGAAGCAGATACTACACTAGAAAATCCAATGTAAAGAGCATACAATGCAGGTCGTGAGCACGTTTCGCTTAGCGAAGCAGAAAGGCTGAGCCAGGAAATGAGTCACACGGCCAAGCGGATCAGGCGCGATGTGCGACAAGCGCCACGGCTCGTCAGCAGAAATGCTGGACAGAGAAGATACCGGGTCACAAAGCCGGGAGTAGACCAGGGCGTGCACAAATTCGAGGACACTGAAGCAACAACAACACTTACCACCTACACACTCAATAACACATCAATATAATGGAAAGGGAACAACATATCGGCATTAACGATGCACGCTAACATAAATGGGCACAGAGTACAGGTGCTTATTGATACGGGCGCAGCCGTTAGTTGTATCAATAGTAAATACGTTGCGGAAGGGCAGATACACAGGGTGTCTGATGACATTCGGCTTGTAGCGGCCAACTCGCAGACACTAGAAAACTCAGGAGTAGCATACACTCACATTAAGATGGGCAGCTTCACGGCATCACACCCCATGTTCGTTATAGAACACCTTTCTGCGTCAGCTATAATTGGGACCGTTTTCCTCGCAAAGTACGATGCGAACATAAGTTTCCATAGCGGCAAGATCCACCTAATGAGCAATCAAAGGATCAACACACACCCCATTGTATATGCCAGAAACATAGATGGTACTCGAGCGGAGCGAGAAACCCGCGAGCACCAGGCCTCTACATTGAACACAATTAACACGCACACGGTCGCAAACACACAAGACGCCCCTTATGACACTCCAATGCAAGAGTTGACACCCGAACAAAACAAAAGGCTCACAGTCCTGTTAGATAGGTATAAGGACATATTCGCACACCCGATGGCCGACTTAGAAGTAACGGAATTGATCGAGCATCACGTAAACCTCATAAGCGATAACCCAGTGCATCAGCCTCCTTTCAGAGTCAGTAAAAAGGAGAGGCAAGCAATTGACTGCCAAATTCAAGAGATGCTGGCCGCGAACATCATCGAACCTACCGTTTCGGGGTACAGTGCACCGGTAATCCTTACTAAAAAAGGATGGATCCTATCGGTTTTGCACAGACTATCGGAGGTTAAATAGGTTAATTGAGAGCGACAATTACCCACTGCCACGCACATACACAAACTTAGAAGTTCTCAGTGGAGCCAGATGGTTCACGTCCATGGATTTTTTTTCAGGATTTAATTCAATTCCCATATATGAGCCGGATAAACACAAGTTGGCATTCGTCATCGAAAACGGCCTGTTCACCTACCGTGTTCTTCCGATGGGGTTTAAAAATGCGAGCCAAACGTTTCAGAAATTGGTAGATAAAACGTTTGCAGGCCTGAAGTGGAAAAGCATCTTAGTATACATCGATGATGTAACGGTCTTCTCGCAGACCTTCGATGAACATATTGCCCACTTGAAGGAGGCATTTACACGCATTAGGGAGGCCAAACTAAAGCTTAAACTGGCAAAATGTCAGTTCGCTCAGCGCCAAATTAGCATTCTGGGATATATTGTCAGTAGAGAGGGAATTATCCCTGACCCAGCCAAGACTAGCGCGAAAACAGGCATTCAAATACTGGCAAATTAAAAGCAATTGCGCAGTTTTATGGGGTTGGCCTTGTATTATCGCAAATTTATAGATAAATTTGCCCACATCGCTCACCCACTCACACAACTCACCCGCGAAAATACGCCTTTCATCGTGGAACAGGAACACACAGATTCGTTCAATACACTGAAACAATTACTCACAATCCCCCCCCCCATTGTTACAACACTTCCAGGACGATAGGCCAACATATTTACACGTGGACGCAAGCCAGTATGGAGTAGGGGTGGCGCTCCTACAAGAAGACGCTGAAGGGCGTAAACGGCCGGTGGCATTTACGGTGTCTAGAAAACTCACAGATGTCGAAGCTAGGTACTCCGCCACAGAACGCAAAATGTTGGCATTCTCATGGGGAGTAAACTATTTCAGAGTATACCTGTATGGTATACATTTCACAGTGGTAACTGACCACGCCAGTCTGCTTTTTTGGGATAAGTTCAAAAATCCAAATTCGCGCCTCAATAGGTTCATATTTCGCCTATACGATTATCATTTCGCGGTCAAACACAAAAAGAGACCTACACACCTGGATGCAGATGGGCTATCCAGATTGCCAGTAGCAGACCCCCAAGACGAGCGTAAAGACCACGAATGGGATACTATGCCGACTTTCACCATAACACTCGTAGACATAAAACAGGAACAAAAACACGATCCACACTTGAAACAGATACTCACGGCGCTAGAAATCTTGGATAAGGTGGATTCCAAGACCGCACGGCTGTCTAGACGAATTTTCCTAGACAAAGACGGGGTAATGAAATTTAAGCCCACAGCCCTGCACGACACTACGCCCATAGCAATACCGGAAGCACTGAAAGAAAATATCATGACCGGGAACCACAATTCACCCCTTGCAGGAGCCCATCTAGGCGCGCATAAGACTTACCACAGGATACGAACCAAATATTACAGGGCAAACATGAAGGCAGACATACAACACTTTGTAAAAACATGTCACACTTGCCAACGATTTAAGACAATGCCTGGCAAAGCGCATGGGCTACTGAACCATATTCCAGTAGGAGAAATGTTCCACAGGGTAGGGATAGATGTTAAAGGCCCCATCACCACATCCGAAAAGGGTAACAAATACATACTCGTCGCCACGGAGTATCTTTCCCGATATATGATCAAAAAGGCCATACCCAAAGCAGATACGATTAGCATAGCAGAGTTCCTATTTGAAATCGTTACACGCTATGGTCTATTCCAAACGCTATTGTCCGATGGAGGGACTATTTTCACCTCGAGGATACTCCAACAGTTTCTGGAGATACTAAGGATGAGGGCGTACACGACAAAGAGCTTCGCACCCCAGACAAATGGATTAACGGAAGCCATGAACAAAATAATAGGGACGGCCCTAGCGAAATTCACAGAGGACACAGGAACAGATTGGGATAATTACCTACAGCCACAAACTACACTCCACACTATTTGCTACATGGTTATACGCCCAGAAGCCCCATAGATAATGTATACATTCCCCAAGACACCTTCACAGATAATGCGGCCCGGCTAGAACACTTGCAAGTAGCGCGCATGGACGCGAGGATAAATATATACAAATCACAGCTAAAAAAAGAGCGATATGACAAGAAGCACAAACACGAGGAGTATACACCAGGGCAACAAGTCATGATTTGGAGTCCAGCCCGCAAAAGGAACGTGTCCGAATTCTTGATACCGCACTGGACAGGTCCCTTCAATCTTTGTAGAAAAATATCCGACCTGAACTATGTAGTTAGGATACGACATGGGCACAAGCTTATAAATGACACTATTCACGCTCGGTGGATGAAGGTATATCATACACGAACAATGACACCAACTAGTAAGGGCGGAAAAGCCACAAAGAGAAAAGGAAACAGCCCCAATCGTAGAAAGGGCAAGAAAATCAAAGTATAGGACACTAACCACGGGTGCCTAAGCCAATCACAGCGGATCGGTAGAGACAAAATCGTTGCCGACACCCAGCGCGGAACACAACACTAGAGGCCAAGAGAGCATACATTGAGCACAAATGCTCTCAAACAATACATAACTCTAACAATACATAGCGTCAACATGTAGCCACGACAAAGGATTGGACACACACAAGTATACGGGGTAATAAGTTATTTTTATCACAAGGAATGGGAGACAAGTTGTCGCCATCACTCAGGCGAGATTGCAGACATGAGTACTTTACACTTGAGGTTGCCGACACACAGCCAGGAAGAAGCATGCTGTCCAGACTGCTGTTATCGCATTGTAATGTGAACTCATTGCTATATCAGCAAAAGACACAGAGTACGAGGCGGTAGAATAGCGAGTCGCCAGCACACGTACTAGCGCTCACTAACAACACTACAGTGACCTAACGTCATTCACGGCAAGTTCAAAACCGCATAACGCCCAAAATCCTAAACCAGGGACACCCAATATTTCCCAAAACACTACAGACAGAGTATATTCTCACACATGTATGACAGTTTTACAATACACGCTACAGTAACATAATTAGGGAAGTTGCGACTCCGAAACGCCAATAGAGGGCATATCAGGCTCTACTAAGCATATACAATACTCCTGTTAGTCACGTACACCCCGCATTACAGGAAAACTATACATTACAGACAAGGACTCTTAATTACGTGCAAAGTTGCAACAGGGTGCAAACCACGTGAATTGGAACACAAACACATTCACACAAGGAACAGGGCGTATCTAGGAGAAAGTCACTCAATGACACCCAGTTACGAAACACACGCTAGACGCCACATGGGGATATACATAATAACACGGATTACACGCACAAAAACAAGATATAGAGAACGCACAAAGGCGAGCGAGCGACCTCCGGAATAGATGAGACTTACACCAGAGAGAAAGGGTCGACCGACTGAAGATCAATTAGATCAAACACACAGGTCATCGGACTGGGAAAGGATTAAACTCACACACACAAATAGACACGAAGTAGACACATATCAAGGACAGTAGTAAAATATTCGAACCAACCCATCTACTAATACAAAGGATGGGAATACGACATTTCAAAGGCCGAAATATAACTATAATACGAGCATTCAATACGGGACAGTTAAGATCACCCTAGAAATAGGCCCGAGATGGCTATAGAAGAGTATAAAGTAGGTAAATTAACGTGGGACACAAAGAGTAGAAAAGGCCAATTCTGAGAAAGGCCTAAGAACAAATTTCAGCAGTTTGACACATGTTAGGTAGACACATGGCAAAACGCCAGCAATACCACAGAAGGAAATGTCATTTTCATTACCCAACAAGGCTTGAAACGCCACAAACACATTTAGCAATTAAAACGAAGGTAAGCGGGACATACATACCTCAAATTCTTTACCAGCCAAGGTTGACACATACCAGGAGAGATTGCACCCACGGGCACACAAACAAAAACATAACACGCAATTGCTGAATTGCAAGCAACAGGTTCACGGGAGCCCAACAATTGCAGTAATGCAGGCTTGCACAATAACAGGACTCAGCATTATTATCAATGGAGTAATTTCACAAGAACATTGGACACTTGGTACAGAGAATGGAAGGCTACCATAAAACACAATGGGCACTACCACTTTAGGGCGCCCACATGACTAATCGGGATAGACATGCAGAACACAGCTACGGAAGTGGGTACTGACACTGCATAAAGAGCACCGGCACACGCGCAGAGATCAAGGCGACTCATATAACATGATACGCTCAGGCGACATGACGGCATGATAAACGGACACGCGCCTAGGCAGCGGAGCGCGCTGAGGCCGTGAACGCCTCCTGCCATATACGATCGCCACATAGTGCAGATAACACAATTTAGCGTAAACACTACAGACAATTAGAAGTTAGGGCGGATAGACATAACGCCGCAGAATACATAATATAAACTCCATTTTAGAAGGAGTTAACAATATATAAAAACAGAGAGATTCACAGCCGTTAGA
This sequence comes from Meconema thalassinum, assembly GCA_946902985.2. Lineage (NCBI taxonomy): Eukaryota > Metazoa > Arthropoda > Insecta > Orthoptera > Tettigoniidae > Meconema > Meconema thalassinum. The sequence goes on from OX336389.2 coordinate 795,494,624, forward strand.
GAGCTAATAAAGACCCTAATACATGGGCAGAATAGTAAATTGACCCCCACAATAGGGCGGACTCATAAAATTACACCTATAAATAGAGGTTATAGAGAATACATACATAAAGTTCAAGGCTGCATGCAAAGCACGTCCCGTGACTCATGATCTCGAGATTGTCGGTCACGTTAAACTACAAGCTTCCTTCCTTTTTTTTTTCAAAGCACGTAGGCAGGCCACAGGGCGATTAGCGCGCACATTTTACACACTTGTAAGGGTAGATATGTTTTAAAGGGCACTAAGTGCACCCCAATGGTATTATTAATTAAATAGTGGAAAGCCGTGAACGGTAAAGCCCACACGGTTGGTAGCATAAATTGGGACAGCCCAAGGGCGTTACCCATGGGTATAAACATATTTTAAGAGAGGAAAGGGATGATAATCCCAGAGCGACAGTGAGAAAGGCATTTTATTAAACATTAGGTGCCATGAGGCATCTACACGACATATAGACGCCTATCCAGCGCACATTTAAACACCGACAGAGAGCGGAAGAGAACAAAATGTGACCAAGCTAAAACGATCACATAACTTCCTAACATTTCCACAAAATTACATACAAATTACATACATAAATACAGGCATACTACACCACAATTATACAAAGGGGTTGGTAGACATTCATGCTCTTACAGAGAGGGTTGACTGCTCCCTGTACCATACTGCTTCCACCTGAATACTAGAGGGGTTCGGACGCCAATATTAAGCGCTGAATGTACATCTATACACATGTACTAACAAACATTTCACTTAGTACGCCCGCATGCAAAATATAAACTTATCACACCAAAACACACCCTTTTCCTCACTTGACTGGCAGACATGCACTCATATCCAGCCTCATGCATGGGACATCCTACCCAAACACCAAGGCTTATATTTTTATCATTCCAGCATGACATATTTTGAATTTTAAACACCTGGGGAAAACCCACCCCATCATTTAAGAGTAAAAACATCCTTACAGCATTACCGACTCTCGGCCACCATAATTAAAGAGTTCAACGATGCTACACCCTTCCATACCCACGTATCAAACCTCTCTTAACAAATAACACCTTAGCGGACCTTGATAACAAAACCTAACATCCACAACCCTATTAACATGTCTAGAGACATACTGAAATATCAGCACAGGAGATCTGAATAAGCAAAGAAGAACTAAAGCAGGCAATTCGATTCGTATGATCTACAACCCCAGAACACACAAAAATTTACAAAATACACTAGAATTTCACATTACATTAAAATATGCATTGCACACTAAATTACACCCCCAGAGAATTATCTATACACAGGTAATCAAGGATCTGAGTGCACTCCAGGTGATAACATATTTGACGATAAACAGGGCCACAGAAAGGCAGAGCCAGAGAAGGCAGTGGCAGATCTTGACACAAAGACGGAAGGTCGAAGCGACGATGACGTAGTGCGGGCAAACATCTAGATCTCGGTACGCATAGCCTGCTACCGTGTCGGAGTAGGTTAAACCCACTATGCACTACTGTTAGCGAAGCCAGACCTGCAGGGGACACATTTGACTGTCTGATAGGAGAAATAGCCGACTCAGTATCGGACTTAGAAAACTCTCAACTAGAGACGACAAATTTAGGACTTGACCCTTAGTCTGTATGCTAACTAGCATCCCTAAGGCGGGGGATGAGTCTTCCTCTCGAATGGAAGTGAAGAATTGCGCCTGGGGTCAGCGGAAGCACCCTCAGGTCCACGGAAAGTCCTCATCCGGATATGAGGTGAAGAAATGAAGAATAATAAAAAATAATGAATAATGAAATAATGAATGAATGCGTAAGTCGATCACTGGATGCCCATCCGCCAAGAGCGTGAACATGGCCAAATCCCATCTGCCAAGAGCGTGAATTTGGATATATCCAGCCCGCCAAGAGCGTTGAATATCGCTGCCTACGATTTTTTTCCGCGCCCGCAAATGGAGGGTAGCGACCCCCAGAGTTATAAATGAAGGTAGCGACCATTCACAGGTGAATTGGGCATCCCACAATATAATTCCCCGGACGATATTTCCAAGATGATGAATATTTACGCGATGCACATTCCGCAAGATATAGCCCGAGTAAATGGAGAGTAGCGACCCCCAGAGTTGTAAATGGAGGGTACGACCCCCACAGGGGTTTGGGCCACCCATTAAAGGTCCAATACTTGACCATAAAGCGGCTATGAAGCCAGGGATCACTAGCAAAGTGCTTGCTATTTTTAGCAACGCACACACACAGTCCTTCACACACACATACAGTTAGTTATTAAGGGGGGACGTCGTCATTTAGGTTGAGGAGGCGAGGGATGCAAGGACATAGTGTCGCGTATTCTGTTGGGGACCGGCCCCAGCAAAGTATGCACATGCCCGAAGACCCTCGATCAAAATTTAGTAAATAAGACATAGTTGCATATTTGGAGAGCAACTTAGATATAAGCAAATTTCATAAGTCAGGGCTGCCCCAAGGCAGCAGCTGACAACGCATATTTCGGACTTAGAATAAGGAGACATTTCGGCATTTTTTTCTAGACATAGATTAGTATTAATTAAATTATGTTACACATATATAACAAGACGACGTTCGGCTTCTCAAAACCCACTAGGTAGCGTATAGGACCGATAAGAGAGGAGATAAAAGGCGTCGACAACGCGTCGAAAACGCACCGGCAAAGCGGCGACTAGCGCCGACAGGGCGTTAATTTAATTATTCGCGAGGGAATATTCCGCGACGTTACGTTACCGAACAAATAAATTTCCTGGCACTAAGAATAGATGAGTAATATTATAGCCTAATTTAAATAGGGATAGCGATCCATAGAGATTTAAATGTTCGGCAATCGGCCGTCGAGAAAGGCTCAATAAAGCGTATGCCGCGAGGTAACATGCCGCGATGAAACAAAATAAATAAATTTCCTGGCACTAAGACCAGATGAACAATAATACAGCCTAATTTAAATAGAGGGTAGCGACCGCTAGAGGTTCAAAAGGCTCAACGAGGCATTACACACGAGACGTCCGAAGAGGACTCTAGGGCGGCAGCACCGAAGCCGACCCTTAAACAGCGCTGCACGATGTCCGCACAATAATATATTGGCTAAGGGCATTATAATTAATCATGTATTTTCTTTCAGTAATAAGAGCTCCAACACTCCAGCGACGAGCGACGAAAATGATCATGGTACAAGGTAAGGTGGACCACCGACTACACATGCACTCATACACTGGTATACACTGAGGAGACACACAACTACACAGAAACACAATTATAGACATAAATAGGCTAACATAAGATTATAGCCGGCAGAGACTAAGATAGAATAAGGCGCCAAGGGAAATTATTATTTACACGCGCCAATGATGATTGGACGATATATAGATGTATGGTAGCAAATATGTATTGTTATTTCAGGCCTCAGTATATTGAATATAATCACAGCAATGCGTTCTCTTGCAGGCCAGCGGAAGAGCGATGTGGATATCAACATACCCGCTAACTAATTTCTTTACAGATGCCAAAAGACATGTATACAGCTTTTGTACATATATCTTCCAGCACAGCTACACTACCTCTTTCTTTCACAAGTACACTGCATCGATTTTAGTCGCGCCTATAAGGCGACGGTGCCGCGATCAGCAGCGTCAGGTGACCGTGGGGCGCCGAGCGAAGCTGACGCAACCACACATATAGAAACGCTTAAATAATGAGCAACGTACGGTTGCTAAGGGCGGCGCAGAGGTTGTTAGCGCCCACCCTCGCTATCAAGGTGAGTTTTTTCTACCAACGAAAAAAAATTCTCAACAGGTAAAGAGATGAATTAGCGGCATGACCACCAAACAGAGGCTACAGGTGAAATAGCAGATGAAGGGAGAAGGAGTAGCCGAACGAGAGCGCTAAAGAAGGCCTACAGAATGAGATAAGGTACCAGGCTAATGAGCGAGACGGTATAGTATTAAGATTAGTATTTCACATTGTATCATGATTGTAAAAACATTGTAAATCCAAGGCATATACACGATATTAATGCACAAGTGTATACCTACGCATATGTCACACCATTCAACACTGATGATACTGCTTTTCTTTCCTTTCTTTCTACTAACTTTAAAATTGTAAAGGTACCCTAATTATCCCAACAAAATAAACCATTTGATACATTCCCTTACATTTACACCCCAGGGTACCTGTTTTACTTTTACATTCACTCTTTTATACATGTACACTTTATTATTATAACAGATTTTCATCCAACTGCACCAAAAGCACAACCACCCGCTAAACCGATGTTTTTTTCCTTCCCGTATGGCATGACTGGTAGAATTATAATCATATATAATATCGAAACGATTTAAGAACTATACTTATGTTTTGTTACCTATTAATGTTCATTAATTTTATAATTTTATATGACTTGCATATCAAACTATGTTCCAACCCTAACACCTAACCCTCTGAGAGCACACTTTACCTACACACCACCAAGGAACTGCTGGACCCTTCAACTTCGCAACATCTACATCTACACCGTACGAGACGAAGAAGACGAAGAAGAAGGAAGACAACAACACAGCCACCCTTACACTAATACCAGTTTCTGGGGACAGATACTAAACACCGACAAGGTGTTGTCATGCCCCAGAGGGTTTACACCCTCAGGACATGCACCCCCAAAGGGAGAGGTGGCTCACGCCACTTAGCCCACATACACCCACAAGTGGGACATCTACAAATACATCTAAAACTAATCCACTACTCTACAAGTACCACGATTCTGTCACAACATCCCACACCCTCTTCTACCCCCAGAAACTACCCCAAGCTGGAAACACAGCAAAATCTATACATCTTTTATAACACTGCAAGAGGCAGCCACCTAACATAATTGGATTGCCAACACCTTGCCCCAATTACATTCTAGCACACTTGAAAGAACCTAGCACACCAAACACTGGGGAATGCTGACCAAGCAACGTGAAACGAATAAGAAGGAGGTCCAACTTGAACTCAGGATCTGTCGCCGCCAGAGGCTTTGCCGGTTTGGTTCCTGGTTTATCACCTAGAGGTAAGTGTGCGTCTCAGTCCAAACACAAGATTTTACAAGTGTATTCCTACCCATTTGACACCCACACTGTTATTGTAATAACTTGTATTACATTTGTGCTACACTTCCCAGAATAGAGGGACCTACATTAACAATTACGGTCCAATAAACCAGTGACCATTTACACACATAATCTCTTGTACACCTTCATTTCACACTTTGTTTTACTTCCCGATTCCCTTTACCCCGACCTCTCGTTGCCTGCTTTATAGAACTGCTGCACAAGCAGTTACCAGGTTCATTATTACAGCCTTGAGTGTGAGTCGCGCGGCTGACAAGCAGCTCCGTGCGCGGTCAGCTGTTAGTTAAACGCCCTTCTGCAGTACTCGTTCCGAGCACTAATAGCTTAATTAGTTAGGGCATCCCCCGATTCACCACCCCTTCAATTGGAGCCTTTCCCCCGACCAAAGTTCCCCTTCACACGCCCAATTCCAAGGCCCCGCACATTCACCAAAACTCACCCCATTAGATCACACCTTCCAAATTAGCCACCAACAACCCTTGTTCGACCAACCCTTGTTCCCGGTCTGAACAGTATTCCAGGGGGGGGGGGGGCATGGCCCCTCCTTGCCACCCACCTGTGAATGCGCATTAGTTCAAGCGTACTTCCGCAAGTAGTTGCGTGTAGTGCAGTTGACTATTTGGTCCACCACTGATACGCTATATAGTGGCCATTGATATAATATTTCACGGTGATTATTATGGGAAGAACTTCCAGGAAAGGTACTGAACAGTACAGTATGTACCAAATTCTAGTGTATTATGTTTGCAGATATAGAACAAATGAACCTGGATTAGAATAGTAATATACGCGACCAAAGGAGGGTTAGGATCGAACTCGGAGAAATCTTACGAGATGTGGGAATGAGCCGGTTCTATACCCTCCTCCTCCTCACCCTCCTCACAAGATGGCGGCAGCCCGATATCTCTCGAACGCATGGTCGGATTTTGACTAATGAGGTGTCATTGAACTCGGGCTAACACCCCCTTTCCAATGGACAATATATTTCAACCCCAAAAGTAAAACCTACCCCTACTAGGGGGTGAAATTTTAATTTTTTTAGAGAATCTCTCTTTCCAATTGCAACATGTGAGAGTTTGAATGCTAATATGGAATGAAACGTTGTTCTACATAAAGTGCATGTGTTCGGTGGAAAGCCACTATGAATTAACATGCTTGTTTTTTGTTTTTTACGCATGCCTACTCATAGCTTTTATAAGAGGGCGGGCTTTTTAAAGATGGTGGCTGTAGTGTAACCTAACCTAACCCAACCTAACGGGTCCTTGTTGACAGGTCCTTGTGGACGAGTCCTTGTGGACAGGTCCCTGTTGACAGATCCCTGTGGACGGGTCATTGTTGACGAGTCATTGTTGACGGGTCCTTGTTGACGAGTTCCTGTGGAAGGGTCATTGTTGACGAGTCCTTGTGGGCAGGTCCTTGTGGACGAGTCCTTGTGGATGAGTCCCTTTGGACTGGTCCCTATGGACTAGCCCATGAATTTATTTAAATTATGTCAAAGGGCCTAACTACATTTGTGTGTAAAGCAGTGTATTGAACTGACGTTGTTCACTAATTCCCCACTACTATAATGTGATAACGATATGAAAGGAAAGTGACGAAATACATGTGAGCATACAAGGGATCTAACTTGGTGGATGGATGTGTTCTAACGAGTCATTTGTAGTTGAAAGATAATAATACATGTTCTTAAGATGTTAAAACTGAGGAGATGGTATGTGCAGTAAGACGTCTTGTTATATTTCCTGTGTCATATTACAGACATGGCAGAGAGCGCACAGATCTGTTGCTATTACTAACGCTGCAGTAATTTGAAACCGCAAGTGTTCATTAAGACAATGGGTGATGATCATGCAAAGTTAGCAGTTATTGGATATTACACAGGTGTTCCTTCCGGTGTCATGTTGCTGACATGGCAGAGAGCGCACACTGCTGTTGCTATGACTGACGCTGCAGTAATTTGAAACCTCAGGTGTTGATCAAGACAATGGGTGATGATCATGCAAAGTCAGCAGTCATTGGATACCACACAGGTGTTCCTAGTGTACTTTGGACTCTCAGCTGTATTGGGAAAGGAATTGCAATGATCTGCAAAAAACTGCTGACACGAGCGATGAGAGTTTATATAAGAGGAGTGTCATATATCTCCCTACTGTCAGTCTTTATTACTCGCTTTGAGTGAACAGTGCTCTATTACTACTCAAGAGTTGTAAAAAAGCCGTTTTGGTAGAAAATCATTAAATTATTTTGCAAGGTAAGTACTAATTATTAATGGATTGTAGTATTTTACTACTAATTGATGTTGAAGTTATTGATTGGAATGTATTTATTGATTGATTGATTGATTAATTTGTTTACAGATAATTGGGTACCTGTAGGTTACCAGATTCCTACAATCTGTTCATTCAGTGGCAGCAGTTGATCAATTATAAAAAGGTAAGTGCTTGTAGGTTAGATTTTGATTACCGCTCTATTAAGTCCGAATGTTCATTGCTAGGTGTCAGTGACAGAGGGAATATTTAAAGACTTAACCCCAGTTCACCTAACATAACCAAACTTTACCTAACTTAACCTTGTCACGAGACATGTTTTACAAGTTTAGACTTGCTTTATGACTGACTATGACGTCACACTTAGGTCACTTAACTGGTGATCGCTGGTGTCCAATATGTGACATGTTCTACAAGTTTAGACTTGTTTTAAGACTGGCTATGACGTCACACTTAGCTCACTTAACTGGTGGCTGCTGGTTTGTATCACGTGACATGTTCTACAAGTTTAGACTTGTGTTAAGACTGGCTATGACGTCACACTTAGCTCACTTAACTGGCAATCACTGGTTTCTCTCACTCTATCAAGTTCCAATGTTCACCACTAGGTGTCAGTGACAGTGGTATATAGTAACCCCAGTTAGAACTACATGAAGTTAGACTTGCTAGGAGTTCACAGATGATCGATTTAAATACTCTGCTCTAACCATTGACTGGAATGTAATTAAACTATTTATATTTTACTTTGTTTTATCTTTTATTAACATTTATGATTTCTTTCTTTTATAGGTAATTTTGAAAGTGATCATCATGTTCAAGTGTGCTGACTGTAAGAAACAGTTTTCAAGACCTGACAACCTTCAACGACACGCAAATGCTAAACATGACATTAAAATGTTTGTGTGCAGTCATTGTGCTACCACATTTAACAGACAAGATAATCTTGCACGTCATGTAAATTTAATGCATGATAGTTCAGCACTTTTTTCATGTTCAGTTTGTGATCTTGGTTTTTCTGCTGTAAAGCGATATCAATCCCACATGGTTGAAGTGCATGGAGAACAACAGGAATTGAAATCTGTAAAACCATCAACTAGCACGGAACCTTTAAACGAATGTGATGCTCAAAAGCGTAAACGTTCTCAAGATTGTGAAAATAGTTGTGCAACAAAAAGAAAGAAGAATGGTGAACCTTCGATAACACATTGTGATGTATGTAATATTGATATACCTTCTTCAATCATTCATGGACATTTACGCAGTATTCAACATAAAAATAACGCTCGCCATGAAAGAAATTCTGGAAATATTCAACAAATTGGTAGTGCATTTAAAAGTCGAATTGTTAGTTATAGACTTTATAGTAAAGAAAAAACTCAAAGTATTGAAACATTTTTAAAAAATGTTCAACCTACTGTGTTTGGCTTAGTAGAAAATGTTTTAGTAGAGCATAAAACAATTAAAATGAATTTTGAACTTTTTGGACTCTATGTAAAAACTGGGAGTGAAGGTGAAATTACGGATATCAAATCTTTCAATTCGAAAAACATAATTGTTAGCGAATCAACTAATATTAGTGATATATACCAAAATATTTCAAGTGCTATCATCGTAAAGAGTGAAGAGTTCCAGGAAAGGGAGTCGGGCTGGGCATTGGTTGAAGTACTTTATTTAGAAACCAACCTGAATAAATATAACCCCCTTCGAGCATCATCATACATTGATTTGCCAGAATGGATCAAACGAAAGAAAGCTGTTGTGAACGTTTTGAATAATGATGACGCATGTTTTGCGTGGGCTGTAACCTCAGCTCTCCATCCAGCAGTGGAGCATATGGATAGATCATCATCTTATCCTCACTATTCTTCAGTGTTAGATTTAAAAGCAATAGAATTTCCTATGGCGATAAAAGACATTCAACGTTTTGAAGAGCTGAACAATGTAAGTATTAATGTTTATGGAATTGAAAATAAGAGTATAGTTGGTCCTCTATATTATACTCAGGAAAAAAAGGATCCTCATGTAAATTTACTTTACATAACCGAAGGTGAAAATGCTCACTATTGCTGGATAAAACATTTAAGTAGACTTGTCGGTAGTCAGCTATCAAAAAGAGAACATAAGAAGTGGTTGTGTGAAGGCTGTTTGCTCTATTTTACAAAAGAGGATCAACTAACTCAACATCAAAAATGGGGGTGTAATCATGTTCGTACGGTATTACCGACTCCTAAAAATAACATTCTAAAATTTAAGGATTATGAGAAACAGCTTCGAGTACCATTTGTTATATATGCTGACTTCGAGGCTTAGCTAAAACCATTTAATACATGTTCATCGAATCCAGCCCAACCTTTTACCAACACTACTCACATTCATGAACCTTTTAGCTTTGCATATTATATTAAATGTACTTATGATGACTCTTTAAATAAGTTTGAGCTCTATAGAGGACCTGATGCACCTAAAGTTTTTATGGAAAGGCTTGAGAAAGATGCCATCCGTATATCCTCTATTTTAAATACGATCATTCCAATGGAACCACTAACTTTATTAGAGCAAATGAATTTTGAAACTGAAACTAATTGTTTTATATGTGGTGAATGTTTATATACAGACAGGGTTCGCGATCATGACCATTTAACAGGACAATATCGTGGTGCTGTTCACCAAGAATGTAATTTAAATTATAGAGTAAGTAAATTCATTCCGGTCATTCTACATAACGGTAGCAAATACGATAACCACTTTATCGTTAAAGAATTTGGAGCTTCAGATGTGAAAATTGATGTAATTGCAAATAATAAGGAACAATACATATCGTTCACAAAATACATCAAAACTGACAATAAGCAAACGATAAAACTGCGATTTTTAGATTCATTCCGCTTTATGCCGAGTAGTCTTGATAAGCTTGCTAGTAATTTAAAATCAGATCAGTTTCATGAAATTCAACGTGTCTTTCCTAAAGAAAATGATTTTAATTTGATTTGTCAAAAGGGTATATTCCCTTACGAATATATTAACTGTGTGGAACGTCTTGAGGAGTGTTCTTTACCACCGAAAGATGCATTTTACAGTTCCTTAAACACAAGTCATATCAGTGATCAGGAATATTTACATCATGCACAACGTGTATGGGCACAGTTTGACATTCAAACTTTAGGAGAATTTTCAGACACATATTTGAAGACAGATGTGTTGTTATTAGCAGATGTTTTTGAAAATTTTCGGAATGTTTGTATGAAAACTTATGACCTTGATCCTTGTCAGTATTTCACAGCTCCTGGGTTAAGTTTCAGTTCAATGTTGAAAAAAACGAAAGTAAATTTAGAATTAATGACTGATATAGACATGATCAATTTTATAAAACTATCAATTCGAGGTGGATTAAGTCAATGTAGTGGACGGTACTCTAAAGCGAATAATAAATACATGCCTAGCTACAACCCTTGTGAAGGGTCAAAGTATATTGTCTACCTCGATGCAAATAACCAATATGGTTGGGCTATGAGTCAATATCTACCACTGGAAGATTTTCGCTGGCTGATACAACCTGAAATTGATGTCTTACATGTTGACACTCTTAATGATAACGATGATAAAGGATATATTTTAGAGGTAAATCTTGAGTACCCTAAAGAGTTACATGATGATCATAATGATTTACCATTTTGTCCTGAGAATATGAAATCTCCATACATCACATCACGAACAAAAATGTTAATTGCTTATGTAAATAATAAATGTACATATGTAATACATTATCGAATCTTGAAACAGTTTCTACAGCATGGATTGAAATTAACTAAAATTCATCGCGTATTGCAATTTCATCAGTCAGCATGGCTCAAACCGTATATTGATCTAAACAATAATTTAAGAACACAGTCAACAAACACGTTTGAAAAAGATTGTATAAACTCATGAATAATAGTGTTTTTGGAAAGACTATGGAGAATGTTGATAAACGAGTTGATGTAAAGCTGATAACAAAGTGGGAGAATGATGGTAAAAGGTATGGTGCGAGCAACTTAATAAGCAAGCCTAACTTTCATAGCTGTTCAATTATTCATGAGGATTTAGTTGTAATACAAATGAATCGTCTTAAAGTAACTTACAACAAAACCATATATGTGGGTTACACCATTCTGGAATTATCAAAAACACTTATGTATGAATTTCACTATGATTATGTAAAGAAAAACTATCTTGATAATGCTAAATTACTCTACACAGACACAGATTCTTTTATTTATGAGTTTAAAACTGATGATTTTTATGAGGATATCAAAACTGAGCTAAATAGGTTTGATACAAGTGACTATCCCGAGGATAATATTTACCATTTACCTCTAGTAAACAAAAAGGTTCTTGGGAAATTTAAGGATGAATGTGCTGGTGTTATTATAGACACCTTTGTAGGCACAAAATCTAAATCATACAGCTATATGACAATTGATGATGTAGTAGTAAGAAAATTAAAAGGAGTGAAAAAGAATGTTGTTAGTAAAGAGTTAGATATAAGTGATTATAAAAACTGTATAGTTAGTAACCCACCTGTATTATATAAGAAAATGAGTGTATTTAGAAGTAAAAATCATCAGCTACATACCAATTTGCTGAACAAAGTTGCTTTAAGTAATGAAGACAACAAACGATTCATTATACCCAACACATTTGATACTTTTGCTTGGGGAAACAGTCGCATTGACGACTATTACTTTACTTAAGTCTAATGATCACTATATTGTAATATTTGTAGTGTGTGTTATATTGTAATATTTTTTTTTTGTAAAAAACTGTAAGTAGAATGTATAATGTTAGGCTACTGTAGTTTAGTAAAAATAAGATAAGTAATACATTTTAGTGTAAAATGTTTGCTTTTGTATATTACGAAAAAGATTTTTAAAAAATGTACAGAATGTGTGAACTAAACAAGGGAAATGTAAAAATGTAAAGTGGAAAATTGTAAATATCCATGTGTGAAAAAGTGAAATAGTTATCACCATTTTAAAATTAAAAGACATTGTGATCTGGTAAACCTTGTTTTTATTTCACAACAACAAAAATGTACAGAATGTGTAAACTAAACAAGAAGAATGTAAAAAAATGAAAAGTGGAAATTGCAAATATTTATGTGTGTAGAAATGAAAATAAAGAAATGGCTATCACCATTTTAAAATTAAAAGACATTGTGATCTTGTAAACCTTGTTTTTTATTTCACAACATATATGGCTTTACAAAATAGAATACAAAGAAATACCATTTCCTCAATCCTTTTCAATGTGCATGTCCACTCATCATTAACTTCCCTTTTATAGCAGTAATCACAATGAGGGCTGCCAACCTCTCCCCCACTGAGCCATTATAGGATGTCAAACGTTGCTTAGCTTTTCAACGATACTTTATCCACCACACGTATTAAAGCATAATGACTATGACGATAAGAAAGGTCGTGTTCTTTACATGCTTAATCCAAAGAAATAATAGGTATTTACTTAACACAGGGTCTTGAGTCCATGAGTTTGGTACATGTTGCAAGATTTCTTTCACGGCATTGACTGTCACAAAATAAATGAAAACTTGGAGAGCACCAATAATTCATCTTTGGTAAGACTATCCAGGATCTTGAGTCCATGATTTTGGTATAAGTTGCCAGATTTCTTTCACGGCATTGACTGTCACATAATAAATGAACAACTTGGAGAACACCAATAATTCTTCTTTGGTAAAACTATCTGCATATCGATGACAGATAACCTTTTAGTTCCACCCTTAAAACAACAACACTACCTCTTGCATAATCTGCGATGTTGACGGCTCTTGAGACGTGAAAGATGGATTAAACATAACTTTTACATCAACAGGAGTTAGACTTTGCTCAGTAAACAATGCACTGTCATGAGCCACAGTATTTTTTTTCTTGGACTTGCTTTCTTCTTTTCTTTATAAGTGTTTGAAACGGTGTATTAATAGAGAATAATAAACATCCAAAAGGGTAAATAGAGTAACAAATAAAGAGAAATGAAAATGATACTTCAATATCAATTGTCAAGCATGAACTAATCTCTAGCAAAGTTCACTCAATACTATAAATAATAGTTTAAAGTGGGTGCAAAAGTGGGTGCATAAGTGGGTGCAAATGTGGGTGCATAAGTGGGTGAAAGGTGGGTGCAAAAGTGGGTGCATAAGTGAATGCAATAGTGGGTGCAAAGGTAGGTACAAAAGTGGGTGAAAAAATGCCCCCCTTTTTGAATCTAGCTAACGCCGCCTTTTTAATCTATTTTTTGAAATTTTGACAAAGGGTCTAAGTGCACTTTTGTTAATATCTCGCGAACCAGTCTCTGTTGACGGGTCCTTGTTGACTAGTCCCTGTGGGCGGGTCCTTTGGACTGATCCCTAGGAACTGGCCCATGCATTTTATCCAAATTATGCCGTCAACATCGCAGATTATGCAAGAGGTAGTGTTGTTGTTTTAAGGGTGGAACTAAAAGGTTATCTGTCATCGATATGCAGATAGTTTTACCAAAGAAGAATTATTGGTGCTCTCCAAGTTGTTCATTTATTATGTGACAGTCAATGCCGTGAAAGAAATCTGGCAACTTATACCTAAATCATGGACTCAAGATCCTGGATGGTCTTACCAAAGATGAATTATTGGTGCTCTCCAAGTTTTCATTTATTTTGTGACAGTCAATGCCGTGAAAGAAATCTTGCAACATGTACCAAACTCATGGACTCAAGACCCTGTGTTACGTAAATACCTATTATTTCTTTGGATTAAGCATGTAAAGAACACGACCTTTCTTATCGTCATAGTCATTATGCTTTAATACGTGTGGTGGATAAAGTATCGTTGAAAAGCTAAGCAACGTTTGACATCCTATAATGGCTCAGTGGGGGAGAGGTTGGCAGCCCTCATTGTGATTACTGCTATAAAAGGGAAGTTAATGATGAGTGGACATGCACATTGAAAAGGATTGAGGAAATGGTATTTCTTTGTATTCTATTTTGTAAAGCCATATATGTTGTGAAATAAAAAACAAGGTTTACAAGATCACAATGTCTTTTAATTTTAAAATGGTGATAGCCATTTCTTTATTTTCATTTTTTCACACATGAATATTTACAATTTCCACTTTTCATTTTTTTACATTCTTCTTGTTTAGTTTACACATTCTGTACATTTTTGTTGTTGTGAATTAAAAACAAGGTTTACCAGATCACAATGTCTTTTAATTTTAAAATGGTGATAACTATTTCACTTTTTCACACATGGATATTTACAATTTTCCACTTTACATTTTTACATTTCCCTTGTTTAGTTCACACATTCTGTACATTTTTTAAAAATCTTTTTCGTAATATACAAAAGCAAACATTTTACACTAAAATGTATTACTTATCTTATTTTTACTAAACTACAGTAGCCTACCATTATACATTCTACTTACAGTTTTTTACAAAAAAAAAATATTACAATATAAAACACACTACAAATATTACAATATAGTGATCATTAGACTCAAGTAAAGTAATAGTCGTCAATGCGACTGTTTCCCCAAGCAAAAGTATCAAATGTGTTGGGTATAATGAATCGTTTGTTGTCTTCATTACTTAAAGCAACTTTGTTCAGCAAATTGGTATGTAGCTGATGATTTTTACTTCTAAATACACTCATTTTCTTATATAATACAGGTGGGTTACTAACTATACAGTTTTTATAATCACTTATATCTAACTCTTTACTAACAACATTCTTTTTCACTCCTTTTAATTTTTTTACTACTACATCATCAATTGTCATATAGCTGTATGATTTAGATTTTGTGCCTACAAAGGTGTCTATAATAACACCAGCACATTCATCCTTAAATTTCCCAAGAACCTTTTTGTTTACTAGAGGTAAATGGTAAATATTATCCTCGGGATAGTCACTTGTATCAAACCTATTTAGCTCAGTTTTGATATCCTCATAAAAATCATCAGTTTTAAACTCATAAATAAAAGAATCTGTGTCTGTGTAGAGTAATTTAGCATTATCAAGATAGTTTTTCTTTACATAATCATAGTGAAATTCATACATAAGTGTTTTTGATAATTCCAGAATGGTGTAACCCACATATATGGTTTTGTTGTAAGTTACTTTAAGACGATTCATTTGTATTACAACTAAATCCTCATGAATAATTGAACAGCTATGAAAGTTAGGCTTGCTTATTAAGTTGCTCGCACCATACCTTTTACCATCATTCTCCCACTTTGTAATCAGCTTTACATCAACTCGTTTATCAATATTCTCCATAGTCTTTCCAAAAACACTATTATTCATGAGATTATACAAATCTTTTTCAAACGCGTTTGTTGACTGTGTTCTTAAATTATTGTTTAGATCAATATACGGTTTGAGCCATGCTGACTGATGAAATTGCAATACGCGATGAATTTTAGTTAATTTCAATCCATGCTGTAGACACTGTTTCAAGTTTCGATAATGTATTACATATTTACATTTATTATTTACATTAGCAATTAATATTTTTGTTCGTGATGTGATGTATGGAGATTTCATATTCTCAGGACAAAATGGTAAATCATTATGATAATCATGTAACTCTTTAGGGTACTCAAGATTTACCTCTAAAATATATCCTTTATCATCGTTATCATTAAGTGTGTCAACATGTAAGACATCAATTTCAGGTTGTATCAGCCAGCGAAAATCTTTCAGTGGTAGATATTGGCTCATAGCCCAACCATATTGGTTATTTGCATCGAGGTAGACAATATACTTTGACTCTTCACAAGGGTTGTAGCTAGGCATGTATTTATTATTCGCTTTAGAGTACCGTCCACTACATTGACTTAATCCACCTCGAATTGATAATTTTATAAAATTGATCATGTCTATATCAGTCATTAATTCTAAATTTACTTTCGTTTTTTTCAACATTGAACTGAAACTTAACCCAGGAGCTGTGAAATACTGACAAGGATCAAGGTCATAAGTTTTCATACAAACATTCCGAAAATTTTCAAAAACATCTGCTAATAACAACACATCTGTCTTCAAATATATGTCTGAAAATTCTCCTAAAGTTTGAATGTCAAACTGTGCCCATACACGTTGTGCGTGTAAATATTCCTGATCACTGATATGACTTGTGTTTAAGGAACTGTAAAATGCATATTTCGGTGGTAAGGAACACTCCTCAAGACGTTCCACACAGTTAATATATTCGTAAGGGAATATACCCTTTTGACAAATCAAATTAAAATCATCTTCTTTAGGAAAGACACGTTGAATTTCATAAAACTGATCTGATTTTAAATTACTAGCAAGCTTATCAAGACTACTCGGCATAAAGCGGAATGAATCTAAAAATCGCAGTTTTATCGTTTTCTTATTGTCAGTTTTGATGTATTTTGTGAACGATATGTATTGTTCCTTATTATTTGCAATCACATCAATTTTCACATCTGAAGCTCCAAATTCTTTAACGATAAAGTGGTTATCGTATTTGCTACCGTTATGTAGAATGACCGGAATGAATTTACTTACTCTATAAATTAAATTACATTCTTGGTGAACAGCACCACGATATTGTCCTATTAAATGGTCATGATCGCGAACCCTGTCTGTATATAAACATTCACCACATATAAAACAATTAGTTTCAGTTTCAAAATTCATTTGCTCTAATAAAGTTAGTGGTTCCATTGGAATGATCGTATTTAAAATAGAGGATATACGGATGGCATCTTTCTCAAGCCTTTCCATAAAAACTTAAGTGCATCAGGACCTCTATAGAGCTCAAACTTATTTAAAGGGTCATCATAACTACATTTAATATAATATGCAAAGCTAAAAGGTTCATGAATGTGAGTAGTGTTGGTAAAAGGTTGGGCTGGATTCGATGAACATGTATTAAGTGGTTTTAGCAAAGCCTCGAAGTCAGCATATATAACAAATGGTACTCGAAGCTGTTTCTCATAATCCTTAAATTTTAGAATGTTATTTTTAGGAGTCGGTAATACCGTACGAACATGATTACACCCCCATTTTTGATGTTGAGTTAGTTGATCCTCTTTTGTAAAATAGAGCAAACAGCCTTCACACAACCACTTCTTATGTTCTCTTTTTGATAGCTGACTACCGACAAGTCTACTTAAATGTTTTATCCAGCAATAGTGAGCATTTTCACCTTCGGTTATGTAAAGTAAATTTACATGAGGATCCTTTTTTTCCTGAGTATAATATAGAGGACCAACTATACTCTTATTTTCAATTCCATAAACATTAATACTTACATTGTTCAGCTCTTCAAAACGTTGAATGTCTTTTATCGCCATAGGAAATTCTATTTCTTTTAAATCTAACACTGAAGAATAGTGAGGATAAGATGATGATCTATCCATATGCTCCACTGCTGGATGGAGAGCTGAGGTTACAGCCCACGCAAAACATGCGTCATCATTATTCAAAACGTTCACAACAGCTTTCTTTCGTTTGATCCATTCTGGCAAATCAATGTATGATGATGCTCGAAGGGGGTTATATTTATTCAGGTTGGTTTCTAAATAAAGTACTTCAACCAATGCCCAGCCCGACTCCCTTTCCTGGAACTCTTCACTCTTTACGATGATAGCACTTGAAATATTTTGGTATATATCACTAATATTAGTTGATTCGCTAACAATTATGTTTTTCGAATTGAAAGATTTGATATCCGTAATTTCACCTTCACTCCCAGTTTTTACATAGAGTCCAAAAAGTTCAAAATTCATTTTAATTGTTTTATGCTCTACTAAAACATTTTCTACTAAGCCAAACACAGTAGGTTGAACATTTTTTAAAAATGTTTCAATACTTTGAGTTTTTCTTTATATAAAGTCTATAACTAACAATTCGACTTTTAAATGCACTACCAATTTGTTGAATATTTCCAGAATTTCTTTCATGGCAAGTGTTATTTTTATGTTGAATACTGCGTAAATGTCCATGAATGATTGAAGAAGGTATATCAATATTACATACATCACAATGTGTTATCGAAGGTTCAACATTCTTCTTTCTTTTTGTTGCACAACTATTTTCACAATCTTGAGAACGTTTACGCTTTTGAGCATCACATTCGTTTAAAGGTTCCGTGCTAGTTGATGGTTTTACAGATTTCAATTCCTGTTGTTCTCCATG
Source organism: Meconema thalassinum (assembly GCA_946902985.2). NCBI lineage: Eukaryota > Metazoa > Arthropoda > Insecta > Orthoptera > Tettigoniidae > Meconema > Meconema thalassinum. The sequence goes on from OX336389.2 coordinate 795,513,262, forward strand.
CACTTCAACCATGTGGGATTGATATCGCTTTACAGCAGCAAAACCAAGATCACAAACTGAACATGAAAAAAGTGCTGAACTAACATGCATTAAATTTACATGACGTGCAAGATTATCTTGTCTGTTAAATGTGGTAGCACAATGACTGCACACAAACATTTTAATGTCATGTTTAGCATTTGCGTGTCGTTGAAGGTTGTCAGGTCTTGAAAACTGTTTCTTACAGTCAGCACACTTGAACATGATGATCACTTTCAAAATTACCTATAAAAGAAAGAAATCATAAATGTTAATAAAAGATAAAACAAAGTAAAATATAAATAGTTTAATTACATTCCAGTCAATGGCTATAGCAGGGTATTTAAATCGATCATCTGTGAACTCCTAGCAAGTCTAACTTCATGTAGTTCTAACTGGGGTTACTATATACCACTGTCACTGACACCTAGTGGTGAACATTGGAACTTGATAGAGTGAGAGAAACCAGTGATTGCCAGTTAAGTGAGCTAAGTGTGACGTCATAGCCAGTCTTAACACAAGTCTAAACTTGTAGAACATGTCACGTGATACAAACCAGCAGCCACCAGTTAAGTGAGCTAAGTGTGACGTCATAGCCAGTCTTAAAACAAGTCTAAACTTGTAGAACATGTCACATATTGGACACCAGCGATCACCAGTTAAGTGACCTAAGTGTGACGTCATAGTCAGTCATAAAGCAAGTCTAAACTTGTAAAACATGTCTCGTGACAAGGTTAAGTTAGGTAAAGTTTGGTTATGTTAGGTGAACTGGGGTTAAGTCTTTAAATATTCCCTCTGTCACTGACACCTAGCAATGAACATTCGGACTTAATAGAGCGGTAATCAAAATCTAACCTACAAGCACTTACCTTTTTATAATTGATCAACTGCTGCCACTGAATGAACAGATTGTAGGAATCTGGTAACCTACAGGTACCCAATTATCTGTAAACAAATTAATCAATCAATCAATCAATAAATACATTCCAATCAATAACTTCAACATCAATTAGTAGTAAAATACTACAATCCATTAATAATTAGTACTTACCTTGCAAAATAATTTAATGATTTTCTACCAAAACGGCTTTTTTACAACTCTTGAGTAGTAATAGAGCACTGTTCACTCAAAGCGAGTAATAAAGACTGACAGTAGGGAGATATATGACACTCCTCTTATATAAACTCTCATCGCTCGTGTCAGCAGTTTTTTGCAGATCATTGCAATTCCTTTCCCAATACAGCTGAGAGTCCAAAGTACACTAGGAACACCTGTGTGGTATCCAATGACTGCTGACTTTGCATGATCATCACCCATTGTCTTGATCAACACCTGAGGTTTCAAATTACTGCAGCGTCAGTCATAGCAACAGCAGTGTGCGCTCTCTGCCATGTCAGCAACATGACACCGGAAGGAACACCTGTGTAATATCCAATAACTGCTAACTTTGCATGATCATCACCCATTGTCTTAATGAACACTTGCGGTTTCAAATTACTGCAGCGTTAGTAATAGCAACAGATCTGTGCGCTCTCTGCCATGTCTGTAATATGACACAGGAAATATAACAAGACGTCTTACTGCACATACCATCTCCTCAGTTTTAACATCTTAAGAACATGTATTATTATCTTTCAACTACAAATGACTCGTTAGAACACATCCATCCACCAAGTTAGATCCCTTGTATGCTCACATGTATTTCGTCACTTTCCTTTCATATCGTTATCACATTATAGTAGTGGGGAATTAGTGAACAACGTCAGTTCAATACACTGCTTTACACACAAATGTAGTTAGGCCCTTTGACATAATTTAAATAAATTCATGGGCTAGTCCATAGGGACCAGTCCAAAGGGACTCATCCACAAGGACTCGTCCACAAGGACCTGCCCACAAGGACTCGTCAACAATGACCCTTCCACAGGAACTCGTCAACAAGGACCCGTCAACAATGACTCGTCAACAATGACCCGTCCACAGGGATCTGTCAACAGGGACCTGTCCACAAGGACTCGTCCACAAGGACCTGTCAACAAGGACCCGTTAGGTTGGGTTAGGTTAGGTTACACTACAGCCACCATCTTTAAAAAGCCCGCCCTCTTATAAAAGCTATGAGTGGGCATGCGTAAAAAACAAAAAACAAGCATGTTAATTCATAGTGGCTTTCCACCGAACACATACACTTTATGTAGAACAACGTTTCATTCCATATTAGCATTCAAACTCTCACATGTTGCAATTGGAAAGAGAGATTCTCTAAAAAATTAAAATTTCACCCCCTAGTAGGGGTAGGTTTTACTTTTGGGGTTGAAATATATTGTCCATTGGAAAGGGGGTGTTAGCCCGAGTTCAATGACACCTCATTAGTCAAAATCCGACCATGCGTTCGAGAGATATCGGGCTGCCGCCATCTTGTGAGGAGGGTGAGGAGGAGGAGGGTATAGAACCGGCTCATTCCCACTACTCTTACGATAGCCATTCAGAAATGACACGCTCGTTTTAAACAATGTTTTACGGTAGTGTGTTCAATAAATCAAATAGGTGTGTGTTGGACCTTAACGGTGAATCAGGGGCTCCCCTTTTCCAAATAAACCAGCCAGCAATTGTAAAGCTAATACAAAAACTTCGTTTCAATATATCGAAGGGTCCTGATTATATTGTTAGTGAAGTACTTAAACTCGGAGGTAGGGACGTAGCACGATACTTGGAGGTGATGTTTAATGTGTCCATAAACAATGCGCAAATCCCAGATGACTGGAAAAGAGCTACGGTAGTCTCAATATTTAAGGATGGGAGCAGACTTGAATAGGGCAACTACAGGCCGGTTAGCCTTACGTCCATCGTTTGCAAACAGATGGAGTATCTCATTTGCGACTACTTAAGGGAACAGTGAGAAACATTATCATGGTTTAATGATAGGCAACGTGTATTTCAGAAAGGTTACTCATGCGAGAGTCAGATGCTATCACTTTTTCAAGATATTAGCGAATCGTTAGACCATGGAGTTTCAGTCGACGCCGTAGTTATAGATTTTGCGAAGGCATTTGATGTCGTGCCGCATGACATGCTACTCCATAAATTAGATTCGACGAAGATTGATAGAAGAGTAACTTTACGGATCCAAGAATTTTTGACGGGTCGTTCCCAGAAAGTGAAAGTCGAAGGCATATTCTCGGATGAAATTATCGTAACGTCGGGTATCCCTCAGGGCAGAGTAATCGGAGCTTTGTTATTTTTGGCGTTTATAAATGACTTACCAAATGGGATTCGCAGTGACTGTCGATTGTTTGCGGATGACTGTGTAATTTATAGAAAGATACATGTCTCACAAGACAACGCAGTATTTCATGATGACCTGAACCTGGTATATAAGTGGGCGATTGAAAATAAAATGAAAATATACACAAGAAAATGTAGTCTCTTAAAAATAGGGAAAGTGCGAAGGCAAGAGTTGTATCAAAATACCTCGGAAATACCTGTAGCAATATTTGGGCGTTCACGTAAGGAATGATAATGAAATGGAGTTGTCATGTAGGATGTGTAGTTCCTAAAGCCTACAATTCCCTGCACTTTGTAATGAGGGTATTAAAAGGAAGTAGTACCTCTGCTAAAGAATTAGGATGTTTGTCACTTGTAAGACCTATTTTGGAATACGCCTCGGCGGTTTGGGATCCATATCAACTAGCGCTCATAAATGAGTTGGAAATGGTACAAAGAAAGGCCGCTAGATTTTTGCTCAGGGACTTTAATCCCAGGAGCAGTGTGAGCCGTATGTGAAAGAAACTTGGGTGGGAATCACTTAAGGCTTGGAGGATGAAATCTAGACTCTGCGCTATGTACAACACGTATACAAATTAACCAGCATGGGGTGAGATTAGCAAACATATGGGAAAGCCCACTTACATGGGTAGGAGCGATCATCCTTTCAAAATTAAGGGCCGACCACAGCGAACAATTTATGGTAAATATTCTTTTGTAAACCGTACCATTGATAACTGGAACTCTCTACCTGCCGCAGTCTTAGAGCCTTTTCCCAAACATATAGCTGTGTTTAAGAAAAGACTGACTCTTTGTGTAAATACTCCAGTTTAATTGTTATTGAATTGTTATGTAATTATGTAATTATTTATTTGTTATGTATATCCAATTTGCCACCGGGGAACACACCCCCAATTGCAAATAAATGAATGAATGAAGTACCTCCAATCATGAAAATTTAATCGTAGCACAAAATATCATTGTTAATCAGTTTTACTGCGGCGTTCAGCACGCTATGGATATAATACTTACGACGATTACTCGTGAACTTTTGTACGATGATTGCAATACTGCCGGCAAAGTGGTATAAGTTGACAGGCCACGTGCGAACAGAAAAAAAATGTTCAAATTCACACTTTCGTCTAATATGGCGATAAATATCGCAGCACTTGCCTGATATGGCGTTGAAATATAATTACACACACATTATTGTTATAACAAAGCTCGATGGCTTCCGAAACTTGCACATTAGTCTAGTACCGTGGACTTCCACAAAACGTGCATTTGTTGAATATCAGCACGAATTTCATACGCGCCCAGTCTCGGTGGACTCACAAAACGGTGTGTCTTGACGGAAACTCCGTCCTGGGTTCCAAAAAACTTCCAAGTCGTGTAGTGTTTACATTCAGGGAACCAAGTACCGTACCCTTCAATGGGATGACATAAGTGTTTTTTTTTTTCATTTTCATGCTGAGAGATGTCTAATAAATGTAATTCTAGAGTTTCATAACCTAACTCCATCTGGAAATGTCTCATTTTTAACAATTCGTGAATGCTTGTAACCTTGGTTACGCCCCTTTTCATATGAAGTCCACTTTATCGACTTCTATTCCGTTACTTTTTGTGTCAGATTGATGTGCGTACCCTCGTTCTAAAGCGGAATTAACGTAGCTGAAAATGGCCCTGCTGTCTTTATGTCTCCTTCTTGTGTTTTTACACAGGGAGTTGGTATAATTTGATCCATAACACAGGGAGTTATTTGTTTTGATACAAACAATATTATCTTGTTTGCCGGAGAAGAATGGGTAATGTTAAGAAATTTGGCCGACGAAAAACTCATGGAAATCAGTATAAGAACAAGAATACATCTTTAAGGAGTAATAAATGTAGTGGTGCAGGTAGTGGAAGTGTGAGAAACAGTGAATGAAATAATATTGAAAGTGAGGTTACGCCTACAAGCAACAGTGGGTCCACTCTAAATGACTGTACAGATAGTCCTACAAGTGCATCAAGGAGGTAAATTTCTTTTTCAAGATCTATGTTTAATAAATTTGGCAACAGTAATACAGATGTAAATAAAGTGACCACAGGTTTTCAGTTTGTTCATATTGAACTGCTGTCTGAAGCTTTGAGACAATTTGTTGAGTGTAAGTATTGTAATCATGCGGATTGCATATCTGTGCATGAAAACACTGACAAACGAATGGGCCTTGCTAGTGTCATATTTATAAAATATGATAATTGTGAAAGGGAGTATTAATTTAGCACATCCAAGCAGACAGATAGAGGTCATGAAATTAGCCTGTGGTTTGTGTATGGTATGAGGTGTATTGGGAAGGACAGTGCAGCCAATAGGACACTGTGTTCATTATTAAATACCCCAGCCCTTCCAACTAAGTTTCATTCTGTAAACAAAGTTATTTTGCAGTCACTTGAGAAAGTTACAGAAGTCTGTATGAAGTCTGCAGCAGAGGAAGCTATACTAGAGAACAGTGGTTCAGATGAAGTAGCAGTTGCTATAGATGGAAGCTGGCGGAAGCGAGGTCACACTTCATTGAATGGAGTTGTAACTGCAACTAGTGTAGACACTGGGAAAGTGCTAGATATTGAATGCCTTACAAAATATTGTATGGTATGTAAAAAGAGTGAAAACAGTCATGAAAAATGTGGTGCAAATTTTCAAGCAACAAGTGGTGCTATGGAGGCTGAAGGGGCAGTTCGCATGTTTCAGAGATCAGAGCAAAGTAGAGGTTTGAAATATGTAAAATACTTGGGGGATGGTGACAGTAAGGGGTTTAGTAAGGTTGTTTCATGTCATCCCTATGGTGAAAACATTAACATAAAAAGTTAGAGTGCATTGGGCGTGTTCACAAAAGAATGGGGTCCAGGCTAAGACGATTGGTTCAAGACAGGAAGGGGAAGAAATTAGCCGATGGCAAAGGTATTGGGGGAGTAAACAGATTATCAGGTAATGCAATTGACAAGCTGCAGGATTATTATGGTAAAGCCATAACAGAAAATGTGCATGAATTTGAAAAGATGAGAAAAACAGTGTGGTGCACATATTTTCATAAGCTCTCGACAGACAATCAACCTCAACATGGACTCTGCCCAACAGATTCATGGTGTAAGTATAATTCTTCTGAAAGGGCAAAGTACAATCACCATGGCCTTCCTGAGCCTATTTTAGATGCCATAAAATCCATATATCGGGATTTGCCTCACCCAGACCTTCTAAGAAAATGCTTACATGGCAAAACTCAGAACCCGAATGAGTCGTTTAACAACATTATATGGACTATAATACCCAAGAATGTGTTTGTTGGGTATGATACCCTTAAAATTGGGGTGTTGGAAAGTGTTCTCTGCTTCAACATAGGAAACATTGGAAAAGCACAAGTGCTTGCCCACCTAGGGATTGATCCAGGCCTTAACACCATACAACAGCTTCAGAAAATGGATGACGTGCGTGTGCGAAATGCTGATCGACAGCCCAACAGATGACCAAAGAAGCAAGAAAGAAAAGGAGAGGAGCCAAGAGAAAGGAAGACATGGATGATCCAGAGTATGGAGCTGGAAAGCTTTAAACCACAAAAAGTACATGTTCTTTTCTACCTTAACTTTGAAGTTAAATAACTGGGAACATTTTTTTTGTGGGGTGCTCATGTTGGAAACTATTCATTATAAACTAATTCATACATTGCTCATAAAAATTCATGTGCAAGAAAAAAAATAGTTTTTTTACTTACATGAAAAAGTAAAATATAAAATAAAATGGAAGAACTAATTTTGTTTAAAATGCATTTAGCACAGAGATAAAAGCGACTGTTACAACAATACCAAATTTCACTGCTCTATCTGCAATACTTTGGAAGATGAGCACCCCTGAGTTTTACTAAATTAACATTGTTTGAATAGGGAGTACTTGGTCCCCTTCATGCCTTCCGCGTATCTGCGGTGTTCTACCAAATGGTGAATTATAACATTTAAGGCCACGATAAAGTGGTAAATTATACAGAATTACTTGTGGTAAATTCCTGTGATATGTAGATACAAGATATGTATGAAAATATATCCAGGAAGAAAATATACTGGCCTCTCCAAAGTCAAAAGAAAGCTTGAATCGTGAGGAAGTTTCTGAGTGCGTTCTACGCAAGTGAGCACAATAAGCAAACATGCTCTCGAATAAATATTAGTGACATAAGCACATAGGGGCTCAGTACCTAACGTAAGGCCACGGCCGCCTCCTTCCCTCTTCCTTGCCTCTCCCTCCCAATCTTCCCATCCCCAGGCCAATGTTTGCTTTGCAGGTGAGCCCGCTCGGGCGAAGGGCTAGTCACTCTCTCCAGTTGTATCCCCGGACTCAGAGTCTCAAGCTCCAGGACACTGCCCTCAGAGGCGGTAGAGGTGGGATCCCTCGCTTAGTCCGTTCAAAAAACCAACCCTTGAGGGTAAAACGATAAAGAAAATAAAACAATGCTATAGGCAACTTGGATAATGTAAGCACGCTACGAAAGTTAAAAGCACAAAATTCACAAATTCACAAATGAAATTTAAGATGATGATGATATTTGTTGTTTTGAGGGGCCTAACATCGGGGTTATCGGCCCCTAATGGTTTGGGTGATAGTAACAATGTTAATGAAATGAAACTATACCTAAAACTAACTACATACATACTAGAAGAGGAAATGGAAAACAAATATAAGAATAAGGGAAACAAAAGACAGGTGGAAGGGAAATGCCCTCAACCCTCGAAGAATGAGAATTAAGGGACTAGGAAGAAAGGAGAGCCAGGAAAGTCAGATAGGAAAGTTAAAGAGGAGAGAGACCGTCCCAAAGGCAATTGAAGATGGAGAAAATCCAGACCCAGCTAAGGAAACCTTCGGGGTCGACAACTCCCGAACTAACCAGACGTGAGCCCTTGAGGGTGTAGCACAATCCAGGGTGCACCATAAATGGCAGGGCTACACACACACTGCCTCCTTGAGGGCCTTGAGCAGAAGGCAGGAGATAAAATTAAAAGAAAACAAGGAGTTTAACCCCTCGAAGCATGAGGGATCAGGAAACATGAGACAAGAACCAATTACGGCGGGAATGTGAAAGACTCCCTAGGCCTCGTATACCCCAATACCATCGGGGTCACAAGAGAACAAGAGTTGACCAAGGGAGGTCGAGAGGAGAGATAACAGAGAGGAGCCCGGCACAAGTAAGTGGAAGCAAGGCCGGACTCAGCTGAGGTCCCGTGGTTGCCTACACACGTCGTACTAGATGTGAGCCCCTGGGGGAATTAATTTTAAGAAAAAACATGATGATGATAATTGTTGTTTTAAGGGGCCTAATATATAGGTTATCGGCCCCTCATGGTTTGGGTGATAGTGAAACATGAGATGAGAATGAAAACTATAACTAATACTAACTACAGTCTTACTGTACATACTAGAAGAAGAAATAGTAAACAAATAAAGGATGAGGCAAATAAAGGACAGGAAGAAAAGAAATGCCCTCAACCCTCGAAGAATGAGGATTGAGAGACTTGGAAGGAAGAAGAGCCATGAAAGGCAGATGGGAATGGGAATGAGGAGAGGTCCCGCCCCAAAGTCAGTGGAAAGAGGGGGAAAACTCACGAACTCACCAGCCGTGAGCCCCTGAGGGTGTAGCAATCTACAGGGTGCACCAGAAGTAGTGGGGCTACTTACACCCTGCCTCCTTAAGGGCCTTGAGCAGAAAGCAGGAGATAACATGAAGGCTTACCCCTCGCAGAAGGAGGGTATCTGGAAAGATGAGACAAGGGCCAATTAAGGCTACAAAGGAAGAGACTCCCATGGCCTCGGATACCCTAATACCGTCGGGGTCGGAAGAGAACAAGATTTGACCAAAATAGGTCGACAGGAGAGAAGACGGGGAGGAGCCTGGCACATGTAAGTGGAAGCAATGCCGGACTCAGCTGGGGTCCCGTGGTGGCCAACCCACGCCCCACTACATGTGAGACCCTCGGGGGGAAAACATGAATATTAGGATTTCATGGAAAGAACTCAAATGTGCCCCGGCAGTCATTACCGTGGGGCCCATGATTGCTCTCTACGGTCGTGGCCCTGCGTAAACATCGTGTAGTTTTGGTACTACCCAATTGAGCGTGTGGGCACACGTGAATTCTTATGTTGCAGGGAGAAAGCAATACGTTCCAAATAGCAAGCATTGAGAGAATTACGGACGAGGCGACGATTGACAGCATCACAACATTCGCTTGGGCAGGTTGCGTAAGTCCTGCAGAAAGACTGAAGGATGGAGCATGAATGATTACTGACTTGCTTCATAGCAACACTGCGGGTAGAGCAGTCTGGTGACATCGCAGTGAGTGCCTCTGTCTCATTAAGCTTAAAACGCTCTCTCACTCGGAAAAGGGATTTTAACGCAAAAGCGATCTAATTCGGGAGATTGAGAGGGAACTTTAAGCAGGGATGCACACACACCCACACACACACACACACACACAGTAAACAAAATATTTCCTTTGTCTAAAGTTAGATATGTAATCTGTGGGATATAAGAAATCCAATTCCAAAATTTGAAGGGAATCGGACAGTATTTGGCAAAGTTATGAAGTCGAGAATCGAACCGGCAGGTATATGAATATTGTGGTATATTTGAGAATTGAGGAAAGCATTGTCTAAGGTGGATTTTATTTATGTCATAAATAAGCATGAGGGCAGTGTCTGGTCCTCGTCAAAAGCTTTGTAGTTCGGCGGCGAAGGGATGAATACAGGAAAGGCATGTTCATTTTTCTTGTTTGTGCTGGCGAGCGGCGAGTGCGTGCAAGAGAAGGAAGGAAGTAACTCGGCACGCGTCAGACCTGCGACATAATTCACGCCTGCAATATTGTAATTGGTTCAATGCATACCACGTGATACGATCTAATAAATGAAATTACGAAGGGAATAATTGAAATTCTAATTACTCTGACGAAGTAATAAGCATCATGGAGTACCAGGTTTGTATCAGAGAAATATGCTGCAGTTTAAGATATTTTCGAAAGTTCAGAACAAGAATTTAATCGCAAAAGCGATCTAATTCGGGAGAATGAGAGGAAACTTTAAGCAGAAAATTGAGTAAACCACGCCTGGAAGAAGAGGGGAAGACACTCGAATTGATGATGTCTTACTTGACTTTTTTTAAAATCGCGCTATTCTGAAGTGCATGCACTTTAGAGTGTAAACCAGAGTATCAAGAGGCATTCAGGCAGTCAGTTCAAACGCCGAAGAATAATAGTACAAGCAATATGTGACATGAATAAACATTTGAATCGGTAGGAGCAGAAAAGCATTAAGTCATAAATGGTCATTTTCTTAAGATATAGGCTAGTATTCTGAAGTATTGACCAAAGGGCTTTGGAACGACATAGGAAAGAATTAAGTCAGCCTTCTGTTTAAGCCAGAAACCACTGGCACATATCGATCCGAGAAGAAAAGCTTTAAGTCAATGAGTAGCTGCCTTTCAGCGCCGTGTTCCGCACTAAATGTTGAACGCACTGCAAGATTCCCGCGTGCTACAATGCTATTGTAAATTACATTTCTACAGAGTTTAGGTGATTTCTATGTTACAAACCCATTTTGAAAGAAAATATCATGTGAAATATTCATTCTGGGTAGCTTTATGCCGCACTAAACTGACCACGGAGCTGAAAGACATTAAGTCAAGTTTCCTAAATTGATTTGAAAAAAATGTTTATTAAATTGAAATTGATATTCCGCTAACACAAATATAACCTGAATAGTTGCTTCACAACATAGATGACTAATATAGTGTATTTTTTAGTTCTGTTCTGACAATTACGTTTTTTCTGTTTTCTGAAAAGTGGTGAAAACTGACTTAATAACGTAATAAATCGAATAAAATAGTTGAAATTCAGCACAGCGATTATTGCAAAGTATGTTATACTTTGTCAGGTTACAATAAAAGCTAACAGTCTACAAGAACGCACGTTATTAAAACATTATCGACAGAAATAATCTACGAGTCTACATCACACCATTCTGTAGACTTAACAAGAATCTACGACTGGTTGTCAAAAATCATTAATATTTTGAAAAACTTACGATGGAGTTCAGACACTATGAGTTGAGGGGGAAGGTTACTCAACGTCACGAGAAGTTGGTGATGCATTGTTAAACGCATGCTATGAGAAGCAGAAAGCTGACGAAGCTAAAATGGAATAAGTCAGCTGAATTATTCAAAATTATCACATCTTCGAGAGAACTTCTAAAATCTACGCTGGAGAGACCCGACAATTGTAGCAGAGTTGAGATATGGAGTCGACAATCCACGAACCGGGTGAGTTAGCCGCGGTCGTTACGGCATGACTAATGGCAGTCGCTCACATCCGGGAGGCGAGGAGGTTCGAATCTCCCCGCCGGCAACCTTGAAGATGGTCTTCTGTGGTTTCCCATCTTCCTTCCAGGCAAATGCCGGGGTTGGTCCCTAACTATAGGCCACAGCCGCTACCTTCCAACTCCTCGCCCTTCCCTTCCAACTTTCCTCCCCAACGGCACTTGTAGCTCACCCATTGGGTGTCCGTCTCGAAGCAGCTACAAAATTGGCGAGCCGAACATGTCCTCGGACACTCCCGGCACTAAAAGCCATACGCTAAAAAAAAAAAAAAAAAAAAAAAAAAAGACAACCCACGACCGACCAGACATCAGTTCGAGTCCAGGGTGTCCCGAGACGAGAGCGGACGATAAGGGCTTTCATCAGACTGCTTTTCCAAGAATGAGATCCAGGCGAATTCTGAAATGGGTTCAGCAATGCAAGGTCCAATGCATGAAAAATCATACTCACCCAGTTATGAGGAATCCTTACCTTCCTGCGGAAATGGGGCAGAAAGGATTCTCCAGTTATTCTGGTAGATGTTTGGAACTTGTAGAAATTTCACGATTGACCAATTTTTATTAGCATTTCGAAGTTTTTATTGAGGCGTTTTTAGGTTTATTTTGATGTTAGATTTTGTATTTGGATTTGTGCGTTTTGGTGTAACTTTAATTTCGTTTTTGAATTTACTAAATCTGTGTGGAGATTTTTGTAGAATTTCAGGGAAGTTTAGTAAGAGTTTGTAGGATTTTGATCGTATTCGAACGATAGTGATATTTTACATTTTTCGATTTTGTTAAAAATTATTTCGTCAGCGATGTCTGACTGTATAATGGCACGATTACGTGAAGTGTGACTTACTTAATTGCTCCAGTTACAATTCTTACTTTTTAGATTTGAAGTTCAGATTATGAGATATCTATGAATATCTATCTATATTCGATAATGCATTTGTTGGACATGACAGTCTCATATTGAAGATATTTTGATGGAGAGAACTGGAGAGATGAGAGGGGTTCAAAATAGTGATACTAGGTGCTCAGCTACGCTGACCCCCTCACGTATGTGCGATCTCACGAACCAATAATGGGATATGGACATGTAGGATGTCAAATGACTCAGGATAAAACCCCTTTCCTATGGACAACTCTTTATATTTTTTTAATAATTGGAAAGTAGGCTATATTTTTAAAACTATTCATCGCAGAACGTTGATCATTGGCTTAAACAATAGGTCTCTATATCCTCTATCGTTATAACAAAACATTATATTTATTGGATTTTTTTTTTTTCAAAAAAAGATCAATTTCAAAAATTGACTATATTTAATCGCAGAAAGTTGTATGTTTGACCTAAACCAAAGGTCTTGACTCCCTCTACCTCTCAAAACAAGTCATATGTCCCTAGGACAAAAAAGTAGTAGAGTGACTGTGAAAGTTCTACTTAACAAAGCATGTCGCCGGCCACAGTGGCCATGCCCGACTTTAGCCGATATCTGGCGAACCAATCATTGGAGAGAGTCGTGAGACGACTCGATTGAATAGTCTTTTTCTTATCTTTACCGTAAGCCACTTATTTTTGACGATTGTTGCTAAAAAACATAACTTTTAGGTACTCGATGTTTTGTTTCGATATTTCGCGAACCGATGATCGTAGATGGACATGTGGGGTGTCGAATGGCTCGTAACGAACCCTCTTTTCCCACGGTCCACGAATTCACCCAAATATGCCAAAACTGGAATATCACTGACTTTTGTTTCTCCGATATTTTGTGAACGTGTAATGTTGCAAAGGTGTGCTCTAGTCCGTTTTATACGGTGAATTATTCTCTTTACCGCGGACGATTTATTTTTAGAAATTTGTCGATAGACATGACTATCGGATTATAATTAAGTGACGATGGCTACTGCGACAGAAATAATTTCTCTAGGCGAGAAGAATGGTGAGAGGAATATTTGTGATGGGATAGAGTTAGGATCAAAGACGGCTTTGAATGGTGAAATGAATGTTTGGTTTTTATATATTTCGCTCGGTACCCAGTGACAGACCTGCTCTGTGTAAAGCAGTCTCTCAGACTAACTTTGCCGTTACGCCTCTATAGCACAAGGTGATAGCTCTTATCTAAGGAATTCGCTGAGGCTCGTGAGAACACACGTGACATGACGCCTCGGCTCTTCGCTGTGATGCAACATCATGCAAGATAGCAAGTTGTATCTTGTAAAGATTGTACGTGAGAAAATGCAAGTTCAAGTGAAATAGGACACCACACCGGTGTTCCTATTGGACTTTAAACTTGCACGAGCATGATAACAGAAACATGGTAAACTGCTGATAAGGCATGTAACATGACTTATAATGAGACGTCTTAAATTTTTCCACTCTCACTTATGTCATTACTTGCCAAGACTCTACAGATCTGTTCGAAATCTTGCTCTTGTTTAACATTCTTTTATGTGTTGGTAGAATATACTTGAAATAGTTGTGAGTTAAGTACTTATGAGCGTTTTTTATTGCTTTAATGCCAATTAACGTTAAAGTTTATTTACAGGTATTTATTGTTTTTTTTTTTTGCAGATATTGTTGACGATTGATGCAGGTAGTGGCGTGATATAGTATATTTTGGAGGAAGGTATATTAATAATGGATTTTGTTTTTAATGGCAATGGATGTTAATGTTATTGATTGGAATTTATTTACTGATTGATTGTTTTATTTTATTTTAGATAATTCTTGTGAGAGAGATAGAAAGAGACAGAGACTATTACACCCTCGAGCTCACGAGAAGGGAAAAGAAAGGCTTTAAGAGCAAAGGTGAGATTTACATTTTATTTTATTTTAGAATTTGTTTTATGTGTAATATTATTTTCTTATGGAAAGCATGTATTAACCTGGATTTATGTATTTATGATGGTTTGCTTTATTTCTTTTTAGATACCGGAAATAGCTCTACCGCTACAGCTGATAAGCCGAGAGTCTCTAGTTTTAAAATCTCAAGTTGAAACCATTGCTGTGCAGCCGATTATTGAACAGCCAGGTAGGACTAACTTGCAATTATGTCCTATTTTACCACTGCTAATGATAATAGTTTAATCAGGGAGGCCCTAGACGCTCGTTTGAAATCCCATGTCTGCTCGGGTCGCGTGGCAAATGTCACGAAAAGTGGTAATCCCAAATAATTTTTGGAATCTTGTTTCTCGAAATTTTTCAGAGCAAATTTGTACATCCCTAAGGTTACACAGGGCTTTAAAGGTTAATATGGAACTCTTTTGCGATTTCGTATACAGGAAGAATGATGAAGGAGAAATTATTTTTGTAGCAAAATGCGAGAGCTCTTCGTAGCCCATAATTTGTAACAGTGGTACGAAACTGATGCTGTAAATGCCTTGCTTGCTAAATTCGATAAATTGCAAGAAAGACCCAGCGGGCCAGCCTTAGACAAAATTCATGACCTGCAAGTTAATATTTGTAAATTCGGCTCTTTCAATGCCGGGTGTAGTCATATCCCTACACCACGAGCAATAGCTTAGAAATAAGTGGTGGTGAACATTTGAAAACATGGATGATAATTGCTTTCGTAGGTCGCTGGCTGCGTATTTACAGTTGGCACAAAACTGTAATGGATGTCAGCCAGGAAAGTAAAAGTCCATGTTTGATTCTTTAAAATAAAATTGTAATTTAACGTGCGTATCGTTTTCTTTGGACCTAACCAAGATCCACATGTTTGAACAGGATAATATCCAGAATTCTTTATGGTTTACGGTCTTGATGGTGATGAAATTATGAGTCCTCTATATGCCACAAAAGACCAAATCAACGCCACATTTATATTTTATATTTATTTATAGGAGATGTGAATCACTATTGAATTGTTAAAACATTAAGTAGATTGCTTGCAGTTAGTGGCGGCATAGTGTCCACTGTTTTTCTTTCTTGAGATTAGTTAATTAATGGTTTTTGGTCTATTCATGCTAACTAACGTTCAAATTTTATTTACAAGTATTTGTTGATTGATTTATTGTTTATTTTCTTTTGTTTTAGGTGTGGTAATATGCCACTAACGTAGTGACCAGATTGTGAACAAGGATACGTTATGCATTAAAGTACTGTGTGATCTCGTACAATATTATTAACTTACGATAAAGAGTTTTATAGTATCACATGGCTTTAATACCAAATACAAGAAGCGAACAAGTGGGTTTTCCACCTGGGCTAAATTTAAAATTGGAAATCGATCGGTGGTTGACATTTGGTCTGTGCGCTTTTTGTCAGCTCATAAACTAGTTGCAGCTGGATTTTATTACTTGAATCAGGAAAATGTTGTACGGTGGGTGTTTTTTAGTGTTGAAATTTTGCACCGGGAGAAGGGGATGAGCCCTTTCCAGAGCATTTGCCATAGTCTCCTTCTTGTCCTTACATGCTTCAAAAGAAAGTGGGTTACATACCAGTGTATCCATTTTACCGAACCACGAGATCGCATAACGTTTCAAGTGACCCGGTTTACCACACCACAAATCCATCCGCTACTAATTACTCAACTCCATCACAAATAAATAATAATGATGATGTATACCAGCCAACAGTAGTAACGATATATGTGGTCCATTTGGAATAGACAGTGTTGAATTGTCATCTGCTCTCGAAAAATTGGAAGTTCGCAAGACTAAAGCGGTATCACATCCAGAGTACTGGTCGGTTGAAGAACTTTGGAATATTATAAAAATTAATATTATAACACAATGCAAATGAACTAAGTGAAGCTGGATTTTCTTATACTGGTGAAAGTTATGCTTTCATTGTGGATTTAGTTTAAAGGATTGGCGAATGAGAGATGACCCTCTTGTGAAACACGCTCGTTGTTACCTTACTGTAGGTAAATAGTGCTACTTAAAGGTCAGGTATTGGTGAACGCTTTCGTGAAGAAAACGTAGTTGCAGCACAAGACTTAAAAGTGCCATCAGAGCTGTAAATGAAGAGGGTCCTCACCGACAGATGCAAAAGTATGATCGGCAATTATGTAAATTTTTTAACAAGAAGAACTAGGTGTTGTATGTTTGCCTTGTGGACACTTGCTGGCGTGTGTCAAGTGTGCATTAGCACTCAACACTTGCGCTGTATGCTGAAAGGTGGTGTCCGCTACCGTTATAATCTTTCTTGCCTAAATAGTATAATTTATCAGCAATAGACGGTGCGATGAATAATACTTGTATACCCATTATTATTACATGCTGTTCTAGACTGTAATAGATATGATTTTCCTTTGTTTATAGACTACAATGAATGTACTCAATGCTATGGGGCAAGCATGTGGTTTGGAGAGAAAGAAGTTGAGTGAATTACCAACGCATATTCCATTCCGCATTATCTAGATACAGAAATTTAAAACTGCATTTGGTGATCGTGCTCTTTGTGTATGTGAGAATTTTGAGACATTTCTTCCTGCACGGTGTAATGGTATGTCGGGGAGTGATTTTGAGGATGTGAATAATGGTATAAATCCTGTACACCTAATTTATGAAGGTTTAAAAACAATAGGTGTATTGTAAGTTTCAATGAAATAAAAACCACGAATGCCGAATAATAATGAAAATATACAAAAGTGATGACAACAGACTGAAAAATTATATGTGTATAAAACAATAATGTTCTAGTTTTAATATTATCTTTTAAAAAACATTATCATGAATAAAGAAAACTGTATATCAAGTTTGTAAATCAATATAAATGATGTTTCAATGCTGCATTATTTCATACAAAGTTAGGATATTTAGCATTGCATAGTAGGCATGAATATAGTGTTGTCTTAGGTTTTATGTAAGTAGTTACATTTTGATTAACGTTTAAATAGGTAAATGAGAAAAAAACATAATAAATAAATATGTGTTAGGTTAGGTGAGCTGAGGTTAGGTTTGGTTAGGTTAGGTTAGATGAGGTTAAGTGAGCTGACGTTAGGATAAGAGAGATTTAGTTAGATTATGTTAGGATGTCAGCCCACGTTAGGTTAGGTGAGCTGACTGTTTTAGCCATATTACCATTTCGAGAGGATATTATACACTCTAATGTTTTATTTGTTTTATATCCCACATAACGTGTCTTTATAATGCTATTTTTATTTTATGTTGTAAATTATTTATTGTCAGGTTGGCCGAGCGGTTAAGGCGTTTGACTTCAGATCAAATTGTCCGGTATAAGGAAGCAAGTGTTCGAACCCCTTATCCGACATAACTATTACCTCAACATGCTTTGCCAGCACTGTATTATTATGATTCTCGGTATACACAACCGCAGATATTGTGTATTATTTAAGGCAACTCATTCCGAACATAGCCGAAGATTGTCGATGGTAAACGATTGTATTAGGAGTGTGAGGTGAGATAATAATTAAGTATAACAGACAATACCCTTCAAATAGTTCATATTAATTTAATCTTTACAATAGGTGCACACCAGTGGTGTTGGGATAGCGTGCCTGCCTCTTACCCGGAGGCCCCTGGTTTGATTCTCGGCTTCGTCAGGGATTTTAGGAACTGACATGGGGGATGGAACGGGTTGTACTCAGCCTCGTGAATACAATTGAGTAGCTGTCTGACAGTGAGGCAGCGCCCCAGTCGCAAAAACCAAGATTAACAGCCGAGGGGAACCAAGGCGCTGACCACGCGTCACCCCTATATCTGCAGGCCAAATGGCTGGGCAGCGGTCACTCGGTAGGCCTAGGCCCTCATGGGCTGTAGTGCCTGGGTCTATTATTATTATTATTATTATTATTTTTATTATAGATACACACTGAATAACACTCTTTCTCATTACGATGGCTTGTTATAATTTCTCAACACAGCGCTTGAGGTAGATCCTTTTAAAACTTTGTCCAATCACTGTTGTTCTTAAAAACTGTGGAAGCTGCAATGATTTTATAGGAGTAAAAACCTCATCCTCTTCTTTTTCATCATCATCATCATCATCATGATTATAATTATCATAATCATAATCATCATCGTCATTGTCATCAGCATCATGATCATCATCATTATTATCACTATTACTATCTAGTCCTTTTTGATCCTTTTGATCCTCTTGCATAGTATGTGTTGCCTTTGCTATAGTTGAGGGTTATTCAGACAATGACAACTATCCTAACATGAATTTTGGAGTAGATAATAAGTGCTTTTAACAACAATGCACTATATTGAGCAGCAATACCGTTTTTTCGAACTCACTTTTTAACATTTTGACGACTTTTTGACGACAGCAACCGTGTTTCATATGCTACACCACATAGATGATCACCCTCACTTAAGAACTTATTATTTTTACTTTTCAGGTCACCTCGACGCGGTTTTGAACGTTGTTTTTAACAATGCCAAACATTACTTCCATCTGTATTGGTTCGTTTTACAATACATGTATATTCTTTATAGCATGCATATGGCTTACCCGAGTTAGTCGGTGATACTTCCATATCAACTGCCAAGCATGAACTAATCTCTAATAAAGTTAACTCGGTAATAAGAGTAATAGTTTAAAGTGGGAGCAAAAGTGGGGGCAAATATGGGAGCAAAAATTGGGGGTAGAATTGGGAGCAAATATGGAGGCAAAAGTGGGAGCAAATATGGAAGCAAAAGTGGGAGAAAATATGGGAGCAAAAGTGGGAGCAAATATGGGAGCAAATATGGGAGCAAAATTGGGAGCAAATATGGGAGCATAAGAGGAAGCAAATATGATATTCGGGTGATTATGTTAAGTGTCGGAAATATGTCTTGTACTTGGTGTAAACGTGGACACTGTAACTTTGTGATATTGGAGCTGAGCTGAGGTTAGCATAGTTGAAGTTATATTAGGTTAGATGAAGATAGGTTAGCTTAGCTCAGGTTATATGAAGTTAGGTTAGATTAAGTTAGGTCAGGTTATGTGAAGTTAGGTTATGTTAGTTGAGCTGAGGTTAAGTTAGGTGAAGGTAGGTCAGCTAGCTCTATCTCACTCTTAGTAAATCATTAACCTTAAAGTACTCTAGAATTCATGGAATCATGGTGTGTTGTTGTTGTTTTCGCTTGCTTAAAAACATGGCAGTAGGTATTTTGATGCCAACGTCAGGTGAAGTTAGCTTAGATTAAATGAATTAAGGTCAGGTGAGCAGAGGATATGTTAAGTTAGTTTAGCTCACGTTAGATGAAGTTACGTTAGGTTAGGTGAAGTTAGGTTATAACTAAGTTTGTTATTCCCAGTTGTTTTAGTAAAACACCACTTTTACTCTCATATTTGCTCCCATATTTGCTTCCCACTTTTGCTTCCATATTTGCTCCAAATTTTGCTTTGACTTTTGCTTCTATATTTGCATCCACGTTTGCTCCCATATTTGCTTCCATTTTGAACTCAGTCCACACTTGAGCCCACTTTTGCTCCCATATTTGCACCAAATTTGCTCCTATGTTTGCTCCCTCATTTGCTTTCATATTTGCTCCCACTCTAGTTCCCATAATTACTTTCACTTTTGCTCTCATATTTGCTCCCATTTTTGCTCCCTTATTTGCTCCCATAATTGCTCCCGATTTTGCTCACATATTTGTTCCCACTTTTGCACCCATATTTGCTCCCACTTTTGATTCCATATTTGCTCTCATTTAGCTTCCGTACTTGCACCGACTTTTACCCCCACTTTTTGCTCCCATATTTGCCCCCACATTTTCTCGTACTTTAAAATATTATTCGTATTACCGAGTTAAAGTTACTATAGATTCGTTCATGCTTGACAGTTGATATGGAAGTATCAACGACTAGCTATAGTAAGCCATATGCATACTATGAAGGATATACATATATTGTAAAACGAACCAATAAAGATGGAACTGTTATTTGGCGTTGTACAAAACAACGTTCAAAACAGTGTCGAGGTGACCTGAGAAGTAAAAATAGTGAGTTCTCAAGTGTGAGTGATCATCAATGTGGTGTACCAGATGAAACATGGTTGATGTCGACAAAACATCATCAAGGTCATGCCATATGCTTATCAGCAGTTTCCACGCTTCACAATTCGGTTACCATGCACGTTTAAGTCATAAGCCCAATGAGAACAGCTGCGTGGTGTCCTCTTTCACTTAAACTTGTATTTCCTCACGTACAATCTTTACAAGATAAAACTTGCTAGCATGCATGATGTTGCATTACAGCAAAGAGCTGAGCCGTCATGTCACGTATGTTCTCACGAGCCTCAGCGAATTCCTCAGATAAGAGCTATCACCTTGTGCTGCAGACGCGTAACGGCAAGGTTAGTCTGAGAGACTGCTTTATACAGAGCAGGTCTGTCGCTGGGTACCGAGCGAAATATATAAAAATCATACATTCATTTCACCATTCAAAGCCGTCTTTCATCCTAAATCTATCCCATCACAAATATTCCTCTCGCCATTCTTCTCGCCAAGGGAATCTATCTCTGTCGCAGTAGCCATCGTCACCAATCAATCAATCATTACCTAATAATAATCCGGTAGTCAGGTCTTTCGGCAAAATTCTAAAAGTAATTCATCCACGTTAAAGAGAATAATTCACCGTTTAAAACGAACTAGAGCACATTCTATCATTACAGGTTCACGACATATCGTGGAAACAAAAGTCAATGGCCTTACAGTTTTGAGATATTTTGCGAAATTCGTGGACAGTAGGAAACTAGGGTTCGTTACGTGTTATCCGACACCCCACATGTCCATCTACGAACATGGGTTCGCGAAATGTCGAAAGAAGAAACGTCGATTACCTAAGAGTTATATTTTTTTAGTAAAAATCGACAAACATAAGTGACTCACGGTAAAGATATGAAAGAAGCCTATTTAAACGAGTCGTCACACGACCCTCTCCAATAGTTTGTTCGCGAGATATTGGCTAAAGACGGGCACGGCCACCGTGTTTTTAATGTTTTTAATGCCGAACTCTCGCAATCTCTCTGCAGTTTTTTTTGTCCCAGGGACATAGGATTTGTTTTGGGGGGTGGAGGGGGTAATGATCTGTGGTTTAAGTCAAGCAAACAACTTTCTGCGATTAATAGATTTGGAAATATAGCCTACTTTCCAAATTGAACTTTTTTGGA
The DNA here is from genome assembly GCA_946902985.2 of Meconema thalassinum. Lineage (NCBI taxonomy): Eukaryota > Metazoa > Arthropoda > Insecta > Orthoptera > Tettigoniidae > Meconema > Meconema thalassinum. Next base: position 795,534,977 of record OX336389.2, read on the forward strand.
AAAAATTGAATTTTTTTTTTCTAACGATAAGGTTATAGAGACCTTTCGTTTAAGCCTTTGCACAAAGTTCTGCGATGTATAGTTATAAAATATAGCCTACTTTCCAAATTAAACTTTTCCTTTTTGGCAAAAATCTAAACAATAAATGATTTACGATAAGGAGGGAAAAATACATTAAAATGAGTTGCCACACACGTCTGTATCGAAAAATATCAACTTAAGTCAAGCGGCAGTCGTGGTGCATGATTTAACTCTGACGGCTACGGGTGGCCCTGTCTCTCTACTGAGAGAACATTATTTACGAGCAGGAGTTAGCTTAGATGTTGATCCAGCAATTGTATTTTAACTGCTATAGCAATTATTGACGTTGTAGTCAATGTAATGTTATTATAAATTATATTTAATGAGATCGCTTGATTTTAGTCAGTCCCGTGAAGTTAAACTACGATGGTCATTAATATGACCAGGCTTAGTTTGATCCCAGGAAGGTTTGTTTATCTAAAACACACTTGTAGTGTTTAAATATTGTTATTAGTGCGAATATCAAAATTATGTACGACCGGAGAGAGGAGAGACTTACTGTACAGTAAATTTATGAAGCGGATTTCTGTAAGAAGAATCTGTATATTCTTTCCAAGATACTTGATTGCAGAGGTTATAAACATTTTTATTATTGAAATGTAAAGGAGTGGTGGAACAGGAAGGTTTTAACAGCGTATATTGGTGTTTGAAGATATTCTGCACAAGTTTTATGATAATTGATGAATATTTATTCCACAATTATAGGTTGGTGATGAGCAATGATAAAAGCTACGTGTATTTGAAGGTATTTCAGCAAGAATGCGATGTATAAATTACGCAAGTGTCATAATAAGTATAATGCGAAGATTTATGCCACAAAATAGAGAAAGTGATGCCTATATATTTGAGGGAGGCTCAGGTAAAATTAAGGTTGTTGTAAAAACAGATGTTTATTCCATTTAAATTGATAACCGATGTATTTTAATGTGTATTAGAAAGTAGATTAAATTTGCAAGAATTAATCTTATCGATATAAGATTACTACATTACTACAATGCTAAGCTTAACAGCTTGGGCTATTGAAGCCAGAATATAACGATATTAAACTTGATGTGAAAGGGTGGTGTATTTAAATATAACCTCATAAATTTTAATATGTGTGGAGGGATTCTCTGAAGAGAATAATGAATATTCGATTGAATGAAAAGGTAGAAGTATAAATATCGTGAACGCAGTTTTGTATATAATTGTACAGGAGTGTAATAAGTTTTAGTATTTATATTATTTTATTTGTTTAGATGATCAGTTGATAGTAATAAGTACTTAAATAAATCAGGAATTTTTGTAGAGAGTAAAAACATAATTGTAAATTTTAAATATGTAGGAAGGGCAGGTAGTGCCTTCAGTAATTTATTTATTAATTTATCTTCATTAATAGTAATTTGAATAATTTGTAGTTGTTTTTATTATTCATTTTTACACTCCTAGAAGTGGTAGGAAACTATTTGAGGCAGCTGGATATAGAACAGCGAGGTCACAGACCAAATTTTGGTTTTAATTATGATTAATATATTATTTTTTACAATAATTTATTAATAAATTATTTAGCTATTTCTTTCAATCAATTTACGAGCGTTTATTATTATTTGTACGTGTAATTTGATTAATAAACATGCGAGCACTCTTTGTTTGCTCGTCCATTTATAGAAATTCCATCTTTATAATAGTTAGCAAGATGATGAACAATGAAGATAGGCGCCCATTAGTGGGAACACTGTATGCCAATTATGAATCAGTTTAGTTGGTATTGTACCCGATACCTAGTTTAGGCTATCGGCTACGCCAGCAGACATTAAGCTGTAGTTGAGGTTTTGGAAAGAATTAAGAAAAGATAGCGCACCGATCGCGTCAAGAAGAATGTCAAGATGACGTAGGAGGTCTAGAATCAAGGAGGCATTGATATCTGTGAGAAGATGGAATTATGGATAGAGATGTGAAGCTTTATTGAGATATATATGGAATTATAGCATTTAAACATCTTAGAAGAGGATATATAACATGCATTATATGTGGAAATAATTTTATGGAAGTCAGATAACCCTTAAGTTATTTTATAACGGAACAGCCGAGATGATCTGGGTTCGAGACTAAGTTCATGACGTGAGAGCACAGTGGTGGGGGACTGCACCACCTGCCTGCGCCAAGCACATAAGAATGAAGACAGTGCCGGTACACTCAGTTGAGCTCAATCAGACGAGCAGGTAGGAGCAGCTCTATAGCGCAAGCGAGACGCACAGTGAAGGTCACGTAACATACAGAAACTGTCACGGCTAAGTGTAGGCGACAGTTCTGGCATCGCCGAGCAGCGAAGGCCAAGCGGGTCATTGATCCAGGCGGGCTGGCCGAGGAAGCAATCTCAGACGGCCGGGATATGTCAGAACCGCACTGCTAGTAGTTGAAGACTTTATTACAAGCTTCATTTCGACGCAGTTTAAACATAGCTTTTACGAATAACTTTATGGCTATGCTGTTCTATAACGCATTCAAAGCTACTTTAACTATTTCAAGTAAACGGAATGTTGTTAGCATAGGCACTGATGAACATTAGATCGTGCATTAATAAGATTTATTTCTTATGCAGTTTCATGAATACAGACAAATACAGGGTGTTTCGTAGACTTGAACACTCTCAAGTAAAATTTTATTTTTGAAAGTGAGACTTAGCAGTCATTTGAGATTGAACTTGCAATACACAAACTGAACATTTAACGGAACAGTGGCGTATCTTAGAAGAGGAGTAGGGGGTCCGCTGTTTCCATGAACCTTTTCAAGAAGGAGTTGGACAATATCCGCTATGGGTAATCCGAAGTTCAACATGTCCGAGTAGACACTGATAGAGACAAGATGGCACCGCAGAGCGATGGATTCGATTCCTGACGAGAGGAGTCCACCAGCTGATTCACTTGGGATTTCGAATGCAATCGTCATTTCATGGATGGAATGCTACTCACGCCGATCTTTCGAGAAATTCTTTATGTAGGGAAAATCGACGATCTTGGAAATTTAATTACAGCTGATTATGAAAGGTACTGTAAGAGTCATAACTACCTGATACGATTATTTTCATGAACACTGGGCACACATGTATATTTTTCTAATAGGAGTGATATGATTATTAAGACATGGTTTGAATTTATATACTTCGAATTTGCTAGAATATGGAGTGACCATATGATATGGCAGGCATCATTATACGAAATTCTTACCATTGTTTGGCTTTATTAAGCAGATGTTTGGTCTTTTAGACATTTTTCCAGCTAGGATATTTTTCATGAATAGTTTTTTTTTTGTGTGACGAGTGTTTCGAACTCGTGATCTGCAATTGATTGTCAGAAATTGCTTCGTCAGTTTATTGCATACTAGCGAGTGTGTATTATTCATCAGTAGGGATTTTTTCCATTGGATTGTTTGGAGATATTAAGAAATTATTCACTTTAGTGAATGAACATCGCTTTTATATGACAACTAGAAACTTGTTGATTCCTATCTGGTACATTCACTCATATAGACGACGAGATGGGGTCCTTCGTATTTATACGATTGTATGGTGGCTACTCATCTTACCCATCGTTCAGGGAACTATCATCCAAGTCGACGGGGCGAGGTCTTTCGTATTTATACATCTTACTCGCCATTGAGGGACTCATTTTTATCATCCGAATGTACACGAGATGTAAGTGAATCAAACAAGGAACTACTAGTCACATATCAGTCGAAATTTTGTTAAATAAAGTAACGATAAATGTCAACAGGATTGCATGTAGTAATTCTTGTTTGCCAATCCAATATTTTGTTGCTATACTCTTTTGAGAGTAATTTCAGTTTAACAGCTGTTACAGCTGATGCTTTGATGATTTTTATAATTGTGTTTGATACCTTTGAGAAGGATTTAAAGTAATTGAATCTTATAAGATTAATCATTAATGGTCAGAATTATTTTAAGGCAGATCAGTATTGCAGATTTTGATGTGAGAGATTATAGCACATTAGTGTTTTTCTGTGATGAGAGTTATGAAAAATTGTAAGAGAATTTATGCTATTTGAAAGCAGATCTTAAATTACTGAAGTAATATTTTTCCAATTGTTTAAGAAGTTGTCTAGATGTGATCAGAGTAATTACAGTTATTGGAGATTGTGTGCGTTGATAATTTGAAGCCAGTTATATATTTTTTGTAGATCATGCAACATGGTTAAGTGGAGTTTGTGATAGGCATTTTGTGGAAGTTGCCATGTGATAGTTGCAACGTTGATAATGTATTTTGAAGCAGACATAAGGTCGTCGTACCCAGTCTAGCGTAATTGTTGAGATTCATGCTGTATGTGCTGAATATTTATGGAGTTTTGTGGAATAATTCTTGTATTCAAATGTGATATTTGAAGTATTGAAGAAATGTAATGTCGTTGTGGATAGTTTGATCCAACGTGATGTCGTGGAGGCAATAATATTTTTTGGCATGATAATTAAATACGAGATATAACTTGGAAGTGGTAAAACTGTAAGACAACGTTCTATAAACCTTATTAAACAATTTGTTAGGAAATTAAACAAATAAATGAAGTTGATAATACAAGATTTTCTGAAAATAATAATTAATGAAATAATAATCTGAGATTTAAGCATATTAACGATCTGACCTAATGAAATAAAAATCAGAATGACTAGATGAAATAATGAAAACTTAAATAACCAGATGATTGAAATTTAAATAAGTTGATAAATTAAATTTTTGAATAAATCGATGAATAAAATAAATGGATGAATTAAAGATTGGATAAATTAAACTGATTGAAATAAATTAATAGACGATTGTAATGATGATGAATAACTGAATTAGAAGGTGATAATTAATTAAAGAAGCTGATGATTAATGAATTTATATGGAATTAAATAAATTTAATTGAGAGATAATTTGAAGGAATTGCAACTTGAGTTGAGAATTTAAATGATGTAATGGTGATGAATTAAGGATTCTGACAGGAATATGTAAAATTTTGAAGTGAGAATTTAAATGATGTAATGGTGATGAATTAAGGATTCTGACAGGAAGATGTAGAATTTTGAAGTGAGAATTAATGTGAAAAATATTTAATTTTGATAATGACGATAATGATGACCAATGAGAATTTGAATTTTCTGTAATTCACAGATAAGAGATTGTTAATGACGATGTAAATAGTGTAAATTAATTATTCGATGTTTAGGAACATTTAATTAACATGTTCAACATTCAAATTATGCCATGCAAACCATAATTACGTGATATTTAATGTGTGATTATTATATGTGTATGTTTAGACAGATTAATAACATTTTTAAATCCACATTGATGTTAAATTAAAGAGAAATTAGGTCTCAGGTTTCACAAATGTCAGTGACGAAAGACATAGTGCTACAGTGATCCTGAGAACCCAAGAGAACTTTATAAATTTTTCTTGTTATGTGGATAAAAATTAATTTTGGATCAGAAAGGAGATGGTTCGATTTTTGGACAATGAAAATTTAACTTTGGCATTCGACCATACTCTTAGGTAGGAGTTATATTTAAAATGTCTGTCTGACTATCAAAGTAAAATAAATTTGTTTTTATCTTAGTTGTGATCTGATGATGGTGTGATGTTCCTTTTTCTTTCCTTGTCTTGAGTAAGGCTTATCCGGAAAGGAAGTGGTTTGCTAGGAATTCAGTTGATGGCGCCCATTTATATTTGCATTATTTTTATTAAACTTAAGCCCGTAACGACCCTAGAGATACTTTGTCTCGTGATACCCACTGCTTTTTCGATAACTCAGCTGAATTTCCGACACATTCCTTATTTGACTAGAGGTTCATTTAACTCCGCTCTGACCTGGAACTCCAGGAATGCGATGTTATAGCAGATGGGTCATCGCATCCCCAGGTCGAACGGGTACAGTATGTAAACATAGTGTTGTGTCGACAACAGTGACAATGGTATTAGACTTGAGATATTGAAATTCTAAAATGTAACTAGATGACATTTCATAGACATTAAATAGGGATGAAACATTTATACGGCTGCCATGTGGGATTTGTGTTACCTATGGAAAGTAAAGAAATGTCAGGTTCGTATGGGAAATACTAAGGCCTTACTCAAGTTTCGAGTGAATAGGACATTCCGCAATAAATCAGAGACAGTAATTTCTTGAAATTGACATGCATGCCATCTATAATTCATAAAAACAAAGCTGGAGAATTTTGTGCAAGTATATAGAAGTCACTCGTTTGTAAGTTTCACCTTGATCACTATAATGTAACACGAGGTATTGAAATATACCTTTACAATTTCACGTGGGCTGCCATCACTAAATAGTGAACCTGGGTATGACCCGTGCTCCTTAGATGCAGAATCCTCACTAGTTTTGTGAAAATGGAAACAATTCTAAATGTTTTACTACCAGAAACACAGCTACAAAAACGGAATACATAAAGGTTTGGCCTAACAATAGCGATGTTGCTGTTTGAAATCATAGCACGGTGTGCTACATGAAATATAAAAACATAGTTACTAGGATAATTCGTCTTTGTCATTAGAATACTGTACGTTATCATTTCCTCCTCCTATATTCTTCACAGTTTCGAGTGATAACTTCATCATATGACTCCAATCAGCAGAACCAATCTTCCTTGTAAGTTTGCGTTTATGCTTTTATAGTTAGATACTTCCTTTTTGTTACTGTTTCATTTCTTTATTGATTGACACACACCATTAATATAGTCTCCAGAACGTAAATATTCGCCTACATTTCCACTCGGAGCAACAACGTTTAAATGAACAACATACGTTCAGAAATAGCAAAGTTGCGTAATTTGATGCAAACACAAAAGACTAGACAGGATTCCAGAAGGAACTAATTCGAAGTCTGTCAATTACCATGGTTCTAGTATCACCATTTGAATAAAGTTAATATTGTATATATACCTGCTGTAGGTATAGTATGCTTTGTACCACTTCGTGATTAAAGAGATAGGGCGTTAGGCTTGGGGCTGAAGGGACCCAGATTTAATTCCTGGCTTGGTGTGAGATTTTAACTTGGTTATTGCCCTGGCTCGGGGACTGGGTATTGGTGTTGTTTTCATAATTACCTTCATCTCCATCATCACGCACAGGGAGCATGAACATGAAATACATGCGCAAGACCTATCCGGTTATATTATTGTTATTATAAATACTACTATAATAGTTATTATTATAACTATTATTAAGTAAGCAAATACATGCCTGTAGGTAAGAACATGGTGACTTGAAATCAGGCATTAGAGGGATATGTGAAGAAATTGACCTAGAGAGTTTTGGAATCCACTCTTCAATTGAAGACTTGACTGGAAAGATGAAAGCCAGCGAGAACAATGCCACTCGCTGCTGTGCTGTGTGAAGAGAGGCCCAGAACACTTGCGATCGACATTTCTGCCACTTTAGCTGGCACTTCATTAGCCTGTGGCAGCTGTCTCACTCAGATGCATTAGAGGGTGGGGAAGGTGCTCTAGCCTTCGTTTTCTCTGTCAGAAATGTATAAAGACAAAACTACCTGTTTTGTTCCCAATGTCACAACTATGAAAATAAATTCCCGTAGTAAAATGTGTAATTGAGAAAAATTATTTTCGGTGTGCTCATACACTGCCTACAATTATCGGTGGGTGAAGTTAATAATTTCTGGACGGGAATGCTACATTTACAAAATAACGTTCCTGTATTGTTTTAATGACTTCCCCTGTTGAAATTCAAAACCAGGAACTTTCTAAGTAATTTGTGACACAAAAGTAATTCATAAAAATGCTTACGGAATGTTCTAAAATAATAACTTTCTTTCGTAACAACTGTTGAATTCGAAAACATCTAAAATTTATTTTCTCTTGTGAAATTAGAATTAACATTCACGTTTTTTAAATCAAGAACTATTTAAAAATAATATTGATATTTTTAAAGTAATAATTTCCCTCATTTTAAATTCCAAAACATCGAATATCCTCTTATGTTTTGAGATAAAAATACTTCTGCATTTAAAATTATAGTTCCCTGTGTTTAGACATTCGTTAAAATGGAATAATTCAATTTCCTATATGATAGCTTAAATAACAATGTTCGATTATAGTTTAACTGTGTTCACAAGTTTGATAAATTCTAAGAAGATCTAAAGTTTGTAATAACTACTTAATAAAAAGTATAATTTACTTTTAGATTTGGAAAATATATATTTCCCTTAAATAATTACTTCAAGGATCTAATTTTCGTGTAAGTTTAATGTTCAATTACTTTTGGATGAAGTTTAGGATGATATGATAGAAGCCATAAACATCGTATACTAATTAAGTCTAAGTGAGCGGGATCTGAAGATAAACGCTCGACGTTCGAAAAATTTCATCCAATTAAGTACCCCATTTTGTACATAAAGGCGAGTGAGCTTGTAATAATATCTCGTTTTTGTTTTGGTTAGGGTATGTAAACACTTGTTTCCCGCCTAATGTAATTGGGCACAATTTGTGTTGACCGACTGGAAAGCTTTCTTTAATCAAATTAAGTGAAGGTTTATCATGAGAACTTCAGAGTGAATATCATAGATGGAGATTCAAATCAATGGTTTTATGGAGTTATAAATTTTCTTGTTTCTCTCTTCTTTCCGCAACTTTAAAGGCTCTCCGGCACAATTTCATACGTCTGGAACTCATTAACAGTTCTATTGATCAACCATCCAATTCAACAAATAATAATATTTTTTTTTTACTATCGACTTGAGCTTCTATGGACTGCGTGTTAACAACCACTCTCATTTCAGTGTCTGCGTCTTGTTCGTTTGCCGGCTTTGACATCTTGCCAGTATCTCTTGAGCCCATCTATCAGCTTGTTATTCCGCTCCTCTGTCAAAGGGCCTCTTCGTCTTCTGGGTTCCGCCTCCACCATAAAACACTGATGGCTTTTCACCATCCTTCTGAAACTATTCCTGTCCTTGATTTTATCCTCCGTAATGCCCACCTGTCTCATATCTTTCTCACACTCTTGGAACCATTTCAACTTGGAGATCTTCGGTTTAAGAAAATTCCAGATTTTCTTTGTGAGCCGGTCATTATTCATACGGAAGATGTGTCCATAAAACAGCAATCTTCGTTTTTTAATTGTTGTTGTTATCGGTTCCATCTTTCTGTATACTTCTTTATTTGATATCAGTCGAACCTGTCCGTCAACCCATCTGTTGCCCAAGATCTTCCGTAGTAGTCTGCGTTCTCTTTTAAGTAGCTGATTGACTTGTCCTGTCCGATTCATACACAGGGTCTCCGAAGTATATAAACCTTCTGGTTTGACAACAGTACTGTAGTGTTTTTGTTTGGCTCCTATACTTAGCATCTTCTTATTGTGGATGTTTTAAATCAGTTGGAACGCTCGCTCAAGTTTCAGGATGCGGATATTGATCGCTTCTTGTTCTAGCCCATTTTCTTGGATTACTTCACCAAGGTATTTAAACTTCTTGACTCTTCGAATCTTTCCATGGTCTGTGAACAACCATTCTGGACCTTCACGGATGTTAGTCATATATTTCGTTTTCTTAAATGAAATTTGTAGTCCTACTTTCTCTGCTGTTTCTTTCAGATGGTTTATCTTCCTGATTGCTGAACTGGTGTTGTTTGCAAATATGGCTACGTCGTCGGCGAACGCCAGACAGTCTACATACACTCCTTTGTGTTTGGGGCCTAATCGAAACTGATCTTCATTTCCTTATTTTTTGTTCAGTGATTTTCTCCATTCTCGAATTACCTTAAGATACAATTGAAAAGAAGTGGAGAAACTCCATCTCCTTGTCTGACCCCAGTTTTTATCTCGAAGGGCTCTGAGATTTCATTCTTGAATTTTACCTTAGATATTGTGTTGATGAGAGTCTGTTTAATCAAATTTCTGTATGAATCATGCACCCCAAACTCTTCCAGAACATTCAATAATGACTCTCGATCAATCGAATCGTCTGCTTTTTTGAAATCCACGAATACGACCACATATTCAAACCACCGAATTTTTTGTATCTGATGATGTTCTTCAGATTGAAAATTTGTTCTGGGCAGGATCGGCCCTTACGGAAAAAAGCCTGGTATTCGCCAATCTGTTGATCAAGATGAGCCTCGATTCTGTTAAGGAGTACTTTAGAAAGAATCTTGAAAGGAACAGGAACTATCGATATACCTCTGTAATTGTCAACGTTCTTTTTGTCTCCTTTTTGTGGAGAGGATGGATTAGTGCTGCTGCCATTCAGCTGGTATAGTACCCGTTCTCCAAATCTCCTGGAAGAGGCAGACTAAATGTCCAGAGTATCCTCATTCGCCAGCTTCAGTAGCTCCGCCACTATGGAATCTTCCCCAGCTGCTTTATTATCTTTCAGACTGTCTATGATCATCTTAATTTCCGTCTTACAAGGTGGCTGAGGATTTGGCAGACCTTGAATGGGAAGGGAGTAGGATAGTTTTAGCGATGGCTCATCACAGTTGGGCAACTTGTTGAAATACTGATCCAAAATGTCGCAATTTTCCCTGTCGTTCATACCTAGCTTTCCTCTATCATCTCTAAAGCACAGACTAGGGGATTGATAACCTTTCAGATTAGATTTAAAGGTTTGATAAAAGTCCCTAACGTTGTTCTTGCGGAAATTCTGATCGAATAATAATTATATCAATAATAGTAATAATAAAAACAAGAAGTTCTGTGACGAACTAAAGAGCCTACTTTTCCTAAAATTTAAGATTCATGCCAATGATTAGTCTATATGGATCTATCTAGAATAATGACGAAATTAAGTTGGTAATAACGAAATTTCTAATTAGTTCGAAATACTGTATACCTGCCATAATGTAGCCTAATAGAGAACTACAGTTGGCAGCCCTGGTGACTTAATATATTCTTAGTTCCATCTCTTAAGGTTCAGAATACAAAATTTGCTTGAAGTCCAATGGATAGCTTGGACGTCACATGCAGTTAAACATTGGATCTAACAGCGCGCGTAAAATCATGTTGGCAACAATGACATACATGTATTGGTCAGAAATCGTCTGAAATAATATGATCTATTGTTGTATCAATTTTGAATGAAATGCATTAGTTAGTATAGAAGTTACATGCATTTTAAAATTGGACCTATCAGCTGGCTTAGAATCATGTTGGCAGCACTGGTGAAGTTATTCCAAATTAATCTAGAATGCCAGTTACCATACGTGTGCAAAGTTTAGAGCTATTGGCTTGCATACTTTCTCATATTTTGATATTAGGGTAACAAAAATAGAGACAGTATTTATTAACAGTTGGCAGCCTTGGTTACTCTTAAGAATCGGCATAGTCATATCTGTTATGGTACACATAGCACACACGAAATTTGGTTGAAATCCAAATGATAGTATAGAAGTTACATGTATTTAAATTTGGACTTCTCAGCAGGCCTAGATTCTTGTTGGTAGCACTGACGTATGTAAGTTACTCCAAATTAATATAGAATGTCAGGTACTATACGTGTGCATAGTTAAAAGCTGTCGGCTTGCTTACTTTCGGATATATGGGTATATGGATTTAAAAAAACTGAGTGCATTTATTAACAGTTGGCAGACCTGGTGGCTCTTAAGAATACGCTCAGTGATATCTGTTTATGTACACATAGCACATACGAAATTTGGTTGAAATCCAATTGATAGTATAGAAGTTATATGCATTTAAAATTTGGACCTATCAGCAGGCCTATAATCATTTTGGCAACACTGCCATGTATGGCCTCCTGGAATTTAAACTGCAATATTATTATCTATACATGTGCCAATTTTGAAATAGCTCCCATTCATACATTCCAAGATATCCAACATGGAGCTCAAATTTCAATTGCGACTTTTCAGCAGTTGGTAGCACTGACATCATTTTCAAATATGGCAGTGAGATATTCAGATATAGATCTTTACTCCTACCAAATTTTTTGCGATTGCTGCAGCCGGTTAGGGGTTGTTAGGGGGGGAGGGACACACACAGCCAGACAGACAGAAGGACAGACAGACAGTCAGACACAGATTTGCCCGATCTCTTAAGTCTACTTTTTCCTCATTTTTGCAAAATGTGAAAAGTAGGCTAACAAGAAGTTCCGTGACGAACTAAAGAGCCTATTTTCCTTAAAATTTAAGATTCATGACAATGATTAATCTATATCAATCTATTGAATAATGACGAAATTAAGTTGGTAATATCGAAATTTCTAATTGGTTCAAAATACTGTATACCTGGCATAATGTAGCCTAATAGAGCATTACTGTTGGCAGCCCTGGTGACTGAATTTATTCTTAGTTCCATCTCTTAAGGTACAGAATACAAAATTTGGTTGAAGTCCAATGGATAGCATGGACGTTACATGCAGTTAAACAGTGGATTTAACAGCGCGCGTAAAATTATGTTGGCAACAATGTCATGCATGTATTGGTCAGAAATAATCTGAAATAATATGATCTATTGTTGTGTCAATTTAGAATGAAATCCATTAGTTAGTAGAGAAGTTACATGCATTTTAAAATTGGACCTATCAGCAGGCTTAGAATCATGTTGGCAGCACTGGCGTAGGCCTATATTAGTTACTCCAAATTAATCTAGAATGCCAGGTACTATACGTGCGCAAAGCTTAAAGCTATTGACTTGCATACTTTCTGATATATTGATATTAGGGTAACAAAAATAGAGACAGTATTTATTAACAGTTGGCCGCCCTGGTTGCTCCTAAATATACGCATAGTCATATCTGTTATGGTACACATAACACACACAAAATTTGGTTGAAATCCAAATGATAGTATAGAAGTTACGTGTATTTAAAATTGGACCTCTCAGCAGGCTTAGAATCATGTTGGTTGCACTGACGTATATAAGTTACTCCAAATTAATAAAGAATGTCAGGCACTATGCCTGTGCATTGTTTAAAGCTGTCAACTTGCATACTTTCTGATATATTGGTATTTGGATAAAACAATAGGGAGTGCATTTATTATCGGTTGGCAGCCCTGGTGGCTCTTAAGAATATGCTCATTCATATCTGTGTATGTACACATAGTGCATACGAAATTTGGTTGAATTCCAATTGATAGTGTAGAAGTTATAAGCATTTAGAAATTGGGCCTATCAGCAAGCTTATAATCATTTTGACAACACTGCCATGTATGGCCCCCTGGAAATTAAACTGCAATATTATTATCTATACGTGTGCCAATTTTGAAATAGCTCCCATTCATACCTTCCATGATATCCAACATGGAGCTCAAATTTCAATTGCGATTTTTCAGCAGTTGGTAGCACTGACATCATTTTCAAATATCGCCGTGAGATATTGAGGTATTGATCTTTACTCCCACCAAATTTTGTTTCGATTGCTCCAGCCGTTTAGGAGTTGATAGGGGGACACACACACACAGCCAGACAGACAGACAGACAGACAGACAGAAGGACAGACAGACAGACAGACACACATTTGCCCGATCTCATAAGTCTACTTTTTCCTCATTTTTGCAAAATGTGAAAAGTAGGCTAATAACTTGTGAATCCCACTTGCCTGGTGCAAGTTTTCGAAATTGACACCCCCAGGGTGACTTGCATGTCAATGATAAAATTCCGGTAGTAGTAAAGAAAAGTTGGTTCTTCCGCAAAGCTGCTGTGCAGTGCAGAAAGTGCCAACATGTACTTTTGTGTGGCCATTTTACAGGGTATTTGTACATTCTGAGCGCTACTCTTTTGAAAATTATCACTTCTGGCAGATTGGCTACAGTGCAGGAACGTTTTCTAGTACTATGGGGGGCATTATAGCAGTTTATTTTTCAGATTGCATGGTATTTAAGATTTATTCCCCAGGATTAGGTCCATTTCAGTTTCACCATACAGTAGTAGTAACAGAAAACCGCTTCTGGAGGGTCGCTACTGTGCAGTGCAGAATGTGCCAAAATGCATTTTAATGTGCCTATCGTTCTGGGCTTTTGTACATTCTGGGCGTGAACTTTTTAAAAAAGGCACTTTTGGCATATTGGCTACTGTGCAGATGGGCAAGGTCCCGGGTTCTGGGCCAAGGCTACTGTGCAGTTTTTGTACATTCTGAGCGTAAACTTTTTGGTAAAAAGCGCTTTTGGCTACTGTGCTAGTGTGCAGGTCCCGAGTTTTGTGCCATCGCTCCTGTGTAGTGTAAAAAGTGCCAAAATATAGTTCGTGTGCCTATGTTTCTGTTTTTTTTGTACATTCTTAGCGTTACATATTTGGCAAGGTCCCGGGTTCGATTCTTAGTTCCGTTAGCGTGAAAGCTGGAACGTGGGGCCTTGTACTTCTTTGAGCATGCTAGCAGTATATTTTGCAGATTGCTACTGCGCCACTCGGTTGCGAGGTCCCGGGTTCGATTCTTGGTGCTTTGTACTTTTTCTATCTTAGGACCTTGTACTTTTTGCTATCATAGTGTCCAATGTTATAGGGACTTGTGTTTTTTGTAGTCAAGCAATCAATGCTATCATAGGGATTTGTGTTTTTGATGCATGCGTCCTAAGTTATAGGGACTTGTGCTTTTGGAGTCAAGAGTTAAATGCTAACATAGGGACTTGTGATTTGGAGTCAAGTGATCAATGCTAATATACCGGGTGAGTTAGCCGTGGTGGTTACGGCATGACTGATGGCAGTCGCTCACATCCGGGAGGCGAGGAGGTTCGAATCCCCCGCCGGCAACGTTGAAGATGGTCTTCTGTGGTTTCCCATCTTCCTTCCAGGCAAATGCCGGGGTTGGTCCCTAACTATAGGCCACAGCCGCTAACTTCCAACTCCTCGTCCTTACATTCCAACTTCCCTCCTTCCCTCCCCAACGGTACTTGTAGCTCACCCATTGGGTGTCCGTCTTGAAGCAGCTACAAAACTGGCGAGCCGAACATGTCCTCGGACACTCCCGGCACTAAAAGCCATACGCTAAAAAAAAATGCTAATATAGGGAATTGTGTTTTGGAGGCAAGCGATCAATGCTGTCAGAGGGACCTGTGTTTTTGGAGGCATGCGATCAATGCTAATAAACTAAGTTTATTTTTAGCCTACTTTTCACATTTTGCAAAAATGAGGAAAAATTAGACTTATGAGATCGATCCGGGAAAATGTGTGTCTGTCTGTCTGTCCTTCTGTCTGTCTGTCTGTCTGTCTGGCTGTGTGTGTGTCCCCCCCCAGCCCCCTATCACCTCCTAAACGGCTGCAGCAATCAAAACCAAATTTAGTATGAGTAAAAATGTGCACCGGAATATCTCACGTCCATATTTGAAAATGATGTCAGTGCTACCAACTGCTGAAAAAACGCACTAGAAATTTGAGCTCCATGTTGGATATCTCGCAAGGTATGCATAGGAGCTATTCCAAAATTGGTACACATGCAGATAATACAATTTCAGTTTAATTTCCAGGTGGCCAACAATGACAGTGTTGCCAAAATAATTTTAAGCCTTCTGATAGGTCCAATGTTTAAATGCATATAACTTCTACACTATCAATTGGATTTCAACCAAATTTGATATGTAATATCTGTACATAAACAGATATGATTGAGCGTATTCTTAAGAGCCATCAGGGCTGCCAACTGTTAATAATTTCTCTCTCTATTTTTTATCCAAATACCAATATATCAGAAAGTATGCACGCCAACAGCTTTAAACTATGCACCACAACTATATTCTGACATTTTAGATTAATTTGGAGTAACTTATATACATCAGTTCTACCAACATGGTTATAAGCCTGCTTATAGTACCAATTATTAAATACATGTAACTTCTATACTATCAGATGGATTTCAACCAAATTTCGTATGTGCTATGTGTACCGTAACAGATATGACTGTAAGTATTGTTAAGAGCAATCAGGGCTGCCAACTGTTAAAAAATGCTGTCTATATTTTTTACCATAATATCAATATATCAGAAAGTATGCAAGCCAACAGCTCTATACTTTGCACCTGACATTGTAGATTAATTTGGAGTAATTAATACAAGGCAGTGCTGCCAACATGATTCTATGCCTGGTGATATGTCCAATTTTAAAATACACGTAACTTCTATACAAACAAATGGATTTCATCCAAAATTGGCACAACAAGATATCATAATATTTCAGATTATTTCTGACGAGCACACGCATGGTATTGTTGGCAACATGCTTTTACGCGTGCTGATAGATCCAGTGTCTAACTGCATGTAACGTCCATTGGACTTCAACCTAATTTTGTATTCTGTACCTTAAAAGATGGAACTAAGAATATATTCAGTCACCAGGACTGCCAACTGTAGTGCTTTATTAGGCTACATTATACCAGGTATATTTTGAACTAATTAAATATTTCGATATCACCAACTTAATTTTGTCATTATTCTAGATAGGTTCATATACTGTAGAATAATCATTGGCCTGAAATGTAGGCTGTATAGTTCTTCACGGAACTTCTTGTTTGATTATTTGATTAATGATATGCAAGTGCTAATTCACATGGAAATATGTTTGTGGCTCTATGTATGCATGCTTGGGAGTTGTATAGAAACGTATAGAAAGCACAATTTGACAGTGTAAACGGATTGATTTAGTGGAATTAAGCCAAGATGCGAGTTACAGGCATGCTTTTGGCAGTGTGGCTTTTATAAGCTCTATAGGGACTTGTGCTTTTGTTACAAGCGTCCAATGTTATAGGGACTTGTGCTTTTGCAGCAAGCGATCAATGCTATCATAGGGACTTGTGCTTTTGCGGCAAGCGATCAATGCTAACAAACTAAGTTCTATTATAGGGGCGTGTGTATTGGAGGCAAGCGATCAATGCTAATAAAATAAGTTCGATTAGTGGGACTTGTGCTTTTACAGCAAGCGATCAATGCTAATAAACTAAGTTCTTTTTAGTTTTTCTATTGATGTTGTGCAAGTGCTTATTCACATGGAAATATTTGTATGGCTCTATGTAAGCATGTTTGCGAGCTGAATAGAAAGTAAAATTTGCCAGTGTAAACGGATTGATTTAGTGGAATTAAGCCAAGATGCGAGTTACATGCATGTTTTGGCTTCATTGTTTATACGCTTAACATAAAAACAATCTCAAGATGTTACAAGTGTCCGTAGTGTGACGCAGTGGGCGTACTTTGCGTATTAAGTGAGAATTTCCTTAGTTTCTAACCCCTGATTTAATTCTAGTTTGGACACCCTCTTTAACTGGCTTAGTACGGAGATTCTTTGTCGAATTCTTTCCCAGCCATCCTGCGGGAAACATATTAATTTTTATTGCTAACATCTGGTTACTCTCGCTAGACTCTAATCTAATTTGTTGTAGCGTGTGACTAAATATTAATGTGTCAGCTTATAGCCTCGTTATTGGGAAGAAATGTGTGTGACCCGCTTGGTCAGACCACATTGATTCTTAATGACTTTAAGGCATGTTAATGGGCTGACGTGGGAATATTTTCATGTGTTTCTTTCTCACCATAAACCCCCACCCTTTGCTCGAAAATACTTGCTGTAAGTGTAGACTCGACCAATCAGATCGAGAGAAAACTGTAACCAGCGGGTGGAAATTGAAAGAGTGGGAGACGCAAGCAAAGTGTTTAAAATAGCATGTCAAGGGTTGTTCGAGGCCTGTATTTCATTGAAGACCTGACGGTGTGTGTGCTGCCCACTCTCCGTGAAATACAGGACAAACGCTTAGCGTTGCTCGACCTGGTAGATTAAGGTAAGAAGCTTATTTAACACCCAATAATTCAACACTTAGGCTTTGCTGCTAGGTACGCTGAAACAAAGATTGTTCTGACATGTAAGTTAATTATTGTTATTTTACTAACCCATGTAGTTTAGAATATGTAGCATCCATGCTATAATTGTTTGTACAGGCAGCACTTTATAGAACGAAGTTTATTGCATGCTTTTGCCTAACCATCCATCCATATTCCCAATATATACTATAAGTTACAGGTAACGGCTTTCTCAGCTCTGAGAGACCTTTATTATTTTTCACGATTATCTGTTCGTGAAAACGATTGAAATTCGGCTCTTGGTTTTAAGTGGTTTGCCGGGTATTTAACAAAGTTCTTATCCATGAATAGAGTGAGACAGATTGGTAACAGAAATGCACCTGGCGAGGCACTGATCTAGAGGGTCGTGGCTTCGTTACAGATTGGTGGTAGTAAAATTACCTGGCAAGGCACTGATATTGAGGGCCGACGTTCAAACGAAAGCGCCGGCTGCGTTACAGATTGGTGGCAGCGATCGGTGGGATGATTTCTTGTAAAGTAATATTATCGGATTACTTGTAAGTCGATTTTATGGCTTCAGTCATCCCCTTGCCTACATCTCAGAGAGTCTCAGAGCAGTATTGTTGTTGTCTTGTTATCTTATAGATATTTTTATAACCAACTTAACGTAGTCCAGTGGCATACTAATATATCTCTTTAATACTGTCTAACATTGTTTTTGATTCACTTTCTTGCATGTAATGTCTAAATACTTGTCTCCGTTTGTTCTAAATAACTGTGTCAACAACCGTGTGAATTTAATTAGTGATATCATAGGAATTGTGTTCAGTGTACAATTACGTCGTGTGTTAGGATTGTATAGCTTCATTGTAAACGTTCGTTTGAGTGATTGTTTTCATATAATGTATTTAATTTGATTTGATATAATTTGATTTAATTGTACCATGGCTACTAACGTAAGTATAGATGGACAGGAAGTCGCCTTACAGGAAGCTATTGACATGTTGATAGATCGCGTAAATATTGGTAATGAAAGTAGATCCAGGTTTAATGACACGATCCCGGTAGAATTACCTTCAGATCGCCTAAATTTAATAGGAACAATCCCGGTATTTGATCCTAGTTTACCTAACAGCCGAATAACAGACTTGCTAGATGCCATACAAGAGGTAGGAGATTTGAATGGGTGGCGTAATATAGATAAAATTCGTCTCGCTAAGCGGAAGCTCGCAGGTTCGGCCCTCACATACGTAAAAGTGTCTCTTAAGCACACAGTATTTAATTCCTATCGAGAATTTCGTAATAAATTACATGAAAGATTTGCAGAGAGGACAGATACTAGGTCTTACTTTGAGAAATTAGCCAGTGCAGAACAGAAAGCAGGAGAACCGATACAAGATTACTCAGAACGACTTCAGGCATTAGGTCAGGGTATTTTATCTGGAATGAATTATGATTCGCCCGGAGCAGCTGAATTAGTAGATGCTCATGTACTGACAGCTTTTCTTAAAGGACTGTCCGGTCAGGTAGGATTCTACACACGTCTTCATTTACCCCCTCCCACATGTTTGAGCGACGCAGTCTTAATCGCCCTTTCTCGCGAACGACACCTAGGTTCGACCCCTGTCCCTGCTAAGAATGAACGCAAAGTGTTCGTTACCTATGAAGATCGCCCAAGATCAATTACTTGTTATAGATGCGGTAAACATGGTCATATCGCACGAGAATGCATGGCTAAGGAACCAGCTCGCGCACGGGATGTGAACCAGCAACATTTCATGAGAGATGTAGAATGTTTTTCTTGTCATAAAAAGGGGCATACAAGTCGTGAATGTAAAAACAGAACTAACAATGTAGAGACACGTAATCAGAATCACCCAAATGGTCAACAGGTCTCGAAGAAGACCGCGGTTCGAGAACCTCACGAGTAAATAACGAAGAAATTAAACTGACACGGGAATGCGATAACACAGCACCCCCAGTCGTAGCGGTTGGATCCCAAATTGATAACAATAAAATAGATGAGTATACGAACGAATTAGGACCTATTGTAATTGATACTGGTGCACAAATTTCTCTACTACAGAGAGGAGTTTCCAAAATGCCTATATTAGAGAATCGCTTAAAAATTAAAGGAATTTCAGGAGCATTACTAGAAGTCTACGGTGAACAACATGTTTTAGTGGACTTAGGTCCAAAACTTAGCGTCTTGATGGCAAAATTTTTAGTAGTCGACCTCCCGGAAGGTTACCTAGCGGTTATAGGCGTTGATATGCTTAGCAACTGGGATGCTGTCATTGATGTGGCTCTCCGCCAGGTACACCTTAAAGGAAGAGGTTCGATAGAGATAACGCGTAGGATGAATTCTGGTGTCATACCTTGTGTAGTAACAATGGAAAGCGATCCCCCTCAGGAAGCGCATCATTGTTGTGTAGTAGGAAGTGGATCAGCGCTAGCTCCGGATTCCACGGGAGTAGCTAACTTTTCGTATCCTGGGAAATCCACGAGGGTGCTTGTAGCTGGACACTCTGAACAAACACAAGTCATGCTTAGTGCATGCCATCCTCCCTCAAAGGATGTCGCAGTTTCACCCAGAAAACTGAACATACAAGGTCTCAGCGGGTCATCCTCTAAGGAATTACAACTGGCCATCCTTAGCTCCTTTTCGAAGGTTGCGCAAGTCTCCATCACGAAATGCGTGAATTTGCCTCCAAGAAGCGAAGTGATAGTGTCTGTTAGAGCCTCTGGTTCAGTACCAAAAACAGATACTGAAGTAATTTTGGAACCCATTGAGGTGAGCATACATGGCGTACGAGTAGCACGAGTGCTTAGTACACTCAAAGATAAGAAATGTATTGCAAAATTAATTAACATCAGTCAGGAAGAACTGACTATTCCTAGCGGTACACCTATTACCTATGTGGAGGAGTTTAGTACTAATGTCAATGAGTTAAGTGGTGTAGCGAGGGAGCTAACCACTTCAGGAGATGATGAGTGTGATTTTGGTGGCGAAGCGAGAGGACTTGCCACGTCGGGTCTTGCCCAGTGCACAGGGAAGCCCAAGTATTTTGAGTATGAGAGGCTGGACCTCTCCAAAGGTGATCGTTGCCCAGAGGGTAGCAAGAGGGATTGTTGGATTACAATACCCTGTGACTCTGAGATGATTGACAAGCTATGGCTAAAGCTTTCTCATCTTGGGGAAGCGAACAGACGTTTAGTACTAAACACTCTATTAGAATATCAAGACCTTTATTATAACGAAGACAAAGGGATATTGGGAAGTACCACCAAAATTACTCACAAGATTGAAACAGGTTCAGCTCAACCAATTTTCAAGAGGCCGTACCGAGTGCCTCATGCTCAAAAAGAACTAGTACAGGAATTTATAGATGACCAATTAAAGAAGGGAATTATCGTTCCGAGCGTTTCGCCCTGGTCAGCCCCTATAGTAATTGTACCCAAAAAGTCGGCTGACGGCACACCTAAATATAGATTTTGTGTAGATTTTAGGGCTCTAAACAGTGTGACAACCCCTGCTCATTACCCCCTCCCATTGATAAATGAAACTATAGACATGTTGGGTGGTGCTACATTTTCCACGATAATAGACCTCGCCAGCGGATTTCACCAAATTGAAGTGGACCCAGATAGTCAGGAATAGACAGGCTTCAGTGTACCAACGGGTCATTATCACTATTTGCGCCTCCCATTTGGCCTCATTAATGCACCTGCCACTTTCCAAAAGGTTATGGACAGTGTACTTTCGGGCTTGATAAGCACCCTATGTCTTGTTTATCTAGATGATGTAATAATTTTCAGTAAAACTCTTGAAGAACATATCGAACGAATCAGAAATGTTTTTGATAAACTAAGAGAGGCAAATTTGACTATTCAGTTGGAAAAATGTAACTTCGCAGCCCATCAGGTAGATTACCTAGGCCATGTAATAAGTGCGGATGGTGTCCGCCCGGATTCGAAGAAAATCAAAGCCGTATCTGAGTTTCCAAAGCCCAAATCAGTGCGTGATGTAAGAGGATTTATTGGTTTGGCTGGATATTACAGACGTTTTATCCCAGATTTTGAGGAAATTGCAAAACCCCTCACCCAACTTACCAAAAAGGAAATTCCTTTTAAATGGAGTGATGAATGTCACGAAGCATTCGAGACGTTGAAATCTAAACTAATTTCAAATCCAGTTTTAGTGTTCCCAGATTTTTCTCTGCCGTTTATGTTAAGCACGGACGCAAGTGCTTTGGCAATTGGCGCTGTATTGGCACAGGTCATTCATGGCCAAGAGCACGCGATAGCTTATGCATCTCGTCAGTTGAATACAGCCGAATCTAACTATTCCACTACGGAACGTGAATTGCTTGCCGTAATATGGGAAACTAAGTACTTTCGATGTTACCTGTTAGGTAGAAAATTCACAGTTGTAACGGACCATTCAGCATTGCGATGGATGCTTAACCTCAAGGACCCTAGCAGCAGACTAACTCGCTGGGCCTTGAGACTGTCTGAATTTGATTACGAGGTGGTGCATAAACCCGGAAAGAAGCACCCAAACGCTGATGCACTTAGCCGCCATGTACTCAAAACACAGGTAGAGTACCTCCCAGTGTTAGATTTAGATCTCATTAGGCATCACCAGAGAGGTGACGAAGAATGCCAGAAATTGCGATCGCGCAAGAGATATAAAATGAGCCCAGAACAAGTAATCTATTACCAATTTAAGGATACGAGATTAATACTCGTACCACAATCCCTGAGAGATCGAGTGTTAGCCCTGAACCATGACCTCCCTACTGCTGGTCATATGGGTCCGAAGAAAACGCTCCTAAGAATCAAGCATAAATTCTTTTGGCCTAACATGGAAAGTGATGTTGATAATTATGTGCGTGCGTGTCGAGAATGTTGTGCTAGGTCGAACTACGGACAAACTAAAGCTCCACTCGGAAATTTTAAAGAACCCCAAAAACCTTTCGAACGCATTGCTTGTGACATTGTTGGAAAATTGCCAACTACAAGATCCGGAAACAGGTACATTTTGAGTGTAATTGATCATTTTTCTAGGTACGCAGAATTTATCCCCGTACCAGATCAAACCACTGAAACTATTGCTAGAGGATTAATGCATAGAATTATCACGAAATTTAGCGTCCCTAAAGAATTGCTTACAGACCAAGGCGCAAATTTCACTTCTGCCCTAATGCAGGAAATGTGTAAACTTTTGAAAATACGCAAACTTCAAACTACAGCTTATCATCCCGCATCTAACGGTCGAGTAGAAAGAGTACATCGAACCGTAGCTAATATGCTCAGTCATTATGTCAATAAGAGTCAAACCGATTGGGATGAATATTTGCCGTATGTAACGATGGCAATAAATTCCCAGATTCATGAAAGTACAGGGTACTCACCCTATGAAATTGTTTTTGGTAGACCTATGTCAGTACCCATGGAGGCTGATTTAACTATCACGCCTGATACAGAGATTTATAGTGATCATGTCGAAGACTTGCGAAGTAAACTCACAGAACTATGGACCACAGCCCAATCTAACGCTTGTAGAGCAAGGAAGAAGCAAAAAACTCAGTATGACAAGAAGTCCAAAGTTGTGACTTATCATGTAGGTCAGATGGTATTCCTTCATACTCCATGTATAGGTAGAAATAGAGTGAAGAAGCTATCAAAGCAATGGAAAGGCCCTTACGAAATCATACAAGTTGTTTCCCCACTGAATGTAAAACTTAAAGTGCGTTCACGTGCAGTATTGGTTCACGTGAATAGAATTAAACCCTGTCCCACTACAACAGTTAGAAGGCAAGTAAGAAATCTGATCCCACTCGCTAGGGAGCCAAGTGCTCATTCGGAAACCGAGAGTCCCCGGTTCGATTTAGAAAGTTTTCCAGTAACCGAGAGTCCCCGGTTCGATTTGGAGAATGTTCCAGTAAGTGAAACTCGGAATCCTCAATTCAATTTAGAAGAACAGAAACAGTGTAATGAAAACACGGTCAAATCAAGATTGACACCGAGCCGGCCCAAAAAGTATCTCACACTGAAAACAAAATATAAGATCGCTACAAGATACAGACACCGTGGCGACCGCAAATCACTTCAGTTACGTGGAGGTAGAACAGTAACCTATGTATAATGAATTATTTAGCTCAGTTTAATTGTTATAATGTTTTATTGTAGTGTTAGTCAATATTGTAAACATAATAAATAAGAATTATAATGACGGTAGGGTCCCCTAATTCATTGAATACTAAAAAAAAAAAAAAAAAAAGCTCTCACTATTGACTGCAGAGCGCGCGTTTGTAATGGATAACCTAACATAGGGTTAGCGCGCGAGCAGTTAAGACAGATGGCAATATACAACCAGGCCTCTTAAAGTTGACAACTTTATAGTGGCCAGGAACTTAATTACATAAAGCAAACTATGGAGCGCAAGTCGAGTGGGGCTCCCACTTTACTGAGAGAGTCCCCGCGAAGTAATAATAACAATAATAATAAAAATAATAATAATAATTTTAGTGACAAATATATATTTTTTCTCTTTCCTTCTGTGAATGCTTCTTGTGCCACTATCCTACGAAAACGATCTCAGAGAGAATACGAGAAATAGCACCCAGAAATTGCTGTTCTGTATATTACATTAGTATTGTAACTTTCAGTGGTATAATTTTACAGATCAGCGGAATTATAAATTACTATAGACCATTAATTGATTTGTGCAGTAAAGCAAATATTTTAGTAACGCGAATAGCTAATGACAGATGGTAGATATATGTTGAAAAGAATCCTTTTTCCCACCCTTATCCTTGTAGGCAATAGCATGCATAATTTTCACTCGAATTTTTATTTAAAATTAAAATCAAATTCTCAAAATGCCCGGTTATCAGTGGGTGATTGAGTATAGTAATTCTAAGCGATTCGAATATTAACCCATATTTACAAGTTTGTTTCAAATACGAGAGTGAACTCCTTAATTTGTGAACGTGCGAAGAAGACTTCAAGCAGCCTTATCCAGTTAACCACCAAATTACATCCAGGTCTTCACCAGTGCAGACCCCAAGACGAAACGCAGGACCACTCCTTCGATACAGAGGAGAATGGATGACGTAAAGTAAACGATTTAATTTAATTTATAAACTCTACAATAACTAACAATAGATATAGTACAAATAAGCCCTTTGCAATATTCATAAATTAATTAACATTTATCCCATGAGGAAAACCCTTGAAAATAGACAAAGATTCATTGGATAATAATGTATCCCTTGCATTACATTTTTAAGTAAATGGAAAAACATTTTGTTGCAGTAAATTTTGGATATAGGAAGTCCCTAGATCAATGTAATCTTGAAACCCCTCCTATTTTCTTTTATATGGCTAGTGCTCATACTTTATTTTGTATGTAAAATACAGGTAGAGAACAAGGCGCGGAGTGAACGAAGCATACGTGCAGAGGAAAATGAAGAGATTAGCCGTCATACTGCTGAATTGAAGGCGTCAGGAAGAAGATCGTTGAAAAGAAACCTAGATTGCGAATCACGTCCAACCAGATAAATGCAACAATCCAAGTGATATGTGTTTAGTTGTAGTTTACAAAATGAAAAGACACTGATAAGAAGAACACATGCAATTTCATTCCATATAAGTAAATATTGTAATCCTGTAAAAATATGTCCATTGGAGGACACAATCATGTTAAACCAAATTTAGTGAGTCTTATGATACGCAAAGCAGTGAAGTCTAAACGAACTATGGGTTGAAATATAAGCATTTTCATATAGAAATTCTGACCCACTCGTTACAGTAATGTTGTTTTTTGTATAGTACGGTAAGTACCTTTGAATGATATCAAAATTTTCCTCCTAAGTTGGTACGAAACCTTTATATTTCTGCGTGTCAAGTTTATGCTGAAACTACTAAGAGTACTTGTGATTTTAAGTGATGCAGTAAGAATTTCGGACCTTCCGTCCGCAATTACGCACTCTGTAGAACAAACCCCTACTAGGATATAAACAAATAGTTGTTTTCTTCTGCGTTTAAGCGCTTTGCTCAAGTGTTTGTTAATTAGACGAGAGAGAGCTGAGTGAATGTGTGTGTTAATTATGAGGGCGTTAGTCACTGGCATGACGATAGTAGTCTGTAAACTTAATGCACCTCTAGCCGATTGGTTCGGCCGAGTGATAGAATCAGGGCACCACTAAGAGTGGAGCGATACTGCTCTCGTTGCCTCGCTAATAGACAGACCTTACAAAGAGCATCATAGAACTTTTATCAATCTAAAAGTGTCGGCAATTATGCCATCACTTTTGAAAAGTGGCGGGTATTGTGACGCAGTGGGCGTACTTTGCGTATTAAGTGAGAATTTCCTTAGTTTCTAACCCCTGATTTAATTCTAGTTTGGACACCCTCTTTGACTGGCTTAGTACGGAGATTCTTTGTCGAATTCTTTCCCAGCCATCCTGCGGGAAACATATTAATTGTTATTGCTAACATCTGGTTACTCTCGCTAGACTCTAATCTAATTTGTTGTAGCGTGTGACCAAATATTAATGTGTCAGCTTATAGCCTCGTTATTGGGAAGAAATGTGTGTGACCCGCTTGGTCAGACCACATTGATTCTTAATGACTTTAAGGCATGTTAATGGGCTGACGTGGGAATATTTTCATGTGTTTCTTTCTCACCATAAACCCCCACCCTTTGCTCGAAAATACTTGCTGTAAGTGTAGACTCGACCAATCAGATCGAGAGAAAACTGTAACCAGTGGGTGGAAATTGAAAGAGTGGGAGACGCAAGCAAAGTGTTTAAAATAGCATGTCAAGGGTTGTTCGAGGCCTGTATTTCATTGAAGACCTGACGGTGTGTGTGCTGCCCACTCTCCGTGAAATACAGGACCAACGCTTAGCGTTGCTCGACCTGGTAGATTAAGGTAAGAAGCTTATTTAACACCCAATAATTCAACACTTAGGCTTCGCTGCTAGGTTCGCTGAAACAAAGATTGTTCTGACATGTAAGTTAATTATTGTTATTTTACTAACCCATGTAGTTTAGAATATGTAGCATCCATGCTATAATTGTTTGTATTTGTCAGAATGAACAGACAGCACTTTATAGAACGAAGTTTATTGCATACTTTTGCCTAACCATCCTTCCATATTCCCAATATATACTATAAGTTACAGGTAACGGCTTTCTCAGCTCTGAGAGTCCTTTATTATTTTTCACGATTATCTGTTCGTGAAAACGATTGAAATTCGGCTCTTGGTTTTAAGTGGTTTGCCGGGTATTTAACAAAGTTCTTATCCATGAATAGAGTGAGACAGATTGGTAACAGAAATGCACCTGGCGAGGCACTGATCTAGAGGGTCGTGGCTTCGTTACAGATTGGTGGTAGTAAAATTACCTGGCAAGGCACTGATATTGAGGGCCGACGTTCAAACGAAAGCGCCGGCAGCGTTACAGTAGTACGGATGGTATACCTATAATGCATCCAGAGACACTATTTATCAATGAAATTGATATGAAATTATTTGTTTCCGAGCTTTAAAAGACCTGTTTCTTAGTCCAGATCATTATTTAGAAATCAAGCCACTTCCTAAAGCAAGACATATTTTAACACGGGTGTTGAAACATGTAAAAGAAAATAAATAACGTTTATGTATGATCCCTGTGGTGTGTGCTCGTTTGAGCTAGGCAAACACAAACATACTATGCATAGAACTAAACCCTAACGTAAGGTGACATTTTGTTAATAACACTGTTTGATTTCTTTGTTTTATATGCGTTCTTTATCAAATTGTACCAAGTATATTTCGTTTTGAGTGCCGAAATGTTTAAAAATGAGGCCTAGGCTATTTAATGATTCTATTGTTGCTGGTGTTAGCGAGGCAAAACTTGCAGGAAGGAAAAGAGAAAACTCATCACACCGACAGATGATGCGGTAACCATACTTTTTTCAATTTTTCGCAGCTCTGAAATTGGAAACGGACAGTTTATAGGGAGGTTACAAAGCCGTCGCAATTCCAAACCAGAAGCCTGTCCTAGTTTGTTCAGCTCATTTATATCAGCCATCGTGTACAAATATTTTTTGGGTCTCTATGTAAGGAGAGTATTTTTGCGAAGACGATTGTTTTTATATTCTCTAAAATCTGTATAATTGTTAATGATAAATCCAAAATTGTATTATTAATAGTTCCCATATTGCTGAGTATGTTGCAAGTAGTGAGTAAGAATTTGTGTATATATTCTGTGAATTCCTTTTCATTTTTATTCATTTTCCGTTCTTCGATGGTACTTTGAAGGCAATTTAATGCTTTCTCGTAATCTGTAGCGTTAAGATATTCAAGAAATGTGTCTTTCATTTCTTCGTCTCGTTTTCAATGTCTCTATATAAGCAATCAAACTAGATCCTTTTCATCGATCCGGGAATTGTAGGCTGAGCTAAAACCCAACCAACGTACATTGACGTTTTGGCTTTTCTTGCGTGAAACTTTCTCTACGAGATAATGCTTAGAACAGTTTGTTAGTTTGAGTTCTGCGAGATGAAACCTGCCATTAATGGGCTGGTCGTTAAGGTCTTCTTGCAAATAAGTAACAGGCATGCCTAGTTTCACTTCTTTAATGCAAAAAAGCTTAGTGCTTCAATTGGTCATGTATCCTTTGTCGAAAACGGACTTGTGTTTACTGATGCGAACGTTGTCGCCTATTTTAAAACGGTGGCGTCTAGGATCAACTGTTTCGATGGGATTAAAGAGCCTGTCCGGCCACGGAATATATATTGTTATGAGACGTGGTTTTGGGCCAATGGATCTGTGTTTGGTAACGTTGTTACGTGCCACCAGCTCTGCTAATAAGTGGACCCTGCGATAGGACCTCCGTTGTGTAAACTCTCGCCACATGCGTGTTTTTAACGTTCGATTGAAACGTTCTACCTCACTTGTGTTTACGTTGATGTGCGTGGTGTAATGCTTAGCGCTTAAAGACCGTAAATTGGTAGAGAAATCTTTGTAAAAAAAAACTCTTTACCCTGATCTGTTTGCAGAAGCTTAGGTTGGTGCCCTGAACTCCGAATGATACATTAAAAAGCCTCGGTCACGCTTTGTCCGGTTTTATAAAGCACAGGTTCTACAAATGCCATTTTGTAGTAAACATCGATGACAGAGTGCATGTACATGATACCATTGTTGGTTTGAACATATGAGATCATTTCAACGAGGTCGGCTTGCCCGAGTTCGTCCATGCCACGTGAAATAACATTGAGTCGCTCATAGTTACTCCTGGCAGGGCTGTGTAACTCACGAGCTATTCCCAAAGTGGGCTTAATCAAAGATTTTGGCATGGCGAAACTCCTCTTCTCTCTCCAGGATCTCGGCTTCGTGCCCTTTGTGTCCGGCCTCTTGAGATTCCTTTAAGAGCTTCAAGCGATCGAATAGTTTATTGAGGTTATTCCAATAAGAGACGTCGACGTGTGTCTTTAATGCGTTTATTCAATGCCTAAAGCCGAGGCTGTGCGTGCACTGCTTGGAAATAATTTTGCGATAACGGTTCTGTACTTAATACTCTTATTTGCATTCACTGGCTTTTATGAATTATAATTCCGGCGATTTGCACTAGTAGCCATCAATATGTTTTTGTATTTAATCAAGTCATCTTTAGTGTAATGATTTGAGTCTGGCGCTCTAGCGAACAAGAGCTTTAGAAGACCAGGCATGCACGTGTAATTAACTCCTTTTTCTGTGATCGTCTAATCGATTAGTCTTATTTTTGAGTCGCCAATGCGAAAACCCGTTTTATAACGAACGCCATAGGTTTTGTCGGATTTATTTTTAAAAAGTCGTTCGAGAGGAGGATAAATATTGTTACCATAGGTGCTTTTAAGCAAATCTCTAAACTTAGCATGGTCTTCTGGCGTGCTCAAGAGTTCTGCCGTACTGGCAGTTGTTGGTGTGCGCTGAGATGAAAATACATCTTCTTCTTCTTCCTATTTTTCAGATTCAAAGTCTACATTCTTAGACTCAATCTCGAGCTCTACCTTCGGCTCTACTTTGGGCAGAGGTGGAGTTTTTGCAATGTTTCCAGAGGCGGTTTTAGATGTTTATCTATAAAATACTGGTCCTCCTCCTGCATGCATTTGTGATCTCGGAACTTGTTACAAATATTTTTTCGAACGCGAACAATATGTTTCAGCTGTGTCTCCACTATCTCTATGTAAGCAGAATGTCGAAACCCATATGATAGCGGCCGTTATAGATTTCGCTATGTTTATCTATCACAAGGCAACCATGCTAGAGCTTGGACCAACAAGCCTTGCACAGCTCTGTGAAGACTGCAAACCTCATATCCGGATTTACGTGGTCATCGAAAACGTGGCGCATGTTTCATTCATCCTAACGAAATAATACAATAAGGTTAGCATTGACGCGAATCAGTTGTTTTGGCATTCCGGAATAAGTCTAAAAGAGATAAACACAATCCCCATTTTTGAGCCGCCCCATGCTGCAATAGGCGTGAATGATCGCCTGTTGCTCACGAGCTACGTCGTAAAAAATCATGAGCAAATCAGGCCGCACTGCATCGGGCGTTATTACCTCATCGTGTCCTCAGAAAGCAAAGTAGCATATGTTTTCGTTCTGCAACTCAGACATCACCTGTTCTAGGTATACGTACATGGTTTGATAGCGCGATTTTGCAAAAATGTAAAGGTTTTGGAATCGAACGCCGTTTGGAGACGTGATTATTGTAAGTAAAAGGTTTGTTTTACCACAGCCTGACGGACCTGAAATTAGACAATGAAGGAAACAGTGAACCGTGACGCTGTACATGATTATATTTCGTAATGCAGGCTGTAATATCGTTGATGGGTAGCTGTTTTGTCTGTGATAATTTGCATTGTTCCTTCTATAGAGTGTGAGGAATATGGACGTGTTTGGAAGACCGTTAACATCAAAACGAAAACATGCTGATGCTTCACTTTCAACACCATCGGTATTATCGCTCACAACAGCTCTCAAGAGTAGCTGGTTAATATCATCTAACGGTAATTATGATGCTCAGAAAAAAGGCATTGCTAACATGGCCGAACCAGTTAATATACGGGATGCCAGTACTAAGGGCTACTGTATGTCGATAGCTTTGTAGATTTCACTACAATGAGAATAGACAAAGACAAACACTTCAACGCTAAGACACGTAGGATTTAACAGCTAGCCCCTGCTATAGAGAACACAGATGCTGTCAGTGAGGACTATGTAGAAAATTTAGCAAAGTACATAAAACTTTCAACTCTCAAAGCTTCTCAGTGGAAAGCACTAGCCGATGGTACCCATGATGTGCAAAAGAGGTGAATTTATAATGTTTTAAACCCCGTAAATAAGCAGGATGCAATCACTAAGGTTTATGCAGAAAGCTTAGCATTAACCTTAGACAAAGACGGGCACATTAATGGAGGAGAGCGTAGGATTAAACGGGTAGCTCCTGCTAAGGAGAACACAGACGCTGTCAGTGAGGACTATGTGGACAACTAATCAAAGTACATAAAACTTTCAACAGAAACGGCTCTCCAAGCTTGTCTGTGGGAAGCACTCGCCGATGGTAACCATGATGCGTAAAAGAGGCGAATTTCTAATGTTTTAACCGCGTAAAAAATCAAGATGCATGCGCTAGGGTTTATGCTGATAGCTTAGCATTAACATAAGACAAAGATGACCACATTAATGCAGGAGAATGTAGGATTAAATTGTTAGCCCCTGCTGAAGCCGATGCAGACGCTGTGAGAACGGACTATGTGGAAAATTCAACAAAGGAGTTAAATGGAGAAATGCAATCCGCTAAAAATGGTGTCACAAATATAAGTGATAGCATTAGTAGAACTGAAACTCTTAAAGGTAATGTATTTTACATTAAGAAACGTAGACTGCAAAGCAAACCCAAAACAGGTTTGATGCTATAAACAAACAATATTTGGATGCGGAGATAAAAGAGCTAACATATCTTATAAAAGCGCCTCCTACAGACCCAACGTATGATGAAGACCTAGCGCTTGGTTTAGGTTATTGCAAAAGGCCTGATGGTACTTATATACTAGCATAATTAGAGTTACAATTTGCAGGAAATACTATCAACTTAGCAACCTAAAACCACTTTTTTCGTTAGATAATAGATTAATTAGAAGTCGTGATATAGACTAAAAGAAAAAATACAATGGCAAACCAATGTTATCCTAAGGAAAAGAGAGGTCTGCGACTTGTTTTAAAAGTAGCTCGTCGAGCCTATAAGAGTGAAAAGAACCCACGATTGGCGTTCCTAAAAGCCATGCGCGCTGCTCAAGCACAAGTGGACCCGCAAACAAGGCTAGCGTTTCAATAACGTTCGCGAGTCGTCCCATACCCAAATTAGGTGGATTTTTACCAATTCTATTTGGAGGACTTGCCACGTTGGGTTCGCTGCTCGGTGGTGCGAGTGCGGTTGCAAGAGCCGTCAAGTCCACCCAAGAGGCAAAACGATTATGGGAGGAAGGTAAACGCCATAACTAGACCATGGAAGCCATAGCCATAGGTAATAGAAACTCCAACATGCGACTTGCATCCTACAAACAAGGACTTAGCATCTACTCATCGCCTAAAAAAGTCTAAGACTGCCATCTCGAGCCATGACCTATGAAGAAGTCATGCGTCAAGCCAAACGGCTACAAATACCTTATTTTCACGGTGTTTTCATGCACGATTGCTTACCAACTAGACCTCGATACAATGAGTCCGCTACAGTTAATTTAGACGACAGCCAAGGGCCTGGGACTCATTTCGTAGCCTATGCCAAGCGAGGCGCTCAGGGGTATTAAATGATAGTTTCGGCAATTTAGCTCCTCCCATGGAGCTCGCACGCTACTTTGGGTCTTCTAAGGCATAATATAACATTAAACAAGAGCAAAATTATACCAGTCAGAACTGTGGCCGGCGCTGTCTCACTTATTCGTTGTTTTATAGACAGTATGCAAACACGAACACTCACATTGCGTGGACAAGCTCCCGAGCTCACCGTACATTATAATCTGCCCTTTCAGATGGCACACAGGCCTTTTGTGTTGGGGCTCATCTCGTTTGAAAGCTTCAACATAATAATTAACATAGAAGAAGGCATCCACGATAAATTTTACTACAACGATGAAGTATTGGCTTTTCCGCCAGGCTGTTATAGCGTGGACGACAGTTTCGATCACATCGATGACGTCATTTTCAAGCTTGAGAAGCTTCCAGATCGCCGCAAGATTGTGGATATACGAGCTCCAATCAGAATCAATTTTATACCGACAGACTCGATTGTCCCACTGTTAGACTTCTCGCCACGCGTACTTGAAGCAAACGAAACCCATCACTCCGACTTGCCAATAAAATTGGTGGAAAATCGCCACGTTTTCATAAACTGCAACATTATCACCGACGTGTACTACAACCAGCAAGCTTCGCACTGACTGCGCGTCATTATGGTTACAGTGCCCAGTGGCTTTAACATTCGCTAAGCACTCTTCTCAGTTCTTTACCATCCTGTAAGTGTGAACTGCATTCGCGAAATACTTTATGTCTGGTAAACAAGAACAATCAGCTCATTCCCTTTGCCAAACACACACCTGTAACTTACAAGCTCTACTTGGAACCAGCATGAAGCTATACATTGAGTGAAACGTTTTTTTAAGCATGAAGCATTTATATAATACATAATAAAACACACTATACATAGATTGAAACTGATTTTAAAGTCTTGCAAGCCTAAGCTAAGCTCAAAAAGTAAGAAAACCTTGAAGTGATTCGGTTACATTCTACAAGTAAAATTAACTCGATTCTGGACGTAACGAGTCCCATCGAAACCTCTAAGGGTGTTGTGAGGATCGAACTTCATACTTATCAGGCTTCAGCACAAAATTATAATAATAAAGATGAAATCCGCATCGATATCTACCAACAAGACATTTACACCTGATCACAACTACCTTCATATCGAGGGTCTGCTCATGAAAGCTGATGGTACTACACCTACAATATCAAAGCTAGCTAATAATCCATCAGCCTTTTTATTTTCTGAGATTAGGTACTTAATCAATGGCGTCGAAGTGGACAGAGTTAGAAACGTGGGCACAACGTCTTGCATGAAGCTCTATCCTTCGTTTGACAGTGAGGAAACTAAGGCTCTTCGCATGTCTGCTTGTTGTCCTTGTAGTGAGAACAACGACTGGATGGTTAATACAGACTGCACCTTCACAGGGGTTCTGCCACTTAAGTCCGTACTTGGCTTTGCCGAGGACCATAAACATATAACTGTCAATGTCAGGTAGGAACTCGTCCTCATTCGTGATAGAACCGACTATAACACACTAAAAGGAGCAGACACTGTTGTTGATTCCAAAATCCAACTGAACCGTGTTTTATGGAAGGTGCCTCTCGAAACACCCTCTGATCAGCGGAATCTAATGCTGCTTCAATTAGTAGATAAAGACACTCCCTTGCCCATTCAGTTCAGGAGCTAGGAACTACACGAATTCCCCGTCTTGGCCGCATCCCACAAGCACAGCTGGTCTGTTAAGCCTTCTCGCTTTGCTGAGCGACCGCTGAATGTGATTGTGGGGTTTCAGACCGATCGCAAGTACCAACAGGTTAAAGATGCTTCGCAGTTCGATCACATAAAGCTGCGAAATATGTGTCTTTACCTGAATGGCGTCTCATTTCCCTATCAAACTCTAGACTTGAACTTTGAAAAGAATAAATTTGGAGCTCTGTACGAAATGTTTGTGAAATTTCAGTCATCTTATTACCAAAAGGTGTGTCGTCCACTGTTCTCGCCTGAGGACTTCAAAACAAATGCTTCTTTAACCATTTTTGACTGCTCAGATTTGGAGGAATCGATTGAAGAGGTCACCGTAGACATTCGTTTGGATTTTATAACAATGGAAAATGTGGCCGCTAATACGAGTAGTTATTGTTTAATCATCCTTGATACACAAGTCGTCTATCACCCACTTAGTAATACTGCAAAGAGAGCTTAGTAAAGAAAGTTTAAAAACATTATGAACACTATCAATTTTGCCTCTTCTTTATACCAAGTCATAAACCTTTTTTTAATAAGGCTTGTTGTAGAACATGAGTGAGAAGACTAGCAAATTGGAACACGAGCTGTATTCACGAAGTCATGAGTTGATGCATGAGATAATGCATCTCTATAGCACAATCTGTTTTCAATCCAATTCAACACTAGACCTTGGCAATAGTGAAATGATAAAACTCAACAAAGCTATTAAAACCGTTCATGAGCTATCAGTACAAATGACTAACTGTGCAGCTTCTCTTGTTGACATGAATGCTGCCCCCTGGTTTACCTAAAACTAGCATGTTTTTTTTTAAAGTACATTATGCGTGTACTTGGAAATGTAGTGATATAATTAGAGTACGCTAAGATAGACATTGTGATATGTCGTTCAATTACCGC
Organism: Meconema thalassinum; assembly: GCA_946902985.2. NCBI lineage: Eukaryota > Metazoa > Arthropoda > Insecta > Orthoptera > Tettigoniidae > Meconema > Meconema thalassinum. Next base: position 795,570,279 of record OX336389.2, read on the forward strand.
AAATGAGCAAAATTTTTGACTGGTTTACTGAAATCAAGGCAATATAGAATTACTAGGAGTAAATCTGGTAGTAATGACAATTTGCTCAAAACTGGCAATCTAACAGGTAATTTGTGCTAAAACCCACATTATACTTGTAGGCTGCCAACTTGATTGTATTTACGTTTTCTTGTAACAAACAAAAAAGAAAGTCACCTCACGTCAGGAGAGAGGATTTAGATCTAAGTACTATTGTTCAATGCATAGTATTGCTGTGTGTGTTGAGTGTGATCTGTTTTATAACCTGTGTCGTTGTAATGATTGTCTGGTAATCTGTGTTATTGTGTGTTTTTGTTTGTTGACCTGTGTTATTGTGTGTGGCTGTCTGTGACAATGGCGTTTGACTGTGTGTATAGGCGAATGTTTGAGCACTTGTATGGGCAGTGGTGTAAAATAGTGTGTTAACGATATTGTGCGATTATCTGTATGAATGGCAGTGTTAGATTGTGTGTCAACAATGTTGTGTGACTGCCCGTGATAATGGCGTTTAACTGTGTGTGTAGGGGAATGTGTGAGTATTTGTATGGACAGCGATGTGTAATTGTGTGTAGACGGTAGTGTGCGATTATCTGTATGCATGATGACGTTTAATTGTGTGTCAACAATGTTGTGAGACTGTCCGTGAGAATGGCGTTAATGTGTGACCATGAATACAGCTTTATACGTGACTGTTTGTGAATGGTAGAGCGTGTCAGTATGTTGATCAGTGATGCGTTGTTGTGTTCTAGGAAGAGGTCGAGACTCTGAAGTCGAGCATGGAGCTTCCGGGACGATGTATGCCTGTGTAATTGATAGTGTAAGGTTGTGTGAATAACGTGATGTATGGGTGTATTAAAAAGCTAATGTGTGCCTATTTGAGTGGATGGTGGAGTGTGTCTGTATTGAAACCTTATTAATCAGTCGATGAATAAGTCTTCATGATTTTATTATTATTATTACTGATGCCCAGGCAGTACATGTTGAAATTGACAAAGGGAAGGCAAGGTAGTGTGTTGCAACTATTACAACAGAAGCAAGCTTGGTAGTTATTCCTGAAGACGACCGGTTAAGCCGAGTTCAAGGACAAATTCTGTACCAACGCGCACCTAAATTGGAGTCATTATGGGAGTGTCATGAGTAAAGTTTCAACCGATCCAGGATTGAATCAGCCAATCAGAAGAGACCACGCCAAAGCCACGCGGTGAATTTCGTACCCAGGAAAAGGGCGCGGAAACGCATATCTAAATAACCTCCGATCCGAATTAATTCCGCATAAGTGCATTGAGACGTTTGGATAAAATGATGAAGATTGATACTAGTCCCAAGTTTGTGAGGTGAAAATTCCAGATTATTTTTACAAATTCTCCCCACCCTACCTCATTCTGTCAGTTTCCAATAAATTGATCGGTGATGAGCTGTTTAGGACACAACTTTATTCAGCTCTGGTGGGAAACGTTCACGTCAGTCTGCGTCACGATTTTTCAAGCTCTAATGAGCATACTTCACTAACATTTCATTTGTGCTCAAGGGAGCAGAGTTCACGTGTAGCAGTGGAGATCTCTAGGCGAGATAAGGACTGCAAGATAGACATGTTTGAGACTTGTTTTCAAGCCGGTTGCGATGAGTTTGAAGTGTGTAATTTATGTAAATTTTGTATTATATTTTTGAGTGATATATGTGCGTGTGTTAAGCAAATGCTGAGATAGGGCAAGTCTACGATCAGTAATCGCATTGGACATTATTTTGAGTGAAAGTAGTAGCTCACAGCGATTATAGCTAGGCAATATTATTAACATTGAACATTTCTGTCCAAGAAGCTACGCCGAGATGTCCGACGTTTGGTCGTGTGTTGGAATGATGTGCATCGCCTCTACAACTACGTCGACGATGGAGGGCTAGATTTCCCGCAGGGAAATGCACCGGGATGGAGGTTAATGTTCTGCAAGCTGAAACGGTGATGTACACACATTGATTTACTCAATATGTAGTTAGATAAGACGCGGGAACATTGTAAATAGTTCAGTATTGTTTTTCTTGTGTTAAGATTTTTTTTGTGTGTGCCGACACTATTATCTGTAAATGTACGTTGGCGCGTGGCCAAATTTTGCTTGTTGTATATTTTTCTTCGGAGTCATATTTAGTGTACACGGCGTGTGTATTTTATTTTATCCATGCGAATGCGAAACTCGTTACATTCGAAAAGTGGTGCTTTATTAAAGTTCATTTTTTTATAGGAAAGGGAGGTAATTATTGTAAGATGTTTTATGAACAGTTTTTTAAATTCATACTAGGGTTGCCGAGCGCAACAAATTAAGATGTAACTGTAGAACACCTTAGTTCTAACTTTTTAGCCGTTTTTGAGTCCTTTTCAGGTTCTTTAGTCACGGACTAGATTGGAAGCGCAAGCTGGTGGATAATATTTTATGTCATTTATTTCAGGTTTCTGTCAAACCCATACGTGTGATTCTGTGTGTGTTCTTGTGTCAGGTGTGTGTATTGATTCTTCGTGGTGAGGGGTAGGTGGTGCTACCGCCCTCAATTGTTGTTGTTGTATTTTTGTTGGAAAGGCAGAGCGCTCTTGGAGGCTACTGTACCTTGTCCAGTGCTGATTCTTGGATTTCCTAGGGGAAATGCTGAGATATGTTATTCTGACACACACACGTATTAAGTGCTTTGGGAGCACGCTTCTTCGAGACTCGAACCCATGCCACGGCAGGTCGAGGTTATTGACCCGTGGGTTGACAGATGTGCAGATTTCCACTTAGCGCCCGTCTAGGTCCGGTGACTCATCTGTTAGGCAGTCCAGCTGACCGACTGACCCCGATAAGCTATCATTAGCAAACCTGTTCTTTTGTGATGGTCACTGGACCATAATTAATTGGGGAGTTCGCCATGTCTGTTACGAATTATCGCATATCGTATGAATGGAATCTTGTTTTAATGATTTAAATGTTGGCTTTGAGCCTAGTAATTGTTGTGACTCATGTCATGTTAGTTTGTCTGTTGGGACACCTTGTGGTGTAGTTGTATTTACTTGTAAAAATGACAAGCGGTCATATGTGTATTTCTTTTGTTGGTCACGTGTTAATTTACTTGTGTTGATTTTTGAAAAGTCCTAATTTTAGGCATTAATGTTTTTGCTGCGGCAGTTCTTTGATTCCAATGTCATGCGGAAATTATTTGTTGTTTTATTTAGTGTAGGATGTGTCGGATTAATTTAAGTAGTGTATAGTTTGTTCCCCGCGTCTGTCTAGCTCTAGTCAATGCAGATTCGTCCTCTGAAGGTTTACTGGATGGTGACGAATCTCGCATTTATTTGTACTCATCGTTAAGCATGTAGAACAGCCGCACACGTACACAATGTCATTGAAGTATTTGGGACATTTGGTCCAATTTATAATCTATCCTGAGATTACGCCTAGTTATGGCAAGTAATTAATTCAAGTGGGAGTCATTTGGGAGATTTTGTTTGTTTGTTTTTATTTGTGAATATTTGATCTGTTATTAAATTCATTTGTTTTAACCCACGTATTCACTTCTCCCTGCATGTTATTTCGTTATGTGTTACCCTGCATGTTATAGAAGCGCTTTAACAACAACTTACGAAATGGACTGTTACACCCCCCGAAACTGAGTCTCATAAGCTTCTTTGCAAGGGTTCATATATCAAAAATGGCTGCCCAAGTGAGGATTTTTGTTGTTGTTGCTTTGCTGACCTCACACTTATTTCGCTGAGAAATGATGCCAGGTCAAGCGGGCAAGTGTAAATTCAGTAAATTGAGGCGAAGTTGTACCGCCATGTGCATTAGTAAAATCACTGAGTTCTTAATGTTAGAAATATTGAACAAGGTTAGAAGTTGATATTGTATTTATTTTTAACTTGTTCTGGTGCCCGGCATAAAATTAGAAAATTTGCATATTAGTGAACTCAGTCAAAGTAGGAAGGTGTTGCCTTATTTTTACATTTAATTAACTTCGGTTAATTGGTGTTGTTCGTAAATTCTGTTGGTTAGGAATTTAAAAGCAGATCACAAGGGAGTTATTTTGTTGTTTGGATATAAGAGACATTACTCAGTAAAATTTTGATTACTGAAACCTTTATTAAATTAGAATTAGTAATATTTAAATATCATGACATGTGTGCGTGTGTATGACTGAAATCCCAGTGCATGACCCTGTTTTTCTCTGAGTATATATTTGTGTGTTGTGAGATGGCTAGCATCGAAGGGATCAAAGTGTTGTTAGAGCAGATGTCTGTGCAAATGTCTGCAAAGACGGAAGAACAGTTAAGAATTCAGAATGAACACAGTGATAAACAGTTAAAGAACATGAGTGAACAGAATGATAAACGATTAAATAACATTACTATCCAAATGCGTGAACACAGAGATAAACAATTAAATGACATAACTACGCAATTACAAACCCAAAAATTAGATAGTGATAAACAATTACAGGATGTGAACAGTAACATTACGGTCCAATTGCAGATCCAGAAATTGGATACTGACAAACAATTACACGAGTTGCGTGAAAATAATGACAGACAATTACACGAGTTGCGAGAGCATAATGATAAACAATTAAATGAATTAAACCATAAATTATCGGAGCAGGCAACAGTACAAACAGTACAGTTAGAGAAGATCACCCAGGAAATAAATCAAAGTACTAGGGTAGAATTAGAAAAACTGGCAGGAGAGGTAGCGGAAAATAACTCGAAGCAATTAGGAGAAATTAAGAAGCTAGAATCTAAATTCGACAATAAACTTGTACAATTAGATGAAATGGTAGCCGCCAAATTGAAACAGATTGAGACAGCATGCGTAAACAACACGGCTGGAATAAAAAGCACGCAGGATGAATTACAGGGGGCAATTCGACAGGATAGATGCGAAGAACGAGAACATACAGGAGCAGATTAATTCAGTCGATAATAATGTACTAGAATTAATAAAGGAACTCGACAAGCTTGAGATAAAAACGGAGAAAGAACGGATGCACTTGCACGAAAATCTGGAAGACCAGATAACTAAAACCCAGCAGGTGATACAAGAGCAAATACGAGAAGAAATAGGAGAACAGCTAAATAAAAATCAGGAAGAGATGGGAGGACAATTAACTAAGACCCAAGAGCAAATACGTGAAGAGGTAGGGGAACAATTAATTAAAACCCAGCAGGTGATACAAGAGCAAATACGAGAAGAGCTTGAGAAGAATCAGGAAAGGAGTGAAGAAAAAATTAGTAGTTTGAAGAACAGGATCCGGAAAGATTGGGAACAGCAGTTGAATGAAACTAAAGGAGATAGGCTGACGATATTAAAGCGGCTAGGCGAGAAAAATTCTAGGATGCAGGCTTTGGAGGAAAATATGAAGTCCAAACTCCAAGAACACGCAGACCTCATAGTTAAGAACGAGATAAGGTCCTTAGAAAATGCTACTTTATTCTCTGCAGAAAACACAGTAGGCAAACAGGGAAGTATTGGAAGTCCGGTGGGCTTGAAGCTGGCTGAGGATACGAGCCGAGGTCAGAGTCCAAAGATAACGTGCGACACATTCCAAAACTACAGAGGGGAGACATCAACTCCACAACCCGGCTTGGCACCTGCCCAAGTGATACAAGTAATTGGGGGAAACGACTTTAAACCCGACAAATTCAGGGAGAATTCAGGATCTACTCCGAAGGCATTTTTGCGTCAGCTGGATGACTACTTTAATGACCAACACGTCAGTCCCGCAAAACAGCTGCGACTGGTTGAAAAAATTTTGGAGGGCCCAAGTTTAATTTGGTTCCAGAGTTTCAAGTACACATTTAATGACATGGCCCAATTTAAAGAGGCATTCTTGAGGAAGTTCTGGAGTCCTTCATTGCAGCAGGGGTTGAGGATGGATTTATACACCAGGAAATATCACAGCTCACACCCCATAAGGTTTTCCGAGTTCTTTAGCCAACAGCTGGTTAAATTCCGGGATTTTGACGACCCCCCTTCAGAGGAAAACATGGTTTTAACCATCGGTAAGCAGCTTCCGATGGATATTGAGCAGTTTTTAGTGGCTGGTAATATCAAAACCGCAGTTCAGGCCGAGGAGATACTCCGCCATTTGGATGAGACGAGTATGGTCAGTCCGCAGACAGGGAGACGGAACATGGAGTGTGTAAACACGGCTAAAGTTGTTCAAGGGCATCAAAATAATCACAACCAGAATAATCAAACGAAGACACAGTCTACCAGAACACAATTTACGCCCAGACGGCAGGAGTTCGATGGCCGAAACCAATTCAATAACAACAATAGGAACTTCCAGAATCGCCATGATAATTATAATAATAATAATAATCAGAACAATAAAAATATGTGGACGTACCAGCGAGAGTATACCAACTGGAGGGGAAACACAAGGCAGGGTAGACCTTACCAAAGGAACGGAGACGGCAGAGAGAACAATACGAGGAATTATCGGCAAGATAATCAGGGAGATTATCGCAATGACTCGAACAAGCGGTACGCTGAATCACAGAAATATTTGGACGAGTTAAATGCCGAAGAAACAGAGAAAGAGAAGTGGGGGCGTGCGGTGGCAAATAGGGAGAGCCCGGATAATCACCAAGGAGCGGGGGCGGAAAGCTTATTACGTCAGCAGGAGAGACGCGATGACAACCGGCGAAACTCAACGAATGGGTCCCAGGATTTAAAAAAACACGATTTAACCAAAACCAGTTAGCCTGAGAACGGATGACACCAGGGAACGGGAGGAGTTGATTGTTGCGAATATCGAAGAGTGGGTAGCATTCCCGGACGATTGCCTGGAGGAAGTGGTGAAGGACCGAGAGAATGTAATCAGACAATTACCGATTATTTATGCTCATATTGGAGGTATTAGAGTGAGGTGCCTGATGGCCACGGGTAGCCAGGTGACCCTAGTCACGGAAGCATTGTTGAAAGAAATTGGAAATAAACAAACCATTCCAATTATGCCTGTACCATTAATGAAAGTCCGAGGGGTCATTCCTGACAAGACCATAGTTTGCAAGCACCAAGCATATTTAGACCTGGAGATATTAAACCACACATTTTCACAAACTTTCATCGTGATACCGAATATGAATTATAATGTCATTCTGGGAGCCAACTTCATCTGTGATTTTCATGCTATAATTGACTTACATAATAACACTGTGAGTTTTAAGCAAGTTGAGGGGTTGAGTCATGTTGGTCTGAACATGGAAGAGAGTCCACTAGAGAGAGAGGCGAATACTTGGGTCATTGAAGAATGCACTAATGAGGCGATCGAAGATAAGAACTCGGCGGAGGGACGAGTAAGCCAGACAGCAGTGGTTGAAATTGACAGTGGAGATATTTCGCAGGAACTTTGGATACATTTGGCGGGTCCAAATTTGAAATTATATTTCAGGAGCGACTTAAGGAGGCAATAGTAGGGGAACCTGACAGAAGAAAATTAGAAGAGATTTTGAGACATCATAAGGGAGTTTTCGACACGATTCCTGGAAAAGTTTTAAATTTCCAGTATGCCATGCAAGTTACCGATTGGACCCCATTTAGGAGTAAATTGTACCCGATCCCAGAGAAACATTTTGCTTAGGTGAAGGACATTATTAGTAACTTATTAGATTCCGGTATGATAAGAAAAGCAGCAACCCCATACTTAAATGCAATATTGGCGGTGGCCAAGCCAAATGGATGAATCAGATTATGTCTAGACGCACGGGTTTTAAACAGCAAACTGCTAGTTGAGCATGACCAAGCACCAAGGATCAAGGATGTATTGAAGGGCTTCCGTGGAAAGAAGATATATTCTAGCGTCGACCTAACGAATAGTTTCCACCATCTGGAACTTGAGGAAAAATCCCAATTATTGACGGGGTTTTTATTTGATAACCAAGGCTATATCTGGTCTCACATGCCCTTTGGTGTAAAACAGCTGGATGTGCATTGATTAGAGCACTAGACAGGAATCTGACTGAGGAGGTCAAGAGCTTCACTTCGAGATATGTTGACGACATACTTATTGCATCAGAAACAATGGAGGAACACTTGGTAAACCTAAACAAACTTTTGGATAACTTGAGAACCATGAATTTCAAAATTAATTTGAATAAATCGCACTTTTGCCAGAGCGAGATTCTGTATTTGGGTCACATAATTGATGTTGAAGGCGTGAGACCAAATCCGGCGAAAATTGACGCAAACAAGAAATTCCCTACACCAACTAAAGTTAAACATGTGAGAGCATTTTTGGGAGTGACAGGTTTCTTTAAGGAGAATTGTCCTGGGTACACGGAAACAGTAGCACCGATGCAAGAGATGCTAAAGAAATCAAATCGATGGTCATGGAATGAGGAGTGCGACAGGTCCTTTAAAGCCACGAAAGACCTACTGGAGAATTGTGTGAAGCTAGGGTATCCAGAATTCGAGAAGAAATTTGTAATTCAGGCAGACGCTTCATTGATTGGAATCGGCGCCATGCTGTACCAAGAGGAAGCTGATGAACCCAAGAAACGATCATATTTGGCATTTACGAGTCGTAAATTGAGGAAGCACGGAAGGAACTACACTGTGACAGAGCTTGAGTTGCTAGCGATTTTGTACTCACTTCAACGATGGCGCAAGATGATCTTCGGATATTCCATTGTTTTCAGAACTGATCACCATGCACTGACATTCTTATTCAAGACGATGATGGCAAGCGAAAGAGTTACGCGTTGGTCCATTTACATACAGCAGTTCGATATTACCATAGAACATTGCCCTGGAAGGATGAACATCATACCAGATGCTTTAAGCAGGAATCCTGAAGATGAGAACGAGATAGCAGTGGATGTTCACCACATAGCACTAACACCTAAGGCTCGTGAATTTTTGGACAAGCTGAATGAAATTCAGAAGGAACAAGAAAAGGACCCATGGATGATGATGATGATGATCAAGTTTTACAAGAAGGAACTACAGCCAGATTCACCTGAATACCGAGAAGCCCGTGCCAAGGAAGCGAAATTCCACTACCTGAACAACCTTCTGCATAAGTACGCGGATGAGGATCACACCAAACTGCGAATTCTAGTTCCAGCATCATTACAGAGAGGATTGACGTGGCATGTCCATGAAAGCCTAGCACATATCGGCACGGACAAAACAGAAGACGACATCAAAGCAAGTCCTCAGCAGAATTCAGAATAAAGTCATTCCGATGCTTGGGAAGCCGGAATTCATCTTATCGGACCATGGTACCTATTTTACGAGCAATGTTTTTAGACAAGGTCTAGAGAGCTTAGGGATAAAGCATGTTCTGTCGAGCATTCGCCATCCTTGTGGAAATCCGAGCGAGAGAACGATTCGCTGTGTTGCCAAGTATTACCGAGTGTTGATTCCTAATGATCATAATAAGTGGGTTGACAAAGTAGGAGATATTGAGATGTGCATGAACACCACAAAGCACGAGTCGACAGGACAAGTCCCACTAGTTGTACACCACAACAGGATGCCTGAAAGATCTTGGGACAAGATTATTCCATGCCCAAGGGACTCGTTATTAGCACAAGAGCTGCGAATTCTGCGAACAAGAGAACACATGAGGAGCCAAGCGGACCAAAGACTGAGGAGATACAGAGGAAAGCATTTTCATCGTGAATTACAGGAACAGGAACTAGTGCTTGTTCGGAGACCACCGATATCGGATCCTAAGAACAAATTATTTGCCAAGTTCTGTCCAAAATTTATCGGCCCGTTCCGCATCATTAGGAATTTGGGTAACAATGCTCGCAGACTTGAATAATTGGGCACTGGCGCTAAATCTGTCTTCAATAGCGCTAATCTCAAGCCGTATTACAGAAGGGAACCATACGATGAGTAATCAGGACTATGAATGCAGAATCATTGTTGCAAAATTTTAATTTGAAAACCTACACTCAAATGTACGTGGCCATGTAGTACCTGGGGAGAGCGAGATTTGTTTGTAAACAAGACAGCTGGTCCGGCAGAAGTTGTAATCGTGTGAGTGAGAGGAGAGGTCTGGCGAGACGTGTGAATTACATTGCAGCGTGGAGCGCGCACACTAATTGGGTCAGTGGAATGTACACTCAGGCAGACGAGTGAGGTACTTAAGAGATGTTATCTGTTCTACTGTGGATATTGTTTTTAAAATCCAAATCAATCACTTGCTTCGAATTTCAAAACGTTGCTGAGGATAAATGAACCCTTATTAATCAGTCGATGAATAAGTCTTCATGATTTTATTATTATTATTATTACTGATGCCCAGGCAGTACATGTTGAAATTGACAAAGGGAAGGCAAGGTAGTGTGTTGCAACTATTACAACAGAAGCAAGCTTGGTAGTTATTCCTGAAGACGACCGGTTAAGCCGAGTTCAAGGACAAATTCTGTACCAACGCGCACCTAAATTGGAGTCATTATGGGAGTGTCATGAGTAAAGTTTCAACCGATCCAGGATTGAATCAGCCAATCAGAAGAGACCAAGCCAAAGCCACGCGGTGAATTGCGTACCCAGGAAAAGGGCGCGGAAACGCATATCTAAAGAACCGACGATCCGAATTAATTCCGCATAAGTGCATTGAGACGTTTGGATGAAATGATGAAGATTGATACTAGTCCCAAATTTGTGAGGTGAAAATTCCAGATTATTTTTACAAATTCTCTCCACCCTACCTCATTCTGTCAGTTTCCAATAAATTGATCGGTGATGAGCTGTTTAGGACACAACTTTATTCAGCTCTGGTGGGAAACGTTCACGTCAGTCTGCGTCACGATTTTTCAAGCTCTAATGAGCATACTTCACTAACATTTCATTTGTGCTCAAGGGAGCAGAGTTCACGTGTAGCAGTGGAGATCTCGAGGCGAGATAAGGGCTGCAAGATAGACATGTTTGAGACTTGTTTTCAAGCCGGTTGCGATGAGTTTGAAGTGTGTAATTTATGTAAATTTTGTATTATATTTTTGAGTGATATATGTGCGTGTGTTAAGCAAATGCTGAGATAGGGCAAGTCTACGATCAGTAATCGCATTGGACATTATTTTGAGTGAAAGTAGTAGCTCACAGCGATTATAGCTAGGCAATATTATTAACATTGAACATTTCTGTCCAAGAAGCTACGCCGAGATGTCCGACGTTTGGTCGTGTGTTGGAATGATGTGCATCGCCTCTACAACTACGTCGACGATGGAGGGCTAGATTTCCCGTAGGGAAATGCACCGGGATGGAGGTTAATGTTCTTCAAGCTGAAACGGTGATGTACAAACCTTGATTTACTCAATATGTAGTTAGATAAGACGCGGGAACGTTGTAAATAGTTCAGTATTGTTTTTCTTGTGTTTAGATTTTTTTTGTGTGTGCCGACACTATTATCTGTAAATGTACGTTGGCGCGTGGCCATATTTTGTTTGTTGTAAATTTTTCTTTGGAGTCATATTTAGTGTTCACGGCGTGTGTATTTGATTTTATCCATGCGAATGCGAAACTCGTTACATTCGAAAAGTGGTGCTTTATTAAAGTTCATTTTTTTATAGGAAAGGGAGGTAATTATTGTAAGATGTTTTATGAACAGGTTTTTTATTCATACTAGGGTTTCCGAGCGCAACAAATTAAGATGTAACTGTAGAACAACTTAGTTCTAACTTTTTAGCCTTTTTTTTAGTCCTTTTCAGGTTCTTTAGTCACGGACTAGATTGGAAGCGCAAGCTGGTGGAAAATATTTTATGTCATTTATTTCAGGTTTCTGTCAAACCCATACGTGTGATTCTGTGTGTGTTCTTGTGTCAGGTGTGTGTATTGATTCTTCGTGATGAGGGGTAGGTGGTGCTACCGTCCTCAATTGTTGTTGTATTTTTGTTGGAAAGGCAGAGCGCTCTTGGAGGCTACTGTACCTTGTCCAGTGCTGATTCTTGGATTTCCTAGGGGAAATGCTGAGATATGTTATTCTGACACACACACGTATTAAGTGCTTTGGGAGCACGCTTCTTCGAGACTCGAACCCATGCCACGGCAGGTCGAGGTTATTGACACGTGGGTTGACAGATGTGCAGATTTCCACTTAGCGCCCGTCTAGGTCCGGTGACTCATCTGTTAGGCAGTCCAGCTGACCGACTGACCCCTATAAGCTATCATTAGCAAACCTGTTCTTTTGTGATGGTCATTGGACCATAATTAATTGGGGAGTTCGCCATGTCTGTTACGAATTATCGCATATCGTATGAATGGAATATTGTTTTAATGATTTAAATGTTGGCTTTGAGCTTAGTGAATGTTGTGACTCATGTCATGTTAGTTTGTCTGTTGGGACACCTTGTGGTGTAGTTGTATTTACTTGTAAAAATGACAAGCGGTCATATGTGTATTTCGTTTGTTGGTTACGTGTTAATTTACTTGTGTTGATTTTTGAAAAGTCCTAATTTTAGGCATTAATGTTTTTGCTACGGCAGTTCTTTGATTCCAATTTCATGCGGAAATTATTTGTTGTTTTATTTAGTGTAGGATGTGTCGGATTAATTTAAGTAGTGTATAGTTTGTTCCCCGCGTCTGTCTAGCTCTAGTCAATGCAGATTCGTCCTCTGAAGGTTTACTGGATGGTGACGAATCTCGCATTTATTTGTACTCATCGTTAAGCATGTAGAACAGCCGCACACGTACACAATGTAATTGAAGTATTTGGGGCATTTGGTCCAATTTATAATCTCTCCTGAGATTACGCCTAGTTATGGCAAGTAATTAATTCAAGTGGGAGTCATTTGGGAGATTTTGTTTGTTTGTTTGTTTTTATTTGTAAATAGTTGATCTGTTATTAAATTCATTTGTTTTAGCCCTGGTATTCACTTCTTCCTGCATGTTATTTTGTTATGTGTTACCCTGCATGTTATAGAAGCGCTTTAACAACAACTTACGAAATGGACTGTTACACCCCCCGAAACTGAGTCTCATAAGCGTCTTTGCAAGGGTTCAGTATATAATAGTTATATGTGATTTGTTGGTGTGAATCGTGATATGTGAATAGGTATGAATGTAGCTATGCCTATTGTGTACTATGTGATCTGTTCATGCGAATCGTGATATGTGAATAGGTGTGAATGTAGCTATGCATATTGTGTACTGTGTGATCTGTTCGTGTGAATCGTGATATGTGAATAGGTGTGAATGTAGCTATGTATATTGTGTACTATGTGATCTGTTCGTGTGAATCGTGATGTGTGAATTGGTGTGAATGTAGCTATGCATTTTGTGTACTATGTGATCTGTTCGTATGAATCGTGATATGTGAATAGGTGTGAATGTAGCTATGTATATTGTGTACTATGGGATCTGTTAGTGTGAATCGTGATGTGTGAATAGGTGTGAATGTGGCTATGTATATTGTGTACTGTGTGATCGGTTCGTGTGTATCGTGATATGAGAATAAGTGTGAATGCAGCTATGTATACCTCAATAGGATCCATATCCAAAGACACAGAATACACGACCGATTGATCACCACGCATGGTCCTGTAATAGACAATGCAACTCTCGAGAGGATGAGGGTGCACTACACGATTTTACACACTCAGTACAGGGAGTTAATTCGCGAACAAGCGTTTCTCCAACTGGCGGCCACAGAACTATACAAAGCACAAGCACATTGATACAACAGTTTGCCAGCAGGCCATGAGCCTCAACAGGCAGTACGCCCAAATTTGGAGCGAACATAAGGAACTCCGGGCTCACTAGGCCATTTTTGAGTACATGGCAGGGCCACCAGCCCAGCCGAGAGAGGACATAAGCGTAGATACGCTAACTCGGCAATTTGCGAGGATGTCCCTCTCGCCATGTACTGCCACACATGGAAAGGAGTTCACCGTGGCCACAGTCCCAAAGACGGCCAGGTTAGACTCCAATACACTGCGGGGACAAAGGTACACCATTACACATCCCTTAGCTCCGGTTCGGAAGGCAACTTTGCCAAACCGGGCAGCAGAACCTAGGCCAACCCCCTCGGAACGGGCGAACGAGAGGGAGTTGAAGCCAGGACCCTCAGACACACATGACATGACAGGGAGACAACGGGACGTAACCACGTCATGGGCTGAGGACGTAGAGCCCGCCCGCCCTACAGCACATTAAACCCACATACACCTACACAAATAGGAAAACACGATGGCAGGAGTCTACCGTGGCCACAGGCCAGAAAGCGGTCAGACTACACGCCACTACATCGCTAGGGCATACACAGGCAATTAAGCGGCTTTTACCGCTAGTCCAAAGGGCAATTTTGCCAGGACGGAAGCGGGCACCGGCATTCGTACCCCAGGTGCGAATGCCTAAGAGGGTGTTGCCTTCAGGCCCTCAGGATGCACAACACACACCCACACAATCTGACCAGGCGCTAACACACGGTACACGGGGTATGAGGAAGGTCCTACTACCTACCCCTCAAGACAGGTCGGTCAAAAATACACACACCCCCGTAAACTCCACTAGGGAAGCGCAGAGCGCAATTAGTCCCTCGAACACGGGCACACTCAGACCAACAGGCAGACATTACGGTGAAAGTAGGCCCAGGCTTACTTTGCTAGAAAAACCGCAGGAAAATGGCAAAGGAGCGCCTCAATGGATTTCAGGGGCCTATGCCCTAGTAACTGGGCGAAAGTATTCACCTTTCCGACCAAGGATGCGCGGACGACTCTCTCTCAATTACTAGTTATACAGTGCGTCCGCCGAAGGCCCTAGCCGTTATCATCAGGTGAGTCAGCAGTGTTCAGAGTTCCTATATTTTGTGACCTACCTTACAGACTTGTACATTTATACTTATAAGATTTATTACATTCCCCTAAAAGGGACTCATAATTTCATATTAACTGACCAATAAATACTTGGTCAGTACACTACACTTGTCTTACTGTTTACACGCCTCTTTACGTCCTAAAGTCCTTCCTGACTCCCGTCACGATTAGACGTGACACATAGTAGCCAAACAGTTGCTAGCTCAGGTATCATTGTATTTCCCGTAGCGGCCCGACTGCCAGAAGCAGCGTGCCGCCACATAGCTGACGCGTGCACGTCGGTTATATAACTATCTCCAATCAGCTGGGAGACTAGCACGTTGACCTGTACACTAAGTTTCATCCCCTGAAATACACCTACGTCTTTTATAGGAGCACCCCCTAGCATCCTAACACTAAACAACACTCTACACTGGTCAGCTTACCCAGCTACGGGATGCTACCCCCTTTTAGGCACCCCTTCTAAATTAACACAATAACACATCCGTTTTAGATCTAACTACCCCCCACTAAGGGATCTAAAACGATATATTATTTACATATTATAATTTTTTCTTGTAATATTCTGTAAATTCTGTGGTTCTTCAATATTATTTTACCAATTAAATAAATTCTGGTCAATATCTCCTTGCCTCCCATTTACATAAATTCTCCCTATTTGATACATTAAATACCTGCCGTTCCCTTCTTTTTTATCTGAATATTTTCTTTTCTTTCTCTTTTTTAGTGCATTTGAAAAAAATAATTCTGAGGTCAAAAATCTAATACTTCATTCTCTTCATCCATAAACTCATTTAAATTTATTTAAACTTCCAAACAAAGTTATATAATTTAATTTTAATTTAATTCCTTCCAACTAATTAAATTCATCCACAAATTAGTATTATCACCAAAAAAAGATTTAAGCATCATCAATGTCAAATGATTATTATCGCCCTATTCTTTTAAATAAATACATATTTAAGTCTCATCTGTGAATTATTATTATCAACGTCTCCTATTAATTTTTATTTAATGCATTAATTATTTAATCACAATAAACAATCAACAAAATATAATTTAATTCTTAATGTTCGGTATTATCACTACCTAATTATTTATAACTTTAAATAGCGTTGTTATTATTTATAAATATTATTAACTTATTCACTTCACACTCTATTATTATTATATTATTATTAACTTATTCACTTCACACTCTATTATTAGTATTATTATTAAATCAATCAAATTATTTAAATAATCCAAGCCTCAATTACTTCTGTTCTCATAATCAGAATTAACGAAAATTATTTATATCCCTTGGAATAATCGAAATATTTCATGTCGAAACATGAACTAATGCCTGGCCTAACAAAAATTTTAGATCGAAAAATAAATTGTCAGACAGCAGTTCCATTTGTCATCCAGACAAATATAATCGAAGATCTAGCTAATATCTAGCTATGGTGAAAAATGTGTGTTGATTTCTGATCGTGACTGTTCAATAATATGGAATTCTCTAATACTACTGGTTAGTGAAGAGTACATGAAATGGTTGTCTTACTTCATTCTTGATGTAGATGACGGGCGTGTCCTGCGGTGTACACTATTCCCACAGTGTCTTCCCATGGCCATCAACCGTATCCAAATACCTCGTTCGTCTCCATGTCCTTCCAGTCCTACAAGTAGTTTTAGCAGCGCATGATGATGTTCGCAGTCATCCGTTCGAAATAACCCCCGTTATCACTAGTACCGTGTAACATGACAAAAAGTTGCTCAGTCATAGACTGGTACAGTACACCTGTAGATTCGAGAATAATCTTATATTCCAATAATGCGGTTTCGTTTGCACGCTAAGATAGGAACACCTATTAGCTGCATAAACGAACAAAATGAAATAAACTTCTCCTGATGAATTCGAAGTGCCTGATGTATAGTCACCACAAGAAATACATAGTTCTGTAGGCTAACTTCTGTGAATGGTTTCGATACTACCATCACCTGACTTTAGAATAAGTGGCCTGATAGTCAGTGAATATTCTAAGTCCAATTCGCTGCCAAAAGTTAAGTTCGTTCACTTGAACAAAAACTAAGTCGTGCTGACCACTGCTACGGCGACTAAGTCCTCCGACCGTCAGAATCTCGGCGTGTATAATGTCACTTTCACGTAGCGTAGATCCGAACATAAGCAAATGCTTTGAAGATATGATGACTCTCTGCTCAGTCTCATGGTCTTTTATAGTTCAGCGAGACATTGTTCGAGAACATTCCATCTCGTATCTCGGCTTCTACTGGACCGATTTTAATGCTTGATAGCTCAAAATCCTCCTCTTGTTGCAGCCAGAAAAGTGTTCTAATTTCCTAGCGTCCATCTCTTCTCCTTGAGGTTATTCTAAACATTATTTCTTATGGCGTATTCAGGCTCTACGTCATGGTCTCGCGTCACTCGCCCCTGCGATGTCTGCTTCCCTCAGCATTCTTGAGTCTCCTCCGCGCGTTATTCAAATCATCCATTCCTTCAACCTCTTCAACTAACAACTCCTATTTCCAAAGTAAGAATGTCAACAATGTCACGGACGTGTGAACGATCCGGGTATATCCACCCCTCACGCCAATAAAAAATGTGACACATCATTTTTTTCCTCATGGTTGTCTGGCTCTTGAATGGTAAATCTTCCAACTTGCCGCGTTGAATTTTCCCACGGTGTTACCAGATTCTTCTTCAACTAATGTATATTTTCCTCAAACTTGTGTTCCTCGTCTGAGTAACAGATATCCTTTCCAAACGTTCTAATGTTTCTTCATCTTCTTGTATCAAGGTAATAGGCATCACCTTAAAAGTCGGCTCAACTGCACGGCTCAACAAGTCGGCTTCTACATTCGCTTTCCCAGGTTTGTGCGCTATCATAATGTTGAATTGTTGGACAAACAAAGCCCAACGTGTAATCCTTTCACTTGCAAAATTCGTCTTCAAAATAAACTCAAGTGCATGATGGTCTGTTCACACAATGACAGAATGTCCTATAAGCATCTTCTTCCAAGTTTCTAGAGCGTGAACAATAGCTTAAGCTTCAAGTTCAGTCAAGTAATAATTTCGCTCTGAAGGTCTTAACTTTCTGCTTATAAAAGATAAATAATGCCTAGTGTGATCTTCGTCTTCTTGTAATAGGATAGATCCTATACCCACATTTGAATCATCTGATTCAATAATAAAATTCTTCTGAAAATCAGAATATTCCATTTTTACACTATTCATCAATAACTCCTTGGCTAGTCTGAAAGATTCCTTGTGCTCTTCACTCCATTTCCATCTGTTCCCTTTCTTCAAAAGATTCTGCAAATACGAACAATGTTGGTGTGGTTATGACAATGTCCAGCGAAAAATTGGCAAGTCCCCAGAAAACTACGGACATGCTTTATCCTCGTGGGTCTTTGAAAGTTGGCAATTGCTTGTATCTTGGCCTCATTTGGACGATACCCCTGTCCATCTAAGATATGCCCTAAGAATTTGATCTCTTCTTTGAAAAACTGGCATTTCTTCAAATTCACCTTGAAATTTGACTTCCTTAAGTATTCGAATAAATTCCTTAAGTGTAACAGATGTTGCTCTTCATCTTCAGACGCTACCAGTATGTCATCAATATAACTTATAACTGAGCTCTTCACTTCTGGACTAAGATTCTTGTCTAATGCCCTAATTAGAACAGATCCGGATGTTTTCATTCCGAATGGTAATCTTTTGAAAACATATGTTTGCTGGTTAAACATGAATCCGGTGAATTACTTCGACTCTTCGCTTAGCTTCACATGATGGTAAGATGATGTAAGATCGATAGTGGAAAACCATCTCTTGCCTTTAAATTTCCTCAACAATTCCTTAATAACCGAAGGTCGGTCATATTCGGGCAAAATTTTGGAATTTGGAGATCTTACGTCTAAACAAATGCGCAGACTCCCATCTGGTTTTGGCACAACAGCTAATGGATTCACATAAGCTGTGGTATATTTCTCTATTATGTCATTTTTTCCAACTGTTCAATTATGACTTTCACCTGCTCTCTATACTTCTCTGCAATAGGGTAAAGTTTACAATGATATGGTGCTTCATCGCTCACTTGGATGTGATATTCAAAATCCTTGATCTTCCCTGGTTTCGCATCAAAAATGTCCTCAAATTCACATAAGATCTTTTTCTATTCAGGTGTTTCCTCTACTTTGACTACTTCTTCTTCTCTCTTCCCCTTCAATATTATGAATAACCTGTGACCATCGGATGTTCCCCTCGGTGAATTTCTCTTCGTCACCTTCCAAATCTTCTTCTTCAGTATGATGAAAACGTATGGTCTCTGACTTCATATCGATTATAGCTTTGTACTTAGTCATAAAATCATTTCCAAGGATCAGATCATGGTTAATGTCCTTCATCACCACGAAAATGTGCTCAAAATAGCATCCTCCCATCTTTAGCTTTAGATATCACTGTACTTTGCATGTAGTCACCTTGTTAGGTATTATTCCTTGTATCTTAATGCATGACACAGGAATTTCCTCCAAACTTTCTGTGATCTTCCATAAATCATTGAGCTTTTCACTAATTACACACAGCATAGCTCCGGTATCTATAAGTGTATGAATTTTCGTATCATAGACTTCACACTTTATAATTGGTAATTTCGATCTTTTCTCGAGTCCAATTCTCTCTTCCTTTACATCTATCAAGTTTCATCTTCTGCTTGCCATTTAACAATCTTTGAAATGTAACTACTTATTGATTTTTCGACGTTTTTTTCATCACCTGTGGACTTCTGCAATCCGGAAGTACTAGGTTTGTTGTGTTGCTCATCTAGGTATTGCTTGCTATCCTGATGCCTTCTTTCAAGATCTTCCCTAGCCTGTTGCTTAAATTCCTCCTTCCCTCGTTGTTCTTCTCTTCTATTTTGTTGTTGATTTCCATACTGTTGCTGTGGCCTATTGTATGGTTTTGATTGAAACCCTGATTTTCTCCACTGATTCCATCTATTTTGGTATTGTTATGGCCTCACATATGGTCTATTTTGATATGGAGTGTCTCGAAATTTGCTCCATTCCTTATTTTCAATCTGACTTTGAGGTTTGTTCCACTGTTGATTTGTTTGGCTGTGACGATCAGTCACTACTGTGTTTATTGTATGGTTTTCGGTTTTATTGTTTCCTCTCAAGTGAAAAAATTGTGCATTGGCATGATCTAATCTTTGTAGCACCTAATCGAACTCCTCCATGTTTCCGATGTTCGCTGCAATCAATGTTCTTTGCACCTCGATTGGAAATTGACGTATGAGCGCAGATATCATTTCAAAATCTGGCATTGTTGGTTCGAGAAATTGTAGTTTGGATAATTGTTGCGAGAAATAAGCCGAGTACTTTGTTGGCTGTGATGTTGAATATCTCTTTGCATACAATTCCGCCCTGATCTGTTGTTGAGTTTCCGGCGACCAAAATTTTCTCATCAGCCCCCTGGAAAATTCGGCAAAATTGTGGAAACTGGATCTAAAAGCCCTGAACCAAACCAGTGCAGGTCCATCTAAAAATCTGCTCACCACTCTTATCTCTCTCTCCATTGACATTTTTGAATCCCGGATGTAATCCCTGACTTCTCTCAAAAATTCGGCCGGTGGGATACTTCCTGTTCCTGAAAATTTTCCTGGTTTATCATCCTTATCCTTATATATAGCGATAGGAATAGAATTTGCCATAATCTTCTGATCCTCCATCCCTTTTGAAATTTCTCTCTTTTTGTTCTGCTCAGAAATCGGTATTTCTTCTACATTTCTTTGCTGTCTTTGAGATTCAAAAAAAGTCATTTTCTCTTCAAATGTTTCCAATGTCTTCTTTAATCCAGAATCATCTGTCTTCTCTGCTATCTCTCCACTGATCTTTTCTATGGTTGTCTCAACAAATTCTTTGGTTACAGGATCGATTCCTTTCTTTCTCAAGTCTTGATACGTGTCCTGAACATCTTTTACTAGTTTTTCAATTATAGTTTCGTGAGTCTTCACCAAATTAGTCACCGTAGACACATCTCTCTGAATTTTTCCTACATCTTCCGATATTACTTTGATATGCGTAGAAAAAGAATTCCTTACTTCCTGAACATCTTCTTTAGCCTCCTCTAGTACTGAACTTCTGACCTCAGTAAGAGCTATCTCCTTTACATTGTTACTAAGTTCCTGGATTAACTTGTCCTCTTTCAGCTGTTCTAGAATAGTCCCCTGGAAATCTGTTTCCACTTTCTGCAACACCTGCCTTGCAGTAATATGACACGCTTCCGTAATCTTAATCTACAAGTTTACTAAGCCACTTTTCTAGAATGTTGATCAAAATCTTTCTTCATGTCTTTCAATTAATCATGCGATTTTTGGATTTTGTCCTCTTTGTTTTCTTCTCACCTAGTTTCTGCGTTCTTGGATTTTTCAAATAATTCGCTAAGTTTTTCCCCATAAATTTTGGACTTTTCCGCGAATTGGTTCCCGAAACTTTCTGATAAGCGATGTTCTAACTATTTAGAATTTAGAATTTAGAATTAGCGTTTCTGAATTTCCAATGATTTTTAAATCCATTATGCGGGAATTTTCAGTCAACCTATCAATAGCTTTAGAATGTTCAGCAACCTTCTCTTCCAAAGTTTCTCTCAAAGATCCTGCACTAACACTTAATTTGTCTTCAAAAGTTTAGAATTTAGAATTTTCGGATAGTTTACTCTCAATATCTGACCTAAGGGAATTAGAACTTTCTAACATTTTTTTAGATAGTTGAGATTCAAATGATTGGTTTAATTTAGATTCTAATGACTGGGAATTTGCATTCATTTTAGATTCTAATGACTGGGAATTTTTATTAATTTTAGATTCTAATGACTGGGAATTTGTATTAATTTTAGGTTCTAATGACTGGGAATTTTTATTCATTTTAGATTCTAATGACTGGGAATTTTCATTCATTTTAGATTGTAATGATTTAGAGTTTTCATTTATCCTACTGTCCAAATATTGCGAGTTTTCTTGCATCTGCTTTTCCAACCTTTTGGAATTTTCTGCCAACTTATTTTCCAATTGAGTAGCTCTCTCGATTCTCTGTTTATTATTTGACTCCAGCCGAGCCAACACCTCCAAAACTTGATCCATAATTTTCCCAATAGAAATACAGGACTGGTATTCCATGGATAGAACGAAGCCTTAATACTAAACATATACTAACCTATAGCATTAGAGAATTCCGAATAAATTGAGATACCCTACGTCGATGCCTAATGGAAAAGAAAAAATCTACTTATTTAAATTGACTTTCAAACAACAACAACAACAAGAGCAAAATTTCAAAATTCAAAAAAAGAAATCCTCCATCTGGATACGATGAATGTGCTATTTCACCTAACCAAAACAAACTCCCAATTCTAACATCTATTTCAAAAAAAAAACTCCCTTTACAGTATTACTGTACTCCCTTACGAATCAAAGTCGTTGCAACAAAACAAAATCAAAATATTTATTTCAAAATGCAAATTTGACTATGTCCTCGAACATGGACTCAACAATCTCCCTTAATTCAAAATTATCTAGATTTTTGTCAATTGTCGAAACAAGTGGCAAAATTCACAAGTCTACTCGAATGCCTTTTTGAAAACAAGTCCGAAAGACCCATTCGGTATCCCCTTAGTACGGGCGCCAAACTTCCCTCCTCTACCTTATGTGCCCGGTTGGACCGAGATCCAACGACCACATTTTGTAAAATACCGAAATCAGATCAGCACGAGAAAAAATAAATCTCAGGGTCTATCTAGGTGAATACTTGGGTCGAATCTGGCATCCCTGATCTCGGTAAATCACAAGTAAGGTAAGGTGAGTTTTTTTTGAACTAGCACATTCCTTAAAATTCTCAATTTATTTATAAATAAAATATATGATTCAACTGGTAAAAACCCTCAACAAAGATAAAACACATCACACATAAGAAATCAACGGTCCCAATAATATTATTAGAATTGTCGTAGATGTGATAATCAGAAAAAAATTAAATGTCCATTCTGATATCCACAAAAAATTTCAAAATTAAAAAAAAAAATACACTCGGTAATCACTGTTCATTTAAGAGTTCTTAGTGATCCCTACTATTTACACGTTCGTAGTTCACTTTACAAAGATTGCAATTTGATTTTATCAAATATTTGTAGCAAAAGTTTCTCAAAATAAATAGTCACTTGATTCATTTGGTGTTATTTCATAATTAAACTTTTTTGGAAAATTATCATATCACTGATTCGTTGTTTCATAACAATATCAATACTCCACTGACATAAAGTCGAATGTTAATAATTGTTCATAAAGATTTTCAAATTAAAAAAAAAACAAATTTGGTCAAAAACTTTCCCAAATATTTTGCAAATTCAACTTTCTTCTTTTATCACTTTCATTTGTTTAAATGTCATTAACGATTCTAAATTATTCTCATATGTTATTAACATTACACAAAAATTGTTGTAAACAATGTTGTTATTTCTATCCACCATCAGCGGATTAAATCATCTAACTCTTCACCAAATTTTTATGTTAACAAAATTTTCTATCACCAAACTTTTCGTATAATCTCAAAAAAAATCTAAAAAAAATTATTATTATTATTAATTAATTAATTTCAAACTTTCCCTTCACTTTATTTATAACAAGTCTTCTCAACCTCTCACATGATGAATATTTTATTTGCTCATTTCCAATGTTATTAGGCCTATTATTGTTATTCAAAAATAAAAATCATTAATTATTTATTTTAATTCATTTGCACTTTTCATCTTATTTTTTTTTCTCCTCGGTCAGGTTCAACAAATCCAAATTCAAGATCTTCAATTATTTATTCAGGCATTCCATTTGAATTTTGAGTTGATCCAGAAAAAAAAAAATATTATTTGGATTAACAGAATAGTGCAATCTGACAAGAATATGGGGCGGTCTACTTCGCCTAAACCTTCTCTTACAAATATAGCCCACAGGCTCCTTCCAACATCCGCACATCCTTCTGTGCCCACAACTACGGGAATAAACCCCACTTTTGGATGACCCCCGTTATCACTAGTACCGTGTAACATGACAAAAAGTTGCTCAGTCATAGACTGGTACAGTACACCTGTAGATTCGAGAATAAATCTTATATTCCAATAATGCGGTTTCGTTTGCACGCTAAGATAGGAACACCTATTAGCTGCAAAAAAGAACAAAATGAAATAAACTTCTCCTGATGAATTCGAAGTGCCTGATGTATAGACACCACAAGAAATACATAGTTCTGTAGGCTAACTTCTGTGAATGGTTTCGATACTACCATCACCTGACTTTAGAATAAGTGGCCTGATAGTCAGTGAATATTCTAAGTCCAATTCGCTGCCAAAAGTTAAGTTCGTTCACTTGAACAAAAACTAAGTCGTGCTGACCACTGGTACGGCGACTAAGTCCTCCGACCGTCAGAATCTCGGCGTGTATATTGTCACTTTCACGTAGCGTAGATCCGAACATAAGCAAATGCTTTGAAGATATGATGACTCTCTGCTCACACTCGTGGTCTTTTATAGTTCAGCGAGACATTGTTCGAGATCATTCCATCTCGTATCTCGGCTTCTACTGGACCGATTTTAATGCTTGATAGCTCAAAATCCTCCTCTTGTTATAGCCAGAAAAGTGTTCTAATTTTCTAGCGTCCATCTCGTCTCCTTGAGGTAATTATAAAAAATTATTTCTTATGACGTATTCAGGCTCTACGTCATTGTCTCGCGTCACTCGCCCCTGTGATGTCTGCTTCCCTCACCTTTCTTGAGTCTCCTCCGTGCGTTATTCATATCATCCATTCCTTCAACCTCTTCAACTAACTACTCATATTTCCAAAGTAAGAATGTCAACAATGTCACGGACGTGTGAACGATCCGGGTATAATACATAATAAATTGGGATGGTTTATCGCGATCAT
Source organism: Meconema thalassinum (assembly GCA_946902985.2). Taxonomy (NCBI): domain Eukaryota; kingdom Metazoa; phylum Arthropoda; class Insecta; order Orthoptera; family Tettigoniidae; genus Meconema; species Meconema thalassinum. The sequence continues at coordinate 795,595,048 of OX336389.2, forward strand.
ATTCAGTCATGTATTTATTATTTGCCACTCCCACACGATGTGAAACTTGAAACATACCACCTCGAATGCCACGCTCTACAAAAAGCAGTTGATCGTAGTTTGTTAGGTAATCGAGCTGAATGCCTGTATAAAGCAGCTTAGCATCCCAGGCAAGCGAAGGAAGAGAAATTAAATGAGCTGGATTGAGTTTGTGTGTTCGCATAGTTGCCGTGCGAAATGTTTCGACAATGTCTGCAAGGAGAAGCACGTCTTGTTTCATGTACAGATCGCTGTATTCCCCCAAGGTTTTAACACCGAAATTATTCCATACTTTCTATGAAAGTTCATAGTCCTCATAGCTAATATTTTACCCTTTTAATTTGTTAAAGAACTTTTGTTTTGAAGGCAGACTCGTTTCTTCATATTTACTCCTCGAATCGATGTAGGCCTATTCATAGGGAAAAACATCCTTTCTCCTCATTAAAGCAGCATTGCCTTCTCCAAAGTGTTTGATAGTTTCAGGAAAGTGTTGTAAGTTCTCGGCTAGTTTTTCCGGACTGCAATTCAATAACCGAATTGAGTCTATAAATTGAATTCGCTCACTTTCATCTTGAAGATATTTTGTGACGGAAATGTACTTTTCACTAGTGTTAGGAGTAACTGTTACTCTCCCCTGTGTTGAACCTAGTTCTTTTATAATAAACTTCATAACATAATTTTGTAAATTATGTATAAACACGGGTAAGAACGTGATTTTTTTACATTTAAAATTGCAATTGTTATGTGCAGAGCAGTGGCGTAGCCAAGAGGGGGGTTACTGGGCGTTAGAACCCCCCCCCCCTTCATTGGAAAATCGGCATGGTTGTGATTTGTGTCTGGGACACGTCTTAATGACAACGTATAACCACCATATATCTACACAGTCGCGAAGCTTGGCTCATCTTTTCTACCGGTGCGCGTCGCGCTTCAGCAATGCTCTTACGCACCCAGCAATCAGCAATCGTGTGCCGACTGCGCTGTGTAGGTGAATGTTATTTTTGTTGGATTTACTGTATGTTAGCATTGTGAAACAGTTATATATTTAATCATGTGTTTTACAAGAGGAGATGTGCAGAGCAATCAACAGATCAAATATTAAAAGCCATATCTCAGTGTTGATAAGGAGCGACTTCGGTGGCGTAGTTGCTAGCATTCTGAACTGCTGTGCCCAAGATCGCGGTTTCAAACACGGCCGAAGTCGTCGGATTTTTAAGAGCATTAATATCCTTCAGTATGCCTTCATTCGGAGGGGAAGTAAAGCCGGCGGTCCCATGTCATAGATTTATGCATGTAAGAGATCCTTCCAATAACTAAACTTGTGTGAAGCTAAATTTCTGGGTTATATTTCGTTGAAACTCTCTATCAAAGTTCCAACGTTCACCACTAGGTGTTAGTGGCATCTGGTACCGAAAGTTGGAACTACATGAAATTGAATGGAACTTGTTGCTCACCCCATGGGTGTCCTCTTGAAGCAGCTACAGCCTCTGGCAAGTCGAACATGTCCTCGGACAGTCCCGGCACTAAAAGCCATACGCTAAATAAAATAAAGTGTTGCTAAGTAACCTATAGGATCGCTTTTCAGTCGGTCAACGCTAGTGTACGGTACCCAATTGTTAGGCGGGGAGTGACAATTTATCTCCTAGTGCCTGAAATAAAAATGCACGAATTGTTTACACACTTATTAAAACATTTGTCGAATAAAGGGAGGGGGCGGTGTTGTGTGAGAAACGTTTTATTAAGTGTAGGCTATACATAATTATTGTATTATGAATTAGATAGGGAAAATAGTTGTTACTCCTCGCCCAATCTAATTGGATGTATTCGTGTTGACCAACTGGGAAGTCATTCTATCAATATAGACTGTTCAAATAACAAGAAGACACCCGAGTTTCCATAGGACCCTGAAAGGTAAGACTTGAGCTATGGATTTTAGGCTAGTATTATAAAGCTTTTCAAACCAACAACGGAACTAGGTCTTTAACTGGCTGTAAGTCAATAATAATGTTTTGGTTTTATGTCCCTTTTAACTAAGCTTACTGCGGCTTTTAGAGATGCCGGGCTGCCGGAATTTAGTCCCGAAGGGGATCTTTAACGTGCCAGTAAATCTACAGACATGGCTCCCTTGCATTTACGCACCCTCAAATGCCAGCTGACTGCGCCAGGATTAGATCTTGCAACCTCGGGCGCAGCAGGCGAGAACGTTACCGCTGAGCCACGCAGCCATTCGGTTGTAAATCAGAAGCATGTCTCGGTAGGATATCTATGCATGGCTTCGTAGTCGGTAGCATGCTGAACTGCTGTGCCAAAGATCGCGGGTTCAAACCCGGCCGAAGTCGTCGGATTTTTAAGAACGTTAAAATCCTTCAGTAGCCTATGCCTTCCTTTGGAGGGGAAGTGAAGACGGCGGGCCCATGTAATAGATTTATGGCATGTAAAAGAACCTGTCACTACAATGGTAGTGTGTACCCAAAATTTGTAGGTTATTTGGTTAGAAACGATCTATCAAGTTCCAACGTTCGCCACTGAGTCTCAGTGACAGTGGCGTCTGGTAGCCAAAGTTGGAACTAATTGAAATTGGGGAGCCTACGGGCGTTCAATTGAAATACCCTGCTACGGCCATTGGCTGTAATTCAAATATAAATAATATCATTGCACTTTTAAAATTAAGAAAATTAAACGTAAATGATGTCATCTCAAATACGTGCCTATATTTTAATTTTCAGGTGTAGAAAATGGCTTTCAAATAGTCAAAGAGTTGATTTAATGTAGACTATTTTGTACAATAATATAAACGTTTTCTCGAATCGTTTTGAAGTAAGCCAATTTATGTCGTCAGGATAATGCTCACAAACCTAGATGTGGTACACTCTTTGTTAATTCTCTTATGAAATACCTGGTCTCCCACATGACTGCTGTTAAGGTACGGTACACAATATTTTTATTGCTGAAATTATTTGTAAAATTGACATTGTATTACATTCTCAAATTCAGGAATGAAAGTTTTCAAAATTACAGAAAAAATACGAAGTACTTACAATTGAGCAATTTAAGACCTTAAGATCTTTTATACATTTCGTTTCACAAATCACACGGATATTTTTTAAATTAATTCTAATGTTACTCAATTTTACGGAATAACTAGCTTTTGATGTGGTTAAAAATTTGATATAACATAGCTATTTACAATTATACCCATACTAGTAACCCACCCCGGCTTCGCCTGGTATCCTTAACGGTTTATCCAGAGTAAGCTTGAAAGGCGTACGGACGGAAGGACCCAAACGCAATACAGAAAAGCCGAGGTGAACAGCGAAACTCCAAACACATATACTCTTCTCTGAAGTCTTAACTCGACACGACTCGAAAGTTGACGCTGGCCGAAGCTGGGGTGATAGACTCGCTCCCTACCTCGTAAACTCGCCTAGAAGCTAGTAATTTATATTTCCACTGGAGATTGTTGGCAGAAATGGAAACGTAAAATCACTTATAGAGTGTGATGTATTAAAGATAGAGATATGCGGTCGCGGACCTTTTTGTAGAACTTTTCATGCTGGCCAATTCTTACACTCATAGTAGGCCTATATAGATATTTTTAATGTTTTATCCAAAGTAAGCTGAAATGGCGCACGGACGGCAGGTTTTTCTTCGACTCGATTCACTGAAATCGTTACTGCTCGGCTGTCTGTGGTCACAAATGAATGTTTTTCTACAGAAACCTGCCTCGAGAAATCCTTAACAGAATGGTGAAAACCGCATCAAAATCCATCCAGTGGTTCTCGAGATTACACGTTACATCCAAGAATCGGGGACTCTGTTTTATACTACAGTATGTCGAGATGCCCGCGACTATCATTGAAACAAATACATGAATTTATAACTAGTATGGGCTATTAATTCAACGTAAGACACTTTAAATACTTCACACAACTGTACCTAGGGATACTTGTAGAGGACTGAACTAATAAAAACAGCATTTTTTTATGTTCCCATGAATTAAAAGTGTACAGTATATCAACATTGTGATTTGATATGACTTATGTTTTCAATGGAAATAATCACTCAGGTGAGTTAAAATTCATAAAACCCCTACAAAAGTGAAATCATCAGTCGTGCGAATAACGCGCTCAAGGCAGTTGCCAGCTTGCTGGCCACCGCGAGCGATAGTGTCGCTCCATCTACCAAAACGATGCGAGCTTCGAGACTGTGTATTTTAGACTGTGGTAATATAACTCTAGCCTCCCAGGTTTGCCAATCTAACATTTCCCCCGCGAAATATAGCTTATTTCAAACTGAGGCTAGCGCGAAATAATTTTGAATCCCACACGGTGGGACAATATTAGCTGCTTTTCTTTTCTTGGCGGGAGATAAGTTATATGTAAATTAATCTAGTTTTTGTTAAAAATAACGCGTTTTAATAAGGACTTAGAAAATTCTATGGGTACATTGACACTATTTTGGGATCGTTATTAACTTCTTGAGCATGAGAACGCCGTCAGCAGAGTTGCTTCATATAACGTTAATACAGTATACAGTATGTCCAACAATTTCACGAAGTACGGTTATCTCCCGGTTACGAATGAGTGAAATTTGTCGCATGTGTAGTGTAAGCAACTGAACCTTTTTTCCGGCTGCAAATAGCATTTGTAAGGTAAAAAGGACTTAGTAGGTGACAAAAATCTTCGAAAATGATATTTTAGGTTTTCAGGGCTAATTGCAACATAAAGCACAGGATCTTAAAAAAAACTAAATAAACATAAAAATGAGTAGCCAATTGTGTGACTCATAAATCAACATGATTCACCGTGGGAGTACGTGCCTACTTTTGCTGAGACTTCTGTAAATGTTTTCTCTTGTTGAGAGATACGCAGTCTTCATACTGGTAGCACAGATAGATTCGAGTTTATTTTATTCCTGTCAGGGGAACAGGAATGTTCTAGATTTACCATTTCAGTCAAAAATTACCTTCATTTTTTACAGAACTGCTTTTGTTGTTGTTGTTGTCTTTTGTGCATATTGTATTACTCGAAAACTTATGGAGCAAAATACATGAAACTGTTCTTGTGTAATAATATCTCATTGAGAAATGGAAATAATTGTAGATTTGTTGTTAATTCATTTGAGGGACTTGAGACATCTTGGTCATCAGCCCCGTATAGTTGGGTGTGTGTTGAAGTTGTATTAGTGCTATGATTGTATTAATGTGTGTAAATATATGAGGGACAGGGATGGGGTAGACAATCCGGGACTTGAATTAAGGCACAATCCCGGCAATTTCCTGTAGGGAGTGTGGAAAAAAGGGAAAAACACACTCAGGATAAACGCTGTCAGCACCATGATTCGAACCTACGATATCCGTACTTACTGCAGCTGCCCTCGTAGCCAAGGTGCACGTTTGACGAGCGCGGCTACGCCGCGAGACGAAATGCTTGTAGAATTTTGCGAGTATCTATAACCCCCCATCGGCCGATCCTGGCTACGCTACTGGTGCAGAGCCACAGTTTTCTCCGGTGATATGACAATGGTCTCTCACTTTGTAATTATTTTCATGTCGACATTCTTTTCCACACATATTACAAGTCTTAGCCGCTTGGAATTCACGTTCTTGCTCCTCTGTCAAGTTCAAAGGTAATTTTCTTCAAACACAAAACCTAATGTGCGAATCAAGCTTGTTAAATGATTAATAAACTCCTTGACTGCATTAGGTCCAGGTCTATGTAAACCGAATTGTTTGGCTTCGATTGAGAAATCTGCTTTCAAATATACACTCTAACCCATGGGTTCATGTTCCTGATATAAGATATTCCAACACGCTTCGTCTCTAGGCTGGCAAGATTGAACAGGATTCAAGAGGCATTCAAACTCGTCATAAGCCACGAAAGGAACTTGAAGCTTATGGTGTACATCTCTAAAACACAATATGAAACTGCCATCGGGTAATTTTACACGAGAAATTTGTTGGTCAAGACCATATATTTTATGTTCTTCGAGTTTCTCGGCAGCATTTCCCCCGTGCTGGTCGTCCAAATGAAAAATGGAGCGCATGCATATAGCCGAGACATTATTATATTCCTTTAGTTGACTTCGGACTAAGCGGATGAAGTTCTTTATGTAAACATAATGCCGTAACCTCTTTTAGTTGGTAATGTACAACAGTATGGTGTGGTCTGCTAACACTTTATCAACAACCTTCAACTGCATAACTTTGTTGTTAGAATCTAAGCAGAAAACGTTTACGGAAATATTATTCTTCTTTTCAAACTTTTTAATAGAATGAATAGCCATGGGGAATGTAATATCTAAAAAGTCATATTTATCGTTCACCTCTGTAACTGTTAAAGCGATCAGCGTCCTTTTCAACAAATTTTGACAGCATTGCATAGAAGAAACACCTGAAATCATTATTTTTAACGTTTATACATGCTTTCTTAGCGATAATTTCTTCAGAGAGACGTAGGCATGTACTTCCTCTCAGTGGGTTATACTCGTTTATTCTAACCCGCAACCATCTACACCCAACAGAGAATAACCACTGCCTTTCATTTCAGATTCATGTAATTCTGAGATTAATTTCTTAAACTGTTTGCTAACAAATTCATTTAAATCCGTTCCCTAAAAAACAGCCTCATTCTTTGTTTTAAATCTCGATCACATACCTCCTCGTGCACGTTGATAAACAAACATTCGAGCATAAGATTCATCATTACGGAATCATGCAAATTGAGTTATTTTCTTTGTGAGAATAATGACTCGCTCATTCGCTTCCTCGATATATGCGTCTGCGTCATCGCACGTTTCACATCGAATAAAATAAGTAAGCATTCGGTTTGCAAATGCCAATTCATAGTCCACAAATCCCTCATCATCAGGAACTGTCGACAGAAGAGAACTATTTGTAGGCTCGCACCTTCTTCGCTTGATAGGTAATTCATAACCACAAGACTCCTCGTGGCGTTGTCCGTTGTATGATTTTGAAAATAATTTTGTCGAATTTTTACACTGATAAAAGGTTCCGTATGAATGTATGTGGCGTTTCCTACTTGATTCTCGAGTTAAAGCTACTCCACATTTTTCACACATTGAGGATGATACGTTAGACATAATGCAAAAAAATCTCTCTATATATAACAAGCAACTACAAACCGCCTGTTCTGTATAAATATTTACTTTCAATTTTTTGTTACTTGCACAGCAAAACTTAAGACAAAATGACCACATAGCAGCGCATATAAGACAGCTTGTTCCATATAAAAATTAACTTTCGACTTTTTTGTTACTTGTGCACCAATACTTAAGACAAAATGAAAACATAGCCGCGAGTACAAGACAGCTTGATTTGTATAAATATTACCTTTCGAATTTTTTTACTTGTACACCAAAACTTAGTACAAAATTAACACATAGAAGCAAGTACAAGACAGCTTGATCTGTATAACTTTCGAATTTTTTAACTTTCACACGAAAACTTAAGAGAAAATTACTGCATTGCAGCGAGTACAAGACCACTTGTTCTGTATACATATTAGCTTTAAACTTTTTGTTACTTCCACACCAAAACTAAGACAAAGTACGCACATAGCAGTGAGTGCACGGCCGCTTGTTATATATAAATACTAACTTTCGACTTTTTGTTATTTGTACACCAAAACTGAAGACAAAATAACTGTATAGCAGCAAGTCAAAGACAGCTTGTTCTGTATGAATATTAACTTTCAACTTTTGGATGTTTTGACATCACTGCACGTAGAAAACTATAAAGACAAAGACATATCTGTAACTCGCATCTTGGCTTAATTCCACTAAATATATCCGTTCAAACTGGTAAATTGTACTTTCTATACAGTTTATTAACATTGATCGCTTTCCGCAAAAGCACAAGTCCCTATGATAGCATTGATCGCTTGCTGCAAAAACACAAGTCCCTATAACATTGGACGCTTGTAACAAAAGCACAAGTCCCTATAGAGCTTATAAAAGCCACACTGCCAAAAGCATGCCTGTAACTCGCATCTTGGCTTAATTCCACTAAATCAATCCGTTTAAACTGCCAAATTGTGCTTTCTATACGTTTCTATACAACTCCCAAGCATGCTTACATAGAGCCACAAACATATTTCCATGTGAATTAGCACTTGAAAAATGAAAATCCACAGCCTGCTTCCAGTCTCCGACCGGGTCAGGAATGGAATGAATGAAGCCCTGAATTAGCCCTTGCATATCATTAATAAAAGAATGAACTTAGTTTATTAGCATTGATCGCATGCCTCCAAAAACACAAGTCCCTATGACAGCATTGATCGCTTGCTGCAAAAACGCATGTCCCTATGATAGCATTGATTGCTTGACTCCAAAATCACAAGTTCCTATGATAGCATTGATTGCTTGCTCCAAAGAACAAAAGTCCCTATAACATTGGACACTATGATAGCAAAAATTACAAGGCCCTAAGAGAGAGGAACTACAAAGCAACAACAATCGAACCCGAGGCATCTCAACCAAGCGGCGCAGTCGCAATCTGCAAAATATATTGCCAGCATGCCCCAAAATGTACAAGGCACCACGTTCCAGCCCTCACGCTAACGGAAACAAGAATCGTACCCGGGACCTTGTCAAAAATGTAACGCTCAGAATGTACAAAAACCCAGAAAATAAGCTCGAAAAAACACATATTGGCACTTTTTGCACTGCACAGTAGTGATGGCACAAAACCCGGAACCTGCACACTTGCAAAGTAGCCAAAAGTGCTTTTTACCAAACATTTTATGCTCAGAATGTATAAGAACTGCACAGTAGCCTTGGCCCAGAACCCGGGACCTTACCCATCTGCACAATAGCCAAAAATGCTTTTTTCGCAAAAGTTTTACGCTCAGAATGTACAAAAATGGCCCAGAACCCGGGACCTTTCCAATATGCATAGTTGCCAACCTGTCAAAAGTGAATTTTTTCAAAAATTTCACGCTCAGAATATACCTATAAAATATCCCAGAAAAATAGGCACGAAAAACTGCATTTTGGCATTTTCTGCACTGCACAGTAGCCACCTGCCAGAAGCGGTGTTTTGTTACTACTATGGTGAAAGTGAAGGAGACCTAATCCTTGGGGAAAACATCTCAAATACCAAGACTTGTTGCTCTTCGGGGTAATACATATCTGACTTTCTTCTAATCAGTTGTTGCTCTCTCGGGGAATAAATATCCGACATTACTTTCAATCACTCCGTCACATCAGGTGGATTAGTTAGCGTGCTAGCTTTGGCCCGGTGGGACCCGGGTTCGATTCCTGGATGAACCAGCAAGGATTTTAATCTATTGTGGTTAATTCTGCTGGCCCGGGGACTGAGTGTATGTGGTGTCTTAATCATCTTTCATAAGTCCAATCGCCCACGGGTGTCAACTTGAACGACCTGTACTCGGCCTCCCAGGTGTCCACATGACATTATGAATACTATTATTATCATTATTATAGAATTTTGAACCCTCCACCATATCTGTCTCGTTCAGGCCAGCTATTCGGCTCACTTGTAGATTAAATGCTCGAAGCAGTTGACCTGCAGAGCTATGTGCTCGTAAGGTACGCAATATGTTGGTAATATTATTTACATATTGATCGGCTGGCATAGCAATTTCGTTGCCTTACCTGGATAGGGCTTTCATCTGTATATCTCCACACTAACTTGGTCAAATTCTAGTGTTGCACTTTATGTCCTAGTTCTTATATCTGATTTCTGTAATTCTTTTCAGTGACGGAGACAATACCACCATTAACTCCTTACGTTTGGTGTCATGCATCGTCAGTCACATTGTCCTCCCTGGAGAGGTGGCGTGGGGGACTTCGTGACCCCCCCCCCCCCCTCCCCCACCCCCCTTTCCACGCAAATATTTCTACAAAATCGAGCTGTAAGATCTACCGTGTTTCTGAATGAATTTATATAGCCTGCTAAGGACTAGTATTTCAGTACTTGACTCTACCGTCATTGAGCAACATTGTATGCTTCTATTGGTATTCCTGATGTCACTACAATAATGCCGACAACTATAAGTTTTGTTATTCTTGTATGTTTCTTCTTTCTTGTGAGTTCTGTGGCGGTAGTCAGTCTGTTTACTTTTCTAAAGTTCGTCACAAGTAACCTCTCGTAGTTGTGTATCAAAAGACAAGCTTCCAGAATTACTAATATTCGTACAGAAGCTGCTAAAAAAGAAAAGGAAGGACAAACATACGGTTCTGGTGACTTTTAGGTAATGGATCAGGAAGATAACGTCACTTGAACTTTGCTTTAATTTTCCCGCCAAATGTAATTTTATATTTAAATCCTATTTTTCTCCCATAATATTCTGCCAAATGTAACAAAATTTGTATGGTATATGTATCACAGCTATATTAGGAAACCAGCGTATGGAATTCTTGATTGCAGAATTTTTCCCAGTAGTTGGGATTTAAAATTCCAAAATTTTAGAACTTAAATATTACACAATTTTAGTACGGTAATGCCCGGGAATGTTCTCCGCAGCGCCTACATGCGTCTGCGAGAGCTAGCTACAGCAGTTACGTTGGTAGCACGACTGCCGCTTGCATCATCTCTACTTAGTAGCCTATAAAACAAAGTCCACGATTTGTGTTTGTTACGGGTAAACTCGAGAACCACTTGATTGATTTTGATGCGGTTTCCACCATTCTGTAAAGGATATCTCGAGGATTATTTCTGTATAAAATAATTTATTTATGATCAAAGGAAGCCGAGCAGTAACGATTTCAGTGGAAAAGTCGAAAAAAAAAATGGCGTCCGAGCGCTTTGTAAGCTTACGCTGGGCAAACCGTTAACAAATCTCAATACTATGAGTGTGAGAATTGTTCAGCATGAAATGTTCTACAAAAAAGTCCGCGAGAGCATATGTATATCATCAATTCATCGCCCACTATAAGTGGTTTTACGTTTTAATTTCTTCCAAACATGTCCATTCAACTACTGAGGCGACAGAGTACGAGCTAGCTAAGGGCGAGTCTATCATCTCTGTTACAGCCTAGCTAGCAGGCGAACCTATTGCCCCAGATAGAAGCCAGCAGCAAACCGTCCAGTCGTGTTGATTTTATACTTCTGAGAAGGGTGGTTGTGTTTGGAGTTTCCCTGGAAGTGTAACTCGGGTTTTCTTCATTTTGCCTGTGAAACACAGTCAAATTAAGATTGGACGGAAAGGGGATTTGAGTTTCATTCACCTCGCCATTCCCTGGAAGTGCAACTCTCATTTCGCCTGTGAATTTTTCGTTCCGCAAAATTCACAGTCAATTTAGATTGGACGGAAGGAGGGTTATATTATATTAAACAAGAAGTTCCGTGAAGAACTATACAGCCTACTTTTCATGCCAATGATTATTCTACAGTATATGAACCTATCTAGAATAATGACGAAATTAAGTTGGTAATATCGAAATATCTAATTAGTTCAAAATATACCTGGTATAATGTAGCCTAATAGAGCACTAAAGTTGGCAGCCCTGGCGACTGAATATATTCTTAGTTCAATCTCTTAAGGTACAGAATACAAAATTTGGTTGAAGTCCAATGGACGTTACATGCAGTTAGACACTGGATCTATCAGCACGCGTAAAAGCATGTTGCCAACAATACCATGCGTGTGCTGGTCAGAAATAATCTGAAATATTATGATATCTTGTTGTGCCAATTTTGGATGAAATCCATTTGTTAGTATAGAAGTTACATGTATTTTAAAATTGGACATATCAGCAGGCATAGAATCATGTTGGCAGCACTGCCTTGTATTAATTACTCCAAATTAATCTAGAATGTCAGGTGCTATACGTGTGCAAAGTATAGAGCTGTTGGCTTGCATACTTTCTGGTATATTGATGAAAATGAAAATCCACAGCCTGCTTCCAGTCTCCGACCGGGTCAGGAATGGAATGAATGAAGCCCCCATCTAGCGGCGAGGATATGAACTGTGCCGGCTGCCGAGGCCTGACGCACTCCTCTGGGGCAATGATTAAAGGTATATTGATGTTAGTGTAAAATAAATATAGGCAGCATTTATTAACAGTTGGCAGCCCTGATTGCTCTTAACAATACTTATAGTCATATCTGTTATGGTACACATTTGGTTGAGATCCAACTGATAGTATAGAAGTTATGTGTATTTAAAAATTGGTCGTATCAGCAGGCTTATAATCATGTTGGTAGAACTGATGTATATAAGTTACTCGAAATTAATCTAAAATGTCAGAATATACGTGTGCATAGTTTAAAGCTGTTGGCTTGCATACTTTCTGATATATTGGTATTTGGATAAGAAAATAAAGAGAGCAATTATTAACAGTTGGCAGCCCTGGTGGCTCTTAAGAATACGCTCAGTCATATCTGTTTATGTACAGATATTACATACAAAATTTGGTTGAAATCCAATTGATAGTGTAGAAGTTACATGCATTTAAACATTGGACTTATCAGAAGGCTTAAAATTATTTGGGCAACACTGTCATGGTTAGCCTCCTGGAAATTAAACTGAAAGAGTATTATCTACATGTGTGCCAATTTTGGAATAGCTCCCATGCATACCTTGCAAGATATCCAACATGGAGCTCAAATTTCTAGTGCGTTTTTTCAGCAGTTGGTAGCACTGACATCATTTTCAAATATGGACGTGAGATATTCCGGTGCACATCTTTACTCATACTAAATTTGGTTTCGATTGCTGCAGCCGTTTAGGAGTTGATAGGGGGACACACACACACACAGCCAGACAGACCGACAGACAGAAGGACAGGCAGACAGACAGACAGACACACATTTTCCCGGATCGATCTCATAAGTCTACTTTTTCCTCATTTTTGCAAAATGTGAAAAGTAGGCTAATTATACTGATTGGCGTATAATCTCTACTTAGTATAAATCAAAGTCCCCGATTCTTGGATGTTACGGGTAAACTCGAGAACCACTGGATGGATTTTCATGCGGTTTTCACCATTCTGTAAAGGATATCTCGAGGATGATCTCTGTATAAAATAATTTATTTATGATCAAAGGAAGCCGAGCAGTAACGATTTCAGTGGAAAAGTAAAAAAACTGTCGTCCGAGCGCTTTGTAAGCTTACGCTGGGCAAACCGTTAAATATATCTAAATACTATGAGTGTAAGAATTGTTCAGCATGAAAAGTTCTACAAAAAAGTCCGCGAGAGCATATGTCTATCTTCAATACATCGCTCACTATGAGTGTTTTTACATTTTAATTTCTTCCAACCATGTCCATTCAAATACTGAGGCAACAGTTTACGAGCTATCTTAGGGCGAATCTATCATCCCTGTTACAGCCTAGCTAGCGGGCGAACCTATTTCCCCAGATACAGCCAGCAGCAAACCGTTCAGTCGTGTTGAGTTAAGACTTCTGAGAAGGGTGGTTGTGTTTTGAGTTTCCCTGGAAGTGCAACTCGGGTTTTCTTCATTTCGCCTGTGAATTTTTTTATTTCCGCAAAATTCACAGTCAAGTTAAGATTGGATGGAAACGGGATTTGTGTTTCATGCACGTCGCCATTCTTAAATTACGTCTGACAAGAATTTGTTGCACATGCGTCTCCATTATAATATAACTAATAGTCCAGTCAGTGATTTTAACCCATCATGCCGAGACGTAAAACAGATATTGGTCGTTGTTCATTGACACTGGAAAAAAAAAAGCGCTTATCACACAATGCATTCTCCCGGGCGAAGCCAGGTCGGGTTGCTAGTAACAAATAAACAGTAAACTTTTTACTCACCACAGCCATTCATAACAGATGCTGGAACCATTCGTAGTACATCACTCTTTTTCCGTAATCAGTTTGTTTTAATTAATGAACCACAATAACATTATAAGGGGACAACTGAAGCTTGTCTCTTACAGCTTTATGAGCTGTCGCCTTAGAGATTCCTGTTTGTTGAGCTAATTTTCGTGTTGATTTACTTGGACTAAGCGGCATTATATCGGAGATTTCATCAAGTTTTTCGTCTGTTGAAAGCGTAGGCCTGCCTGTTCCCGGTACATCGTGAACTGAGCCAGTCACACGAAATTTACTTAACAAATCCCGAACAGTATCACGGTTTGGACACTTTGAATTAGGAATCCGCGCCTGAAATCTTAATTTTACATTTACTGTAAACCGATCGCATTCGCGAAAAACGTATTCCACCACAAGAACTCTCTCTTCAGTAGTAAACATTACCGCCTGTATACTGTTTACTCTTCCAATAATCTATCTGAACGCTCGCTTACTGTAATACACACTGAAGACATGCAGACTCGCTGGCTTGTCGCAATTCACACTGACAGCCCACACGGGAGAGTCCCGCTTTGAAGGACACCGTGCAGTGCAGCCAACTCAACTCATGACTCAACCACTCACAGCTGCACGTACCCACTGCAGAGAACATTCTCGGGCGCCCTTTATCTCATTATATAAATTATTTACAGAAAAATCGATACGTAGGCCTAGTGCTTTTTAAAGAAGTATTATCTACCTAATTCCAAATTTCCTATAACATGTCATTTAAAATCTATGAAAAATGGAATTAAACATAAAAAAACAAAAACAATGGAAAAACTATTAATTGTGTATGAAACAAATGTTTGTGATATCTCTACTTTTATTTGGGTGACATTCCCACAAAGTTTCGTGAAAATAGTAACCTGTTACGCGTGTCCGATGCAGCTATTGAGGGCCGGATGATGTGATCTCACTCTTTCTCTACTGAAGCGAAGAGGCTATGGTATTGTTGTGAATGTAGAGGGGGAAGCCTGAGACAGCTTGGCGGACTTCTGCAAGCATATAAAGGGTCTTGACCCAAGCAAAAATATTGGCCAACACTACCCTGAAATGTCCTTAGGATTGCATGGAAGTACAGAAATAAGCTATATCATGATATAACAATGTCATAGGATTTACGTTTCTATTAACTACTGCGACTTTTACAGACACCGGGGTGCCGGAATTTTGCCTCAAAGGGGATCTATAACGTGCCAGTAAATCTACTGACACGGCTCTCTTGCTTTTCCGCACTCTCAAATGCCGGCTGACTCCGCCAGAATTCGATCCTGCAAACTTGGGGACAACAGGCGATATCGTTACTGCTGAGCCACGCAGCCAGTCAAGAAATAGATGGAGTGGTAAGCAATACATAAATATATTTCTTATGCAAATTCTAACGTCACCACTACTAGTGGGAAATGAACCTTGACCCTTTGGAGTGGAGGTCAAGCGTTTCACCCACTAGGCTACCGCAGTTCATGCAATGCTTGTAGTGTGGAACAGATGAAAAACACCGAATAAGATAATAGTAAAGTTAGCACCCCCGTTCTATCGCACTCAATATCTTGTACTAAACTGGCATAACGAGCAGGAGTGTATTACTCTGGGTGACGGTTTGATTGAAACACAACACATTCAAGTTTCTGAGAGATGACCTTTCATATTGTATGAATTTCAATCATCATGAGATGCTATGAAGAGGAACCCTACTACTTAACACGTTTAATAAGGCTTGTGCTGTTCTGGTGCTTGTAATTGTGTGGACATTTATATTGAGGCTATATACTGAGGATATAAGCAGGTGCGGTGGTATAATGGTATCATCTTAGCATCTTCCATCAGTTGAAATGAGGAACTCATAGAATGCTATTTCAAGGATGGCCTACAATGAGATCCAAATAATATACATATCTCCTCAATATTGGATAATTAGCAGCACTGGGAGACGTAGCAATGCACTGAGTATTCGTAGTTGGTGTGGGAGAAGTATGGCCATGGACCAGCTAGTAATTCTTAACTGTGCCATACAGGAAGGAAAGAGATAAAATGATATTGACATTGAGTCTTCCAAGAGAAAGCCTCCGTGGCTTAGGCGACAGCACGCCGGCCTCTCACCGCTGGGTCCGTGGTTCAAATCCCGGTCATTCCATGTGAGATCTGTGATGGACAAACCGGAGGCAGACAGGTTTTTCTCCGGGTACTCCGGTTTTCCCTGTCAACATTTCATTCCAGCAACACTCTCCACTATCATTTCATTTCATCTGTCATTCATTTAATCATTGCCCCAGAGGAGTGCGTCAGGCCTCGGCAGCCGGCACAGTTCATATCCTCGCCGCTAGATGGGGGCTTCATTCATTCCATTCCTGACCCGGTCGGAGACTGGAAGCAGGCTGTGGATTTTCATTTCATTGAGTCTTCCAAGGTACCGGTTGTAAGAATAAATACATTCCTCAGCCAATATTAGATAAAGGGGAGCGAGAGCTCTGACCTACTTTACGCTACCTCCTGCTGAACGCGACACGACGGGACGGGGGGATCTCCTTTCAGCGTGAGGTCTTTCATCCACCGTCATGAATTTTAAAAGGGACCTTCCAAAAGGAACACATAGACGCTAATGAAGATGTATTATTTAGGTTCTTTTGTTGTGTTGTTGAAATCCCTGGAGGAAATGGGTCAATGTCAACATTGCGAACACAGAGGACGTTGCATGAATACACGTAATTTACATAGCGGAAAATGCCCGCTGAGTCACATTATGAGTTCAGGGTCATGATAGAGCTCACTTACGTACTATACTGACTTTAAGTAGCCCATTATATACAAAGGTCAAAACAACACACCTATTTCATTTCCTCTCCACAATCCCCAAACATAAATCTCGATTTTACATTTATTCGATGCTACGACCATCACAGCCATCCACACCATTTATTAATAATTTTGTATGGTGGCCTTTGTTGCTATGGTTTACGTGTACTTCTGCTTGGAGTGAGTGTGGAGAAAAATCGGTAGAACTGCACTCGGGATGGTTACAAGCCACGCCAGAATTCAAACTCTCAATGGTACTGCTTTCAAGCTACGGCACATAGCCTATAAGCCTACCACCGGTCTCTGCCTGGTAAAGAAAAACACAGTCGACTTTATGAGATTTGCTTCTCTCTACCGGTGAAGGTCACGTATGGCAGAGCTGTTGTCCACTGAAGGAAAGAGAACGAGAAAATGTGAACCAGTGTGGAGACAAGAGTTGCTAATCTACACTGCAAATTGTCAATGTCTGTTTCTGAAAAGAATGAGGAACTTCCCATATCATTCATCGTCATTGAGCCTCTCCTGGACTTTAAGAATTGAAATCCCTACAGTGTGTAAGCCTACCAGGATATCATTCATTCCTTGTCAGAGAATGAGTTAACTGCGATGCTATAGTCAGGTAAAAAGGAAGCGTATCAAAAATATTCACAGTAACATGTATTTAAAAGTTTAAGTGAAGGGGACATATCTGGTGCCACCGTTACCCCACTTCCTCACTCCGTGAGCATATCTTCGGAGCTGAACTATATGAGACTATCATGCACCTGCGAGAGTTTGAGGCAAACATTCACCCACTTCCCACTAACAAGATATTGGATCCAAAGGGTATACATGATGCAGTAGTGTCTCCTTCCATCTTATCTCCCTCTTGCTGTTTTAGATAAGCAGCTGTTTCCTCTGAAGCTAGGAACTCCTCCATTAACAGCTATATCCTACGAAACCTTCACAGGGAGAAGTTGAGTCATCTACTAAACAATATCAATCTATATAAACAAGTTTACCATGTGTTTTCTAGTTCCATCTGGTGGTCCATACACTGACTCTTAGCGATTTCCCTTACTCTGAAACTTATTCAGCGATGCCTCATAGACCGTGCATGTCTGAGGAATGAGAGCAGAAGCTTTTAATGTGCATTTAAATTAGAGATGAGCATGACGGTCCACTGGCTGGCCTGAGCGGGATGTGTCGAACTGCGCAGATGGGTTTATATCCTGAAAGTCCAATCAGCCTTTGCTAGTGGATTTGGACCGGGTGAGTTAGCCGTGGTCGTTACGGCATGACTAATGGCAGTCGCTCACATCCGGGAGGCGAGGAGGTTCGAATCCCCCCGCCTGCAACCTTGAAGATGGTCTTCTGTGGTTTCCCTTCTTCCTTCCAGGCAAATGCCGGGGTTGGTCCCTAACTATAGGCCACAGCCGCTACCTTCCAACTCCTCGTCCTTCCCTTCCAACTTTCCTCCCCAACGGTACTTGTAGCTCACCCATTGGGTGTCCGTCTCGAAGCAGATACAAAACACTGGCGAGCCGAACATGTCCTCGGACACTCCCGGCACTAAAAGCCATACGCTAAAAAAATAAAAATAAAAATAAAAGTGGATTTGGGAAGTGAGTGGGGGTACGCTACCTCTCCTCCAATGTTGGTTGGTCGTTTAGTTGATGGACAGCAGGTGGCCAAATGCGTCTTATAGGTCCAAGCAGAAGTACACATAAACCA
Source organism: Meconema thalassinum (assembly GCA_946902985.2). Taxonomy (NCBI): domain Eukaryota; kingdom Metazoa; phylum Arthropoda; class Insecta; order Orthoptera; family Tettigoniidae; genus Meconema; species Meconema thalassinum. The sequence goes on from OX336389.2 coordinate 795,613,372, forward strand.
TAGAAACAAAGACCACCAGACAAAATTAAAAACTAAGTGTCGAGTCCCGGCACAATTCTTGGTATCTAATGGTGTATAGATCAGAGACAAAATCCTGAACAAAATTCAGCAATCCAGCTTGCCTAAGGGCACAGCAATTGTAAGGGCCATTGAACCCAGTTATGTTTAATATGAACACCACGTGATGTAGTAGCTAGCATTGTTGGTAACACCCCGAAGGCCCAGGTTTGTTTTCCGTCCCTGCCAAGAAATTTGATTCTGGATATACGGTAAGTACTGGAACGGTATCGTTGGCGTGCAAGTCACCCAAAGATGTAAATTTCCGAGACTTGCACTAAGCCAGTGCGCTACACAGTATATTATTAATGTTACCAATTAGTTAATTTAGTTTAGGATGAATTACAACGCACATAATATGCTAAGTAAATGATTAGTGCATTGATTTGTTTACAGCTGCATTCCCTTCTTTTACGAACCCATTGCATCTTTTACAAATGGGCAAAGAAGTACAATACTCTAATCCAGGTTAATAAGAGCAAACAATGGCGAATGAAGGAAATAATTAGGAAAGAACTAAATAGTAATAGTGGTGTAAATACTTTCCGGCGATTTGTATCATTCCGTACAAAAGTGTTTCTTCTAAACCTTATGCTAATACCAATACTTTTTTCTTGGTTTAATGCAAACTTGTATTTCAAACAAGGTTTTGTGTTATGAACATGTAGGCTCTATTCATTTAAATGTATGGGTGTTCCTTATGAAGCAGTATAATTGAATGTTAATGTGATAAATGTTGAGAGTTGTTCCTTATATGAGATTCATCGTTTACTGAGTATTGTTGTAATTCCTCTATTGTATCACAAGTATTCTTTTCTAACTTTAGAAAAGTACGTCTATCCAACATCTTAAGTGTACGGAATCGTAGATCTTGTGCCTTAGTAGAGAAAGCCTCTTATGTCAGACAGCATACCTTCTGAATTTCGTCATTGTATCTTAGTTGATAGTAACAAATAGAGGATTATAGATATTTTAGCCTGCTTTCAATTATGAAGAAATATGCTTAAGTGATCACCCTTTGTTCGTGTGTGTGTGTGTGTGTGTTTCCCGCTAATTAAACATAAACGACCGAAGCGATTTCAATGAAACTCGCTAAGTGCATGCTACTACACCGTCCGACCTCGAAGATGCCTTTCAAATTTTAAAACATTTAACCAATCCTACATGGCAGCCGGGCGATATATTTCACTGGAATTCTATATCTCCGCAACAGTAACAGATATCACCCTGAACTTTGTACGGTGATAAACAGTATTACTCGACGTTTATCTATGTAACTTTCATAAACCAGTTTTGTACAAAACGGACATGGCGGCCAACAGAAGATGAAACATTTAAAGAGACTTTCCACGCGATTTGTCCATCCGAGCGCAGAGGAACTTGGCACGGCAAATGTTCATACACATTGTAATTTCTTGACATTTTATTTAGTTCAATTGTTTACGTATCCTCAAGATAGTGGCTGTGCAAAATTTTAAAATTACGTTTTTATTTCTTGTTTCCTAATCATGTGACCGAAGTGAAAGTTGAATAATGATCATACGCAATAATCTTCATCTAATTGGTACATACGACTAGGGCCTACATAAATAACATATATCCAACATGGCAACCATGCGAAATATTTAGACGGTTCTCAATATCTACTAATCTATCACAGCATTCAAACTGGAATTTTGTATGTTGATAGAGGCTGTTAACATACGTTCACCTGTGTATCATTCAGTAACCTGGTGAGCAGAAAATGAACATGGAGGCGACGCGCCATTTTAATCTTTAAATGGATTTTTCTCACGACTTAGTTATCAGAGCGCTGTGGAACTTGGCATGATATATCTTCATACAAGCCTTAATATACAGGTATTGACGTCAAATTTAATGGGATTTTATGAGAACATTAAAATGGCGGCTGTGCAATTTTTAAAATCTGGATTTCATTTCTCGTGTCCTAAGTAAGACCAGTAGGATGTCTGAAAATAGGATATTAAGTTCTTCATGGAACAACTTATTTTCTTATATTTTGAAGATGGTGGTTGCGTGCTATATGCAGTGTAATAGTCTTATGACTAACTAGGTGTCATTACCCGTCGTTGACGGGTACATAGAGTAAAGGAAGTGGCGGCAAATTCTAGGTCACATACCTATCACCGAAGAAAACAAACAGAGATCCTATGACAGAAAAATGGAGGACATTCTTGTCCTCTAAATAGCTAATAGTGGAGTCAATTACACTCGCTCGATGTTCCATGGTGTGATAAATACTTAATAACATCGGAATTTACAGCAAAAAAACATTATTAGCACATCCCTTGTTGAGAAAAACGCAGAGAAGTTAGGGTGACTGCAATTAAGATAAAGGAGCTGCGAAAAAAATCTATCATCCATACCTCTGACCGTAGACAATGTTAAAAATATGTTATTTATTTTACGTCTCTTTAACTCCTGAGGAATTAAGAGAAGCTGAGGTACGAAATTTTTCCCATAAGGGGATCATTAACATGAATCCTACTGACACGGCTCCCTCGCATTTGCGCACCTCAAATGCAAACGTACTGCCCCAGGCTTTGATCCTGCAACCTCAGACACAGCAGGTGAGAACGTTACTCTTGCACCACGCAGTTATTCTATAGACAGTTGTAGCTTGGATAAGGGTTATAGACGTATATCACCCTATGGTATATCACTTCTTAAATGTATGCTTGAGACACAGGCATTTCAGCACAAGTTCCTTCTTGCCTCATCGCAGAAGCAGTGAATGATTTGCAGCGCATTGCACAAAATCATGACTGAGTCCACAGCTGCATGACAAGAGGTAGATCGGAATTGTGCAGTTGTACTACCGGTGAAAATGTCAAGTCTCCTCTTGAACCACTCACCCCCTTTGCATTACTTGAATAATTTGTAGGCTAGTTTTTTATGGATGTCTTCTACTTACATACGAATGTTCATGCAATTGCTTGACGGCTGAAAATGACTCATTGCTTGCGTGATGAGACGAGAAAATAATTATGATGGCACGCGTGTGTCATATATAATATATATAAACTAGCAGTAGTGACCGGCTTCACCCGGTGGATAGATATGTTTTATGGATGATGATGAATACTACTACAGAACAGGCACATGATACTTAAACTAACAGATAAAAATATTTTAAAAATATAACGTTTTGTGGTGGTGGTGGTGGTAGTGGGGGTGATAAGTAGTACAGTATAATGGACGTAAAATTCAGGTTATTTTCCCGTACTGATAATAATAATGAATAGGGAAACGGCTATTTACTAACTACAGTACTGACACATGTAATTTACAAACGAATTGAAAAAATTGATTAGAAGGAGGAGTAAGTGAAATAAAAGACACTGCCCAGGGCCTATATCTAATTGGCTGTTAGGAAAGTAGAGACCAAGAGTGTCGTCTTTTGTCGCATAGCACCGTAGGAAAATAATCAGAGCACTTTGGAAAATTTCGGCTGTTCCGAGCTTCTGAGGTAGCAATAGTGTAATTTATCGCCACATAGCGCAGAAGGATAAGGATTGGAATAAGAGACAGTAAATTTGAAAGCACCAACGCTAATTGTAGCTGATAACCTCAATGTACTGCACCAAAACTATCGTACTTATCCCGAGGCATAATATTTTCATGACGATAACTGTTTTCAGGGGCCTAAGAAATCTTCCTGCACCAATTACTCCCCGTGACTGAAATTTATAAGAAGCACAAGATGTAACTATTGTTGGAATTCTGCACCAGAACACTGGTAGGGGTGACGTGATATAGCTCGCATTGCCAGCCAACAATAGACTTATTAAAATATTCTTAGTTGCACTACTACGGACATGAATGGTACTAGGGCCTTGAAACGTGGTTTTCAAGCTCCTTTTGTCTGTATTCTAAATGTAGGGAATGGAGAGGGCGGTCCAAAATATATAGTAGACAGTGTTACCAGCAGGGTTTCAAATGGTAAGTATGTACAATTGGGTGCATCTAGGTGATATGGTGTAGATTTGTGTTAAAGGGCCTAAATGAAGGGAATAGAGTAGACTGTTCTAAATTTCAAGTAGGCAGTGTTACTCATCGGGTTCCAAAGGGTAAGAATGTAATATTTGGTTCAAATCGGTGAAACGGTGTAGATTATGTGCGAAAGGGCCGAAATGCAGGGAATGGAATGGTGTGTCCGAAATTTAAAGTGGACAGGTTTATCCGCAGGGTTCCAAAGGGTAAGTATACAAATTTTGGTTCAGATCGGTGAAACGATGTAGATTTGTGCCAAAGGGCCTAAATGCAGTGGTCTGTCCACAATTTCATGTCGACAGTGTTACTCATCGGGTTCCAAAGGGTAAGAATGTAATATTTGGTTCAAATCGGTGAAACGGTGTAGATTATGTGCGAAAGGGCCGAAATGCAGGGAATGAAATAGTGTGTCTGAAATTTAAAGTGGACAGGTTTATCCGCAGGGTTCTAAAGGGTAAGTATACAAATTTTGGTTCAGATTGGTGAAACGGTGTAGATTTGTATAAATAACAGACAGACAAACAAACAAACATTGAGCTTTATATATATATATATATATATATATATATATATATATATATATATATATATATATATAGGCCTATTACAAGTAATATACCTTAGGGCGGTGTGTTCAACATACGGCCCGCGGGCTGGAGGCACATAATGTGGCCCCATGCCTGAGTTTTTATGATGCACTTAAGCTTGAATGTATGTTTTTCGTATATACCGAAAAATCTTGTTCATAAGCATGTCATTGTAATTTATGGAGAAAGGAGATAAAATGATAAGAGAAATCTTGGAATTATTCGTAGTTCTTTTTCTTGAAGCGATGTATCATTTTGTGGGCTGTAGGAAAGTTCTAAGATTATTCCCACCTTAAAAGTGGGTAAGGATTAGCCTTTCTCCAGTCGTTTCTTGGATTTAACGCTCAGGCTTGCACGGAAATTGAAAGACCTGCTGCATTCCACGGGGGATTACATAGATGGAGTTATCTTGGGACATCCACAGGAAATAGCCAGCTCACACTGGGGAAGTGATTTGGGAGATTCATTGGGTTTACTGCTAACGTTAATAAGAAATATTGATATTTAAAGTCGTTTGAATAAAAATGTATTTGTGAATGAGAATGTCCCTCTCCAAACGTAGAATAGTGGACAGTAAGTAGGTGATGTGTTTTTATAGAAAAAATTGACTGATGACTACTGCGTTCACAACAGTTGTAAAGTAATGTGTCTCATAATTACGGATATTTCAGTTTGAAAAGAATATAACACTAGGCGACATTATGATTCCAAGCACAGATTTGTGTATAATAAATACGATACACCTTGTCAGGACGTATCTAAACCTAGCTAGCACAGAAATTTGTTTCAGGCGAGTTTGAATATACGTAGACAGTCAGGAATGCAAGACCAGATAATACGGAGGAGAGGAGATAACGATGGGGTAAACCCGTGTAAGGAACATTCCTTACGGTCCAGTATGAAAAGAGAACAGAAACAGGAGCTGCAATAGATTGAATACTACATTGCGCAAATAATCAGCTAAGTTATTTAATCCGCTTCCAAATTAAGAGCTTCAACCTGACCATTTAATGAGCATTACGGATTATCAGACCAAGCAAGTAAACTAGAAGGTCATTAGACACTAATATATCTCAACACAAATCTCATAAAACTAGCAAATCCTGGCAAGTTGCACAAGTTCACAATAAACTTCTGTAACGAAAATTGTAATATTGTGTATATTGTAAATATCTTCACCCACATACTCGTTGATTTAAAACCCTGAGTTTAAGGGATCTGAATATGATCGCTTAAAGTTCGAAAAAGTAAACCAAGTGAATTTATCAATGCCATACATTCTTTCGCGTTTAGGGAATAACACCCATTACAAACGGGTACTAACGTGTTGACTGACTGTAAATCATTTAAATTATGTAAGTAAATAAGTAAATAAACAAATAAATACCCCACCTCTCGCATGATTTTTGCAATTGCAAACAAACCTCTTGTGTTTCTTCGCTCTCAAGTATCCCTGGCGTAGTCCACGCCGGCTCGCACATCATACTCGTACTTCACCTGCTCTTGAGATCAATGGAAGCTGGATTACGCTTCACAGTACAAACGCATACACTTACTTTTCCAGGACTGTTTACATCACGGCCACTTGCAGGTGATGTGTAATGGTGCCAAGTCATTAAGTGTGCTCTGAATGCACTCAACTTTGAGCAGTCTAAAAATACCTTACTGTCCTCAACGTCAAACATTCCCCTGAGTTTGGCTTGCTCTACTATTTACTTTATTAAGATAATTTATTATTATCAATTTATTATTATCAATATTCCATTGTCTCAGTGACCATCCTATTGTATTCTATAATTTTAGATTATATTCCGAACCTTTTTCAAAGGGTCAAATAAAACGTGTGGACGTAATTCATTGCCGTAGTATTCACTGAAGTCAATTGGACGATTATACTGTGCCAGTTAACAACCGGTACGCTATGGCAAGCCACTTGGCACGATGAGTCACCATACACATATGCGAAAATTGAGAATAATGCGAGCGTTAGATGGAGCTCGGGTTCGTCCTGAGCATATAATCGAGATAAAGGAACATTGTCCTCAATTTCCACGCGAGACGAGAGAAAGACGTTAATTGAATAACATGTCAGAACATAGATTTTGTTAAAAAAGTATAGCTGAACATTTATTTCCCCAGATATCGTAGCAATTTAGTCAATAAACCCTTCTACGACTTGTAGGGAAATAAATCGAAATTAAAATACACTCCTGTGGAGAGAAAACATCCTATGAGTTAACCCCTGCAGTCGACCTATTCTAGTCGGTTCGATATCCAGATAAAATAATAAATCTTTGAAATCAAATGGATATTTCGAAATAAACAAGTCACGCTGAACGCGGAAAAGCCACGGTTCAAATTAACTTGTTACCTTAATCCCATAATTAAAGCATGATCCGCTGCATCACGTGAGATCTCCTCACTTATATGACATCACGAAGATGACGTATTTCTCAACATAAATAATTAAGTAATAACGCTTCGAATATATATATGAACATGCCCTACTAAAATAATCTTGACTAGCTACAAATATTAAAAGAATTGTTGTAAAATTAAATATATTTTTTCTATCACTGGATTAAATATTATATTTACATCGGATTCTACGATTTTTCCTCAATCTGGAAATATTATTATGTCTCAACAGAGTATATCTGTTAATTCACCTGTTAACTCATTATCAACCATATGACAACATTCACTCACATCAAGTTGAATAGGAATCAGTATAATGAAACTGGTTGCATGGCTTTCGTCTACTCAGGTTTGATGGCTTTATGTTTCAGGTATAATCCTGTCTGTCGTAACACATTACTGGTCTCACATATTAACAAGATGGCTTTAACATCAATTCATAAATAAACAATAAGAACAATTCAGCTTAGACTGTCATCTCATCCACAGATAGTTAATTCCTAGTGTGGAAAATAATTAACAAATAGCTTCAAATAGCTTGGACGGAATTGTGCTTGCGGATTTACAACTCACTGTAATTTATTGTTAGTATTAATGACTAACATCATTTATGCTCACTGGTGAACCATCGCACACACGTTGCGAAAACATATTCTCGAAAACTAACTACCTCATTATACAACACACTTCAACTCAATACGGGGATCAGCGACTATTACACTCTTTCCAAGACTCAAGACAAAAATACGATTCTTGGTGTCTTTTACAATTAATCTTCAAGAATTCTCATACCAGTGCGAGCTTATCAAATTCCTATTTTCATCAACATGTTATTATTATTATTATTATTATACAGTGTGCAACAATTCTTCCTGATCCTGCACAATTACCTCCGTTCATTTTAACCATATGATTTGTTATAAGAAAATAACAATTTATTTTTTATAAACAAATAATCATTTAATTATTTAACCCATGTCGAATAAAATTTAGAACAGGCTGTTTTTTTTCAACAATTGTTGAAATACGACAAGCGGTCGTTAAATATAAATGAATTAATAATCTCAAAATTGAAAATGTGCCATCAAATAACATAAGAAAATAGCTCATTCAAACAATCAATCAAACGAAGCCCAGACTTAAGAGTCTGCGTAAACATGTAAATGCAACACTCCTGCATTGCCTATTATTCTCCTACCAACATCCTTACGGCGAAAATATACTGTCCTCGCGAAGAATTACGTGACGTTCCAGATATAACACGTATCGAAAATAGTGGTTACGAAGATAATGCGACAAATCAGAACTACACTGTCTACATGAACTGTTCCTAAATACTCTTGTACTTCATAATGCAAGTATTGTGTCAGACCTTCAATTTGTCTGCTGCGGTAGGAGTCTCACGTGGCCAATGGTCCCTTAGTGAACCACGAAGTGTCACCCTCTTCCTCCGTTGTTTACTCCAACAAACTCCGGCTGGCTGGTTTGATTCTGTTTCCATTTCCAGTCCCATCATCCTGGATGATGATTCCTTGTTGCATTGTCCATGGTCTTCTATTAATAGCTGGGCAAAACAGATCCCCTCTGACGGTTGTCAGGGTTAGGTTGAGGGGTTTACTGTTGCTAAGTTCATCCTCATGTCCGCCTATCCACGTCCTATTTACTTTTCCATGGTAAATCTCATGTTACCAGTTGCTGTAATAATTATTTATTGTAGATTTTTGTATATCGTTGCGGTGTTGATAATAAGCAAGCCTCCGTAGTGGCTAGTGATTGGTTACAAAGAAGATCAATAATATAGAACTTATAGTTGTCAATATGTCGAAATTGCTATTATCGTTGTATCGTTGCGACGATGATTAAATTCAAATACTTGTAAAACTCGAAGTATGGCCTTTCCAACTCGTAGACTGTACATATATGAAGATATTGTACTTACACCAAGTTTTCGACTGAAGATAACTGCGTCAACGTTTGGAACCTCGTGTAACATGTACCGATCGAGCATTATCTTACCTCGTACAGCGTGAGTAATATTGTTATCGCCTCAGAGGCGATGCTATGGGGGATTTTACCTTGTTTCGACCTCGGCTTATATACGATTCATGTGCATTGACTTCGCGGGGTCTACCCACATAGATGCAAGGGCTCCATCTAATTTGTTGAATATCTTCTGATCGGCTTGAGCAATTAATGTTAAACTCACAATAGGCATTCCTTATCATAATTACCTTGGTTTGCCGTACTCAAAAATTCCATACATTTATTCCTCTTGTTGTAATTCACAAATTTCTATCCTGTCCTCTCAGTGATAGTTTTAAAATTCCCACGTAGTGTCCACGACAAAATACAGTACATGTTTCCAAAATATATTACTGCCAGGTACAATACATTTTAGAGTAGCCTACTCATTTGAAGTATACTTACGAACGTTCGATCACACAGAAGTAATCCAAGAATCTGCCGAAACTCTTTCGAATGTCTTCTAAAATACAGAACTGTAAATGCCGACATCGGCCCTGCTCTCCACTAGGCGTGAGACATCTCTGGAACTCCTTTGTAGGCTGCAACATTGAAAGACACCAGGAGCTAGTATTCTTTCCTCATTCACGTGTACACACATAGCGTAAAGTGATATGTCATTGAAGCGAATACTCACACACGACACGTGCAATCACATAATTTGAATGCAAGCTCATGGCGCATTGTTTCAATAAATTAATAAATATATAAATATATGTTTTAAGGGTGAATGGATTGGCTTCTCGTTATTGTTTTGTGTACCGATTACAATGAAACTTGTTTTATGCTAGAAAATATGTCTCTTCATGTCCTTCCATTTGATCGTAGGCAAACCAGTGACCCAGAACCTTAGGTGGAGCAAATATTATTTTGATATGTGCGTTTTACATCCTTCAATGCACTCCTCTAATTCTATTGAAATTTCATGTGTAAGATTCATGTAATTGGTTGTGATATTTAAGCTCTACTGTACAATTTTGTACATAATTCTTACAGTCACAAAATTGTTTGTATGTTATCTAAAAATATAAAGTGTACACATTAAGGACAAAATGTGACCTATTATTCGAGAATGTATCTAAACATCTTGTAGTTTTCAATGCTACAATGCAGAAAATTAGTTTAATTGTCTTCAAGAACAGGTACACTCTGTAAATCCCAAGTAAGTTCTGGAGCTCATGTTTAAGTCGATGTGAATATTCTTTACTTTCTGCTTTCCCCACACTCCTGGACAATCCCTGAAAATATTAGGAGATAAAAAGAGCAATGATAAGCTGTTTACAGTTTTGATCATAATTGTACAACATATGATATTTAATTTTTACAAATTATGCTTTACACAGATTCAACCCTTAATAAAATAAAATTGAAATGCTTTTATACCTGAAGATTCCATTATGTACTTGAGTTAATCTTTTCTTTTAAGATGTCAAGAGATTTAAGAATATTTTCATCCTCCAAAATATCAATACTTTGTCTAAAATTTGGACCTAATTATTTTTCTCTGAAAATAATTGTTCGTCATCAGAAATTACATTATGCTTACAGGCCAATTTCTAACTAAGTAGAGGAAGTCATCGAATTGCTTTAACTATTAGTTTACGATTGTCACACACACCAATGTATCAGCTTATCAGTTATTATTGTTAGATAAATGACCACTCAATCATAAGGTATTGTACTTTTCTTGGCTGTTTTAATAGCATATGGCTCTCAGGGCCGAATACACCAACAATCGTTAAAATGGCTAAGGGAATGTTTCCTATGTAGGTTGTCAATGTGGAGACGTATCCTGTAGGTCTGCGTCAACACAGCCCTTCCAGACAGCTTCTGCAAGGCATCGTGAAGTTTCATCACGTTGTCCTCTTGGTTCTTGTGAGATATAATTCACAGATACCAATTACCGGTGGGATTGATGACTATAGGTGACAACTCCATGGTTTTGCGTTGCAGTATAGTGGAACCACGTTGAAAGAACTCTGTTAGAGTGTACGCCCTCCCTATGGATGACTTCTTACACTGACAATCACGCTTGATTTGAAATAATAATATGCGTACAATCAAACAGTGTTAAGATACATTGAAGCACAATGACAGACTGATCAGGTCACAAAAGTAGCGCGACGTCATCCTGGAATACTGAAATATCGCATGTGACTAGAATGTACTGACAATAAAGCGTTTACGTGGTCGTCGCGGATATTTGAATGGGACAAGTTAATATGTATTTTAGAATATACTGTAAAGAAAGACGTATGGCGCGATTTGAGAAGCATTGGCGTCTCAGAAAACACGTCTACTAAGTAAGAACTTGTAATTTTAGCTCATTTTATTCACATAAAATACAGGCCCGAGAGACCAAATTTTGTCCACGTATCTGTTGGTCTGTCAGTGTGTGAGGGTCCTCCGTAGAGCTTCCTTTTAAGGAGTGAATTTAATAAAACTTGGTAAAGATTCGCTCTTACCCAACCAAACCCCTTCCGCATGATTAGTATTTAGGTAAGTGTCACCAATCTAACATGGTGGCGATACGAAATATTTTATCAGTATTTATTGTAATATCTGGGACTATATTCCAGTAATCAACTTAAATTTACGATGAGGTATGATGAGCATGTAACTCTTTAATTTCAGCCATTCAAATAGTTAAGACCCGGATAACACAGGATCTATCATATCCTAATTCTTATATACAAGTTATTGACCCAAAAATCACCTCTGCACATATCCCATGAATGTAAGCTGCTCTCATCTTTCCATAGTAAAACAAGATGTTCGGCAAAGAACATATAGCCTACTTTCTCCTAAATATATGGGTATACTTCAGACCCTTTGCCCTTATCAAGGGGTAGACTGTAATTGAATGTTCGTTGTAGTAGCTGGTACTACAACCTAGTGGTGAATTAATATATCTTGTACACCTCTGAGTGTTGAATGGGCAGGCAGTTTATTGCAACCAGGAGGGATGTGATCCAGCTGGCAGTGCTTAAAAGTAATCGGAGCGCGGTCACGGATAGAAGTTGAACTATAACGAAATTGTCTCTTCAGGAGTCCAAGGATTCGAAGAACGAAATGTTAGGAACAATCACCCACGTAACCCTCAAGATGACAGCGCCGTACAAAGACACTGAGAAGGCAGTGGATGACAATGGGTACGCTATCTTGTTTTCCTATTATCCCTTTTGTTTCATCTTCTGTTTATATGAGAAACTGAGGCTGTGATTAGTAACAAACCAGAGTATACATTAGCCTCTCCTTTGAGCTAAATAACATTTTATTCAGTATCTGTGGAGAGAGCTCGTCCACATCATTTGTAAGAAAATTCAAGTAAAAAGAAAAGTTAACATTAGTATGTTTCGAACCCCAGTCAATCTCGTGAGAGACTAATGCTCTAGTCCAGAGCCTAACATGTCCATAACACCTCAGTGTTATTAACTGACTTAGATACAACGTGTTAGCAAATAATGTCATGAAATAAACGATTTCTTCACTACGGTATATCTTCATTATACATCATTTCATATGAAGTTTATATTTTTTCTATCAGTAGGCTATATCGCATGCAACATACTCAAACTACTGAAATATAGGATAGGCACATGAGGTCAACTGCCACCTTGTCATGTGACTGAGACGACTCAGCTATTTTAAATAACTGATAATGTGTAATATTAGAATATAAAATTATAATAAACAACGGTTCTTTAAACCACCCTCGGCTTGATAATCACAATTGGTGAGTACGAAGATATAAATTATAATGCTTGCATAACTCACACGGCCACCATCATTAAATGGTACGACTGATTACATTGTAATTTTGGCAGAAGACGCGTGCCATATAACGGTATGTTTTAACTAGATTTGGTAAAGATCCGATGATTAGTTTGGTCATTATTTAATTTTAAGTTTTGACCATTTGAGTGGCCGCCATTAGGTTTTGGTAAAGGTGGCGGCAATATAAAACACGACACTGTGGTGCTCTTTACTAGTGCCACCTCTGTAACAAATTTCGTTCAATTTTGTTTCGTCGTGTATCAATTAAAAGAAGGGGGAGGGGGCTGACATACACACACTCACACACAGACAGACACACCATTTTTGGCCCTGTGTAGATTTCATACATCTACTTTCATTTTTTGGAAAAATCGAAAGTAGGCTAAATACGCGTTCTGGATCCTCCCTTGCTATTCCCCTGCACCATACGTCCTGCTTTAACGAATCATTTGTGCTCACGGGTTCAAGACTGTGGAATTTTCTACCAGTCAATGTCAGGAAAGTGACCTCACTCAAGAAATTCAAAACAGTATGACACGACGACCTGATCAGTATTACTGACTGACTTGTGTGGATGAGTGTAAATGTGTGATTTTAATTGAAACAATTATAAATGTAAATTTGTGTTTTGTTTATGAAAACTGTCATGTAAAAGGTTATAATGTTTTTTCAAGTTAAAGCAATAGCTCATTTTATGGTTAAGTCTAAGAGAGGGCCGATAGCCCTAACTTTGCCATTCAAAATAAATAAATAAATAATAATAATAATAAAGTTAAGCACCATAATAGAAAAGAGTAAAGCAAGTTCTCGGTTGTGTGACAAGCACGCATCTAAGATGGCGGCCGTGTAATTTTTCTAAATTCATTGGTTCTTTCTTGGGACCTATACCATCTATAAGTCTTAAATGTTGTACCATGATAGATCCTAATAGAAGAAGACGGCTGATATGGATTTTCACACCACGACAAGAACGACACTATTACAGCTATACGCCTGAAATTTCTTGCCATGATAGAGGAGTATTAAACAGGCTCAGTGATATAACATTGGTATGATCGGAGGGAAATTCCTAAGAGTGGATGATAAAGAAACGCAGGACAATTAAACAAAGTGGTCAGGCTACAGCAATAGAGTGCTAGAAGCAGAAGTGGAATGTCCTGGGAAATGGTGTACAAAGACTTGATAAAGCGCTCATCCTGGTGGACTGGCATAGTGAAGTTAACTTGTAAAAGTAAAGAGTAGGCTTACCATAAATGGCTCCAAGCAACGAATCCGGTAGGTAGAGAGCATTAATAAGCGGAAAGGACCAGAATCAGACAAATAATGGTAAAGTCGAAAAGGAAATAATAAGAGGAATTTGGAAATTAATTGGAAACGTTTGGTCATGTCGCAGGAAAGCCATTTTGGAGTGTATAAAATAATCCTGGAAAAGGAGGACACAGAGAAATGAATGATGTTCCTGATAATCCTGGGTAACTATTTATAGATATCAAAGAGATGCGAAGATGACAAGAATACATCGGAATCTTGCTGAAGGGAACTGGAAACGATTCTGGCTATTAGGCAGATTTTGTGATTATGAAGTAAGAGAATGAGGACAGGAACAGAATCCCTGTTGAGGATGTAGAGAGGATGGTAAATAATGTACAATGTCACAAACAGCAGGGGTACATGAAATTCGGCCAGAGGTGCTGAACTATAGTGGGGAGGCAGGAATCATGTGGTTGCATAGGATAATTGAATTGACTTGGGATTGAGGAACGTTGTCCTCTGATTGGACGAAAGCAGTAATAAGGATAACAGGAAGGATAGCAATAATCATAGAGGTATTTTATGAAGGAAAGTGTCCCAGGCAAGTGTACTCTGTCATTGTAGAAAGGAGCTGAGCGTAAGATGGATGCAAACCAGTGTCGCTGTACCCACAATGGAGATGTAATGATCATGTTTTCAGTATGAGATAATTTATTGAGATTTGCTGTGATAGAAATAGAATGTTGTGTTTTATTTTGTATATTTTAGGAATGCTTACGATTTAGCACCAAGGAAGAAGATGCTGAGCATCCTGAGGGTTTATGGTAACGAAGGAAGGCTACAAATGTCAGTCAATGGTAGTTATGTGGATAATCAGGCTGCAATGAGAGTTGATGATAGGATGAGTTCTTGGTTTAAAGTCGCTACAAGTGTTAGGCAATACTGTAATCTTTCACTATTATTTTTCAATTTTAATGAGGACAATTTGCTGAATGGCTTACACTAGCTGGGTGAGTTTATTAGACAATCAGATGGAAACCGGGTAAGAATTTTGGTTTATGCTGATAACCTGGTTGTAATTACAGAATATGTCGAAAGCTTAGAAGTTAACTTGAACAGAAATGTATGGGAATATGGTATGGAAATAATAAGTTTAAAAACGGTGATGTCAGTGGGGAACAGACACAATGAAATTCGATGCTATATATGAGGAACTAAATTGTTGTAGAGGGACCATTTAACGTACTTGGGCTGTGTACTTTTTAAATAGCAGTATAGGAAATAAGATCAAGTCAAGGTGTGGAACATTCAGTGCAGTGAGTTCTCAATTGAGTAGTCCGTTTGCAAAGGCCGCTAAGTGCATTATAAACGAAACCGAGTAAATGACGAAAAACTGCTACGACGAAACTATGTAAGCTAATACCATATATTTTACCCCTGAAAATCAACATAAAATCATTTATTATTCAGTTAAAATCTGCTAAATCTACGGTTGGATCTTCGATCCTAAAACATAAATTAAAATATTGACTTACCGGTTTTTGCACATGTTTCTTGCAGTTAACGACATTTACACTCGTGACGATGAGAGTCGTTAATGAAACTTCGGTTGCAAAACCCGCTATTTGGATGAGATTTTTAATAAAGAACAATTTTAGTTTCAATTTGCTTTATTAGGAAAAATATATTTTGAAAAAAATAGACGTCGGGTGCGATAAAAAGAAAATTATTTTTATAGGTACATCTTAAACACCGTGCAACGTCATTTAGACAGCATAAAAATTGTACAAATAAGAAAGTGCACAAAACAAGAAAAAATGGCACTTAAGTTATGTCAGGTCATCCTCGACACCGTCCATCAGCTCAATATCTGCTGGTTCTTCGTCTGCTTCCTCTTGAGGTCGGGCAATATTGTTTCGAATGGCTTCTTGCTCCTGGAAGGCCTCACTAAAGAATTTTAGGTTGCCTTTCGCTGGCCAGTTTTCGCCAAAATGCAGCTCTAAAACCCGTCGAACGTCTTCTAGTTTAGTTTCTTTGAGTGCAACACCTACTTGAATTGGTGAGGGACCCTGACGGTTGTTAAAATTCGTTCCAATTTTCATGATGCTCTTTCCCTCACCAATCTCAAAATTGTAGAACGGCTTCCCTCGGACCAGACATGTAATTTTTTTGGTTTTGCCAATTGTGAACACGATTTTCTTCACTTTTTTGAATTGGAAATGCTTACTACCCGGATTTTTTTTACCATGCCATCCATATGCGCTTTCTAATCCCTATCAGGACATTCATCTTGTTCCAGGCGAAATACTGTCGCAAATTTCTCATTGTGCTTGATGTATCGGGAAGGATTTTCAAAGACACTCACTTTGCGAAGTTGCCGTTCAATATTTCCAAAAACTCTGTCAGGTGAGATAAATGAGTGGCCCACAATTGGGAACCATGGCTGTATTTCCTCGAGGCATGCGGGAGCTCCTAGCAGTAACCAGTGAGATAGCATGTTGATCGTAGTCTTGTGTTTGTTCTGACCCCCACAGACATCAGAGAATAACCGAAATATTTTGCACCTTAAAAATTTATTCTGGCCAGTTAGTGAAGAACTGTCGATGTTAATTGGTTTGATCCTTTGGCATGCTGATGTTCTAACCAGACGTAAGAAGTTGTTCACAACTCCATTATCAACGGGTTCAACTACTTAAACTTGCACTATTTCTCCCACTAATTCTGCCGTTTCTGTTCTTCCCTCCGTATTTGGAACATCCACAATAGTATTACAGTCCACAAATGCAATAACTGCTTCACTTTTATCAACAAGATCACTCATTTTTCTGACTTGAAATGCCCACAACCAAGAAGAAACCTGTCGACCAAATGTGCTTTTAAACAGTGTATTTCGACAAAGCAGCATGTCATTGTTTCGTCCAGCCAACCCAAATCTGAAAGACTAAACTATCCTTCCCGATCGAAATAAATAATTATTTGTTGTAAAGAAGTTCTGTGGGAGGAATATCGGCAGTTATTGTACCAGTTAGCGTGTTTTGCAGCCGTATGTGGCAAGGCAGACGCCATACTTATGCAACTTAGCGGTATTTGGACACGTGGAACATTAAACTAACTTTGCAACCGTAGCCACCATGCATTTAGCGGTTTATGCAAACGAATGCGATTTTTGTTGGCCATTTTCAACGGTTTTGAGCGGGATATGCACCCTGAAACTTATTCCGTCGTGTAGCCAGTTAAGCGACGAACGTGACGGTATGCTCAACTCAAAATCGACAAAAAGTACACTTAGCGGCCTTTGCATCTGGGCTACTCAATTGCAATCTACTGTATTCTGCAAGAAAAAGCTAGTGAATCGACGTAGCACTCTATATCGCACATTAATTAGACCAACCTTGCTGTATGGGAGTGAGAACTGGATGGATTCACGATACCTCATACATAATCTAGGGGTAACTGATGTAAGGGTAGCGCGAATAATTGTTCGTTCAAATGGATAGCAGCAATGGCAGGAGGGTACTCATCTTGCAGAGACGAAAGGTCAATTATTAATAAACACATTAAATTAAACTGTTCGTATCAACCGACTCAGATGGTGGGGCATTTGTTGAGAACGGGGGAGGATAGACTATCTAGAAGGTTAATGAACTGAGAGTTAGAGAGCAAGAGAAGCAGAGGTAGACATAGGAGGCGATGGTTGGAATCAGTGTCGAAAGTTTTCAAGGTAAGACATGTAGATGCAGAGGAGTTGGCAGTGATGCGAATAGGGAACCATAGTGACGACTCGTTTGCAAACACAGCCTTGCTAACTAGATGGGATACTGTAAGGCAAAACATTCTGATATTAAAATTAAATAACTGAAGAGTTATTTTGGCATTTTGATAGAATTCTGAGATTAGTGCACAAGATACAGTAGGATGTCAAATTCCCAACATGTTCTTTGAAATTTCATATTCCATTTCCGTACATAAAAAAATAAATCTAGCCTCTCAGCGTGGGAGGACTTTCGCCTCACTGCTACCCTGTGCTGCGGGAGGAGTTGAGCACAGAGCTTGCCTACAAGTGCACACCATCATATAAGACATTATAACAGAGCCGAGAAGCATTGGATTTACTCCAAATTTTCACAGTTTGTTAATGGCAAATGTAGTGAGGGAAAACACAAGTTACTGAAGCCATACTATCAAATTTTAAAGACCATGCTTACCTTAGAAATTTAATTTGGTGTGGTAAATTTTAAAACATTCCTCTATGCAGAGACCAGTTTCACAGTCCGGGCACCAGTACACTGATTCCTTCCTCTTGCCTTGCTTATAGCATACCACGCACCTCTTCTGTGGCCTAGCTTTGTTTGCGGTGGGGGGTATCCTCTGTAAAAAGTGCCTTTCGGTGAGACGAGGCACAGTGTTGTCCACTGAATGCCGACCAGGAACATTTCTGCTCACATCACTCCCGTACCTGGCTAGAATTCCCTCAACCAAATCTACCCTGAACTTTAAGTGGTCAGCCCTATTGTTCTGTAGGTTACACTTATATATTATATAAGAATTGAACACTGTAACATTTAAAAGCCTCCTGAAAAGTTTCATGTACCATTTAAACATTTATTTCCTTTCTATCAAATAACTTTGCAGCATTTGGTCTTTGAGGTCAACACCACCCATGTATTTATTATAGTCAATTGCACAAACCGGTTTAATTTTTCCCTCCCCCCTCTTCTGCACAATGCTTGTCTTATCATTATGGTATGTTGAAATAAATGACACTACCTTCTTGTCCATCCATTTCACAACAGATACAGGTCCTGCATGCTGAGCTACAATATCACTTTTTTTCAGCTTTGTGTCTTTCACTTTCTTTGATACGTGCTTTCTATTTAGTCGCAGTGTACCTACACAATCTGTTTTATTGTCTTTCAAGTCTTTGGCTAACTGTGGGCTGTTATAAAAATTGTCCATCCATAATGTGTGGCCGCGATGAAGTAGAGGTTCTACGAGGTGCATAACAATTGCAGTGATCTTAGATGTATTACACGAAAGGAAGGAAGAACTAAAAATTGTGTCTTTTCCTGTGTATACCATGAATGACCATAAATATCCGGTTTTGGATTCACATAGTTCATATGTTTTTATGCCAAACTGCGAAGCCTTCAGAGGAATATACTGCTTGAATGACAGTCTGCCTTTCCACAACGTGAGGGATTCATCTATTGCAATGTTTTGATCAGGGAGATACATCGACTTGAATTTTTGATTGAGATGGTCTAAAACAGGTGAAATTTTGAAGAGTTTCATGGGACCTTGAAAAAGGGGTTTGGTGGTATTGTCAGTAAAATGTAAAAATCTTGTAATACTTTCAAATCTATCAAGTGAGATGACAGAATTAAATATAGGAGTGGCTAGTAAACGGCTTTTTGAGAAATAGGACCTCAGTGTGGGTTTTTGAACAATGCCCATCAGCATATATAGTGCAATAACTACGTACATTTCTTCGACGGTAACTGGAACCCATTCATTGACCCTTGACCTGAAAGGAAAGAGCATACCATGTGCTATCATGTGCTGCTTAGCATATATATTTGTTTGTTCCACTATCATACTCACGAATTCACACGTAAAAAATAATTGGAATATTGCCACAGGATCTAAACAATTCCTCGCAGCTTCTTGCGGCCCATAATTTCCCGTAAACACTTCCCTTTTACCGATATAATTCCCCATGTCTTCCCAGACAAACTCCTGACCGGCAACACCATTACCCGTTATTTTCGGTGTATTTACGTCACCACATTCACTCTCACTGTCACTACTTTCACTTTCAGACTCTATATCTGAATCATCATTCAGAGAAACCAAGATTTCCGACTCTTCATTCCCTAAAACTTCACTAATATCGGAATCCGCTATCGCAAGCACACGTTTAGCCGCCATTGTCTGTTTACATACACACAACAAAAATCTCGCTCTTTGCAATCGGATTTATCTCATGTGATCGATGCAAAATCGATATATTTTTACTCGAGACGAAAGATCAAAGCTTCCTCTATCGATATAACACAGCAAAATTGTAATAGTTACGAAACTAGGCACGAGATGGAAGCACAAAGCAAGCACTGCAACGTGCGTGCAGGTAACGGCACTCAGCGACAGAGCGCGGCAAGTTCATGACGTGCAGTTCACGGCACTCCACGCTGAGTGGCTAGGTCACCATTGTGTTTCACTCGATATGTGTGCGTTTTGGCACAATATTGGGCATTCCTAGTTGCGTGTTTACCAGCGTTCACGTCCGGTAGGGTATTGCCAGTTTATGATGACAAAAATTCATCATACTCATTCTATTCATTTGAACAGCTCCGAGATGAGAAAAGTTAATAAGTGTATTAAATTTTATAATAAACGTTGGCGATTTGATTTATACGGAACTTCTGGTATTATTAGGAAATTTAGACATCCTATTGGTGTTATTCTTCAGTAACTTTGTATATAACCACCAGGTTTTCTGATAATCTTCAGTTGATATGTATTCACGCGATGAGGAAATACTTCAACATTTTCGAAACGGTTATAACATTGTGGTATTTGCACAGCGATCCCAAAGCATGCTATAACGAGTACTGCAGAGGAGTTCAGTAGTCTTTCAAATTCTAGCATTTCTTTACTAAAACGTACATTTGTGCATGAATAAAATAAACCATTGGCTGATGTGGCTCCGAACTGACAACATTATATTCAACCGGACCCACGGAACAGCACGGAGCTGGCAAATCCTGAATTATATCAAGTTCTCGTAAATACACACGAATAGGTTTTGTTTAACGTCTCCAATCTTTGTGATTTGTACATTAAACAGATCGTAGTACGTCACTTCCCAATACAAACATCTAAAGACTTCCTATTCCATTCAGGGATTCCGTTTGGTTAAAATCCAGTACCAAAACAAATGAAAAACTTTATTGACCTTCTAGTGTAGTGAAAAACTATCCACAAACTTACATTATGCAGCTGATCTCTTATTTAACAGGCATGGTTCAGCCCCAGATGATTCTCAACTTCTACAGTCCGATATAAATGAAATACTAAAATCGAGCATTAACAACAAACTAAAATTCTTTATTTCCAAAATATCACACCCCTGCAAGAAGACTGACACAAATCAAAAAACATAGTTCTGAGATAATGAGCTTCAAAGCTTTTCAATTGCTGTAATTAATTCAAATGAATTGCTATTTTGTTGAATTTCCCTTCATTTATTGGATTCTACTTCAAGCATACCAAGATAAAGCTAAATTAGAAAGAAGTTGCCTATTATGCATATTTAGTGAGTTGTGGCATTCGTTCTCTACGCTCTGCAGCATGGTTTACAAGCAATTATTATGCAAGTTACAGAAAGTATTGGCTTACAACTAACTGTTTTTAGAAATATGAAGTTGCATTCTTACAAATTATCTTTGTGGGTTCCTGATGGATATCTTAACCTACACTACTGAGTGTTCACGAAATTACTACTTGAAAGAAAGGAGCATTGCATTAATTACTTCCGTACCATTTTCCAGATCTTTACTTTCATAGCATGGTCAAATTAAATTAATTTACTATACTTTCTTTCACATTTTCTACTGGTTGCACTCTATTGTTTCTCAAATACAGAACTTTGTAGTCCTTGGTAGTAGGAATGGTATTGAGAAGGAATCAAGCTAGCCGACTTTAAAAGACTAATTTGGTTCTCTTTCCTCTTCTTCAATGCCACGAAACGCTATGACTATGTCACCTTTCTTAATAACATTTATATTGGTGGCGTTGGTTAAGTTATGGATTTAATTGATTACATGGTAATAGCATTGGGAATACTGGGTCACCCACAATATTGTCATAATCGGCATCGACAATATTCAGAGCCATTGTCCCTATAAATGATCAAATCAGACATTAAATTACTAATTTCTAACAGTTATGACTTCCATAATTTCTGACTTTGAAGCCAAACCATTATTATCACTGTGATAGAAGCTATTATCTTGAGGATCAATAGGCTTAGATGGTTAGGACGTGTGGAAATAATGCCTAAAGAGAGAAATTATACAATTTCTTGGCAGAGTCGGGAATCGAACCCGGCAGAGAGACATGAGATGCCTTATCTTCAATTCAGAGATAGCGTACAGAAAAACTCTGTTTGTGATGCTAATGTTGATTATCCTTGTTTAAATTCAAAGGGATTCACTCTTCGAGGCTATAGAAAACAGATCACGGCGTATCTTTCACGAGGCATAAGTAGCCGTAGCCTTATCTAACATTATAACACATGCTTGGTTGTGTGAAAGTCGATCTAAAATCTCTCATTTCTCCATTAACAGCCATATTTTGACTTGTGGCACTATTTATCATGTAACAGCATGACACATGAACTTACTATCAATGCAACTGCTCATCCTAATACTGCCACAACACAAATTGTGGCAGTTTAGAAACAAAGAGCTGCATGTTATGGGCAGTGTGCATACTGCCTTACAATGTCAAATAATAGTCAAATAATACATTTAGACTTGTGGCAGTCTTGGAACCGGAAAAGGGCACAGTAAACTATTCCAAATCATATAGAACTCAAAACCGACAATTTTTGACTCGTGGCAGTCTTCTTGCAGGGGTGCGATATTTTCCAAGTATTTTCCAAATTTAATTCCCGATTTCCTAAAATCCCTTACACTGACTTATTTGATGACAATGTTAAACACGATGTTAAGTAAAGAATATATAGCTTTCATTTTCTTACATGTATTGGTATAGTTATAATTCTTCGTTCTCATCAAGGGGTATAATGGGATGGTGAAAAATTGTAATTGTAATTCTCGTGAGGCAGAACTGAAGAGAGGTGGGTTCGATTTCCAATATAGCCATCCTCCAAGTGTTCTTCCGTAATTTTCCACCACTCTTAAGGTGAATGCATGGATGGTTCCTAACTAAATACCACGACCGCCTCCTTCGCAATACTAGTCTCAATTACAATTGGCAAATACAAATATACACTACCCTACTAAAGACAATACAATCCCATAGGCTATAAGAGAAATACATTGAACAAAATAGAACAGCAACTCTTAAGAAATATGACTCTGAGTAAGATTGATCGGTGGACATTTACTTTTCAGACAGACAGTACGTTGACAACGCAAAAGTAGAAATTGTGATCTTTAAGGTAAGCTCCTTAACTGTCATAAATCAAAACTAGCGTAGGGCTTTCTTCATTGATTACTTGAGCTGCTCCTAACCATGCAGACTGTAGTGTCCAATTTCCTATCTCGCTCCTTCTATCCACGTTACACACCGCGATCTTGGAATAACGTCACTTACAGAAAGAAATTCTCTCTCCCTTCCTGATAAATTGCAGTGAAATGAATATCGTTGTTTTTATTCGTGTATTAATTTGCAATTTTTGCCCTTATTTCATTTCCTTCTCCCTGCAATATTTGGAACAGTCATTACTCGTTGATTTGACGACATGAGTTGTCTCTCTACAAATCTTGACCTTACCCAACTTGTTCTCCCAGCTTCATTGTAAAACGACTACCTTTTCCTTCACTTTCTCTATTATTTTGCTCCAACCCTCGGAAACACATCAATGTTATACAGGGTCTTTAAAAATTCAGATACTTCCGTTTCATGAAATATCTTATGCGAGCACGTTAATCATAATCAGAAGTCACAAATCCCGCACGTTCTTTATTAAGGAGTTTCAAATGTTCAAATATTATTTCACGTTGGAAATGAATTCTTGGTATTTATCTGCAGGAAAACATGGTAGAAAGCAATGCAGCCATGAAAACTATGTTTCGTATAGCACGTTGGCATGAGTTAGACGCCATAGGAACGTTAGCGTTGAAGGTGTCCATCTTCGGAACTGATACATCATTTTGTTTCTTAAACTTTCACGACCAGAGCTATTGCTGTTATCTGCAGTGTCTCGGGTTGTTTCGTCACGTCCGGAGTGGCTTCGTTGCTGACGTTTCGCAATTGTTACAGTAGACATAGGAATGACAGAATGGTTAGCACTTATACTCTGGAATTAGGGATTGCTGCGCAATCGGGTTAAATAGTCTAGTGCCTCTGTGGGGCTCCTTTCACTCTACTTTATTTAAATTATTTATCTAAATTACTTAATTTTAGTTTAATTACGGTAATGTACTTTGTAATAGAGAAAAATCTTACCCGGTTAAGACAGTTTATGGTCATAAGCCGACTATTATTGATGTAAGGTTTCATTGTTGTTTGGGTATTTTATTTTGTGGTAAATAATTTAGGGCGAGGTTGGTAGAAAAATGCAAATCGTCTGTATAGCAGCGATTGCCTCGGTTGGTAGGTGATATTAAATCCTGCCGTAGCTCATGACCATCACTTCCTTGCCATAGTTGGTTGGCTGGGATATATTCGCTCAGTGTTGCCAGCATTAATTATTTAATTTAAGTGCAATTCGTGTATTTTGTAATAGAGAAAAAAACTCCGGTGTTGACAGTTAATGATCATAAGCCGAGTATTGTTGATGTAAGATTTCATTGTTGTTATTTGGGCATTTAATTTTGTGTTAAATAATTTAGGGCGAGGTTGGTACACCAGCGACCACCTCAGTTGGTTGGTGATATTAGATCCGGCAGTAGCTCATAACCGTAACATCCTTACCGTGGCTGGTTGGCTGGGATGGTGTTCTCTCGGTGTTGCCAGTATAAATATTTAGTTTTAGGTTAGTTCATGTATTTTGTAATAGAGAAAAATCTTACTCGGGTAATGATTGTTAATCGTCATAAGCCGAGTGTTGTTGATGTAAGGTTTCATTGATGTTGTTTTGGGTATTTTATATTCTCTTAAATAATTTAGGGAGAGGTTGGTAGAGAATAGCAAATCGTCTGTACAGCAGTATTGCATCAGTTGGTTGGTGATATTAGGTCCGGCCGTAGGTCATGACCGTCACTTTCTTGCCGTGACTGATTGGCTGGGATGGTGTTCGTTTGGTGTTGCCATGGCCGATGATAGAATTATTCTGGCTTATAAAAATATGGAAGTGGTTGTTGACATGGTCATCTATTCAGTTATAACCATGTCCGACGTTCCTCAGTGTTTGATAAAATTAATATAATAGAGATATAATTTATAAGGTAAGAGTTGCAGCAGCATCGTAGTTTTAATGAAAATATTCGTAAAAGTTAAATACCTCTAGTGCACTGTCTTTTATAGCGAAGTAGAATTTGTTGGGGAAGAGATGGACCTGTAGTAGGTTTACCGTTGGTTGGCAACATATTTCTATCATTGCGTCAGCCTCCACCTGTTGTGTGTTTAGCATAATTGTAGTGTGATGGATGAGTTGGTGTAGAATTTGAATGATGTGAGTTAGTGCTGTAGTATTATTCTATGTCGGACGTGTGGTTTGTACTGTGAGTAGTGATGGTATGTTTGTCTGGTGATGTTTGGCGTACGACTACCTGTGTTTGATTTCAGTTTTTATGACTGTCCGCCCCCACAGTTTACGCATTTATGGCTGTCTTTAGGTACCTTACATACAGTGTGGTGATGAGAGTCACTACATCTGTTGCAGAGGGTGTCTGGGGGCAGTATTGTGGTGCAGACACTGACAGTTGTAACATAGGATGATTAGTGCGGTAAGTTGTCTCTGTTGGGGGCGGCGTCGTGGCGTCCGTGTACGGTTTTGTGTTGGGTGTTTGTGTGCTTATGTGATGCTTGTGTTTGATTTGTGTTTTCAGAAATTGAGTTGATGGTGTGGTGTGCTATAGGTGTGGAAGGTGTAGTGTTAGGAATGGGTTCACTGGTGACTATGGGTGTTGGTGTTGTTACTTCTGTTGTGTATTCATGTTTTTGTGTCTGTATATTGGTTTGTGTCTCCATGTTTTTGTTCTTCCGTTTTTGTGCCTGTATGTATCTTTCGCCTGTATTGGTTGATGTTTGTGATTATTCATGGTGAAGCTCGTAGGTCTCTCTTTGTGCGTGTTTGGTGTGTGTTTTTTGGGGTTCGGTTTGAGTGTTTTTTTCTCCTGTCTTCACTGGAGGGTGAGTAGGGAGCTATTGTGTTGTGAGGTGTTATGCCAGGTTGTAGGTTGAGTGCGTGGTGACTCATGTCGAAGTGAGTATTGCGCGTTGTTGTAATGAGTATGAAGTAGTTGATGGGCTCTTGAATGATATCTACTCTGTGTTCGTGTGGTTTGAGTACACTGATGATGGCTTACCTATGGGTTAATCTATCTGTGGTTTTGGGCACGAGGATGATAATCAGTGTACTCCTGTAGCTAGAATTGGACTTCAAGGAGGAATATAATGCATCCTCGAAGTTAAAACTGCGTTTCTGTGATCGAGGTTTATTGTGTTAGTGGGCGTGGATGGGCGTTCGGGTTCTCTATTCCCAAATATGTCCCTGAAGGCATCCCAACAGGGCCACTAGATCAAAACTTGCCGGACTCGTCCATTGTGCTGTGGTTGTAAGTGGGTGTTGTGCAGGTTTAGGTGTAATGGGTTGGTCAAATGAGTAGCAGACCTATTGGCTTGCCCTCGTCCAATTTACTCTTCCTAGTCCAGTTGCACAAGGTTGACAGTTGATAACGGTTGGTGCCGTGACAATGTGCAAGCAGGATGGTACGTTCTTGGTGGTTAGTATTGAATGGGGATGGGCGGGATGAATGTTGCTGCTGGTAAGACCTCGGGGTGAGGGTTGAGGGTTATTTTTGGTGATGTGATGGGAAATTGGATCTACGGGTCTGGGTCTGGGTCTGGGGACATGAAAGGCTGTTGACGGATGGCGATTGGTAGGCGACTTCTTCTTTGTATTTATTATGTAGTATTGGACCGTGTAGGGAACCTCCTGCTTCCTGTGGCTGACTGGAGCTTTTTCTCTGCTTCTTGATAATATTTATTGCCAATTTCCAGATATTGGAGAAATGCACGCCCTAGTCGTGGTTGAAATTGTTGGGATGCTTAGACATTACTATGGCTTCCCTATTTTTTGTGGAGAAAGTGGCGTTTGCAGTCGTGTTTGATCAAAGAGGATGGAGTATCTGCAGTCAGATGAATGCTCTGTTACTGCTTATTTATAGGGCTGGGCGAGACGTACATATCAAATGTGTTCTGACGATGTTTTGGCAATGGATCGATCCGTCTCCCTGAGGTAGACCTGTTCACAGTCGTATTTTTTTTAAGCTCCTTCTCTAGAATAAGAAATTGTCTCTCGTCCTTCACTGTTCAAATGAGGTGTGCTACATTCGGTCTAGAGATGAATATTGTGTGGATATTTTTCCTTTTCAGTAGCTTAGGTACCCTATCTGTAACATTATGCATGTATCTATGGGCGGTAGGATTTGTGATTTCTGTCCTCGCTCTTCTGTAGGACGTTTTCCCGTTTCGACTTGATGGTTTGCTGCACCACTCATACGATATTATAGCTGTTCTTTAGAAATGCCGCCTTCAGTACCGTACGCCCAGCTCAATCTTTCCGTCCTCTAGTATGTCACAAAGCTTCTTCGCTCCATGGACAAGTGTAGTCAGGACTAATCTTTTCTGCGCTGGATGGTGGTACGATGGTAATATAATATAATATTTATTTCACAAGGGCTGATGCTGCGGATGGATGGGATCGTCTTAACCCGAGGAGCGATTGGAGCGGGGTGATTGGTGTGAGTGGGTTTCTTGTAGACAATGTGGCTTAGGGTTCCATCTGACTTGCGAGATATCAGGACATCCAAGAAGGAAATGCTGTGTTCACACAGTGTCAGGTCAAACAAAACAGTTCACGTGACTTAAAGAAGTGTTGGAATGTCTCATTGGTAAAGGGTGGCGACTAGGGAAGGAATGACAAGGTGTTCACTGTATCAACCCCCGCGACGCGTTAGTAGTACGATAAATCCCACATTGCGTAACCACGGACAAAAGGTCAGAAATAAACCATTTGAGGATTGACATGAAGCAGTGAGGGTTCGTCAAGGTGTCAAATAGCCCATGGTCTTCTCCACTGATGATGGTGGAGATGAAATTGAACAGGGAACACCGTCTCAGCGTCAACTGCCGCAGGCTCAATGACATCACCAAGAAAGACTGCTTTCCACAACCCTCGAAAAATTACATACTGGAAACCTTTTTCAGAACTGGTTGGTTCTTGACCTGACCTGAAGGAGGGATACTGACAGGTTACACTACACCTGAACGGCAAGGAGAAGACAGTGTTCGCAGCCGATTAAGGGCTATGTGTGGCAGTTCACAGGTAGGCCCTTCAGACTGTGTAATGCAGAGGTGGCGAAACAGCACTCCGGGCGCGCTGGCACTCCGGCTCCACTCCAGAGTGCTTCTGTGGTCGACGGCCTTGCAGTGACGGTGGGGGAAGACTATGTGTCTGTCTCTCCTTCGCTCGCGTTCTCGTCTTACTCCCTCCTGTACTGTCATTGCTGTGTGGTGTACCTTATATTGCTATTTGTAGTCTCACTTGACATTATTTGATCGCCGGGATTAGTAATGTTTGACTATGGCTAGCTCTGAAAAGAAAAGGAGAAGTGGAAGTGCGACTTCTTTTAAGATAGAGTGGGAACAATTGTTGTTCACCTCGCACAACGGAAACGCGATGTGTGTTATATGCCAATGTGTTGTTATTTGCTTGCGAAAGTATTCACTGGAGCGGCATTTCGATCGGAGACATCAGCAGGAATTTGGGGCTCTCGAGTACGAAGAGCGTCAACTTAAATTTTATGAATTGAAATCAACGCTAGAAATAGGTACTGCATTCGTAATTGTCTCGTTTTCTTGCAAATGTTTGTTGTTTTAATTACATTGTGATAAAATGGATTTTGTATCTTTATCAATATGGTTTTTAATTGACAGGAACTTGGAATTTCGAATCCGACCTTACGAGTAAGTCACAAGTTACAAAATTTCCTTGCGAATAGCTAAAACCGCCAAGCCTTTTTCAGAAGGTGATTTTGTAAAAGGATGTCTAATTGATGCCGCAGAACAGCTATGCCCGTTTGAAATTCAGTAGTTCCAGGATATTTCACTGTCGCGTCACACAATAGCGCGCCGCATTGACAACTCAGCTGAGGATGTCCAAAGACAATTAACGGAAAGAAGTGACAAGTTCATTGCATTTTTAATTACCTTGGATCAATCGACGGACATAACGGACGTAGCGTAACTGGCTGATTTTGTGCGGGGCGTCAATAGTGAATTTAAAGTTACGGAGGAGTTGTTGGACATCATACCTCTCAAATACACAACAACAGGCAAAGATATATTTCAGGCTGTGGAGGACGCTATTGACTCTGTGGGTTTGCAGCGGCAACGCTTGTTTTCTGTAACTACTGACGGTGCGCCGTCCATGCGGGGGTCGAAAATAGGTTTTATCAGTCGGCTTCAGGCTATGTTGGATAGGTGAACGGTAAGTTGTACTCAATACACTGCTATATTCATCACGAGACACTTTACTCTAAAACAACAAAATAATGATGATGATAATTGTTGTTTTATGGGGCCTAACATCTAGGTTATCGGCCCCAAAACAACAAAACTCGGTGACGTTATGCAAGTGGTAGTTCGCATTGTAAATTTTGTTCGGCAGCATGGCCTGAATCATCGCCGTTTCAAAGAATTTCTAGCGTCTGTAGATGCCGAATATTGTGATGTGGGATGGCTCAGCAGAGGTGAGGTATTGCGCAGGTTTTCTTGTTTTAAGAGAGGAAATCAGTCTATTCATTGACATGATTGGTAAGCGAGAACCGAAAATTTCTGATCCTCGTAGAATAGCGGACCTAGCGTTTTGGACCGATATTACAGGGCACCTCAACGATTTAAATGTGTCTATGCAAGGTAAGGATCACCTGATTACGGACTTCTGTGACAAAATTATGGCTTTTAAAATAAAGCTGAAGTTGTGGAAAGCCCAAATAGAAATCAGGAATAGAGTGTACTTTCCAAACCTGGAATCCGTCCGCGAAGAAGCCGACTTTGACCAGTACGTGAGTGTTATTGAGGACTTGCTGAAAGAGTTTTCTACCAGATTTCTAGAACTTGCAAAACTTCAGCCTGTTTTTGATTTGTGTGTCAAGCCATTTTCATGGGTTTCAAACGGAGCTTATAAATTTGCAATCTACAAAAGACTTAAGGATATTTTTAGCTCTGTGAAAAATTTGCCCGATTTTTACTCAAAATTACTGCGGCAAGAATATCCAAAATTGCACAAGCAGGCCGCACAAGGGTTGTCAATGTTTGGAGCAAAGTATGTGTGTGAAACGCTTTTCTCTGCATTGAAACTAACAAAATCACGGCATCGCGCTCTGATGTCTTACGATAACCTGCGGAACAGCCTCCGGTTGATTGTCTCACAAGCAATCGTACCGAACATTGAACATATTGTAAATATGAAAACAAATTCAAATCAAGGAACATAAAAAGTTCACCAAAATTGCATTATCATAAAATATCAGTCCCATGGCACCATATCAATATTTCTAATTGTTTTAATTCTGGCCACCTCGTGGTGTAGCGGCTAGCATTCTTCGATTTTGCCCTGGAGGTCTGAGTTTCAATCACGGCACTGCCAAGACATTTAATTCTGGTCTGAGGGCTGGAACTGGGTACACTCAGCCTCATGAGGCAAAACATAGATGAGGTGGGTTCGATTCCCTTCTCAGCCATCTTGGAAGTATGGTTTCCCACTTCTACTCCAGGCAAATGCCGGGATGGCTCCTAAATTAAGGCCACGGTTGCCTCTTTCCCAGTCCTCACCTGGTTTACAAATACACACTAATACAGCCACCACAATTACACAGTTTATCACACAAATTCTATACACACACCCAAGTACACGGGGCTACATGACCGCGATGTCGCAAAGCCACTACATCAATCAACAACAACAAAATGTTTTAATACTAACAAAGCACGTAATCTTCAAGTGCCAGTACGCACAGAAGCACGCGAACAACATGTAGATGTTTCGGACAACAAACACATTGGAAGAACAGTTTATTTGTTATACGTCCGGTGCGAAGGTGATCCCAACTTGACTGGGTCCAACGCATCGGCAGTCAGGGCAGGCAGCCCAGCCAAGAGAGGCCTGCCGGAGTGCTGCGGAGTGTAGGGTGCAAAGCCTGCCCGCCCCTGGTGTAATGCGTCAAGTACATTCGAGCGCTTTATGTAGTCTATGTTGAGGAGGCTCATGCACGATGCCAGCATGGTGTACCTGGATGACATCATCAACATGAGATGCAGGTTCTAGGAGCATTTTTGAAACATCTAAAAACTACTGCAGAGACTGTGTGAAGCCCACCGAAAATTCAACCCTGGATAATGCCATCTGTTCCAGTGGGGTAGAGACGAGCGACAGATAAGGCGTTTTCTCAGGCAGTGCACCTACTACCGGAGGTTATGCCTTCAACTCGAACCCCTCAAAGAGAGACAAGGACGCCCGTTTGTCCTCAGAGATAAACGCTACTTTCATGATACAGAGGAAGGTTCTGTGAACTGAATCTATTCTGGGTTATCCTGAGCCTCCAAAGAAGCTCGTGCTCGACACCAAAGTCAGTGACTGGGGGATTATTTGGGTGATTTCCGAGATCCAGGACGACTAGGAGGTCATAGCGTATTTTAGCTAACGTTGGCAAGGGCTGAGAGAAACTACTGCGTGACTCTTAGGGAACTGTTAGCCACTGTGAAGTCGCTGGAGCACTTTCACATGTACCTGTACGTCCAGCTGTTCCACCTCTGCATGGATCATTCAGTCCTAACTTGTCTTCTGAACTTAAGAAATACGGACGGACAGAGGCCTCGGAGGTACAACATCTGTAGGTGTATGTCTTCACCTTCGAACGCCACATATGGCGTTTAAACTGCAACGTCAACACCCTATCCATGAAACCTTGCCCGGAATATTGCAACAACCTTCAGAAGGTGACATCCACAGCGAACATCCAAAGCACGAGAGCTGATGCTGTGGATGGATAGGATCGTCTTAAGCCGTGGAGCGAATAGCACGAGGAATGAACGTCGGACTGAGCTTGAGGGAGGTTGAGTTGGGACAACGACTGGCATGGAAGGATATCGCCTCATTGAGTCCAATATACAAGGCATACTGGGCACAAGTTCCTGGGAGTCAACCGACGCCAAGAGCGAGGTTGCACAATTAGTCATTCTGAAGAGCAAGAGGAAGGACGTGGTGACTGTGTGAAATGGAGAGGTCACCGCTAGCCACCCAGGAGTCAACAGGACCCTTGAGCGAATTCAGCAGCGTTACTACTGTGTACCCATGAGGTCGGAATTCTGGAGATGTTGCATTATGTGTGACATCTGTCCTGTCAACTGAGACTTCGTACCACAAGTTGAGGCCAAATACATTAGTACGAGAGAGCACACTATGAGAGAATAGCTGTTGGCATCACTGGACCGTTCCCAGTCACAGACGCCGAAATCCGATACCTGGACTAGTTCACCAAGTGGTCAGTGGTCTTCGCCATATCCCCAATCGCGGAGCTACAACAGTTGACGATGCCTTGGCTAAAGATTTCTTCTGTCGCTTTGCGTGCGTAGAGAACTACACCGCAACAAGTGTAGAAATTATGATAATGATGATATTTGTTGTTTTAAGGGGCCTAACATCGAGGTTATCGGCCCCATAAACAAGGTATTTCAGTGTCTTGGTATCGCGAGATTTGGGCGATACGTCCCCGTCTCCAATCGTATGGCACGGTAGAACGGTCTGTTAAGATCATCGAGAAGCATCAAAGGAAAGTTATCTCTGCACGTTGAAAGGACTAGAACGAGAGGGTACCACAATTCCTAATGGCCTATTGAGATACCGTTCACGAGACAACGGTCGTGACACAAGTCAAAATAGTTGAGACTGCCCTCCGATCTGATGTTTGGAATAGTACTGGGAACACAAGCAGCCAGCGGGAGACTTTACCTGGGATCGGATGGACCAGCTCAATGTCATCCACGAGCAGGCTCGACAACACCTGAAAGTTACTAGTGACAGAACAAAGGCCAGGTACGACGACTTGTGAACTGAACCGGATTTTTGGAAGGTGATCGAGTCAGGCTATACCGACCATTACTGACGAAGGGGAAGTCTTCGAAGTTTCAGTCAACTTGGGGAAGTCCTTACATTATCGAGAGTCGGATCCTACAGATAAGCGATCACCTGGTGGGAAACTGATAGTCATCCATCTTGACCAACCCACTCCTAAATATAGTCACTCGGGACGAGTAGTCTTAAGAAGGGGACAATGTAACAGAGCTGCCATGTGATGCCGGTAGGGCGCAGGCTGCAGTGCTGATGGTTGGGGTACGGTATAGGTCTATGGGTGATCGATGAGAGGGAAGATCTTTGGGTGAAGCGGCTAGTATTCTCAGCGAATCTGTATCCAAGGCCTGAAAGGGAAACACTTGGTGTGAATCTGGATTGTTCGGTCTGTAGAACAGTCCAGTTAGAGCCTCCTTGGCCTTACCAGGCATAGGAAGACGGTTCTGAACAAACTGTTTTTGATATATAATTTTAACAATGCAGCCAATGGCCATGTATTTTCTTTTCAGGCCGGGTGAGGGAAGGGATTTTGGAAGGAAATCGGCCGTGGACCTTTTGAAGGGAACCGTCCCGGCTGATATTTATACTGATATATAAGTGAGCGCGCAGCGAACAAATTGAGATTCTCTTCCGTACCTTGACAGTGTTCAGCAACGCGTGTACGCCAGTGGAGTTCAGGGCGCATGTCTGTCAGCGAGGTGATCAGTGTCAGTCGAATGATGTGATTGCTTGGTATATAAGTCTTCCGGAAGACGCGTACGAGGACCTTGGTTCGACACAGTAAGAGCACGTACAAGAAAAACTACCTCAGCGTGACTCTGGAGGCAGTATTTTGAAGCGTCAGTTCTGCAAGCGGTGAACTATGCAGAATATGGACTGTACAGAGAAGTGTACATATGGAATATTGTGGTAATCTGCGTACAGAGTGAATTGTAGTGTTAAGTTGCATGCTGTAATCTACTTTAGAATAGTGTGAGTTATCCATGCTACCAGTTGTTTGCTTGTTCATGAGTGAACCCTGCTGCCAGTCATAATAAAATATTTGTGCCGAAGTTGCAAAATTCTAATTATGTTACATTGGGAGCAATCGCATTCGCTGTTTTATATAAGAAAGATGACAACTGCTAGTAATGTACATTTCATAATCTTTTGATTTTTGCAGCAAAGGTCCTAGATACAAGATTTCCCTTTAACCACCTTTCATGCAAATTTCTCAATTGCATTCTTAGAGTTTTGATGCTTATATAGCCTACTGTAGTTCACATTATCACCGTGTTGAATATATACTATGCACTTGTAATTTTGGAAGAGTGAAACGCCTATACAGTACTACCTATGAAATTTCTCTGACTTATCCTATTAACATATGTTTATTAGGTAGTGAATAACTGGTTTTTAAGTTGCATATATTCAAGATGACGGACGCGTCCAGCATGCACTGTTATTATATTGTAAATCAGGCTACGCACATTCTTCATATGAAGCTTCTTCAATGTTTTATGTAAGCATTGTTCAAATATAACGTAAGTTATTCATTTTAATATTAAAAATTATGAAATGCCACCATATTGAAATTAACAAGATTTTGTAACTTTGGAGTTCGGCTCTCCTTATAGGACGATACAGGGGACTCCGATTTAGTATAAACCCATTAATTAGTTGCGACAGTGGTCGATTTAAGCCATGGAATTTCAGGTGCTGCTGGTTTTTGCCACAATGCCGGAAATCTAGTAAGTTCAGTCAATGTGTACGCACTAAGGGCCACCTCTGTACCATGTTTCATTTAATTCCATTTAGGTGATTACATACACATAGACATGAACATACACACATTGCATATATATTTAAAAAAATGGCTAATAATTGTTCAGTTTGCATGGCCAGCACCTGGTACACATATCGAATAAGCTTACATATCTTCAAAGTTGCATTCCATGTATGTAACACTGTATTTGTTTGTTTTCTTAGCTTTATGTATATTCTTTCAATTGGAAAGAACAATGTGACAACAAATTCAATTTATAATAAATTCATACCACAAAGCAGGAAACTACAAGAAAATTGCATAAACATATCCCCTACCCGTAGTATTAATACTCGTATTTGCTCAGAACTGTTGTTTTTATCAAGGACATACTGTTTTGTGAAGAACATACACACTACTTTCACCTTAGTTATAACTTTATCTCGTTCAATATTAAGTTTTGAGGCTTTCATTAAATTATATACTGTATTACAATAATAAGATAACTCTCAGTCTTTTAGGACTACAATACCGAGAATTATTGAAGCAATAGACAGTATAAGTGGCTTTTATGCGCAATGCAGGAGGCCAATGACTCCATACATTTATAATGGTGCCTGGGTGTTCTATTTAAACATTAACATCAAAAAATAAGGACTAGTTGCGCAATTAACACGAGAATTTATAAAGTATGATAGTCATTAATAGTATCTTCTCACTGAATAACGAAAACAATTGTGTGCTCAACCGCCATCTTGAAAAATATGAAATATTCGATTGTATGGCATACAGTATTTGTTCGATACAATGATGTAACGTGGCATAAAGGTAAAATCCTATCAGCCACTCTATTGATGCAGCAAAAAATCAGTGACTTAATGAGTTCAATGTGATGGGTGGGCATAATTTCAAACATGTAAGTCCTCTATTTACGATGAAACTACGCAATTACTACGAAACTATGTATGCTTTTAACTGAATATAATAACCCACAGGCAAACTTTTAAATCAATTACCCACGTGCACTGTAATCACGTATAACGATAGGAAGAACGGAGGTGGAAGTTTGGAAACCAAATGTTCGAATACCGGCGATGATAGTGGCTAACTTGATTATGATACTTTCCCATTATTTTCCATATATCCTGGGAATTGCCGGGGTAGTGGTGTAATATTCCAAATACTTCCCCTTTATTATGATATTTTATAAGCAGCAAATTAATTTTATATTATTATTATTAGGTACTTTCTGAGGATCCAACCAGCCTTCGGGCTGACTACCTAACAGACATATTTTAATTGTCATATTAATTCTGGATTGATTCTATAACTTCATTAAATGTAAATTAGGGTTTTAATTATTGTTTGGTTGAAGATATAAAATGGAAATTTTAAGTCAGATTCAGGTACTTATATAATTCAGGACTTGATTGGGAAAGGTTTCGTCTGGCGTGTCGTCAACTTCACCTTGGGGAATCAGCTTAGTTTAGACTGCTTTTCCAAGAAGAGTGTATTGGTTTTCCTGGTGACGCCAAGCTCGAAGACAAAACCACTTGGGTCAGTTGGTGCTGACGTCACGTATTCCGAGATTCAGGAAGCATCACGCCGATTTAAAATTACAACAGAAGCTAGACAACGTGGGTGAACTAATTAATTAAGAATGAAATTGGGATCTGATGGATCTGGAGAGGGAAACTAAGTCTTCACGACACCGTATATGATTGGTTTAGAGACAGCGAAGAGGGAGAAATCCTTTTACATTTTTTAACTTTCACCAATTTAAAAGTATCTTCCAGATTTTTCTTAGTAATTTCATTTGTTTTTCTTATCACGTCTTTTACTGCTTAATTTTTAATAATAAATTTTGTTCTTAATTAATGGTAGGATTTTCATTTCCAGTAGCTAGAATTAGACATAAGGCATTCCTTATCCCCGTAACGGTAAACAATTGGTTAATGGCTCAGCTATGCCGTGGCTTGAGAGAAAGATGTTTCGAGTGCTCTATTTCAATTTCGATTTCAATAAAATACTTTGGCTCATCTAAAATATTAGATGTCCTGGCGCCCACACGAGCAGATCATAATCAGTGTTAATGAACAGGTAAGAGGTAAGTATACTATTGGTGGTGTGTGTAAAGCGGTGCTTGTTATTCTTGCGGTTCTTCTACTGTACTCCAGGAGATTGCAATATTACAGACCCGTCACGAACGTAACGATTTGTCACTTAGAAGCACCGGGAACGTTACATTTAGCGCCGCAAGCGTTGGGCCGAAAACCAATTGTTTTTCGTGAAGTGAGAAGGATATATTTCAGTGCAAGTGTTTTTGGGGGTAGAAATACGTTTGTGTGTGTGTGTGTGTCGGTATGGCGGATAAGGATAAGATGAAGCTGCGAAGTGGTATAGAGGTGTAGGGAATGGTGAGGAGAACAATTGTAGCGTGAATCTGGAGGAGAAGGAGATAGACGAAGCTAGGAATTTAGCGGAGGTGTATTCCATTGCGACTATTGAAGGAAGTAGCTCATCGGAGATGTCAGCACAGGATAGCATTTTTAGTAAGTTAGTACAAATGAGACAGGAAAATAATAATAAATTTGAGCAACTTAATAATGAATTCAAACAGTAGATGGAAAATAATAATCAGAAATTAAATAAAGAATTAAAACATGAGATGGAAGATAATAATTAAAAACTAAATAAAGAATTAAAACAGAACAGTGAAGAATTAAAACATGAGATGGAAAATAATAGTCAGAGATTAAATGAGAAATTGAATAAAGAATTAAAACAGAACAGTCAGGAAATTATTAATAAAATGGAGAAAATAGATCAGGGACTAAAGCATAATAATCAGAAAGTAGATAAGGTCGTCAAAGAGACAGAGAGGTTAGGTAAGATATGTGAGCAGATTGAAGTAGATACTATAACTTTAAAAAACAGTAAATGAAGACATTCAGAGGTATATGAAGGTGGAAGTAGGTCAAATAGGTGTAGAAATTAAACAAAAGTTACAAGGTAGGAAATGAAGTTAGGGAGCTTAACCAGCAGATAGTGGAGAAAGTTAAGGAAGTAAAGGAAAATGTAAAAGAGTATATTAAGAGAGATGGGAAGAGAGTTAATGAAAGGAACAGAGTAGAAATAGCGAGGATAAGGAATGTAGTGAATACTCAGGAGATGAATATGCATAAAGCCATCGATGAAGAAAATAGGCAGTTTAAATAAGAATTCAAGATTTGCATAAAGGAATCACAGCAGGAGACGAGGAAGAGCTTTTAGAAAATGGTAGATGAAATAATGAACAATAAATTAGCTGAGATGGAGAAACGTATGTTGGATAGAATGCAACAAGGGGCCTGAGACATGCATGAAAAGCAGAAGGTGGAGAGGGGGAAGGACAGGAAGAAAAGGAAGGAGAAAAAGCAGAATATTACGGTAGAGAAGATATTTGTTGAAAATAGAAGAGATGTTGAGGAGGGCCAGGAAATAGATGAGAGTAGAGAGGGAGAGCAGCAGTTAACGAAGACGTTAGAGAATATATTAGAGGAAAATAGAATAGCCGTTGAGGAGACGCAGGAAATAGATGAGAGTAGAGAAGGAGAGCAGGAGTTGCCGAAGACGTTGGAGAAAAATCGTGTAGAGGATGAAGAAAGTCTGGAAGTAGGAAAGAGGAGATTAGATTTAAGTAACGAGTAGAAGATCGAAGTTAGAAGTCCTATGAGCAGAAAGGAAGTAGAGAAACAGATTACGATGTTAGAAGAAAAGGAAGGAAGATTGCATGAGAGAGATAAAGAATACAGAATGCAATGGCTTACAGTAGTAGCTACGGTAGGTGAAACTAGGGGAGAGGGGAAGTTTAGCATCGTGGTTGATAAGAGTAGTACTGAGGAGGGAGAAACTATCGTTCTTAGAAGAGAAGAAATAACTACAGTGAAACGAGAGAAAGAAAAAGAGGAGGATGATAAAAAGATAGGAAAGCACGGTAGGGCATTCTTGTAATGCGAGGTCAGATTTCCAGTCGTTGATAATCGTAGCCAGTACTCCATTTAGTGGTTATGACCTGAATGTAATAGATGATCTCTAGAGCGAGTTTGATGAGAAGGTTACAGAACCTAGTAATAATGGAAATTTAAATTCCGTCATTAGCTTAAATGTGTTGAGGGCGCGTGCAGATACGGTTATAGACACAGGGTGTGTCAAGAGTTGCATTAACTTGTCATTTTATAATAGGAACAGAGACGAAGGTGTAATATTTCAGGATATCCCTATTAAATGTACTTTTGTGATAACGGCTCTTGGAAAAAAGTCTCATGTCATTTCTAAACAGGTTCTTGTGGAAATTTGTATTGATAATGTAATAGGTACTGCGCTGGAAATCATGTCTAGCCATGACTATATCACCGGACGAGATATGAACCGAGAGCATCAGAGAAAAATAGTGTATGAAATTTTTCGAGATATGAATCAGATTTATACACAGGAAGAGAGTTTATGGACTAAGAAGCTATTGGTAAAATTTTAGCCAGAACAAAATGTGCTTATTTGGAGAAGGAATGGAAATTTTATTACATGATATATTTTAACCAAGAGTAAATGACTTGAGCCGAGTCCAGGAAAGTGTACAGTTTCATCAATGTTTGTTGCGAGAAACCAGTTTTTGAGACTAGGGGACGTCACTAAGCAGAGGTCGAACGCGAGCCAGAGTGAGTGAAGAGGGGATTTCGCGTGGACGACGCGCGCCATAAAAAGCAGACAGACAATCAGAAGGAAGATTAAGATGGAACTGATAAATATTAAATATATTATTTTAATATTATAAAGGAGTGTGACATATCAAATAAATCAGGAAGGAGAAATTTAATTGGCAAGACAGAAGTTAAATTGGTTTACTGAGAGAGGAGATATAAGCGAATGAGTAAGTTTACAGAGCGGAGTGAGGCTAGGGCAGCAGATTTACGAGGGAAATCTGACTGAAGAGGCTAGCAAACGCCAAGAAACGAGGCACTTTCTATTCGAACTTCCGAGGAAGTAACATGTAGTATAATTCACTCTACAATCTACAAGAGATAAAGACTTGTAAAATTTAAGAATTAATTATGAAGAGATATAACAATAATATGGAACGACATGAATATATAAGTTAATACTACAACTAAGAAGAAATATTGAACAGAACCAACAAGAAATATACGTCGTGATACTTTATTATATTTTGGAAGCAGTATATTGGAACTACAATTCGAGACTACGCAGAAGAAGATAAGTTTGAACTATTGAGATACTTTGCTGAAGAAACACATCATATCATACAAGATGGATATTGAATTAGGTCGAAGGGGAGAAATTACGCCTAACTATTGTTCAGATGAGAGGAGAATGTTTTAATTCTCCATCTATGAAGGGAAAGTAAAGCTATACTAACAAGCGAGATAAAGATTCAACCATGATAGCTTGACTATGGAAGCGAGCTGCGCTAACATCTGCAGTTCGCTCAAACAAACGCAACAATCTACTACAATGGAGATAAATTCACAAGCTGAGGTGATTTCTTATGTTAAGAAATATCACTGTAATACTACCAACAACAGAGGACATCCTGAGATGTGCAGGAAGGATATGGGCCCAAGAAAGAATCGAGAAGAGTATCGAGGTCATCTGACCGGGAAGACTGAAGCGCTGCAGTGGAGCGAGGTCATTGGAGTGGAAGTGAGAGAAAGCGGCCTGGCGAGATCCCAGCTGACTACCGGTTTCCTCACCCCATCCCTTGCTGTGTGCCGAGCCAAGCAGTCTAGACGGAAACAGTGAGACACGTGCAGTCCAGGTGGTAGACGAGTATCACATTCCCGAAACTTTTGGAGAGATTCCGCAAATACCAACATCAGCACGTCTGTTACCAGCGACACAGTTTTGAAGGTAAACCAGTGATATTTTACATACTCATGTAGTTAGAACTTGTACGCGTTACTCCAGTATTTTGACCAACGTCTAATTTTGCTATTCATAGTTCATGTTATTATTTTCTCTAGAATTTTGAAATTTTGGTAGAAATTTTCATACGCCATTTTTGACGTATTTTGAACGTTTATTGATAAGATTTTTCACCGTAATAATGTTGCAGTTTATTAAGCTAACGCTTAGATTTTTGCTTGAAGGTAAATCCTTTGCGATCACTAGAGTATTTTTCGTAAATATTCTAACATCGGAGAGAAAGGAGTCATGAGTATTTGACAAGCGTAAAAAGTTTGTATATGTAAGGTAGGAGACAGAAAGGACATGATGATCCTATATTAAAGCTAATTCGTTACAGGAATGAAACTATAATGTATAAAACCGTAATTATTGACAGGAGTATTCAATATTTGCTTTGAAGGAACTCCATTGTTTGAGAAGATGACATTGTAAAACCCAGAAGTTATTTGGAACATAAGAACAGTATGCGTATTTTGGAGGCATAACTGAATGGTGCAAGAGAGAAATGTAAAAAGATTATGGATCAATATTTGTTATGGAAAGGTTTTGTAAGATTATAGGAAGGATATTAAGTATCACTTGCAATGAAAAGGACGTGAGGTAAAGATATTATTATTTGAATAACAGACGCGAGCAGAATTAAGACTAAGAGAGAAGCTAGAAATTGTAGCGGAGATGTATTTAAAGCGGAGAAAGGAAATATGGCATGATTTATGTAAGTGAAAGTGTGAAGAGATACGCGATAATAATTTGTGAGAGATATAATAGGTGAGATATAGCACGGAATTGTATAATCGATAGAAGATTATGTCGGAGGAGGAGTAGTGTATTCATGAAAGGTGTTACAGTGGTAATGTCTAGTAGGATTACTGAATATCTGACCTTGTTGAAGGTATTTGATATGGTTAGTAGAAGTTTTTGTGAAAGTGCTAAGAGGATGATATGCGACAGGCATTATTTGGAAGGAATAGTAATTAAAGTTGCGATCATATATTTATGAAGAGTGTGAGATAAAGAATTATTGATGAGAAAATATTAAGTACAATGTGTTAAGTTGAGTAAAGCCGAAATATGTCTTTATGGAGAGTTACGAGTGTGAGTAGTGAGGTTTGAATGCCATGCACACTTATTTTTATTTTGGGAAGCTTATCTGAAAGTCATGCGTCGCAAGTTTGTAATATTATTGATTATTAAATACCGGATTTGTAAATTTAAGTGAATAGTCATGAACTTAAGTGTTTGTTACAACAGTTCACATTGATAATGGAAATGTAATACTGGATTTGACAGATATATTGTGTGAAATACGAGAGAAAAGAAGTAGAAACGAACTCTATGCAATTAATGCATGTAGAAAGAAATCGTGCAGGACGCGATATTGTATATATGTATATATAAACAGATATTACTATTATTATTAACAATTTTCCATTAATATTTATAGATTTGACGCTATAATTGCGAAAAATATTAACGTTGAATTAAGCAGGGAATATGTATGTAGAATTTGAACGATGAAGTGAGATATATTAAGAAGAGTAGTACAGTATTTTTATCGAAGTGTAATACTTTTGTTTTGAAATATCTTTCAATGAATGATATACACGTAATTTTGAGTGTGATGCACAAGAGACTAGTTTAGTCGCATCTATGCCGAGAGAAGGCAGATATTTGATTTGAATGTCATTAATTCATTTTATTTTAACCAATGTTACGGACATTTTTGTAATGTTTATTTTAGTGAATAAATGGCAAGTGCTTTTTATACACTTGCTACGTTTTTGTAGAGCTGATTCTTATTTCAATACTTAATTACGCGATTACGATACTGCTAGTTAGACGCAGACAGTGAATAGACATGTTTACCTTATCTACCCGAGAGCCAAGTTGCTCATTTGTGCTCAACTTTTGTTTTTTAGCTGTTCTGTATGCAACTAGGTTAGAGGTGCGTTATGTGTGTTCAGGGTTCCCTAGTCATCAGTCCGGTAGGACATGTTGAATTCTTAGCCGGGTATTGACATCCCTACGGTCCTTTTTCTATCTGGGCGGATTCGGGACGTGGACTTAGAGGAATTCGGGCGCATATATAGCATACCTAGTTTATGGTCGCCCAGCTGGTGTAGCTTCGACGTTGTAGATTGTCTGGGTCTCTCAAATTCGTGAATTTGAATTCCCAGAGGTGAGTGACCAGCGGTTGTGTCGAGTTTCTTACACTAGGTGATATTCAGTAATCACGGCTATTTTAAGCAAGTTTGGTGTACGACACAGTCGAGTTTTGTTTGTATTTATAAATGCCGATCCCAATCTGATAAGTAGTGGAAGTGAATTCCTTTGTCTGATATGAGAAGTACGTTTAGTTGTGAGGCATATTGTTCTGGCAACATACATTTTGGTCAAGTAAAACGTATATGTAAAGCTGATATTATGATTTAGTGTATTTTGGTTAGAATTAAGTGTTGAATTGAGGTCAGTGTTGGTTATATGACGAGGTAGACATCGTTAGTGATAGTATAGATATTCGATAGGTAGGTAGAACATATTTACGAAATTCTTTGGTTAACTAAGGTAATTTATTTGTTGGTCAATCTGGAATTTCGCTGTGTTTAGTATAGTGATACTTCCCTATTTCTCATATATATACAGAGTATGTCGTCTCAGGACATGACCTACATAAGGTCAATTTTGGAGCAGATAAGGAACAGTCAGGCAGGTTTAACTGCTGAAGTTGAGGCACTACACAAAATCACACACGAAAATACAAAGAAGTTAGGGAAAGAAATTAAGGACACATCAGCTGCTGTAAAGTCAGTAGTGAAAGCAGAGTTAGCAGCATCCCAAGAAGAAGCCAGATTAGCCCAAGGAGAAGCCAGAAAAGCGCATGTAGAAGCCAGAAAAATACAAGAAGAAAACAGATTATCCCAAAAAAATGCAGAAAAAGCTCAGGAGGAGATTAAATTAGCTTTAGATAAGGCTCAGAATGAAGGAAAATTGTCCCAAGAATTGAGTAGACTTGCACAAGAAGAAATCAGATTAGCTCAAGAAGAAGCTAGAAAATCCCAAGCAGACACGGAGAAAAAATGTCAACAGTTACAGGAGACTTTACAGAAGAGTATAGACACAATTAGAGTGGACAACACAAACCATTTTAACACAATTTCAGGATCCCAAGGTGATCTGCAGAATCAGCTGAATACCTTAAATGGTACAGTTGATGAGCTTCAACAGAAGGTAACAAATCAACAAAAGTTGATTTCAGAAGGTATTAATGTAGACATAAACAAGTGTATTATTGATGCCGTTTTGAAATTGAAGGAGGAAGTGTTAAAGAGTAGTAGTGACCATATTTGTGAAATGCATGGTAAGAACATGAAAGAAGTCAAGGAAATTGAACGTAAATCTAACATACATATAACTGGGTTGAGAGAGGAGTTGACAAAACGCATTAACACCTTAGAAGAATCTAATGTTACAACATTAAGCGAAATTACGAGTAAAACTGATAGGATTAAATTTAAAGAACTAGAACAGATTAGGAAGTTAGTAGATGAGGTCAATACTGAGATAGCAAAGGTGAAGGCGGAACAGGAGAAAGAAATAGATGAGCTTCACGAGCAAATGAAATCACTGTCGATCAGGGACACGCCCACTATGAAACAAAACTTAGAAGAATTCTTTAAGGAAAGAGACAGCAAATTAAGAGAAGAATTGATTAAGTTAGGATTTGGACAGGATGGACAGAATTAAGATAAGGAGAGCGTTGACATTCACATGTTCAGTAGATCACGCAATACTTATGGAACGGAACGCACGGAGAGAACCGGATATGTTAGGAAGAACATATGATCAGGGTGCGAGC
This sequence comes from Meconema thalassinum, assembly GCA_946902985.2. Taxonomy (NCBI): domain Eukaryota; kingdom Metazoa; phylum Arthropoda; class Insecta; order Orthoptera; family Tettigoniidae; genus Meconema; species Meconema thalassinum. Next base: position 795,658,110 of record OX336389.2, read on the forward strand.
AGGAATAATCAGAACGTGGTAGTGATCCAAAGCCAATGAAGAAAGACCGCATAAATTTACTGGGGAGGGAAATGTCACAGCCATAGAATTTTTACGGGACATGCGATATTACCTAGACGAAAATAGGATCCCCAGAGAAAGAGAAATTAGAGTTGTGGAGAAATATCTTGCATCGGAGGCCCTAATTTGGCACAGGGCTTTCCGATACACCTACAACACATTCGATGAGTTTGCAGAGGCGCTATTAAAACGATTTTGGAATGAAGAGTTACAGCATGACATTAGAGCTGAAATCTATTCTAAGAAGTACCCATATTCAGTACCGACACGTTATGCGAGTTACTTCACAAATCAGTTAGCCCGTCTTCAACATTTTCAGACCCCATTAGCAGAACCGGAGCAGATGCATGTCATATCCAGACAGCTACCAGCCGAGGTCAGAAAACATTTAATTTCATCAAATGTATGCACATTAGAGGACATGGCAGAGATGCTTCGACGATTGCATCATACGAGTTCGATATCACAGACTCCAGGGCAAATTCAAACCCATAATCCACGTACTAGACCAGATAAAAGAGAAATACATACAGTCTTAGTAGATCAGACCCAACAAACTGATGTAGATCCAGTTAGAACAGGTCCCATAAGTCACAACAATTATGGTAGGACTAGATACGATCCAGGGTACAACCGAACCAGAGAACGATAGACAGAGAAGGACTGGATACCAGTATAATAACACCAACAATACTGGATTCCGTAGAAACAGTTACTTCGAGAAAGACAAAACGGAGGAGATCCGAGAAGATATTCAAGATACAGGAATTGGAATGAGGGTAATCAACAACAACAGCAAAATCAACAACGCCCTTCGCAACAACAACAACAACAACAACAACCGAATGGTTATCAAAGAAGCAGGTGGAGAGATAATGGAAATGTGCCGAGATATTACGAAGATAGAGAAAGGGAAAGTCAGGAATACAGAAGAAACCAAAGAGAAAGAGAAGAAAGAAAGGAACAACCCCAGCATCAGACGCAAGAAAATGTGGAACCACGACCAGGAACTAGACATGAAGGTCAAAATCATGACAGGGGTAAACAAGAAAAAACGCCATTTCAGAAAAGGAAGTAGAAGAAAGCGTAGATCACACAATATTGAGGCATGAGATCGCCATTAACGAACTTTATGAAGTCACCGATGAGGAGTTGTTATATGAAAGAGAGGAGCCGAAGAGAGGAAGTACGGCAAGACAACCAATCATTCTAATGAAGGTAGGAGAGAATACTTTGAGAACTCTTATGGATACTGGTGATACAGCTTCAATACAGAAACTGGAAGCAGGAAATTTACTAACTGAATTGCCTGTGTCAACAATAAAAGTAAGAGGAGTGTTTAATGACAAGACTATGAAGTGTAAAGTACAATCATTTTTGGAATTCTATATTAATGAGCAGAGATACGAACAGATATTCATAGTGTTGAACCTATTAGTTTTGATGCAATACTGGGTATTGATTTTATTACACAGTCTGGAGCTATTATATACTTGAAAAATGGAATTATACGATTTAATAATGGTCAAACCGAGAATGGAACTTCGAAATTAAAGGAACAAGAGCATTGCATAGAAGATGGTATCTGTGAAGGAAAATTGGAAGAGATGGTCATGGAAATAGAAGAAGAAGGAAGAAGACCATGGGACGGAATCATAGACATTCAAAAGGATGTAGAAACCCCGATGGATAGAAGAATAGAGAAAGCAAGAGAACATCTCAACAAACAGGCAGAAAAGAGATTGAAGAGAACGCGAGGAAAACGATTCAGCCGACCACTGAGAGAGGGAGACTTAGTTCTTATAAGGATGCAGGAGACGGCTGATGTTCATAGAAAGATATATGTCAAGTTCTCTAACCTATTTAAAGGCCCGTTCAAAGTAGCTAAAGTCTATGGCAGCAACTGCTATGCAGTAGCCAGAATAAGTGATGATCACATTATTGGAAAATACAACCACTCTAAACTAAAAGATTTTACCCCAAGATACAGTAAGAGAGACAATTTCGAATGCATATTTATGTACAGGAATAATATGTGGTAAAGGAAAGTCCATTCTATACTTTCTATTAGGGTCGAAATGGGAAATGCGCTCGAAATCATGTCTAGCCATGACTTTATCACCGGACGAGATATGAACCGAGAGCATCAGAGAAAAATAGTGTATGAAATTTTTCGAGATATGAATCAGATTTATACACAGGAAGAGAGTTTATGGACTAAGAAGCTATTGGTAAAATTTTAGCCAGAACAAAATGTGCTTATTTGGAGAAGGAATGGAAATTTTATTACATGATATATTTTAACCAAGAGTAAATGACTTGAGCCGAGCCAGGAAAGTGTACAGTTTCATCAATGTTTGTTGCGAGAAACCAGTTTTTGAGACTAGGGGACGTCACAAGGATAAGCAGAGGTTGAACGTGAGCCAGAGTGAGGGAAGAGGGGATGTCGCGTGGACGACGCGCGCCATAAAAAGCAGACAGCCAATCAGAAGGAAGATTGATTAAGACTGAACTAATAAATATTAAATATATTATTTTAATATTATAAAGGAGTGAGGCATATCAAATTCATCAGGAAGGAAGGAGAATTTTAATTGGCAAGACTGAGAGAGGAGATCTAAGCGAATGAGTAAGTTTACAGAGCGGAGTGAGGCTAGGGCAGTAGATTTAAGAGCGAAATCTGACTGAAGAGGCTAGCAAACGCCAAGAAGCGAGGCTCTTTCTATTCGAACTTCTTAGGAAGTAACATGTACTATAATTCACTCTACAATCTAAAAGATATAAAGTCTTGTAAAATGTATGACTTCAGTATGAAGAGATATAACAGTAATATGGAACGACATGAATAAATAAGTAAATACTACAACTAAGAAGAAATATTGAACAGAACCAACAAGAAATATACGTCGTGATACTTTATTATATTTTGGAAGCAGTATATTGGAACTACAATTCGAGACTACGCAGAAGAAGATAAGTTTGAACTATTGAAATACTTTACTTAAGAAACACATCATATCATACAAGATGGATATTGAATTAGGTCGAAGGGGAGAAATTACGCCTAACTATTGTTCAGAAAAGAGGAGAATGTTTTAATTCTTCATCTATGAAGGGAAAGTAAAGCTATACTAACAAGTGAGATCCAGATTCGACCATGATAGCTTGGCTATGGAAGCGAGCTGCGTTAACATCTGCAGTTCGCTCAAACAAACGCAACAATCTACTACAATGGAGATAAATTCACAAGCTGAGGTGATTTCTCATGTTAAGAAACATCACTGTAATACTACCAACATCAGAGAACATCCTGAGATGTGGAGGAAGAAGATGGACCCAAGAAAGAAGCGAGAGGTGTATCGAGGTCATCTGACCGGGAAGACTGAAGCGCTGCAGTAGAGCGAGGTCATTGGCGTGGAGGAGAGAGGAAGCGGCCTGGCGAGATCCCAGCTGACTACCGGTTTTCTCACCCCATCTCTTGCTGTGTGCCGAGCCAAGCAGTCTAGACGGAAGCAGTGAGACACGTGCAGTCCAGGTGGTAGACGAGTATCACATTCCCGAAACTTTTGGAGAGATTCCGCAAATACCAACATCAGCACGTCTGTTACCAGCGACACAGTTTTGAAGGTAGACCAGTGATATTTTACATACTTATGTAGATAGAACTCGTACGCGTTATTCCAGTATTTTGACCAACATCTAATTTTGCTATTCATAGTTCATGTTATTATTTTCTCTAGAATTTTGAAATTTTGGTAGAGATTTTCATACGCCATTTCGGACGTATTTTGAACGTTTATTGATAATATTTTTCACCGTAATTATGTTGCAGTTTATTAAGCTAACGCTTAAATTTTTGCTTGAAGGTAAATCCACTGCGATCACTAGAGTATTTTTTCGTTAATATTCTAACATCGGAGAGAAAGGAGTCATGAGTATTTGACAAGCGTAAAATGTTTGTATATGTAAGGTAGGAGACAGAAAGGACATGATGATCCTATATTAAAGCTAATTCGTTACAGGAATGAAACTATAATGTCTAAAATCGTAATTATTGACAGGAGTATTCAATATTTGCATTGAAGGAACTCCATTGTTTGAGAAGATGACGTTGTAAAACCCAGAAGTTATTTGGAACATAAGAACAGTATGCGTATTTTGGAGGCATAACTGAATGATGAAAGAGTAAAATGTAAAAAGATTATGGATCAATATTTGTTATGGAAAGGTTTTGTAAGATTAAAGGAAGGATATTAAGTATCAATTGCAATGAAAAGGACGTGAGGTAAAGATATTATTATTTGAATAACCGACGCGAGCAGAATTAAGATTAAGAGAGAAGCTAGAAATTGTAACGGAGATGTATTTAAAGCGGAGAAAGGAAATATGGCATGATTTATGTAAGTGAAAGTGTGAAGAGATACGCGATAAAAATTTGTGAGAGATATAATAGGTGAGATATAGCACGGAATTGTATAATCGATAGAAGATTATGTCGGAGGAGGAGTAGTGTATTCATGAAAGGTGTTACAGTGGTAATTTCTAGTAGGAATACTGAATATCTGACCTTGTTGAAGGTATTTGATATGGTTAGTAGAAGTTTTTGTGAAAGTGCTAAGAGGATGATATGCGACAGGCATTATTTGGAAGGAATAGTAATTAAAGTTGCGATCATATATTTATGACGAGTGTGAGATAAAGAATTATTGATGAGAAAATATTAAGTACAATGTGTTAAGTTGAGTAAAGCCGAAATATGTATTTACGGAGAGTTACTAGTGTGAGTAGTGAGATTTGAATGCCATGCACACTTTTTTTTTGGGAAGCTTATCTGAAAATCATGCGTCGCATGTTTGTAATATTATTGATTATTAAATACCGGATTTGTAAATTTAAGTGAATAGTCATGAACTTAAGTGTTTGTTACAACAGTTCACATTGATAATGGAAATGTAATACTGGATTTGACAGATATATTGTGTGAAATACGAGAGAAAAGAAGTAGAAACGAACTCTATGCAATTAATGCATGTAGAAAGAAATCGTGCAGGACGCGATATTGTATATATGTATATATAAACAGATATTACTATTATTATTAAAAAAATCATTAATATTTATAGATTTGACGGTATAATTACGAAAAATATTAACGTTGTATTAAGCAGGGAATATGTATGTCGAATTTGAACGATGAAGTGAGATATATTAAGAAAAGTAGTACAGCATTTTTATGGAAGTGTAATACTCTTGTTTTGAAATATCTTTCAAGGAATGATATACACGTAATTTTTAGTGTGATGCACAAGAGACTAGTTTAGTCGCATCTATGCCGAGAGAAGGCAGATATTTTATTTGAATGTCATTATTTCATTTTACTTGAACCAATGTTAGGGACATTTTTGTAATGTTCATTTTAGTGAATAAATGGCAAGTGCTTTTTATACACTTTCTACGTTTTTGTAGAGCTGATTCTTATTTCAATACTTAATTACGCGATAACGATACGGCTAGTTAGATGCAGACAGTGAATCGACATGTTTACTTTATCTACCCGAAAGCCGAGTTGCTGATTTGTGCTCATTTTTTTTTCTTTTAGCTGTTCTGTATGCAACTAGGTAGTAGTATGGTTAGAGGTGCGTTATGTGTGTTCAGGGTTCCCTAGTCATCAGTCCAGTAGGACTTGTTCAATTCTTAGCCGGGTATTGACATCCCTACGATCCTTTTTCTATCTGCGCGGGTTCGGGACGATGACTTAGAGGAATTTGGGCGCAGTACGCAGGTATGTCTAATGATTCCAAACCTGGTGTTTTGTCTAATATTAGGGACTGATTCGTTATCTGCTAATCAGGTCCAGGTGTGTTACCATGAGAGTTGTATTAGGATGAAATGGGCGGAGGAAGCTCTGATAATTGCATTTAATGAGCCAGGTGAGGGTGATAATTCTCAAAGAGTGTGCGTCGTTAAAGAGATATTGTCAGGTGACAATAAGGAGGGAAGTAGTGTACCCGATACCTAGTTTAGGCTATCGGCTACGCCAGCAGACATTAAGCTGTAGTTGAGGTTTTGGGAAGAGCTCTTAAAAGATAGCGCACCGATCGCGTCAAGAAGAATGTCAAGATGACGTAGGAGGTCTAGAATCAAGGAGGCATTGAAATCTGTAAGAAGATGGAATTATGGATAGAGATGTGAAGCTTTATTGAGATATATATGGAATTATAGCAATTAAACATTTTAGAAGAGGATATATAACATGCATTATATGTGGAAATAATTTTATGGAAGTCCGATAACCATTAAGTTATTTTATAACGGAATAGCCGAGATGATCTGGGTTCGAGACTATGTTCATGACGTGAGAGCACAGTGGTGGGGGACTGCACCACGTGCCTGCGCCAAGCACATAAGCAAGAAGACAGTGCCAGCAGATTCAGTTGGGCTCAATCAGACGAGCAGGTAGGAGCAGCTCTATAGCGCAAGCGAGACGCTACGTGAAGGTTACGTAACATACAGAAACTGTCACGGCTAAGTGTAGGCGACAGTTCCTGCATCGCCGAGCAGCGAAGGCCAGGCGGGTCATTGATCCAGGCGGGCTGGCCGAGGAAGCAATTACAGACGGCCGGGATGTTTTAGAACCGCACTGCAAGTAGTTGAAGGCTTTATTACAAGCTACATTTCGACGCAGTTTGAACATAGCTTTTACGAATAACTTCATGACTATGCTGTTCTATAACGCATTCAAAGCTACTTTAACTATTTCAAGTAAACGGAATGTTGTTAGCATAGGCACTGATGAACATTAGATCGTACATTAATAAGATTTATTTCTTATGCAGTTTTCATGAATACAGACAACTACAGGGTGTTTCGTAAACTTGAACACTCTCAAGTAAAATTTCATTTTACGAAAGTGGGACTTAGCAATCATTTGAGATTGAACTTGCAATACTCAAACTGAACATTTAACGGAACAGTGGCGTAACTTAGAAGAGGAGTAGGGGGTCCGCTGTTTCCATGAACATTTTCGAGAAGGAGTTGGACAATATCCGCTATGGGTAATCCGAAGTTCAACATGTCCGAGTAGACGCGAATAGAGACAAGATGGCACCGCAGAGCGATGGATTCGATTCCTGACGAGAGGAGTCCACCAGCTGATTCACTTTGGGATTTCGAAGGCAATCGTCATTTCATGGATGGAATGATATTCACGCCGATCTTTCGAGAAATTCTTTATGTAGGGAAAATCGACGATCTTGGAAATTTATTACAGCTGATTATGAAAGGTACTGTAAGAGTCATAACTACCTGATACGATTATTTTCATGAATACTGGGCACACATGTATATTTTTCTAATAGGAGTGATTCGATTATTAAGACATGGTTTGAATTTATATACTTCGAATTTGCTAGAATATGGAGTGACCATATGACATGGCAGGCATCATTATACGAAATTCTCACCATTGGTTGGCTTTATTAAGCAGATGTTTGGTCTTTTAGATTTTTCCAGCTAGGATATTTTTCATGAATAGTTTTTTTTTGGTGTAACGAGTATTTCGAACTCGTGATCTGCAATTGATTATCAGAAATTACTTCGTCAGTTCATTGCATACTAGCGAGTGTGTATTATTCATCAGTAGGGATTTTTTTCATTGGATTGTTTGGAGATATTAAGAAGTTATTCACTTTAGTGAATGAACATCGCTTTTATATGACAACTAGAAACTTGTTGATTCCTATCTGATACATTCACTCATATAGTCTACGAGGTGGGGTCCTTCGTATTTATACGATTGTATGGTGGCTACTCATCTTACCCATCGTTCAGGGAACTATCATCCAAGTCGACGGGGCGAGGTCTTTCGTATTTATACGACTGTACGGTGGTTACTCATCTTACTCGCCATTGAGGGACTCATTTTTATCATCCGAGTGTACACGAGATGTAAGTGAATCAAACAAGGAACTACTAGTCACATATCAGTCGAAATTTTGTTAAATAAAGTAACGATAAATGTCAACAGGATTGCATTTAGTAATTCTTGTTTGCCAATCCAATATTTTGTTGCTATACTCTTTTGAGAGTAATTTCAGTTTAACAGCTGTTATAGCTGATGCTTTTAATGATTTTTATAATTGTGTTTGATACCTTTGAGAAGGATTTAAAGTAATTGAATCTTATGAGATTAATCATTAATGGTCAGAATTATTTGAAGGCAGATCAGTATTGCAGATTTTGATATGAGATTATAGCACATTGGTGTTTTTCTGCGATGTGAGTTATGAAAATTGTAAGAGAATTTATGCTATTTGAAAGCAGATCTTAAATTACTGAAGTAATATTTTTCCAATTGTTTAAGAAGTTGTCTAGATGTGATCAGAGTAATTACAGTTATTGGAGATTGTGTGCGTTGATAATTTGAAGCCAGTTATATATTTTTTGTAGATCATGCAACATGGTTAAGTGAAGTTTGTGGTAGGCATTTTGTGGAAGTTGCCATGTGATAGTTGCAACGTTGATAATGTATTTTGAAGCAGACATGAGGTCGTCGTACCCAGTCTAGCGTAATTGTTGAGATTCATGCTGTATGTGCTGAATATTTATGGAGTTTTGTGGAGTAATTGTTGTATTCAAATGTGATATTTGAAGTATTGAGGAAATGTAATGTCGTTGTGGATAGTTAGATCCAACGTGATGTCGTGGAGGCAATAATATTTTTTGGCATGATAAATTAAATACGAGATATAACTTGGAAGTGATAAAACTGTAAGACAACGTTCTATAAACCTTATTAAACAATTTGTTAGGAAATTAAACAAATAAATGAAGTTGATAATACAAGATTTTCTGAAAATAATAATTAATGAAATAATAATCTGAGATTTAAGCATATTAACGATCTGACCTAATGAAATAAAAATCAGAATGACTAGATGAAATAATGAAAAACTAAATAACCAGATGATTGAAATTTAAATAAGTTGATAAATTAAATTTTTGAATAAATCGATGAATTAAATAAATGGATGAATTAAAGATTGAATAAATTAAACTGATTGAAATAAATTAATAGACGATTGTAATGATGATGAATAACTGAATTAGAAGGTGATAATTAATTAAAGAAGCTGATGATTAATGAATTTATATGGAATTAAATAAATTTAATTGAGAAATAATTTGAGGAATTGCAACTTGAGTTGAGAATTTAAATGATGTAATGGTGATGAATTAACGATTCTGACACGAACATGTAGAATTTTGAAGTGAGAATTAATGTGAGAAATATTTAATTTTGATGATGACGATAATGATGACCAATGAGAATTTGAATTTTCTGTAATTCACAGATAAGAGATTATTAATGACGATGTAAATAGTGTAAATTAATTATTCGATGTTTAGGAACATTTGATTAACATGTTCAACATTCAAATTATGCCATGCAAACCATAATTTACGTGATATTTAATATGTGTGATTATTATATGTGTATGTTTAGACAGATTAATTTATTTTAAATCCACATTGATGTTAAATTAAAGAGAAATTAGGTCTCAGGTTTCACAAATGTCAGTGACGAAAGACATAGTGCTACAGTGATCCTGAGAACCCAAGAGAACTTTATAAATTTTTCTTGTTATGTGGATAACAATAATTTTGGATTAGAAAAGAGATGGTTCGATTTTTGGACAATGACTATTTAACTTTGGCATTCGACCATACTCTTAGGTAGGAATTATATTTAAAATGTCTGTCTGACTATCAAAGTAAAATAAATTTGTTTTTATCTTAGTTGTGATCTGATGATGGTGTGATGTTCCTTTTTCTTTCCTTGTCTTGAGTAAGGCTTATCCGGAAAGGAAGTGGTTTGCTAGGAATTCAGTTGATGGCGCCCATTTATATTTGCATTATTATTATTAAACTTAAGCCCGTAACGACCCTAGAGATACTTTGTCTCGTGATACCCACTGCTTTTTCGAGAACTCAGCTGAATTTCCGACACATTCCTTATTTGACTAGAGGTTCATTTAACTCCGCTCTGTCCCGGAACTCCAGGAATGCGATGTTATAGCAGATGGGTCATCGCATCCCCAGGACGAACGGGTACAGTAGTAAGGAGGATTTCCATTTTATTGGCAGTTTGCTGACTATTGACGATCTCGAGGATGCAGTATGTCGCACTGTGGAAGAAAGTTCATTAGGTATTGATCCGAGGGATCAATTATTGAGTGTTATATTAAGGAATAGTCGAGTCTTAGAGAATCGGATTGGCGAGGCCAATTGCTACACACACTCATTAAATGTAATTGATCGCAAAGTCCTTGTGGGTAACAGATACCCCATCCCATTTAAATACCAAGAGGCAGTACAACAGCAGATTGACGACATGTTAAGAGATAAGATCATTGAACCATCTATTAGCCCATATGCTAACTACCTAATTACTGTACCTAAAGCAGATGGTCAGGTAAGATTCTGTCTCGACGCAAGAATTTTGAACTTGCATATTTCACAGGACCAGTTGAGGTCACAGTCTATTGAAGAGCAAGTTCAGTGTTTCGAAGGAAATAAATGGTTTACATCGGTAGATTTAAGTTCTAGTTTCTGGCAAATTCCATTATGTAAAGAGGACAGACCTTGAACAGCTTTTTGCCAATTCTGTAGAACGCCTGGTCAGAAAAGTAGCTCAGCAGCTTTAATTCGAGGCTTAAACTATGCACTAGGTGATGATACCAGTTGTTTTGTCACTATTTATATCGATGACTTAGTCATCAGTTCCAGGTCTCTTGAGGAATATCTATGTCATTTAGAGTGTGTTTTTAGGAAATTAGATGAGGCAGACTTTACCCTTAAATTATCTAAATCTAAATTCTGTAGGCAAGAGATCTCTTTCCTTGGCCATAAAATTTCAACGGAAGGTTTGACACCGGAAGAAGGGAGAGTGGGGAAGATCTTGGATGTGATCGAAACTAGGAACGCTAAGGAGTTGAGAAGTTATCTTAGCACATATAATGTACACTCTTTAAGAAGAGATGTGGAATGCGTCAGGTAAGGACTCGAGAGTAACGGAACAACATGTGTCAATGCCCTGGAATATAATTAGTAGTTTTAAAGAGACAGGTAGCTAAGGATACTGGAGGCATTTCCGACTGGTGGCACATGTACTGGAAAGAGTAAGTTAGCTGAATCAGATAAGGGAAGTGTGACCTAGTGCCTTATATTATGGTTATAACGGGGTAGCTTGCACTCAAATAAGATGCCCATGTATAAAATATGCTTTCTTGTTTTACGTCATATAGGTTTTTTTTTAGTTCACTACAGAGTACCTGTGAGGACGCGAGTATGCAGGATTCTCACTGGCGTGTGATGTGTCTTGTAAGAAGTCAATGATGGCAATATATTACAGTATTCTGGAGACAAGCTAAATAACGATTTAAAATTAAAACGTTATACGACAAGTCTCTCAGAATATCGGCCTAGCTCATCAGTATTTGTATGAGTGAAGTCATACATCTTGAAGTAAATAAATAAGTGTTACAGGAAGAAAGAAATGAACAATGACGCTTTTAAGCGACGACGAGAAATTAATTGTTGTAAATATTTGAAGGGTATATATATGTATTTTGTATTGAAGGGTATATTTTTTATGATTTTGGGCAAACTTTTGTGTTAAATGTGTATATAATTTGTTCGACCAGATCAAAGATTGGACGGAAAATTCTAAGGGCGATGTAAAATTCCAAATACTTCCCCTTTATTATGATATTTTATAAGCAGCAAATTAATTTTATTTTATTATTAGGTATATTTTAATTGTCATATTAATTCCGAACTGATTCTATAACTTCATTAAATGTAAATTAGGGCTTTCATTAATGTTTGGTGGAAGATATAAAATGGAAATTTTAAGTCAGATTCAGGTAGTAATATAATTCAGGACTTGATTGTGAAACTTTTCGTCTGGCGATCATGGGGAGTCTGCTTAGTTTAGAATGCTTTTCCAAGAAGAGTGTATTGGTTTTCCTTTTGACGCCAAGCTCGAAGACAAAGCCACTTGGGTCAGTTGGTGCTGACGTCACGTATTCCGAGAATCAGGAAGCATCAGTACGCCGATTTAAAATTACAAGAGAAGCTAAACCACGTGGGTGAACTAACTAATGAAGAAGGAAATTGGGATCTGATGGATCAGGAGAGGGAAACTAAGTCATCACGACACCCTATATGATTGGTTCAGAGACAGCGAAGAGGGAGAAATCCTTTTACATAAAACTGCTGTTCATTTGCTCTGGAAGCTGCCATCATCTACATGCCCGTCATACTGCAGACATAGGTATATACATACTGCATGTATATTAAATCGTCGCAACATATGTAATTAACAAGTTTAAAGCAATAACAATTTCTGACGTGAGATTGTTTGTGTCATGGATCATATTCACAAATGCGAACTATGGATTTATACCACTCACAAAAGTCAGCCGGGAAACGGAGCTAATTAGTTCCAGACCCGTATAAGATAACATCTACAACAATTGAAGAAGAAGCTGTCGACCTTCCATCTCAGCCAGCAGATGGAAATCAACACGACCGAAATGAAGAAGAAGATTGTGAGTCTGATACAAAGTCCGAACAAGTCTGGTTATTCTTTTTATGGCAAATTAGAGTCTAGCTTTGGTTCATTATTTAAATTCTTATTCCATTTTGTAACTTTCGCCAATTTAAAAGTAACTTCCAGATTTGTCTTAGTAAATACATTTGTTTTTCTTATCACGTCTTTTGCTACTTAACTTTTTTTTATAATAAATTTTGTTCTTAATTAATGGTAGAATTTTCATTTAAAGTAGCTAGAATTAGACATAAGGCATACCTTATCCACGTAACGGGAAACAATTGGTTAATGGCTCAGTTATGCCACGGTTAGAGAGAAAGATGTTTCGAGAGCTCTATTTCAATTTCAATTTCAATTAAATATTTTGACACATCTTAGGTATTAGATGTCCTGGCGCCCACACGAGCAAATCATAATCAGTGTTAATGAACAGGCAAGAGGTAGGTATACTATTCGTGGTGTGTGTAAAGCGGTCCTTGTTATTGATGCGGTTCTTCTACTGTACTACAGGAGAACGCAATATTGGAGCCCCGTCAGGAACGTAACGTTTGATCACTTAGAAGGACCGGGAACGCTATAGTGGCTTATTACTAGCCACTGCCTGTACTTCTACCTAATCCTAGACTATAATAATTACAATCATAGTTACATACGCTTTTATTTTGACCATGGAAACACAGTTAACAGGAAAGTTAACACACCGACTGACGTCCAAGACGCTCAAAGCCCCTAAAATAAATTACCGACACAACAACCTATCATTTATCAGGGCTTAGATGATGAATCTGAGTGGGAGAGTACACTCCTATAACTGGTCACAAGTTCAGTAACCTCTCATATTTAAGATGGTGCAAACATTTTAAATTCAATTCAATAGCTAAGGGTAACATTGAGAAATGGCTACGATTTCTTTTTAACAACAGTCCTACATCCTTCGTCTGAGATCTCATCATATTAAATATTACAATACTAACAAACTGAATACTACACGAATCAGCCATAAGGCCCTGATACTAGGATGTTTGCTAATTTTTTCAGATGACATGACGCAGGACTTAAAATGAGGAATATATGAATATTGGAATCGATAAACCATCATCCCTTTGAGCTACAAAAATTAAACTCCTAAATAGAGTAAGTATACTGATGTGTTTGCCAGTACAACGCCCAAGATGGAATATTTAATGCACTGAAGAAGTCACGTAGGTATAGCATTGACAGTATGTAATTGCCCAATTACGACAAAACATTAGGCCTATAAAAGACCATTATGAAATGTGTGTCTTCACAACCCCCCTATTACAAGCCTATCATACTGAATATTACGTGCAGTTGTCAGTTTCAATTTCGTCACCGAATGAGTTAACCGTCCGATGCCTTTCGTTAGCTGTGATGAAATGTTCCCTATGGGACACTCAGTTACGAATCATTTCTGTGTAGCCAATGAATGTGACTTACAATGTTTGGCATCATCACTGGCGATTTAAAAAATGTGAATATTGATAACACACCAGTGTGCAGTCTGAATGTGATGTAAATAGCTGACTCCCTAAATTACACGAAATTATACGGAATTCTAAAGCGACAAGATTCTACAATACCAATAAATTTGGGTAACAGAAATTCCCTATGTAGGACTCCAAGTATGCCCATTATTGTTAGAGAAATGCCCGAGTGAAGAACAAGTTGAATGCGTTGCATAGCCGCAAACTTGGAAATATATAGCTCACGTGGGAATTCAACTAAACCCAGAAAGTCAAATTGATCACCGGTTGTGGAGGCTATGTATTAACTACATTAAGTTTATTTTTAAAATCATTAGAGTGATAGAAGGCAACCGACACTCTGTTTCCCAGTTGTGATTGCCGAAATGGAATATTTCATGAAGTTCATCCCTTTGAGACCAGTCATAGTTACTCCAGTTATAGGAAGAGTATGAGCTCCATTACGTAATTACATGGTTTGTACTATGGAGGTGAGACGAGGCCTTCTGTGAAAATCCTCTCTGAAAGTTGGTTAATTAGGCTAGCGATATTAGGTTGAGAGTGCAGAAAATTAAGTTTGAGTCCTCTTTAGGCGGTCATTAGATTTACCATTAAAGTTAAAAATCTGAAATTGCTCCACCTAATAAAGCTTCATATAGCGAGATTTAACTGGTTGAAACCTATGATAAATTGTGGATATGAGTGCAATGGTTGTCTAACCAACGATTTTATCAAACTGATTAATACATCTTATTTTTTGAATGTTCTAGCTTTCCTTAACCTCGTAACTTGAAAATGCACCGTTAATCTGTAACACTGTAGATTATTTAAGTTACAAGGTTAAAGATAGTGGAAATCTAGTGGAGGAAGATGTGTTACTTATTTCGAAAGAATGTCCACAATATACGACTAGACATTAATACTACGAGAGATATCTGCGTATCTTAACAAATATACCCACTATTTCCGAGAAGGGAAATAAGTATAACCTTCGCACATTATTTGTGTTAAGCTACAATTGTACTAAAAGAGCGATTGCACCAACTTGAACGTCCAGATTTCACTGAATCTTAAGCGGATGTTTGTCAGAACACAAGCAATACATCTTTGACGGTATTTGATACTCACATTTATTTGGACTATCCTTAGAGAGAGAGAAATTTTGTTGGCTTTGATAATCGCATGAAATTTGTAACCTAAGAGAAGGATGTGGATTCTGAGTTCCCATATCATCTCTCCCAGTCACGCTAATACGATCAATTCCCTCATCATGTACTATAGACCCTCTCATCATAGTTAGACAGCTACGGGATGTCGTTTTATAATTGCGTTTCGTCAAAGAGGGTATTGGAACTTACCACACGCATCCATTTGGACTGCACAAAGCCACATGTGCGTATTCAAAAGTGTGCAATTTCGCCCTCTTTAGTGGTGGTCATACAGATAATATACAATCACAGATATTTTCCTTATGATTTGACCAACATTTATACAAAGTTTGATAAGGATCCGGAAGTTCGCGAACTGGAGGTTCCCTGATAGTCTAGCACTTACGCACAATGTAAAACAAAATATAATCTCTAGTTTAATACTCGCAAGATTATTTCTGCCCCTTAGGAGAACATTCATCACCACTGCAACTATCATTGAAATACTTCCTACCGCGTTAGCATTCAAACGATGCTGCTTTCGCCACTAGCGTAAACTTGAGACAAGTTTTTTTTAACTGTCTCCTGAACAATGCTGTGCCGTACTGTGCCCGTTTAGACCGGAGTCCGCACGACCACATGTGCATTTTACCAATAATCAGTCAGCACGAGAGTCAAAATATCCCGGAGCGCCAGATGGGTTAAAGCAAATCGCAAAAACGACATCAAATTAAAAAAATGCTTTGCTGATTTTTGGCTCAATGCAACAATAAGGATAGAAGGAGATTTAATTGGGAGTAACACATCCTGTAAAATTATCTCAGTTTATTTTGAAGTTAAAATCTGACTGCAAAGATGCTCAAAGCAGCATCATCCACGTGTGGCGATCCACACTCTTATTTACACACAATATACAGAAATTTTCCAAACACATTTGACAATCTTTTTGGAAACACAAGTCCGATTAATAGTCCTGTAGACTGTGTTCCAAAATTATTAATGATTAATTCCAGTTCAACGTTAATTGTCTATACTGGAAATATCGTAGATCACTGTTTAAATATTTACATAATATTAACACTCGTAGAATAAATGTTCATAGAATTTTTAAACTTTCACTTGTTTTTCCAGTTTCAAAAATACATCGTCGAAAAATATTATCATCATAGAAGCAACATAAATTATTTACACATATTAATAACATCTGAAAAGTATTTGACCATTGAGCATAGCATCGAAGAATTGTGCGAAGCACAACAACAATTAAATGTTCTTCTGACATTAAACATTCGAGAAGTGACTCGATTATGAACTTCAAGTTCCTAACAAAATACATGATTTCTGAATCATCAACTTGATCACTAAATTGTTGAACCATTCAACTATTAGATTTTCCACTTGGAATCATTATGAAAAAAAATATTTATATTCATGGCCATTCTTAGTAACTTTCACAACTTGCAATTCTTCGACAGAATGCGGAAATAAGAATTGTAGCTTTATAATGAATTCATTTAGTTCATGGCACTAGGATTGAAAATATCCTTCAAATTATTCGTGGTTAAAGAATTATTTTTAATTGGCAGTGGCCCATTCTATTATTTGTGTAAGAACACAATATTACAACAACAACGGCAAAGGTCTTCCTCTGAAGAAGAATAAACTACTATCATGACAAATCCGGGTTCTAGCAAAATCAAAGTCTAAATGGAATTCGTTAACAAGGTTGAAATAAGAACTGATGGTTTCTAATAAATAACCTTCGGGTTATTCATACGACGAAATGTGTGGCTCCAATACTCCTACTATAAACCTGAGCCATCGAACCTGCTATTTGATTGATGCTCGAAAAAACCTCCTCATTCCTGCGACTTAAACATGCGCACCTGGGAATGGCATTTCAACTACTCCACACATAAATTATCTTCCCAAAATTTATACAATAAATCAAGCCTCTGCTTGTTATCAACACTGGAAGATTAATAAACTTACAAGTTTATTTTAACAAGAGTTTAGTGCTTTTCAGTCGGTCAACACGAACACACATTCGTGTTGACCGACTGAAAAGCACTAAACTCTTGTTTACTAAGGCATTGGTGTTGACCGACTGAAAAGCACTAAACTCTTGTTTACTAAGGCATTCGTGTTGACCGACTGAAAAGCACTAAACTCTTGTTTACTAAGGCATTCGTGTTGACCGACTGAAAAGCACTAAACTCTTGTTTACTAAGGCATTCGTGTTGACCGACTGAAAAGCACTAAACTCTTGTTTACTAAGGCATTCGTGTTGACCGACTGAAAAGCACTAAACTCTTGTTTACTAAGGCATTCGTGTTGACCGACTGAAAAGCACTAAACTCTTGTTTACTAAGGCAACACTGAAAATATGGCTTCAAACACCACAAAGTTTATTTTATTTTACCATTCAGTTCAACCCGTGAATTTACCATACTTATGAAAATCTTCATTTCACTTTCGAGTGTATTTACGTCATGATTTTATATAAATACAAAAATATCCTATTTGATACAAATATCATTTGCTTCCCGTTTCATGCCTCTCCGTGTTATCTGAAAAATATACTTTGCTCAATGCAAATATCAACTGTTCAACCAGAACTGAAATGTTGGTTGAATGCGGGCTTGCGCTAACCACTTTCCTTCGGAAAATCTCCTGTTCCAAACTAGAAATGATTAAACTACTTCATAGGCTCTCTCTCAATACATATGATTATTAGAAAATATAATATCCAAGAATTATTTAGAAAAATTATAAAAATTATTATTATTATTGGATTATTATTATTATTATTATTATTTGTTATATCATTTTAAATATGTTTAATTATCATCTCATTATGTGAGAATCCACATGTTCTAACCTTCGAATATGGAAAAAATATCCATTCCTCAACAAAAATAAATTTAACTTTTACAGTTACATCGGTTGTTTTCCGTGGTTTCCCAAAATTATGAAATATTCAAATAAATGCTCGAAATGCTCGGTCATCGATCCTAAACTGTTCTGAGTGCTGAAAATACTCAGAATAACTCTAACAAGTCTTGCGTAAATCATTGCAAGCTTTAAATACGACGACAAATAAAATGTGTTGGTCATCTGCAGAAAAAAATAGTTTGTTCCAATTAGCTAGGCATAATATAATTCAAATGTGGCTTACATTTCTTGATGGTCTTGAAGCGTAGTAAACCTGGTCTGTACCAGATTTATCCATATACATGCCCTATCGGACAAGCACGTATAATCCTTGTATCCGCCGCCATCATATACCCACAATTCGTCTAGTCAGACATAGTGGTAGTATCTTTTGACGTTTGAATAAACTGTGGTTCCATTTTAATATGGGCTTCTATCAAAGCCATAACAGTTTGTTTAAATAGGGTCAGATCTAAGTGATCTCTTCTTAGATATGTCAGTTGTAACATAACTCACGGTAATCTTATCAGTACAAGAAAAACACTGACAGTCTAAGCAATTAACGGCTGTTCTGAAGATCGTTCCCTGGGCATGGTTTATTATATCACCATCTACCATGCGCTAGGCAACTTGTAGTTTCCCTTGCGTAGACTAATGAACGCCACCGTTATAGACTAGTCTTCAGTGTACTGACAGATCGAAGTGGTTAACTAGTTACAAATATGAAAACTGACTTGAAATGGATTTAAACATCCAAGTATTAAGTTATTACTGGACTGTGACAAAATACTATTTCTAGACAAAGTCTAGCATATGTCCTTGTAGAAATATAAATATTTCCACCAATGTCTGTAGAAAAATCAATCACCTCAGTGATTCTCCTCGCCGTAAACTTACTAAGTTCCAACTCGTAGCGCAGCACTTTTCGTGACTATCACGACTTGAAAAGAACTTCTGCGTAGATCCGGCAACCATGTGCCTTGGCTCAGCGTCGTAGCAACTTGCTAGGCAACTGCTTGTGTTAGAATGAGCTGAAGTTGCTTCGGCCAGCTGGCTTTTATTCAAAACTGTCAGGGTCACGCGTCATCACCTGATATCTAGAAATCCTCACATCTCTGGTATCCCTGGTCCGATTTACTTGATAGTAATTGCATTCTCTTTCTTTTGGCCGTGCCAGTAATCTGATCCCAGTCTCAAGTCTCTACTCCATATTTAACTATTTAATCAATAAATAGCCTCGACCTCTGCTATTACTCGCTACGTCACTTGACATCCAAGTATCGGTAAATTATTTCCAAATGCTTCGAGAAGCAATGTAGCGCGATATTCAAATATCTCAACTTTCAAAAGCGGCTACAGCCTTTCCCTTGATATCTAGGTGTCTGAAACTTGGAATACCCATTCCTAGAGTTGGGCACATCCACCCCACACCTAGCAAAAAATAAAAATTGAAAAATTTTTATTTTTCCTATCTACACATTAAATCATCTGGTTCTTGAATAATATATCTTCAAATTCGACGCATTGTAAGTTCCCACGATGTTACCAGTTCGTGTATTAGCGATTTCATAGGTTCCATTATTGTTTACTTCCACAATACGATAGGGTCCAGCGTAAAGGCTTGCAAATTTCGAGTACACTCGATTTTGCACGTCAGAGGGTGTAGGTCTTTTCACTAAAACAAGAGTTCCTACGCGCAAGGGTCTGCGAAAACGCTTTCCTCTCACTCTGCGCTCTCTCTTCTCAGCTTCATGAAAAATCAGAGACCATTGAGCATCTCCCTCGATGTCTTCCTCTTCTTTTCCCTCGAAGTTAATCTCTTCGGTATTCTTGAATCTGATCGTCTCTGTCTTCATATCTATCACTGCTTGATATTTCTGAATGAAATCTGCTCCCAATATCATGTCAAATGCCATGTCCTTCATTACAACAAACACATGTCGGAAATCATGTCCTCCAATCGTAATACCTAAGTATAATTGTGTTTTACACAGAGATATTTTATTGGGTATTATTCCTTGGATCTTAATTCCTGATACTGGAATCTCCTCTAAATTCTCTTTGAGCTTCCACAGAATATAAAGCTTCTCACTCACCAGACAAAGCATAGCCCCAGTATCGATCAAAGTATCGACAGGCATACCGAATACTTCGCATGATATGATTGGCATTCTAATTCTGGTACCCATTTCTTTTCGTTCGTCATTCTGTTGAATCAAGTCATCATCCTCTGCTTGCCATTTAATAATTCTGGAAGTGAAAGTATTCAAAATTCTATCTTCTACTGTGAATTCGAAGTTTTTTTTTTCGTTACCATTCCCCCGGGATTGTTGTGTTCCCGATGGACCTGGTTCATTGGGCCTCTGCTCCACAAATTGCAAGTTATCTTGGTGTCTTGCTTCCAAATTTTTCCTTGTCTCCTTGTTAAACTCTTCATTGGACTGACGAGTATCCACATTCCCTCTGTTATTGTAGTTATTTCTACCATAATATCTTCTTTCCTGGTACCTTCCTTGACTATCTCGTGGTCTTCTCCATCGAGTATTGTATCGATTACCACCATCCGGTCTCGCATATGGTTTGTAACTGTATCTGTTACTGTACTGGTTCCATCCTCTCTTATTTGGATCTTCCCTCGGCGTTTTCTCTTCTCGCCCCTCTCGAATCTCTCGAGGTGTCTGAGAATAACTATCAGCCATAACAGCGTACACAGCGTTGTTATTCTTTCCTCCCTTCTGATGGAAGAATTGAGCGTTTGTATGATCCAGCTTCTGTAATACTTCATCAAATTGTTCCATATTATAGATATCAGCAGCGATCAAAGTCCTCTGGACGTCTGCTGGAAATTGACGTATCAATGCAGTAATCAACTCGTTATCAGGCATCGGCGGATCTAAATGTTGAAGTTTAGACAGCTGTCCAGAAAAGTACGTAGAGTATCGAGTAGGTTGTGACGTCGAGAATCTCTTCGAATATAACTCTGCTCTGACTTGCTGTTGGGTTTCCGGGGACCAAAACTTCTTCAATAGCCCACGAGAAAACTCCTCAAAAGTGGTTAGAGTGGATCTAAATGCTCTGAACCAAAGAAGTGCAGGACCTTCCAAGAACTTCCCTATCACTCGGATCTGTCTTTCTTTAGGGATCTTGGAATCTTTCAGGTAGTCCCCTGCTTCTCTCAAAAATTCCACGGGTGTCACAGAATCTCGCCCTGAAAATTTAGAAGGCTTATCTTCTATATTCTTAAATACAGTTATGGGGTTGGATTGAAATACTGTCCTGACCTCATCCTGTCTTTGACTATCCGTTTCTCTAGCTGCTCCTAGATTTATCTGTATCTGTTCCTTTCCCCTTACATTTGGCATTTTCAACAGATGATCAGACTGTTTCTCATCCTTGATTTGACTTTTCATAGCCTCAAGTTCCTTCTGGTTTTCTTCTGCCTTTTTCTTAATTGCTTCAGTTTCTTTACAATTCTCCTTAACATCAATGGATATCTGGTTCATAACAGTCTCATGACTTTTCAATGACCCTGTCATATCTGATATGTCCTTCTGAGTTGCTTGGATATCTTTGGCAATTACTTCAATATGGGATGACAAAGATTCCCTAATCTCCTTGATTCCTTCTTGATTCTCCAGCTTGAGTGTGTCTTTAATTTCATTGACAACTGTGGTTTTAATTTCGGTTTGCAACTCATTGATCACACCTTCTCTTATTTCTCCCATGACAAGTTCTTTGAATTGTTCCGTTAACCGTTGAACAACTAGAATTCCCATCTCATTACTCTCCTTCTTCACTCTGACTTCCAGGTTGACCATGTCTTCACCAACTTTCCTAAGACCATGTTCTATCCTATCAGCTAAGCTTTGGGATCGAAGATCGGCATCGCGAAATTTTTCGTCCATTAAACTTGCGTTAGTAGCTAATGAAGTTTCGAGCTCATGTGTTTTTTCGCATAATTTATTCATTTTACTCTCAAGCGTCATTTTCAAAATTTCAGAATTTTCTTTAAATTTACTTTCCATTGAATTAAATTTACTATTTAAATTTTCTTTCAAGTTATCTTTTAACCTGCTCTCTAACAAATCGGAATTCTCTTTGAGTTTATCCTCTAAACTTTCTTTCAAGTTACCTATTAAAGAATCAGAACTTTCTTTAAGTTTATTTTCTAAAGAATCAGAATTTTCTTTAAGTTTATTTTCTAAAGAATCAGAATTTTCTTTAAGTTTTTCATCTAAACTTTCTTTCAAGTTATCAGAATTTTCTTTAAGTTTACTTTCTAAAGAATCAGAATTTTCTTTAAGTTTCTTTTCTAAAGCCTCTGTATTTTCTTTCATAATAGCGGCTACACGCCGTCCAGCCTCTTTTGAACTCTCCTCCAAACTCCTCATCATTCTCATCATTTCTTCCATAATTTTCAATTATTATTCAAAACTTAGGGGTATACAACAGTGGCAAACACATGCTTATAACTAGAACAAGAAATATGAATAGCTAATTGGAACACTCTAATAAAATGAGATTTGTCCTAATGTCGACGTGATGGAAAAACAAAATTCTCTACTTTTACGAATTACCTTTACCACAATATCACAAGAAAAATATGCAAGTTCTCAAATATCCTCCACCTGGATTCTAATAATGTGTATGTCCAGTCATCGAACGTTTACTACTGAATTTACGTGACGCCCTAATGGTTAAGCCATTATCAAAAATAATCAAACCCATTCTAATTATTAACCAAGTTAAATTTTTAATTTTCCCCACTAATTGGGTTTCCTACTAATTTATTCATCCAAACCAGACATCTCTCAACTCCCAAAATATTTCTATAAAAATTATCACAATTTAAATCGGCATGCGATTGACCATGTCTAAATCGGGACCCACGTTCGAAGCCATTTCTCTCTCTATCTTATTTTATGTGCCCGTTTAGACCGGAGTCCGCACGACCACATATGCATTTTACCAATAATCAGTCAGCACGAGAGTCAAAATATCCCGGAGCGCCAGATGGGTTAAAGCAAATCGCAAAAACGACATCAAATTAAAAAAATGCTTTGCTGATTTTTGGCTCAATGCAACAATAAGGATAGAAGGAGATTTAATTGGGAGTAACACATCCTGTAAAATTATCTCAGTTTATTTTGAAGTTAAAATCTGACTGCAAAGATGCTCAAAGCAGCATCGTCCACGTGTGGCGATCCACACTCTTATTTACACACAATATACAGAAATTTTCCAAACACATTTGACAATCTTTTTGGAAACACAAGTCCGATTAATAGTCCTGTAGACTGTGTTCCAAAATTATTAATGATTAATTCCAGTTCAAAGTTAATTGTCTATACTGGAAATATCGTAGATCACTGTTTAAATATTTACATAATATTAACACTCGTAGAATAAATGTTCATAGAATTTTTAAACTTTCACATGTTTTTCCAGTTTCAAAAATACATCGTCGAAAAATATTATCATCATAGAAGCAACATAAATTATTTACACATATTAATAACATCTGAAAAGTATTTGACCATTGAGCATAGCATCGAAGAATTGTGCGAAGCACAACAACAATTAAATGTTCTTCTGACATTAAATATTCGAGGAGTGACTCGATTATGAACTTCAAGTTCCTAACAAAATACATGATTTCTGAATCATCAACTTGATCACTAAATTGTTGAACCATTCAACTATTAGATTTTCCACTTGGAATCATTATGAAAAAAAAATATTTATATTCATGGCCATTCTTAGTAACTTTCACAACTTGCAATTCTTCGACAGAATGCGGAAATAAGAATTGTAGCTTTATAATGAATTCATTTAGTTCATGGCACTAGGATTGAAAATATCCTTCAAATTATTCGTGGTTAAAGAATAATTTTTAATTGGCAGTGGCCCATTCTATTATTTGTGTAAGAACACAATATTACAACAACAACGGCAAAGGTCTTCCTCTGAAGAAGAATAAACTACTATCATGACAAATCCGGGTTCTAGCAAAATCAAAGTCTAAATGGAATTCGTAAACAAGGTTGAAATAAGAACTGATGGTTTCTAATAAATAACCTTCGGGTTATTCATACGACGAAATGTGTGGCTCCAATACTCCTACTATAAACCTGAGCCATCGAACCTGCTATTTGATTGATGCTCGAAAAAACCTCCTCATTCCTGCGACTTAAACATGCGCACCTGGGAATGGCATTTCAACTACTCCACACATAAATTATCTTCCCAAAATTTATACAATAAATCAAGCCTCTGCTTGTTATCAACACTGGCAGATTAATAAACTGACAAGTTTATTTTATTTTACCATTCTGTTCAACCCGTGAATTTACCATACTTATGAAAATCTTCATTTCACTTTCGAGTGTATTTACGTCATGATTTTATATAAATACAAAAATATCCTATTTGATACAAATATCATTTGCTTCCCGTTTCATGCCTCTCCGTGTTATCTGAAAAATATACTTTGCTCAATGCAAATATCAACTGTTCAACCAGAACTGAAATGTTGGTTGAATGCGGGCTTGCGCTAACCACTTTCCTTCGGAAAATCTCCTGTTCCAAACTAGAAATGATTAAACTACTTCATAGGCTCTCTCTCAATACATATGATTATTAGAAAATATAATATCCAAGAATTATTTAGAAAAATTATAAAAATTATTATTATTATTGGATTATTATTATTATTATTATTATTTGTTATATCATTTTAAATATGTTTAATTATCATCTCATTATGTGAGAATCCACATGCTCGAACCTTCGAATATGGAAAAAATATCCATTCCTCAACAAAAATAAATTTAACTTTTACAGTTACATCGGTTGTTTTCCGTGGTTTCCCAAAATTATGAAATATTCAAATAAATGCTCGAAATGCTCGGTCATCGATCCTAAACTGTTCTGAGTGCTGAAAATACTCAGAATAACTCTAACAAGTCTTGCGTAAATCATTGCAAGCTTTAAATACGACGAAAAATAAAATGTGTTGGTCATCTGCAGAAAAAAATAGTTTGTTCCAATTAGCTAGGCATAATATAATTCAAATGTGGCTTACATTTCTTGATGGTCTTGAAGCGTAGTAAACCTGGTCTGTACCAGATTTATCCATATACATGCCCTATCGGACAAGCACGTATAATCCTTGTATCCGCCGCCATCATATACCCACAATTCGTCTAGTCAGACATAGTGGTAGTATCTTTTGACGTTTGAATAAACTGTGGTTCCATTTTAATATGGGCTTCTATCAAAGCCATAACAGTTTGTTTAAATAGGGTCAGATCTAAGTGATCTCTTCTTAGATATGTCAGTTGTAACATAACTCACGGTAATCTTATCAGTACAAGAAAAACACTGACAGTCTAAGCAATTAACGGCTGTTCTGAAGATCGTTCCCTGGGCATGGTTTATTATATCACCATCTACCATGCGCTAGGCAACTTGTAGTTTCCCTTGCGTAGACTAATGAACGCCACCGTTATAGACTAGTCTTCAGTGTACTGACAGATCGAAGTGGTTAACTAGTTACAAATATGAAAACTGACTTGAAATGGATTTAAACATCCAAGTATTAAGTTATTACTGGACTGTGACAAAATACTATTTCTAGACAAAGTCTAGCATATGTCCTTGTAGAAATATAAATATTTCCACCAATGTCTGTAGAAAAATCAATCACCTCAGTGATTCTCCTCGCCGTAAACTTACTAAGTTCCAACTCGTAGCGCAGCACTTTTCGTGACTATCACGACTTGAAAAGAACTTCTGCGTAGATCCGGCAACCATGTGCCTTGGCTCAGCGTCGTAGCAACTTGCTAGGCAACTGCTTGTGTTAGAATGAGCTGAAGTTGCTTCGGCCAGCTGGCTTTTATTCAAAACTGTCAGGGTCACGCGTCATCACCTGATATCTAGAAATCCTCACATCTCTGGTATCCCTGGTCCGATTTACTTGATACTAACTGCATTCTCTTTCTTTTGGCCGTGCCAGTAATCTGATCCCAGTCTCAAGTCTCTACTCCATATTTAACTATTTAATCAATAAATAGCCTCGACCTCTGCTATTACTCGCTACGTCACTTGACATCCAAGTATCGGTAAATTATTTCCAAATGCTTCGAGAAGCAATGTAGCGCGATATTCAAATATCTCAACTTTCAAAAGCGGCTACAGCCTTTCCCTTGATATCTAGGTGTCTGAAACTTGGAATACCCATTCCTAGAGTTGGGCACATCCACCCCACACCTAGCAAAAAATAAAAATTGAAAATTTTTTATTTTTCCTATCTACACATTAAATCATCTGGTTCTTGAATAACATATCTTCAAATTCGACGCATTGTAAGTTCCCACGATGTTACCAGTTCGTGTATTAGCGATTTCATAGGTTCCATTATTGTTTACTTCCACAATACGATAGGGTCCAGCGTAAAGGCTTGCAAATTTCGAGTACACTCGATTTTGCACGTCAGAGGGTGTAGGTCTTTTCACTAAAACAAGAGTTCCTACGCGCAAGGGTCTGCGAAAACGCTTTCCTCTCACTCTGCGCTCTCTCTTCTCAGCTTCATGAAAAATCAGAGACCATTGAGCATCTCCCTCGATGTCTTCCTCTTCTTTTCCCTCGAAGTTAATCTCTTCGGTATTCTTGAATCTGATCGTCTCTGTCTTCATATCTATCACTGCTTGATATTTCTGAATGAAATCTGCTCCCAATATCATGTCAAATGCCATGTCCTTCATTACAACAAACACATGTCGGAAATCATGTCCTCCAATCGTAATACATAAGTATAATTGTGTTTTACACAGAGATATTTTATTGGGTATTATTCCTTGGATCTTAATTCCTGATACTGGAATCTCCTCTAAATTCTCTTTGAGCTTCCACAGAATATAAAGCTTCTCACTCACCAGACAAAGCATAGCCCCAGTATCGATCAAAGTATCGACAGGCATACCGAATACTTCGCATGACATGATTGGCATTCTAATTCTGGTACCCATTTCTTTTCGTTCGTCATTCTGTTGAATCAAGTCATCATCCTCTGCTTGCCATTTAATAATTCTGGAAGTGAAAGTATTCAAAATTCTATCTTCTACTGTGAATTCGAAGTTTTTTTTTTTCGTTACCATTCCCCCGGGATTGTTGTGTTCCCGATGGACCTGGTTCATTGGGCCTCTGCTCCACAAATTGCAAGTTATCTTGGTGTCTTGCTTCCAAATTTTTCCTTGTCTCCTTGTTAAACTCTTCATTGGACTGACGAGTATCCACATTCCCTCTGTTATTGTAGTTATTTCTACCATAATATCTTCTTTCCTGGTACCTTCCTTGACTATCTCGTGGTCTTCTCCATCGAGTATTGTATCGATTACCACCATCCGGTCTCGCATATGGTTTGTAACTGTATCTGTTACTGTACTGGTTCCATCCTCTCTTATTTGGATCTTCCCTCGGCGTTTTCTCTTCTCGCCCCTCTCGAATCTCTCGAGGTGTCTGAGAATAACTATCAGCCATAACAGCGTACACAGCGTTGTTATTCTTTCCTCCCTTCTGATGGAAGAATTGAGCGTTTGTATGATCCAGCTTCTGTAATACTTCATCAAATTGTTCCATATTATAGATATCAGCAGCGATCAAAGTCCTCTGGACGTCTGCTGGAAATTGACGTATCAATGCAGTAATCAACTCGTTATCAGGCATCGGCGGATCTAAATGTTGAAGTTTAGACAGCTGTCCAGAAAAGTACGTAGAGTATCGAGTAGGTTGTGACGTCGAGAATCTCTTCGAATATAACTCTGCTCTGACTTGCTGTTGGGTTTCCGGGGACCAAAACTTCTTCAATAGCCCACGAGAAAACTCCTCAAAAGTGGTTAGAGTGGATCTAAATGCTCTGAACCAAAGAAGTGCAGGACCTTCCAAGAACTTCCCTATCACTCGGATCTGTCTTTCTTTAGGGATCTTGGAATCTTTCAGGTAGTCCCCTGCTTCTCTCAAAAATTCCACGGGTGTCACAGAATCTCGCCCTGAAAATTTAGAAGGCTTATCTTCTATATTCTTAAATACAGTTATGGGGTTGGATTGAAATACTGTCCTGACCTCATCCTGTCTTTGACTATCCGTTTCTCTAGCTGCTCCTAGATTTATCTGTATCTGTTCCTTTCCCCTTACATTTGGCATTTTCAACAGATGATCAGACTGTTTCTCATCCTTGATTTGACTTTTCATAGCCTCAAGTTCCTTCTGGTTTTCTTCTGCCTTTTTCTTAATTGCTTCAGTTTCTTTACAATTCTCCTTAACATCAATGGATATCTGGTTCATAACAGTCTCATGACTTTTCAATGACCCTGTCATATCTGATATGTCCTTCTGAGTTGCTTGGATATCTTTGGCAATTACTTCAATATGGGATGACAAAGATTCCCTAATCTCCTTGATTCCTTCTTGATTCTCCAGCTTGAGTGTGTCTTTAATTTCATTGACAACTGTGGTTTTAATTTCAGTTTGCAACTCATTGATCACACCTTCTCTTATTTCTCCCATGACAAGTTCTTTGAATTGTTCCGTTAACCGTTGAACAACTAGAATTCCCATCTCATTACTCTCCTTCTTCACTCTGACTTCCAGGTTGACCATGTCTTCACCAACTTTCCTAAGACCATGTTCTATCCTATCAGCTAAGCTTTGGGATCGAAGATCGGCATCGCGAAATTTTTCGTCCATTAAACTTGCGTTAGTAGCTAATGAAGTTTCGAGCTCATGTGTTTTTTCGCATAATTTATTCATTTTACTCTCAAGCGTCATTTTCAAAATTTCAGAATTTTCTTTAAATTTACTTTCCATTGAATTAAATTTACTATTTAAATTTTCTTTCAAGTTATCTTTTAACCTGCTCTCTAACAAATCGGAATTCTCTTTGAGTTTATCCTCTAAACTTTCTTTCAAGTTACCTATTAAAGAATCAGAACTTTCTTTAAGTTTATTTTCTAAAGAATCAGAATTTTCTTTAAGTTTATTTTCTAAAGAATCAGAATTTTCTTTAAGTTTTTCATCTAAACTTTCTTTCAAGTTATCAGAATTTTCTTTAAGTTTACTTTCTAAAGAATCAGAATTTTCTTTAAGTTTCTTTTCTAAAGCCTCTGTATTTTCTTTCATAATAGCGGCTACACGCCGTCCAGCCTCTTTTGAACTCTCCTCCAAACTCCTCATCATTCTCATCATTTCTTCCATAATTTTCAATTATTATTCAAAACTTAGGGGTATACAACAGTGGCAAACACATGCTTATAACTAGAACAAGAAATATGAATAGCTAATTGGAACACTCTAATAAAATGAGATTTGTCCTAATGTCGACGTGATGGAAAAACAAAATTCTCTACTTTTACGAATTACCTTTACCACAATATCACAAGAAAAATATGCAAGTTCTCAAATATCCTCCACCTGGATTCTAATAATGTGTATGTCCAGTCATCGAACGTTTACTACTGAATTTACGTGACGCCCTAATGGTTAAGCCATTATCAAAAATAATCAAACCCATTCTAATTATTAACCAAGTTAAATTTTTAATTTTCCCCACTAATTGGGTTTCCTACTAATTTATTCATCCAAACCAGACATCTCTCAACTCCCAAAATATTTATATAAAAATTATCACAATTTAAATCGCCATGCGATTGACCATGTCTAAATCGGGACCCACGTTCGAAGCCATTTCTCTCTCTATCTTATTTTATGTGCCCGTTTAGACCGGAGTCCGCACGACCACATATGCATTTTACCAATAATCAGTCAGCACGAGAGTCAAAATATCCCGGAGCGCCAGATGGGTTAAAGCAAATCGCAAAAACGACATCAAATTAAAAAAAATGCTTTGCTGATTTTTGGCTCAATGCAACAATAAGGATAGAAGGAGATTTAATTGGGAGTAACACATCCTGTAAAATTATCTCAGTTTATTTTGAAGTTAAAATCTGACTGCAAAGATGCTCAAAGCAGCATCATCCACGTGTGGCGATCCACACTCTTATTTACACACAATATACAGAAATTTTCCAAACACATTTGACAATCTTTTTGGAAACACAAGTCCGATTAATAGTCCTGTAGACTATGTTCCAAAATTATTAATGATTAATTCCAGTTCAAAGTTAATTGTCTATACTGGAAATATCGTAGATCACTGTTTAAATATTTACATAATATTAACACTCGTAGAATAAATGTTCATAGAATTTTTAAACTTTCACTTGTTTTTCCAGTTTCAAAAATACATCGTCGAAAAATATTATCATCATAGAATCAACATAAATTATTTACACATATTAATAACATCTGAAAAGTATTTGACCATTGAGCATAGCATCGAAGAATTGTGCGAAGCACAACAACAATTAAATGTTCTTCTGACATTAAACATTCGAGAAGTGACTCGATTATGAACTTCAAGTTCCTAACAAAATACATGATTTCTGAATCATCAACTTGATCACTAAATTGTTGAACCATTCAACTATTAGATTTTCCACTTGGAATCATTATGAAAAAAAATATTTATATTCATGGCCATTCTTAGTAACTTTCACAACTTGCAATTCTTCGACAGAATGCGGAAATAAGAATTGTAGCTTTATAATGAATTCATTTAGTTCATGGCACTAGGATTGAAAATATCCTTCAAATTATTCGTGGTTAAAGAATTATTTTTAATTGGCAGTGGCCCATTCTATTATTTGTGTAAGAACACAATATTACAACAACAACGGCAAAGGTCTTCCTCTGAAGAAGAATAAACTACTATCATGACAAATCCGGGTTCTAGCAAAATCAAAGTCTAAATGGAATTCGTTAACAAGGTTGAAATAAGAACTGATGGTTTCTAATAAATAACCTTCGGGTTATTCATACGACGAAATGTGTGGCTCCAATACTCCTACTATAAACCTGAGCCATCGAACCTGCTATTTGATTGATGCTCGAAAAAACCTCCTCATTCCTGCGACTTAAACATGCGCACCTGGGAATGGCATTTCAACTACTCCACACATAAATTATCTTCCCAAAATTTATACAATAAATCAAGCCTCTGCTTGTTATCAACACTGGAAGATTAATAAACTGACAAGTTTATTTTATTTTACCATTCAGTTCAACCCGTGAATTTACCATACTTATGAAAATCTTCATTTCACTTTCGAGTGTATTTACGTCATGATTTTATATAAATACAAAAATATCCTATTTGATACAAATATCATTTGCTTCCCGTTTCATGCCTCTCCGTGTTATCTGAAAAATATACTTTGCTCAATGCAAATATCAACTGTTCAACCAGAACTGAAATGTTGGTTGAATGCGGACTTGCGCTAACCACTTTCCTTCGGAAAATCTCCTGTTCCAAACTAGAAATGATTAAACTACTTCATAGGCTCTCTCTCAATACATATGATTATTAGAAAATATAATATCCAAGAATTATTTAGAAAAATTATAAAAATTATTATTATTATTGGATTATTATTATTATTATTATTATTTGTTATATCATTTTAAATATGTTTAATTATCATCTCATTATGTGAGAATCCACATGTTCTAACCTTCGAATATGGAAAAAATATCCATTCCTCAACAAAAATAAATTTAACTTTTACAGTTACATCGGTTGTTTTCCGTGGTTTCCCAAAATTATGAAATATTCAAATAAATGCTCGAAATGCTCGGTCATCGATCCTAAACTGTTCTGAGTGCTGAAAATACTCAGAATAACTCTAACAAGTCTTGCGTAAATCATTGCAAGCTTTAAATACGACGAAAAATAAAATGTGTTGGTCATCTGCAGAAAAAAATAGTTTGTTCCAATTAGCTAGGCATAATATAATTCAAATGTGGCTTACATTTCTTGATGGTCTTGAAGCGTAGTAAACCTGGTCTGTACCAGATTCATCCATATACATGCCCTATCGGACAAGCACGTATAATCCTTGTATCCGCCGCCATCATATACCCACAATTCGTCTAGTCAGACATAGTGGTAGTATCTTTTGACGTTTGAATAAACTGTGGTTCCATTTTAATATGGGCTTCTATCAAAGCCATAACAGTTTGTTTAAATAGGGTCAGATCTAAGTGATCTCTTCTTAGATATGTCAGTTGTAACATAACTCACGGTAATCTTATCAGTACAAGAAAAACACTGACAGTCTAAGCAATTAACGGCTGTTCTGAAGATCGTTCCCTGGGCATGGTTTATTATATCACCATCTACCATGCGCTAGGCAACTTGTAGTTTCCCTTGCGTAGACTAATGAAC
This sequence comes from Meconema thalassinum, assembly GCA_946902985.2. Classification (NCBI taxonomy): domain Eukaryota; kingdom Metazoa; phylum Arthropoda; class Insecta; order Orthoptera; family Tettigoniidae; genus Meconema; species Meconema thalassinum. The sequence goes on from OX336389.2 coordinate 795,690,693, forward strand.
GCCACCGTTATAGACTAGTCTTCAGTGTACTGACAGATCGAAGTGGTTAACTAGTTACAAATATGAAAACTGACTTGAAATGGATTTAAACATCCAAGTATTAAGTTATTACTGGACTGTGACAAAATACTATTTCTAGACAAAGTCTAGCATATGTCCTTGTAGAAATATAAATATTTCCACCAATGTCTGTAGAAAAATCAATCACCTCAGTGATTCTCCTCGCCGTAAACTTACTAAGTTCCAACTCGTAGCGCAGCACTTTTCGTGACTATCACGACTTGAAAAGAACTTCTGCGTAGATCCGGCAACCATGTGCCTTGGCTCAGCGTAGATGCAACTTGCTCGCCAAGTGCTTGTGTTAGAATGAGCTGACCATGCCTCGGCCAGCTGGCTTTTATTCAAAACTGCCAGGGTCACGCGTCATCACGTTGTAATCTAGAAATCCTCATATCTCTGGTATCCCTGGTCCGATTTACTTGATACTAATTGCATTCTCTTTCTTTTGGCCGTGCCAGTAATCTGATCCCAGTCTCAAGTCTCTACTCCATATTTAACTATTTAATCAATAAATAGCCTCGACCTCTGCTATTACTCGCTACGTCACTTGACATCCAAGTATCGGTAAATTATTTCCAAATGCTTCGAGAAGCAATGTAGCGCGATATTCAAATATCTCAACTTTCAAAAGCGGCTACAGCCTTTCCCTTGATATCTAGGTGTCTGAAACTTGGAATACCCATTCCTAGAGTTGGGCACATCCACCCCACACCTAGCAAAAAATAAAAATTGAAAAATTTTTATTTTTCCTATCTACACATTAAATCATCTGGTTCTTGAATAATATATCTTCAAATTCGACGCATTGTAAGTTCCCACGATGTTACCAGTTCGTGTATTAGCGATTTCATAGGTTCCATTATTGTTTACTTCCACAATACGATAGGGTCCAGCGTAAAGGCTTGCAAATTTCGAGTACACTCGATTTTGCACGTCAGAGGGTGTAGGTCTTTTCACTAAAACAAGAGTTCCTACGCGCAAGGGTCTGCGAAAACGCTTTCCTCTCACTCTGCGCTCTCTCTTCTCAGCTTCATGAAAAATCAGAGACCATTGAGCATCTCCCTCGATGTCTTCCTCTTCTTTTCCCTCGAAGTTAATCTCTTCGGTATTCTTGAATCTGATCGTCTCTGTCTTCATATCTATCACTGCTTGATATTTCTGAATGAAATCTGCTCCCAATATCATGTCAAATGCCATGTCCTTCATTACAACAAACACATGTCGGAAATCATGTCCTCCAATCGTTATACATAAGTATAATTGTGTTTTACACAGAGATATTTTATTGGGTATTATTCCTTGGATCTTAATTCCTGATACTGGAATCTCCTCTAAATTCTCTTTGAGCTTCCACAGAATATAAAGCTTCTCACTCACCAGACAAAGCATAGCCCCAGTATCGATCAAAGTATCGACAGGCATACCGAACACTTCGCATGATATGATTGGCATTCTAATTCTGGTACCCATTTCTTTTCGTTCGTCATTCTGTTGAATCAAGTCATCATCCTCTGCTTGCCATTTAATAATTCTGGAAGTGAAAGTATTCAAAATTCTATCTTCTACTGTGAATTCGAAGTTGTTTTTTTTCGTTACCATTCCCCGGGATTGTTGTGTTCCCGATGGACCTGGTTCATTGGGCCTCTGCTCCACAAATTGCAAGTTATCTTGGTGTCTTGCTTCCAAATTTTTCCTTGTCTCCTTGTTAAACTCTTCATTGGACTGACGAGTATCCACATTCCCTCTGTTATTGTAGTTATTTCTACCATAATATCTTCTTTCCTGGTACCTTCCTTGACTATCTCGTGGTCTTCTCCATCGAGTATTGTATCGATTACCACCATCCGGTCTCGCATATGGTTTGTAACTGTATCTGTTACTGTACTGGTTCCATCCTCTCTTATTTGGATCTTCCCTCGGCGTTTTCTCTTCTCGTCCCTCTCGAATCTCTCGAGGTGTCTGAGAATAACTATCAGCCATAACAGCGTACACAGCGTTGTTATTCTTTCCTCCCTTCTGATGGAAGAATTGAGCGTTTGTATGATCCAGCTTCTGTAATACTTCATCAAATTGTTCCATATTATAGATATCAGCAGCGATCAAAGTCCTCTGGACGTCTGCTGGAAATTGACGTATCAATGCAGTAATCAACTCGTTATCAGGCATCGGCGGATCTAAATGTTGAAGTTTAGACAGCTGTCCAGAAAAGTACGTAGAGTATCGAGTAGGTTGTGACGTCGAGAATCTCTTCGAATATAACTCTGCTCTGACTTGCTGTTGGGTTTCCGGGGACCAAAACTTCTTCAATAGCCCACGAGAAAACTCCTCAAAAGTGGTTAGAGTGGATCTAAATGCTCTGAACCAAAGAAGTGCAGGACCTTCCAAGAACTTCCATATCACTCGGATCTGTCTTTCTTTAGGGATCTTGGAATCTTTCAGGTAGTCCCCTGCTTCTCTCAAAAATTCCACGGGTGTCACAGAATCTCGCCCTGAAAATTTAGAAGGCTTATCTTCTATATTCTTAAATACAGTTATGGGGTTGGATTGAAATACTGTCCTGACCTCATCCTGTCTTTGACTATCCGTTTCTCTAGCTGCTCCTAGATTTATCTGTATCTGTTCCTTTCCCCTTACATTTGGCATTTTCAACAGATGATCAGACTGTTTCTCATCCTTGATTTGACTTTTCATAGCCTCAAGTTCCTTCTGGTTTTCTTCTGCCTTTTTCTTAATTGCTTCAGTTTCTTTACAATTCTCCTTAACATCAATGGATATCTGGTTCATAACAGTCTCATGACTTTTCAATGACCCTGTCATATCTGATATGTCCTTCTGAGTTGCTTGGATATCTTTGGCAATTACTTCAATATGGGATGACAAAGATTCCCTAATCTCCTTGATTCCTTCTTGATTCTCCAGCTTGAGTGTGTCTTTAATTTCATTGACAACTGTGGTTTTAATTTCAGTTTGCAACTCATTGATCACACCTTCTCTTATTTCCCCCATGACAAGTTCTTTGAATTGTTCCGTTAACCGTTGAACAACTAGAATTCCCATCGCATTACTCTCCTTCTTCACTCTGACTTCCAGGTTGACCATGTCTTCACCAACTTTCCTAAGACCATGTTCTATCCTATCAGCTAAGCTTTGGGATCGAAGATCGGCATCGCGAAATTTTTCGTCCATTAAACTTGCGTTAGTAGCTAATGAAGTTTCGAGCTCATGTGTTTTTTCGCATAATTTATTCATTTTACTCTCAAGCGTCATTTTCAAAATTTCAGAATTTTCTTTAAATTTACTTTCCATTGAATTAAATTTACTATTTAAATTTTCTTTCAAGTTATCTTTTAACCTGCTCTCTAACAAATCGGAATTCTCTTTGAGTTTATCCTCTAAACTTTCTTTCAAGTTACCTATTAAAGAATCAGAACTTTCTTTAAGTTTATTTTCTAAAGAATCAGAATTTTCTTTAAGTTTATTTTCTAAAGAATCAGAATTTTCTTTACGTTTTTCATCTAAACTTTCTTTCAAGTTATCAGAATTTTCTTTAAGTTTACTTTCTAAAGAATCAGAATTTTCTTTAAGTTTCTTTTCTAAAGCCTCTGTATTTTCTTTCATAATAGCGGCTACACGCCGTCCAGCCTCTTTTGAACTCTCCTCCAAACTCCTCATCATTCTCATCATTTCTTCCATAATTTTCAATTATTATTCAAAACTTAGGGGTATACAACAGTGGCAAACACATGCTTATAACTAGAACAAGAAATATGAATAGCTAATTGGAACACTCTAATAAAATGAGATTTGTCCTAATGTCGACGTGATGGAAAAACAAAATTCTCTACTTTTACGAATTACCTTTACCACAATATCACAAGAAAAATATGCAAGTTCTCAAATATCCTCCACCTGGATTCTAATAATGTGTATGTCCAGTCATCGAACGTTTACTACTGAATTTACGTGACGCCCTAATGGTTAAGCCATTATCAAAAATAATCAAACCCATTCTAATTATTAACCAAGTTAAATTTTTAATTTTCCCCACTAATTGGGTTTCCTACTAATTTATTCATCCAAACCAGACATATCTCAACTCCCAAAATAATTCTATAAAAATTATCACAATTTAAATCGCCATGCGATTGACCATGTCTAAATCGGGACCCACGTTCGAAGCCATTTCTCTCTCTATCTTATTTTATGAGCCCGTTTAGACCGGAGTCCGCACGACCACATATGCATTTTACCAATAATCAGTCAGCACGAGAGTCAAAATATCCCGGAGCGCCAGATGGGTTAAAGCAAATCGCAAAAACGACATCAAATTAAAAAAAATGCTTTGCTGATTTTTGGCTCAATGCAACAATAAGGATAGAAGGAGATTTAATTGGGAGTAACACATCCTGTAAAATTATCTCAGTTTATTTTGAAGTTAAAATCTGACTGCAAAGATGCTCAAAGCAGCATCATCCACGTGTGGCGATCCACACTCTTATTTACACACAATATACAGAAATTTTCCAAACACATTTGACAATCTTTTTGGAAACACAAGTCCGATTAATAGTCCTGTAGACTATGTTCCAAAATTATTAATGATTAATTCCAGTTCAAAGTTAATTGTCTATACTGGAAATATCGTAGATCACTGTTTAAATATTTACATAATATTAACACTCGTAGAATAAATGTTCATAGAATTTTTAAACTTTCACTTGTTTTTCCAGTTTCAAAAATACATCGTCGAAAAATATTATCATCATAGAAGCAACATAAATTATTTACACATATTAATAACATCTGAAAAGTATTTGACCATTGAGCATAGCATCGAAGAATTGTGCGAAGCACAACAACAATTAAATGTTCTTCTGACATTAAACATTCGAGAAGTGACTCGATTATGAACTTCAAGTTCCTAACAAAATACATGATTTCTGAATCATCAACTTGATCACTAAATTGTTGAACCATTCAACTATTAGATTTTCCACTTGGAATCATTATGAAAAAAAATATTTATATTCATGGCCATTCTTAGTAACTTTCACAACTTGCAATTCTTCGACAGAATGCGGAAATAAGAATTGTAGCTTTATAATGAATTCATTTAGTTCATGGCACTAGGATTGAAAATATCCTTCAAATTATTCGTGGTTAAAGAATTATTTTTAATTGGCAGTGGCCCATTCTATTATTTGTGTAAGAACACAATATTACAACAACAACGGCAAAGGTCTTCCTCTGAAGAAGAATAAACTACTATCATGACAAATCCGGGTTCTAGCAAAATCAAAGTCTAAATGGAATTCGTAAACAAGGTTGAAATAAGAACTGATGGTTTCTAATAAATAACCTTCGGGTTATTCATACGACGAAATGTGTGGCTCCAATACTCCTACTATAAACCTGAGCCATCGAACCTGCTATTTGATTGATGCTCGAAAAAACCTCCTCATTCCTGCGACTTAAACATGCGCACCTGGGAATGGCATTTCAACTACTCCACACATAAATTATCTTCCCAAAATTTATACAATAAATCAAGCCTCTGCTTGTTATCAACACTGGAAGATTAATAAACTGACAAGTTTATTTTATTTTACCATTCAGTTCAACCCGTGAATTTACCATACTTATGAAAATCTTAATTTCACTTTCGAGTGTATTTACGTCATGATTTTATATAAATACAAAAATATCCTATTTGATACAAATATCATTTGCTTCCCGTTTCATGCCTCTCCGTGTTATCTGAAAAATATACTTTGCTCAATGCAAATATCAACTGTTCAACCAGAACTGAAATGTTGGTTGAATGCGGGCTTGCGCTAACCACTTTCCTTCGGAAAATCTCCTGTTCCAAACTAGAAATGATTAAACTACTTCATAGGCTCTCTCTCAATACATATGATTATTAGAAAATATAATATCCAAGAATTATTTAGAAAAATTATAAAAATTATTATTATTATTGGATTATTATTATTATTATTATTATTTGTTATATCATTTTAAATATGTTTAATTATCATCTCATTATGTGAGAATCCACATGTTCGAACCTTCGAATATGGAAAAAATATCCATTCCTCATCAAAAATAAATTTAACTTTTACAGTTACATCGGTTGTTTTCCGTGGTTTCCCAAAATTATGAAATATTCAAATAAATGCTCGAAATGCTCGGTCATCGATCCTAAACTGTTCTGAGTGCTGAAAATACTCAGAATAACTCTAACAAGTCTTGCGTAAATCATTGCAAGCTTTAAATACGACGAAAAATAAAATGTGTTGGTCATCTGCAGAAAAAAATAGTTTGTTCCAATTAGCTAGGCATAATATAATTCAAATGTGGCTTACATTTCTTGATGGTCTTGAAGCGTAGTAAACCTGGTCTGTACCAGATTTATCCATATACATGCCCTATCGGACAAGCACGTATAATCCTTGTATCCGCCGCCATCATATACCCACAATTCGTCTAGTCAGACATAGTGGTAGTATCTTTTGACGTTTGAATAAACTGTGGTTCCATTTTAATATGGGCTTCTATCAAAGCCATAACAGTTTGTTTAAATAGGGTCAGATCTAAGTGATCTCTTCTTAGATATGTCAGTTGTAACATAACTCACGGTAATCTTATCAGTACAAGAAAAACACTGACAGTCTAAGCAATTAACGGCTGTTCTGAAGATCGTTCCCTGGGCATGGTTTATTATATCACCATCTACCATGCGCCAGGCAACTTGTAGTTTCCCTTGCGTAGACTAATGAACGCCACCGTTATAGACTAGTCTTCAGTGTACTGACAGATCGAAGTGGTTAACTAGTTACAAATATGAAAACTGACTTGAAATGGATTTAAACATCCAAGTATTAAGTTATTACTGGACTGTGACAAAATACTATTTCTAGACAAAGTCTAGCATATGTCCTTGTAGAAATATAAATATTTCCACCAATGTCTGTAGAAAAATCAATCACCTCAGTGATTCTCCTCGCCGTAAACTTACTAAGTTCCAACTCGTAGCGCAGCACTTTTCGTGACTATCACGACTTGAAAAGAACTTCTGCGTAGATCCGGCAACCATGTGCCTTGGCTCAGCGTCGTAGCAACTTGCTAGGCAACTGCTTGTGTTAGAATGAGCTGAAGTTGCTTCGGCCAGCTGGCTTTTATTCAAAACTGTCAGGGTCACGCGTCATCACCTGATATCTAGAAATCCTCACATCTCCGGTATCCCTGGTCCGATTTACTTGATACTAATTGCATTCTCTTTCTTTTGGCCGTGCCAGTAATCTGATCCCAGTCTCAAGTCTCTACTCCATATTTAACTATTTAATCAATAAATAGCCTCGACCTCTGCTATTACTCGCTACGTCACTTGACATCCAAGTATCGGTAAATTATTTCCAAATGCTTCGAGAAGCAATGTAGCGCGATATTCAAATATCTCAACTTTCAAAAGCGGCTACAGCCTTTCCCTTGATATCTAGGTGTCTGAAACTTGGAATACCCATTCGTAGAGTTGGGCACAGTACGTCACTGTTTCAGATTTGGACATGCCAGGAATATCACGCTCGAATACACAGGCGTCTTGATGATATTAAAATTTGTTCACGTAATCTGCAAGAAGGCTATATATCGGCCACGCATGGAATGTCAACATAAACGGTAAATGTTTTAGTGTGTGCCATTACAAACGCAATCTTGTTCAGATCACCTCGCGGAGTAGCGGCTAGCGTTCGTGGCTGTCACGCCAGTGTTCTGGGTTCTATTCCCCTCTGCTAAGAAATTGAATTCTGGTCTAAGGGCTCTAATGGGGTACACCCAGCCCCACGAGGCAAAACTGAGAAGAGGTAGGTTTGACTCCTACCTAAGCCAACTTGGAAGTGGTTTTCCCAGGTTTCCCCTTTTCTACTCCAGGCAAACGCTGGGATGATTCCTAACTTAAGGCCATGGTCACCCTCTTCCCAAACATTACGTTAATTAAACACACACTAATACAGCCACTACAAAGCACAGGTTGTCAGACAGAGTTTCACACACAGCCATGTACACTGGACTAAATGACCACGATGCCCAAGCCCCTCTAATGAAACGTCAACAATGATATTGTTCTACGTCTAATTGATCTCATCAACTGAAATAATGATAATAATGTTATTGGTTTAACATTCCATTTAACTACTGCGGCGTTTAAAGACGCCGGGGTGCCGGAATTTTGTCCCGAAGGGGATCTTTAAAGTGCCAGTAATTCTACTGACACGGCTCCCTCGCATTAGCGAAACCTCAAATGGCAGCTGACTGTGCCAGGATTCGATCCTGCAACCTTGGAAACAGCAGGCGAGAATGGTACCGCTGAGCCTCGCAGTACGTCTCTACTGAAAGAGCAGCTTTTGATTAGTACTGTGCCCGTTCAGACCGAAGTCCGGACGACCACATATGCATTTCACCAAAAATCAGTCAGCACGAGAATCAAAATATCCCGGGGCGCCAGATGGGTTAAAGTGACTACAATAACTCAACAAAAAAATAATGCTTTACTGATTTTCAACTCTATGCAATAATAAGGATAGAAGGAGATTTTCTGAAATGATTGCAACCGATAAAATTATCTCATTTTATTTAAAACTTTAAAATTGACTGAAAGTATGCCAAAATGGCATGAACGATGACCGACGAATCATATGTTATGTACAAGATATACAATTTCACCAACACATGAACACTTAACAATTGAGACGAAGGTCAAATTATTAGTCCTGTTGACTTCGCTCAAAAGAATTATTTACAGTAGTAGGGTTTTGTCAGTGCAAATTTAATCGTCTTTACTGATCCCTATATTATTTGAGAATTCACATATTGAATTAAAAAAAATATCACTCGTTGAAAATATATCACAGTTCACTTTTTTTTTTCAAAATATCGTAGCAAATTAACTAACACTTCAGGATTCAGCTATCTCAGGATTTGTTCAAATACAAAGTTATTAACAAGAAATAGAACACAATATCATTTACATGGACCTTGAGCATTTGGATTCGACGAACTTCGATAAACAGAACATATTTATTGAATCATCTGTTCTCGATCCAAAGTCTATTCAGAGCTTTTGACTCAAACATAAATATAATTGTCAAAATATTATTATCAACAAAATATAAATTCCATTCCATATGGATTCAACCATTTAATCAATTAATTATCATTTGTAATTCTTATTTAGAAAATTGAAATATTATTCAGAAAATTTTTCCATAAAACAATTTCATTTATTATTATCAAAATTTCAATAATTTGACAAAATGTCAAATACACACATCAAAAAAAGTTTTGCATCACCTCGGTTCCCAGATCTCCGGCATATAGACGTTGACTGTGTATATTGTATCCAAGATACAGTCCCTTTGACTGTTCATAGATGTCACTAAAACTGCTCAAAGATGTAAACAACCATGCATGAGCAGGGCCTATTAGACGGAGGGGGTACGACAGCCGATCAGTTCCAGTCATTCCACCAGGACGAAGGTACGCTGCTCATGTTGTCTGTAGTTCTACCATGCCTAGAAGGTCAATACCGCAGTTCGATCGCGTCCGCATTGTTACTTTGTGTCAAGAAGGGCTCTCAACAAGGGAAGTTTCCAGGCGTCTCAGAGTGAACCAAAGCGATGTTGTTCGGACATGGAGGAGGTACAGAGATACAGGAACTGTCGATGACAGGCCTCGCTCAGGCCGCCCAAGGGCTACTACTGTAGTGGATGACCGCTACTTACGGATTGCCGCTCGGAGGAACCCTGACAGCAATGCCACCATGTTGAATAATGCGTTTCGTTCAGCCACAGGACGTCGTGTTTCAACTCAAACTGTGCGCAATAGGCTGCATGATGCGCAACTTCACTCCCGACGTCCATGGCGAGGTCCAGCTTTGCAACCCCGACACCATGCAGCGCGGTACAGATGGGCCCAACAACATGCTGAATGGACCCCACGGAATTGGCATCACGTTCTCTTCACCGATGAGTGTCGCATATGCCTTCAACCAGACAATCGTCGGAGACGTGTTTGGAGGCACCCTGGTCAGGCTGAACGTCTTAGACACACTGTCCAGCGAGTGCAGCAAGGTGGTGGTTCCCTGATGTTTTGGGGTGGCATTATGTGGGGCCGACGTACGCCACTGGTGGTCATGGAAGGCTCCGAAACGGCTTTACGATACCTGAATGACATCCTCCGACCCATAGTGCAACCATATCGGCAGAATATTGGAGAGGCATTTGTCTTCATGGACGACAATTCTCGACCTCATCGTGCACATCTTGTGAATGCGTTCCTTCAAGATAACGACATCGCTCGACTACAGTGGCCAGCATGTTCGCCAGACATGAACCCTATCGAACATGCCTGGGATATGTTGAAAAGGGCTGTTTATGGACGTCTTGACCCACCAACCACTCTGAGAGATTTACGCCGAATTGTCGTTGAGGAGTGGGACAATTTGGACCAACAGTGCCTTGATGAACTTGTGGATAGTATGCCACGGCGAATACAGGCATGCATCAATGCAAGAGGACGTGCTACTGGGTATTAGAGGTAGTGGTGTGTACTGCAATCTGGACCACAAATGCTGAAAGTCTAGCTGTATGATGGTACAACATGCAATGTGTGGGTCTCATGAGCAATAAAACGAGCTGAAATGTTGTTTGTGTTGATCTCTATTCCCTTTGTATTTAACGGTTCCGGAACTCTTGGAACCGAGGTGATGCAAAACTTTTATTGATGTGTGTATGTTAATCATCAAACTTATTTGCAAAATGTTTATATATTTTTACAGGATTACAAAATCCTCTCAGTTGGTAGTGGTTGTTAAGAAGTAACAGTTTTAAATAATTAACAGCATCGGCCCATTGGATTTAAATGCGTCAAAAATCACATAATCATAATTAGCATCTAGACAACGGTAAAGTTTTTTTTTTGTAATGAAAGGTACAAGTTTAACAATAACAATTCTCGGGTAAACAATTACTAGGAATACTTCTAGAACACGTGGGTAAACTGTTAATTGACAATGATGGCTCAACAAAATAACCTTTGGTTATATTTCGACGGAAGTGTGGCTAAATCGACTCCTCTACAAAATTCAAAGACATCCAACCTACATAATAATTGATGCTCCATTTCACACAACCTCATTCCTGCGACTTAATTGCGCACTCAGAATGGCATATTTAACTCTCTGCACACACAACAATTATTTCTTCCCAAATTATACAGAATAATCAAGCCTTTGCTTGTTACGACAACTGGAAGATTTATAAATTAGTAAACTCAACCAATGAGTTTACAATAATAATGTTACCATAAGTTTAAAACATGAATAACTCCACACCGTGTCTATTCTTAGCCAGACGTTTTGAAAGACGTTGCTCAATAATGATTTTATTTTTATACAAACTCTAGCAAAAACCCTGTTTTATACATGCTTTTAGCTTCCCGTATCATTACCTTCCGTGTCTCCTCAAAGATTTAAATGCATAGTGCAAGCGTGAAATTATTCCACTGAATTAATATGTTATTTATTTTTGGGCATGCGTTAACCACTAACCTTCGGAATCAACAAGTATCCGATTTTAGAATATTGTTTCAAATGTCAAATGTGCAAATCATACAACCTGAAAATGAATATAAGAAATCACAAATATTTATTATTATTATTTCAGAAAATAGAAAAATAATAATTATTATTAAATCAACATTATTATTATTATTATTTCCTCAACAAAAGGATTTAAAGTTGTTAAACTGTTCGGGGAATATCATCCTCGACTTCTTGATAATGGATAAATATCCATTCCTCAAATTAAATTTATTATTAAAACTTCAGCTACGACGGCTGATGACCGCGATTAGAAAAATATCAAAATTAAATAAATGCTCGTTCTGCTCGTCCATAAATTTCGAATCATTGACTTCTGAGTGTAAAAACAACTCAGATCAAAGCTTCTATTGCAAAAGAAAGTATTTGCAACAGCAAGAATCATATCGATGAATAGGAAATATGTGTTGGTAAGTGTAGAAAAATATGAGAAATCCAGCTAACTACGCATAAAATAATGCAAATTGTAGCTTACATTCTTGTATATCTTGATGCTTGTAATCTGGTCTGAACCAGATTATTCAATCTTCTTGTCTCCATTAGGACACGTATTTATAATCTTGTATCGGCCTCCATTTTATACCCGCAATGGTCTTACACAGACATAACGGTATTCATACTTGAAGCCTTAATATCTTGAAGAAAAATGTTACCAGCTTCAAAAGCTGAAGTAAAGTTGACAGGGGTCTGATCAAAATGATCCAAGATGAAAGTTAATAACATGACCCAACTGTGATGTGTTCAGTACTCCTAATACGCTTATAATCTTGTTCAGCACTAGTACAAATTCTGTCGAGTTTGCTGGGCAGAGTTTCTCACTCTTCAGATTGCGCAAGGCAAAACTGAATTCCCAATTTCGGCTAATGAATTGTACTGTGCAAGAATGGTAATAAAAGTACTGATTTATCTTGGCTGGTCCACTAACAAGACAAAACCTAGTCCTCTGACTGTTGGATTAAATAATCCAGCTTTGAATAATTGTGGACAGTAGAAAGAAATGTAGACAAAGTCTACCATATGTCCAGTTGTAGCAGTAAATAATTACCAGTGCCACAAATTTGTATCACTTCGGTGATAACATTTGAAAAGTTCGAAGATCACTAAAATGTTTAACACTTTCCTAATACCAGTAACCATGTCCTGTCGAAACACTACGTCCCAGCAACTGTGCTGTTAATAACGAAGAATTTGCACCATGTGCACGAAGATTATAACAGTGTTCGGAGTCGTAGAGTGTTTAGTGGCTAGAGCGCTTACGAAGTACTACACATCCATAGCAACGGAGTGCTTATGGAGAAGTGAATATACTTAGCTCGGGCAGGCGTGCCTTATATACTCCTCAACGGGGCACTCGAGTTCACTGCGGGAAAAATGCTGGAACTAAAACATCTCATATCTCAGCTTCCGCTCAATCAATTTCCTCGTAATAAAGCACATTCTTCCTCCCTTGTCCGTGCCAGTAATCTGATATTAGTCTCAAGATTCTACTCCATCAGAAATATTTAATGACATTTTAGCCTCGACTATGACGCTCTCGGCCTACGTCACTTAACCACTTCTTGGCTGTCGAAAGCTTCCAATTCCATCTAAGAAGGTTTGGCGCGCGCTATTTAAACTTTTAATTCTGGACTTAGCATTGTGGCCTATACCCTCAAATCTAGGCAACTGGATTTGGGCACATCCACCCCACACATAGCCAAAAATAACAATTGAAAAAATTTAATTTTTCCTATTCACACATCAAGCTACCTGGTTCTTGAATAATAAATCTTCAAACTCGAAGAATTGTAAGTTCCCACGATGTTACCAGTTCGTGTGTCGGCTATCTTATATCTGCCATTATTATTACATTCTTCAATTCGGTAGGGTCCAGAATATAAATTCGCAAATATGGAAAAGTTGCGGTTTTTGAACATCAGAGGGTATTGGTTTTCGCACCAACACGACGGTTCCTACACGCAAGGGCCTGCAAAATCGTTTCCCTCTGATTCTGCGCTCTCTCTTCAAAGCTCTGCTTTTCAAACTGTCCAAAGCTAGAATCTCCCTGGGTGTCTTCTTCTTCGTTTCCCTCGAAGTTTATTTCTTCGGTATTCTGAAATCTTACTGTCTCAGTACTCATATCAATTACAGCTTGATACTTCTGAATGAAATCCGCTCCTAGGATCATGTCGAATGCCATGTCCTTCATTACCACAAACACATGCCGAAAATCATGTCCTCCTATTGTAATGCATAAATATAGCTGAGTCTTACAAAGGGATGTCTTGTTTGGAATAATTCCTTGAATCTTAATTCCTGACACAGGAATTTCTTCGAGATTCTCAGTGAGTTTCCATAGAGCATATAATTTTTCACTCGTCTCCTGCTTGAATTCCTCGTTGGATTGTATTGGATTCTCGTTTCATGGATAATAGCGATTACTTCTCCCAATGTAACTTCTCTCTTGGTATCGTCCTTGGTTTCCTCTTGGTCTTCCCCATCGACCTCTATAATTGTTCGTACCTTCAGGTCTCGCATATGGTTTATTCTCATATGATCGATAGTTGTTTTGGTTCCATCTTCCTTGTCCTGGATCATCCCTCGGCGTTTTCTCTTCTCTACCGTCTCGAGGTGTCCGAGAATATCTATCAGCCATCACTGAAAATACCGCGTTGTCATTCTTTCCAGCCTTCTGATGAAAGAATTGAGCGTTCGTGTAATCCAACTTCTGTAGAACTTCATCAAATTGTTCCATGTTGTAGATGTCCGCTGTTATCAGTGTTCTTTGGACATCCGCAGGAAATTGCCTGATCTATGCAGTAATCAATTCGTCGTCGGGCATAGGAGGATCTAAATGTTGAAGTTTAGATAGTTGCCCAGTGAAATAAGTCGAATGACGTATAGGTTGTGAAGTAGAGTATCTTTTAGAGTACAGCTCTGCTCTCACTTGCTGTTCAGTTTCTGGGGACCAGAATTTCTTCAATAATCCTCTAGCGAATTCCTCAAAATTGTTTAGGGTAGATCTAAAGGCCCTAAACCACGTAAGTGCGGGACCCTCCAAAAATTTTCCTATCACTCTTATTTCCCTTTCTTTGCCAATCTTGGAATCCTTGAGGTAATCTCCTACTTCTCGCAGGAATTCTACGGGTGTAATACTCCCAGTTCCAGAAAATTTAGAAGGTTTATCTTCTACGTTTTTATAGAAGGTTATCGGAGTGGATTGCATAATTGTCCTAACCTCTTCCTGTTTATGGGGATTTCCTACTTTGTTTACTCCCTCAATATCCATATCTTTACTCATAATTTTAGCTTTACCATGAGGTTCAACAACACTCTTTGCTTGCTTTTGGTAATCCAAGAATTTGTTACTAAGTGCTTTGATAGTTTCTTTGAGTTCGGCATTCTCCTCGCCCACTAATTTCTTTAACTCTTCGCTACTGCTTTTATTATGCGAACAATCACCCTGATTTTTGTCCTTAACCTGACTTGATATCCTCAATTTCCTTCTGGTTCTATTCAGATCTTTTCCTGATTTCTTCAGTATCTCTCTTGATCCCTTCTGTTTCCTTACAATTCTCTTTTACGTCTGTAGAAATTTTGTTCATAATCTCTTCGTGATTCTTTAATGAATTTGTCATATCCACAATGTCATTCTGAGCTATCTGGATATCCTTAGTAATAACCTGAACATGTGACGTCAAAGTTTCTCTTTGATTCCGTCTTGAGTCTCCAGTTTAAGTGCATCTTTGACTTCACTGATGACTGTCGTCTTTATCTCGGTTGTCAACTCTTTGACTACACTTTGCTGAATCTCTCCAACCACAAGTTCCTGGAATTGCTCGGTCAAACGTTGTATGACGTTATTTGCCATATCGCTGTTCTCTTTCCGGACACGAATTTCTAGATTTGTCATATCTTCTCCTACTTTCCTGATACCTCGCTCGATCCTATCAGTTAATGACTGAGATTTTTGGTCGGCGTCGCGAAATCTATCGTCCATTTACTTGTGTCCAAAGCTACTGATGTTTCGAATTCATGAGTTTTCTCGAACAGTTTAGACATTTTATTTTCTAAAGAAGTTTTCACTGAATCAGAATTTTCTTTTTATTTTCTAACGAAGTAGAATTTTCTTTGAATTTATTTTCTAAATGTTCCTTGAGTTTATTTTCTAAAGAGGCTCCTAATGAATCTGAATTCTCTCTCATTTTAGCTTTTAAGTTTACTGAATTCTCCTCTAATTTAGTTTCCAAAGAATTGGTTAATCTAGCTTCCAAGGAATCAGAAATTTCTTTTAACCTGCTTTCTAATGAAACAGAGTTTTCCTTTAATTCATTTTCTAAAGAAGTGGAGTTTTCTTTTAATTTTTTTCTAAAGAAGTGGAGTTTTCTTAAAATTTACTTTCCATTGAGTTTTCAAGATTAACTTTTAAAGGAGTGGTCAATCTATTTTCTAGGGCATCTGAATTTTCCATTAATTTTTCCCTAAAAATTTCAGAATTTTCTTTAAGTTTAACCTCCATTTTATTAGTTATCTCTATAATTTCTGCCATTTGCAGTCCTGCACATTTGGAGCTCTCCTCCATACGATTTTCATGACCTCATCCATAATTATCACAATATAATTCAAAGTTAGGGGTATAAATGTAGGCAGACACAAGGACTTAAAACTAGAACAAGAAATATGCGTAGCTACTTGGATTTCTCAGAATAAAATGAGATATGCCCTAATGTCGACGTGATGGGAAAAAAATCCCTACTATTAATTAGATTTAAACAACAATATAAAAAAATGGAAGGTCAATATCCTCCACCTGGATTCTAATAAATTGCATGTTTCCAGACTATCGAACGTATACTTCAAATTTTACTTGACACCCTAATGGATAAACCATTATACAACAATCAAAAACCACACTAACTATTTGAACTTTAATTTGAATTGGGTTTCCCACTAACTGGGTTTCCTATGAATTTATTTATCCAAAGCAGACATCTTCCAATTCCCCAAAATATATATTGAAAAATTACAAGCAAATCGGTATGCAAACGACCGTATAGAAATCGGGACCAACGATCGAAGCCATTTCTCTCTTCTATCTTATTTTATGTGCCCGTTCAGACCGAAGTCCGGACGACCACATATGCATTTCACCAAAAATCAGTCAGCACGAGAATCAAAATATCCCGGGGCGCCAGATGGGTTAAAGTGACTACAATAACTCAACAAAAAATAATGTTTTACTGATTTTCGACTCGATGCAATAATAAGGATAGAAGGAGATTTTCTGAAATGATTGCAACCGATAAAATTATCTCATTTTATTTAAAACTTTAAAATTGACTGAAAGTATGCCAAAATGGCATGAACGATGACCGACAAATCATATGTTATGTACAAGATATACAATTTCACCAACACATGAACACTTAACAATTGAGACGAAGGTCAAATTAATAGTCCTGTTGACTTCGCTCAAAAGAATTATTTACAGTAGTAGGGTTTTGTCAGTGCAAATTTAATCGTCTTTACTGATCCCTATATTATTTGAGTATTCACATATTGAAATTTAAAAAATCATCACTCGTTGAAAATATATCACAGTTCACTTTTTTTTCCAAAATATCGCAGCAAATTAACTAATACTTCAGGATTAAGTTATCTCAGGATTTGTTCAAATACAAAGTTATTAACAAGAATTAGAACACAATATCATTTACATGGACCTTGAGCATTTGGATTCGACGAACTTCGATAAACAGAAAATATTTATTGAATCGTCTGTTCTCGATCCAAAGTCTATTCAGAGCTTTTGACTCAATCATAAATATAATTGTCAAAATATTATTATCAACAAAATATCAATTCCATTCCACAAGGATTCAACCATTTAATCAATTAATTATCATTTGTAAATATTATTTAGAAAATTGGAAATATTATTCAGAAAATTTAACATAAAACAATTTCATTTATTATTATCAAAATTTCAATAATTTGACAAAATGTCAAATATGTTAATCATCAAACTTATTTGCAAAATGTTTACATATTTTTACAGGATTACAAAATCCTCTCAGTTTGTAGTGGTTGTTAAGAAGTAACAGTTTTAAATAATTAACAGCATCGGCCCATTCGATTTAAATGCGTCAAAAATAACATAATCATAATTAGCATCTAGACAACGGTCAAGTTTTTTTTTTTTTGTAATGAAAGGTACAAGTTTAACAATAATGTTACGTGCCACCCCCCTAGTGGCACTTTTGTTAACTGGATTGCGGTGGGTAGGAAGCACAACACCAATTACTGTTTAAAGAAATAATTAACTTTATTGCGGCCAGAAAATTACACTACTCATCAGCGAATACAAGCAATAGGAACCTTACTCCAGCTTCCTCAAGTCTCTTGCTTGTGGAGAGCTCTTGCCCTTTCACTTGTCAACAAACCACAGAAGTTAATCCTCCCGCTAATGAGCCTAGTGGCCTTGACAGAACTACATGCAACTTCTTCCTAATGTGCGCCTACTACAGTTACTTACGAGCACTTGCTGCAGGCTATTTCGCTGTCCACAAGCTGGGGAACAATGTCACTGGATTTCGTAACTCGCACGGCACTTCGTCACCACACTTCTGTCGCACTCGCTCAAGAACACACACCCACAGAAAAACTCGGTCCCCTCACTGTTGAAGCCGCTTATATAGCAGGCTGGTGACTCAATGAATTCTAGAATCGTCCAGGACACACGGCTTCTCGACATTTCCTTCGCTGGCGGGGTCACGAACATTCTGGACCATCCCTTTGTCCTAGTAGCCGTGTTGCATAAGGCGCACGCAATACATGAGGCAGGGCACAGCCCAGTCCTGGGGCAGTTGTGACTCATGCGGCCAGCGATGACACAAACTCACAGCCGTAACACCACCCCCTTCCTAAAAAGGCTGATCGTCCCGATCAATCATTGGTCCGTCTGTGTCCCTCCGTAGGCTGCCAGGCGATCTCGATGCACGATCTTCATCTTCGCCCTCGGGCTCCGCTGGATCCTGTAGACGACATCGTTGATCCGTTTCACGACCCGGTACGGGCCCTCCCAGGTCTTCTGCAGTTTGGGTGACAGGCCTTTCTTCCGTAATGGGTTGAAGAGCCAGACCAGGTCGTCCTCGTGGAATCCGCCGGCATCCGTCTGCTGGTCGTATCGGGTCTTCATTCGGTCGGTCTCGATCCGCAGTTTCCTCCTCGCGAACGCGTGCACGTCCTCCAGTTGGTCGACCAGTTCTTGACAATACTGGCTTAACGGGATCGGATCATTCCCAGGTCGGCCGAAGGCAAGATCGACAGGTAGGCGGAGCTCCCTCCCAAGCATGGCCCGGGCTGGTGTGCACCCGGTGGCTTCGTGCACGGCGGCGCGGTAGGCCAGGAGAAATAGTGGAAGATGTTTGTCCCAATCCCTCTGGTGCTCGCTGACGACTATTCGGAGATGGTTCTCGATGGTGCGATTGAATCGCTCTACCATCCCGTCGGACTGAGGGTGTAGCGGCGTTGTCCTTGTCTTCCGGATTCCCAGCAGCTGGCATAGGTTCTGGAACACCTGCGACTCGAAGTTCCTCCCTTGGTCGGAGTGCAGCTCCAGGGTTACTCCGTACCGGCTGACGAATTCCTTCACCAGGGTCTCTGCAATCGTCGCGGCTTCTTGGTTAGGGAGTGCGTACGCCTCCGGCCATTTGGTAATGTAGTCGCTGACGACTAATATGTAGCGGTTCCCTGCCTCGCTTAACGGGAATGGCCCAGCAACATCGATGGCCACTCTCTCCATGGGGACGCCCACGTTGTAGGTCTTCAGTGGACCCCGTCGTCTTCGTCCTGGGCCCTTGCTGGCTGCGCAATCGTGGCACCTCGCGCAGTGGTTCTCCACGTCTGTTCGGCATCCGATCCAGTAGAACCGCTCTCTCAGCTTCTCCAGGGTCTTCTTTATCCCTAGGTGTCCACCAGATGATCCTCCATGGACTTCTTTCAGGACTTCCTCCGTCATAGCCTTTGGAACGACGACTTGTTCCCGAGATGTCTTCCCGTCGGTGCTCTCCCAGGCGCGGCAGATGAGGCCATCCCTTACAATCAGCGAGTCCCACTGCGCCCAGTAGGACTTAAACTTTGGGCTGCAGTCACTCACAATGTTCCACCCGGGTCTGGGGACACAGGCCCTCTTCCATTCGGCTATCAGTCCCAGGTCATCATCTTCTGCTTGTGCCCGCGTGAAAGATTCGCGGCTCCAGTTCCCTTGAATTTCCACGGTAGTCCGTCGGCACTGTATCCCGGTGTTCTCCTCCCTTCGGGCACAGAAGGCGCAGTCTTCGGGGCACGGTCTTCGTGACAGGGCGTCGGCGTTAGAATGCAGTTGGCCTTTCCTGTGCTGAATCTCAAAGTTGTACTGTTGAAGCCTCTCTAACCACCGCGAGAGTTGACCCTCGGGCTGCTTGAATTTCAGGAGCCACCGCAGGGATGCATGGTCGGTCCTGATGAGAAATTCTTGCCCGTACAGGTACTTGTGGAAGTGTTCAATGGTCTTCACGATGGCGAGCAGCTCCATCCTGGTGACGCAGTAGTTCCTTTCTGGCTTTGACAGGGCTTTGCTTAAGTAGGCCACTACTCTCTCCTCGCCGTTCACTACTTGCGACACGATCCCCCCTATGCCAAAGTCGCTGGCATCGGTATCGACGATGAACCTTGTTCCAGGTCTGGGGTAGGCCAGAATAGGCGCGGTGCACAGAGCCTGCTTGAGTTGTTCGAAGGCACTGTGGCATTCTGCTGTCCACGTGAAGAGTTGGTCCTTCTCAGTCAGTCTGAAACAGATTATTCAGTCTTCTTGTCCCCATTAGGACACGTATTTATAATCTTGTGTCGGCCTCCATTTTATACCCGCAATGGTCTTACACAGACATAGCGGTATTCATACTTGAAGCCTTAATATCTTGAAGAAAAATGATACCAGCTTCAAAAGCTGAAGTAAAGTTTACAGGGGTCTGATCTATGATGAAAATTAGTAACATGACCCAACTGTGATGTGTTCAGTACTCCTAATACGCTTATAATATTGTTAGGCACTAGTACAAATTCTGTCGAGTTTGCTGGGCAGAGTTTCTCACTCTTCAGATTGCGCAAGGCAAAACTGTATTCCCAATATCGGCTAAAGAATTGTACTGTGCAAGAATGGTAATAAAAGGATTTATCTTGGCTGGTCCACTAACAAGAACACCATTTTCGTTTCATCCATGGCAGTGAGCATCTACATCCTTTAATTTCACGCCATTTCATTTCATTAGGGGCCGATAACCTCGATGTTAGGCCCCTTAAACAACAATTATTATCATCATCATCTAACAAGACAAAAGCTTGTCCTCTGACTGTTGGATTAAATAATCCAGCTTTGAATAATTGTGGGCAGAAGAAAGAAATGTAGACAAAGTCTACCATATGTCCAGTTGTAGCAGTAAATAATTACCAGTGCCACAAATTTGTATCACTTCGGTGATAACATTTGAAAAGTTCGAAGATCACTAAAATGTTTAACACTTTCCTAATACCAGTAACCATGTCCTGTCGAAACACTAAGTCCCAGCAACTGTGCTGTTAATAATGAAGAATTTGCAACCATGTGCACGAAGATTATAACTGTGTTCGGAGTCGTAGAGTGTTTAGCGGCTAGAGCGCTTACGAAGTACTACACATCCATAGCAACAGAGTGCTTATGGAGAAGTGAACATACTTAGCTCGGGCAGGCGTGCCTTATATACTCCTCAACGGGGCACTGGAGGTCACTGCGGGAAAAATGCTGGAACTAAAACATCTCATATCTCAGCTTCCGCTCAATCAATTTCCTCGAAATAAAGCACATTCTTCCTCCCTTGTCCGTGCCAGTAATCTGATATTAGTCTCAAGATTCTACTCCTTCGGGAAATATTTAATGACATTTTAGCCTCGACTATGATGCTCTCGGCCTACGTCACTTAACCACTTGTTGGCTGTCGAAAGCTTCCAATTCCTTCTAAGAAGGTTTGGCGCGCGCTATTCAAACTTTGAATTCTGGACTAAGCATTGTGGCCTGTACCCTCAAATCTAGGCAACTGTATTTGGTTACAGTACGTATATTGAGATATCAGAAGTCCCGTGTACTTGTGTGAGGTGTATGTATGGATCTGTGTTACTTACTGTAGCAGAGTGTTTAATTGTAGTCGTGAGGGCCAAGGGCTGTGGTAGGCGCCCCAAAAATGAA
Source organism: Meconema thalassinum (assembly GCA_946902985.2). Lineage (NCBI taxonomy): Eukaryota > Metazoa > Arthropoda > Insecta > Orthoptera > Tettigoniidae > Meconema > Meconema thalassinum. The sequence goes on from OX336389.2 coordinate 795,712,646, forward strand.
ATAAGGTATCGTATATCTTGTGCGATTGTTGATATCAAGAGGAAATTCACACTTTAGATGGCCATTAGCAGCACCATGATTGGAAATCTATATATCCCAACGAACATCTATTCATTCTATAAGTTATACGTGCATTAGATCACTCGATAGGCTGGTTGTGAGATTCTGTCATTCGATATCCAGATCCGTAGAAAATCAAGGGGTACACTTATGAAACACAAACAGTGTGTTACTGGGGCTCCTGAAAATAGAGCAGTTCAAGGGAACATTAATTGAGCATGATGTTCTTGTGACGAACGTTAAGAGTTGTATCCCGTATAAGACTCCTTGTTTACTTACTTTGGTTGTAATTCCGGACTTGCAAGCTGAGAAATTGATTCTAACATTAGAAAAGTACGTTCATCTTGAGTGTAACGAATCTTTGATCATGTGCCTTCTGAAGAGAAAGCCTATTTTGTAAATCAGCATGCTTGCTGCGTTTCGTCACTGTAACTGTAACAAATAGTGGAATAACGATATTACTGTCTTATAGCCTATAGTTAGGATGGCGACTGCGTGCTACATCCAATGTGATAGTGTTATGACTAATGATAGCTAGGTCTCTTATATAATATTCCTCTCTTACAGTTTTCGTAAGTGTAGCGTTAAAGTTTAGAGAGTTATTTAGTTTTAAATGATATAATTTTAAGAAGGCGGCTGCGCGTTCTATGAATTACCATACACAGTGGTCAAACTGCTTGCCTACCGCCAAGCCGTACCAGGTTTAATTCGTAAAAATTGAGGTCCCATGGCTCATGATTGCGATATTTTTGCTCACGAAAAACTACAATCTTCATTAGCTTTTCATTCCCATATAGTCATCGCGATGGTAACAGTGGGTTCTTATATGCAATAGTTAATGATATTTGTTTATCGTCCCTTTAATCCACTACGGCTTTTAGAGACTAATGACCTCGTTCATTGGGCCTCAGATACTCCCCAGATGAAGGTATATTTTTCAAAAGCTGAGTAGAGATCCGATGATTAATTTCATCGTAATTCGAATCAAACTTTGAACACTCGTGTGGCCACCATTTTGTTCTCGGTAAAAAAGTGATGATATAAAACATGACACTGAGGTGTCCAACACTAGTGCTACTTCTGTACTAAAATTTATTCAATTCAGTTTGTCTTGCTTGAATTGATTGTGTGTGGGGAGGGGGGGGGGGGAGGGGGAAGATATAAGCACATACAAACAGGCAGATACACGGACATTTGTTCCGTGTAGATCTCATAAGTCTACTTTTTTAAATTGAGAGAAGGCTGAAATCCTTCAGAACTTCAGTCTCATTAATGAATTCTGAGTAATTATGTCCAGAAATGAGTGCCATGGATATTTTACAAACTACTTTTACACCTAGGCTAGATAATCCTTGCAGCTAAAACCCTATCGTCATACAAGGGTTGAGTAATGCTGATTGTGCTTAGTGCTTATCTGGAAATCCCCGGGTCAAACGATTTAAATTTCGTTTTGCTAATTTTCCTTTCTTGGGGACTGGGTATTTGTGACGCTCTCGTCATTCATTTTATTCTTGTTTCGAATCGAGGTCGAATAATTACGTCAATAAGAACGACTGCATCAAGCCTCTCCACAGGCCACACACCATCAACCTCGAAATGCAATAAACTAATTTCTATTTACAAAATACTCACATTCCACAATCCAAGAGGAATTGTTCTACTGTCCAGTGAAGCATTGGTGGCGGTTTGTCGCGGGAGCCTCACATGGGTTCCGTTGAAGTGATTGGACCATGTGACTCCAATAAGTGGTGGATAAAGAGCTGAAACATTGGATACATATTCATTCTAAGAAATGTTATATTACTGTCATGAGACACACATTATTACTTAGTATCCAACTATAAAACTAATTCGGAAAGAGTGCGTACATCACTTGACCCACCCTCCACAATTGCTGGCGTTAATCCATATAATAGTCCTCAATGTCGTAGCCATCAGCCATTTTTACTTCTGTGTGTGTAGTTACCTACGTTTGATAAGCTGCACTTTATATCCTGTATGAACAATGAGTTTTTAAATAAACGAAGGATCGCCGCCGGAGAGCGCATTTTCTCACGTATGAACCAAAACAGGATGTGACTTGTTTCACAAGGAGGACGGTAATAAGGTCATCTCACACGTGTTCACATGTATTTCGTCACTTTCCTTTCATATCGTTATCACATTATAGTAGTGGGGGACTGGTGAACAACGTCAGTTCTACACACTGCTTTACACGCAAAATGTAGTTAGGCCCTTTGACATAATTTAAATAAATTCATGGGCTAGTCCGTAGGACCCAGTCCAAAGGGACCGGTCCAAAGGGATCAGTCCAAAGGGACTCATCAACAAGGACTCATCCACAAGGACTCGTTCACAAGGACCTGTCAACAAGGACTCGTCCACAAGGACCTGTCAACAATGACTCGCCCACAAGGACCTGTCAACAATGACCCGTTAGGTTGGGATAGGTTAGGTTACACTACAGCCGCCATCTTTTAAAAAGTCCGCCCTCTTACAAAGAATATGAGTGGGCATGCATAAAAACAAAAATCAAGCATGTTAATTCATAGTGACTATCCACCGTATACATGTCTCTTGTGTTGAACAACGTTTAATTCCATATTGGCATTCAAACTCTCACATGTTGCACTTGGAAAGCGAGATTCTCTAAAAATTTACAATTTCACCCCTAGTAGGGGTAGGTTTAATTTAGGGGTTGAAATATGTTATCCATTGGAAAGGGGGTATCAGCCCGAGTTCAATGACACCTCATTCGTCAACATCCGACCATGCGTTCGAGAGATATCGTGCCGCCGCCATCTTGTGAGGAGGGTGAGTAGGAGGAGGAGGGTCCTGAACCGATTAAAAACCACTACTGTAATGAACCATGTGAATTATTTTTTAGAAAAGTCAAACGCATGTCTTCTATGATTTACGAAAAGTAAGCTACAGATTCAAGTGACATTAGATAATTAGATATTTAAAAAAATAGTGTATAAAAATTTCTAACTCATGCATCGTGAATTCTTGAGAACAGTTCAACGTCATCTGTCTCTAAACTAAGCTGTGAATAAAGATTCGTTGTGGACCAAAGGAGCAGACATTTAATATGAAAGACAGGAACTCACCATTAGTAACTTGAAGCAATGCCTTAGTCACGAACCGACGTTCCAGTAATTGTGAGAACCTGGGTGTTCTTTCGATATTTTCCAATGGTAACGATTATGATGGTACTACCTATTACTAACCGCAGTATTGAAGTCATCTAAAGTGTGTTCATTGCTCCACGAATCTTGATTTGTATGATTTTGGAACCTTAACTGACGCGTTGGAGTACTCCAGGAAAATGCAGGGATCGTTCCTTAATTAAAACCATATCCACTACCAACCCAAATCCTAACCAAACTTACAAATGCACACATTAGTACAGTCATCACGATGACACCCTACTGTACACACATCTCAGTATATGGGGCTTCATGACTACGATGTTGCAAAGAACCGAAATGAATCCAAATCAACAACAACATTAGCTTCTAAGGTATTAAAAACTGGTAAAATATTTCTCAAGGCCACCACACCATCTTGTTTTGGTGACATACTGGAAGGCATGGTCATCGCTGGACCGGGTAGTTGTAAGTCCTTACCAAGTTTCATTGAAACCGCTCTATCCAATCATAAGTCATTATGGTGACACACATCTCTATATATATAAAAATGAAAGTTTGTCTGATTTTTCTGAATTTCCACGGAAATTTGCGATATTTGCGCGTTTCAGACTGTTTTATAATGGATGCGCGCAAAAATAATTTTTTTTGACTGTCTGTCTGTTTGTTTGTCTGTGGACAATTTTTTGTGTCCTTATAACTCGAGAACGGCTGAGTGGATCAACGTAAAATTTGACACAGATATCCTTCAGAGGCACGACACTAATCATTGATGTAACTATTCTCAGTACCTCTCATAAAAGGGGCCCTATCCCCTTAAAATACATGCTGAAATAGGCGTAGAAGGGTGAAACAAAGCTCATTTTCTGCCCCTCAATGTGAGAAACGAAACTCGGGGGCCCTATTTTTAAGGCCCTGAAACCAACAGTTTTTGAGATATTCCCAGAAAACTAATTTCACTTATTAAATTAATGAATGATAATAATAATAATAATAATAATAATGTTATTGGTTTTACGTCCCTTTAACTACACTGGCTTTTAGAGACGCCGGGGTGCCGGAATTTTGCCCCGAAGGGGATCATTAACGTGCCAGCAAATCTACTGACACGGCTCCCTCGCATTTGCTCACCCTCAAATGCCAGCTGACTGCGCCAGGTTTCGAACCTGCAACCTTGGGCTCAGCATGCGAGAACGTTACCCCTGAGCCACGCAGCCAGACAAATTAATGAAAGAATGCATGCCGGTAACCATGGCAACTGGATCTCAGAGGTCCATCTATTTCTGTAAGACGCAATGCAATTCCATTTATTACATTACTCTGAAGGTTTGCTAACGGCTATAAGGTTATAACGGATCCAAATTAAGCTGAAATATTCATCAATACATATAATGCACTTAAGGGGTCAAGGGGTACTCTAGAATTTTTTCACGCGATTTACACGTGCGGGTGTGGTACGGAAGGTCTATTATATCCCTTCTCTATTATATAAAAATGAATGATTGTCTGTTTTTCTGCATTTCCACGGAAATTTGACATATTTGCCCGTTTCAGACTGTTTTGTGACGAATGCACGCAAACATTTTTTTTTGTCTCTCTGTTTGTATGTGAACAATTTTTTGTGTCCTTATAACTCGAGAACGGCTGGGTGGATTAACGTAAAATTTGATACAGATATCCATCAGAGGCACGACACTAATCATTGATGTAACTCTTCTCCGTACCTCTCATAACAGGGGGCCTACCCCATTAACATACATGCTGAAATAAGCGTAGAAGGGTGAGACAAGGCTCATTTTTAGCCCCTCAATGTGAGAAACGAAACTCGGGGGCCCTAAAAGGACCCCGAAAACCACATTTTAAGGCCCTAAAACCAACAGTTTTTGAGATATTCCCAAAAAACTAATTTCACTTAATAAATTAAATAAGGAATGCATGCCGGTAACAATGGCAACAGAATCTCAGAGGTCCATCTATTTCTGTAAGACGCAATGCAATTCCATTTATTGCATTGCTGTGAAGGTTTGCAAACGGCAATAAGGTTATAACGGATCCAAATTAAGCTGAAATATTCATCAATACATATAATGCGCTTAAGGGGTCAAGGGGTACTCTAGAATGTTTTAACGCGATTTACACGTGCGGGTATGGTACGGAAGGTCTATTATATCCCTATCCCTATATTATTATTGTTACTATTATTTTAATTATTATCATTATTATGGCGTACAACGACGAGACAACGCTGATTTTCAAACCCTTGGTGACAGAAACAAAACTCAGGGCCCCTCAAGAGCCGTAAAGGGTCCCCGAAAACTATATTTTAAGGCTCTAAACCCAACAGTTTCTTAAATATTCCCAGAAAACTAATTTCATTTAATAAACTAAAGAAGGAATGCAAGCCACTAACCATAACAACAGTATCTCAAGAGGTGGCATCCATTTCTCCATCTATTTCTGGAATAAGTAATGACACTCCATTTATTACATTTCTGTGAAAGGTATCAAATGGCTATAAGGTTATCACGGAACCAACTAAAATTGTAAAATTCATCAATGCGCTTAAGGGGTTCAAGGAGTACCCTAGATTTTTTTCACACGACTTACACGTGCGATATGTCGTACAGAACATTTTTTTCAAAAATTCCTGATTTGAAATAGTAGACTTTATTTTGCTGATTTTAGGAATTTGGGCCATTGGAGGCTAAAAACTGAATTTTCATGCACCACAAGCCTTTATAATTTATAAAAGGGGTCTTCCTGTAGTTGGGCACTTGACACAACTGTTAGAGTCAGTTCGTATGTGACGTGTATTGCGATTCGTTTACTAGGTTTTCAATTTTATTTTCACGCCTGGAAGAACACGTTAGGTACATTTAGTTTGAGAGCACATTTTTACTAATCATTTTTCTTTGCCAACAAGCAGGTTCCAAGCCCCTAAACATTGCAACAGTAGCTCAATTGATAGCATCTGTTTATTAATACCGAAGACCGTTCGAAGAATGGGTACTTCTGCTAGTACGGTACATACGAGCGCACACATACATGTGCAAACGGTGACTTATAAGCATATATCTGATATGATGAAAATAGGCTAAAATAGATTTCAGTTATGTTACGCAGATACAATTTTCACCTACTCCTTATGGTTACACACTGTTTATTGAGATGAAAATTTATTTCTGTACGAGAAAGCACTTCCTGAAGATTGTAGAGAAGTTATTAGGCATAAATAATTTTCATCAAGTCCAACTGTAATTAAATCACACTCCCTCTTCAACTAAGATCTGCACATACTGCTAATACGTCACAAAAATGAAAGAATTCGCGAGGTACGTAATATGAACCCGCAAAATTGAGAGGTGATTGTGGTTGGTCTGAATAGGGTGGATGTCGTGTGACCCAACGGGGATGTACAACAAACATTGCGTAATTCCATCAAAAATGGAAGCAACTCAAATGGAAGGAGTTTCCCTATCGAGAATTCAACGACAGAATAAATTATGAAAACAAATCGGGATTACATTCAGGACAAAGCAGCAGAATAATGATGCTCTTCACTTTCTAAAACTAAATCAGATATTCATTAATTCCATTTCTGCTTTAAATGCACTTCCCGTCACAGGCCGGGAAAGTAGAGTACAGCAGACTTCCAGCGAAAGGACGTTCGAACCTCCAATTGAATGCAGACAACAATGACACAACTACTTCGTCTGTAGGTATGTTGAGAATTACAATAACGTTCTGAGAATGTTAATTGTGAAATGTTACTACAATAAATAGTAATTAGTTGAAACCCGTCAAAACATGACGGTCAATGGAAAAATAATTTACTGATGAAGTTTCATATATAAGTTACATTCTTTGTACGATTATATTTTGGCACTATTGCAAATTTAAGGGTGTCAAAATATTGCACTCTAGACATTGCAACATACTGCTGACCATGACTGAAAACTTGAGGAGATACCGGTACATAGAGACCTACAGTATAAGATTCAGAGTTTCCCCTTGATCTTAATTGATTGTGATAAAGTATGCCAAGCAAGTTAAAGATTGTTGCCTCTTAAAAGAAAATGTACTGTGTGTGTTTTATCGGAAGGTGTTAAATCAAGTCGTTAAATCGAGCCCTATTTTAACTGCACTTATTATATCCAAATCCAAGAAATTTCTTAAATATTTCTTACCATAAATATGGTTTCATATAAGAGCCCTTGAGAAACCTTCAGATTTCTAAGAAGCATAACTATGGCTCAAAGGTTTGGAGTATGTGAAGGCGAATCACCTGATTCCCAGGAATTGAAGAATGTTGTAGTAGGGAAATGAAGTAGCTGGCTTTCATCTTCAGTATTTAATCTGCTAACGCTGATGTATGTGTTTGAACAACTGGAAATAAGTTCAATGACTTTTAAAATTATGTCATTAAATTTGCATTTTTTTTTTTTGTGTGTAAGAAGGCAAACTTTCGAGAAATGTATTATATCTTTCGCAGAAGTGAATGTTTCTCCATAAATCTCATCACGATACCCTCATGCGTTGAAAGTATAGCTGGTAATTCAGTAATATTTGAATCCTCACCATCCACAAAGCAGTAGTCGTTTTTAACATGTAGCAAAATAATAGAAAATTCCATTTAATCTGAGTAGAGAGGAGCTAAGGATTTAAAGGCATAGCGTCAGCAGTTTTCTAATTAGCATCTATTTATCGCCCTATTTATCGGAGATGGGCGAGTGAGGTATTAAATTACTCAGGTTTTAATACCCTTTCCCATGCTCTATTGATTTTCCTAAGAAACTGCAAGGTTATTGATTTTTCACCCCCTAATAGTTTTGGGACCCGTAATTATAGAAAGGGGTGTGAGAGGTTGCATTAAACCGTACATTGCCCAATTTGTCGTAGATTAATTAATTTTTGCAGATTTGCCCCTAAAGGACATAACTGCTAATTATTATTATTAGGTAATTATTGATTGATTAGATAGCTATATCTACAGAGAAACTTTCCCTAGCCAGGAAGGATGATGTATATTTGTAATGGATCGGTAGCCCACGGCTAATTAGGTTTTTTAAATGTTTTTATCGATTTTTCCCTCCAGGTTGGTGTTCCCACGGACTCAGCGAGGAAACTGACCATTACCACCTCTACGGGCCATGTCCTTATAAGGGATGGGAAGGGAGGGGGAAGATTGGGATGGATAAGCAAGTAACCGGGAAGGAGGCGGCCGTGGCCTTACAGTAGGTACTGTACCCGAATTCGTGATAAGAGCGATGTGAGACTCATACGAATATTTCAACCATAGAGTTTTGAAAGTTAGTGAGCGCTGGAAAGTGGTCATGAATCCAGTTTAGAGACGAGGAACAGTGAAGGAAAGGTGTTATCCAATGCGAAAATAGATGGCTGGGTGTAAGACTACCGTAAGAAAGAATAAATCTAATTGGATATCCTGTAAAATAGACTACCCGCTCTACAGATATTGGTGTCCATGGGTGAAGGCTTGTTGCTACGCCGAGGTCACATGATTACAGGAACCAATAGAACATTTTCTGAAGTAATAAATAGTTTAAGCAATTATGCTAAATAAGACATATATAACATATTTAAGGCCTGGGAAAATTAGCATAAATAAAATAATGAATTCTTACAATGAGATTTATGAAGAGATTTGCTCCAGTTTGGTGGAAATTTCATCATAGGCAAATCCACGTCATTGTCGCGCGCGAAAGGGTGATTGCCATGCTGTTTTTAGAGGGAACACGGAGGCGAGAGCGGCCATTGTGAGGGGACTAATATCGTGACCTTCGACGAGTAAAGACGTATCGGTCGTGTGCTCCACGGCGAACATAGACATATTGCGCAACCATGAAAAGTGTTAAGAAATGCGTAGAAACGGTCTTAAATGAAAGTAAATTCACAGGTAAGTGAAGTGAATTACGTACAAGAAATTTGGCCAAGTTTAAGAGTATTTTGATATAGTGAATTTTGTGCAAATGAGATTGTCGATTGCAGGACAAAGAAATCCATTTTGTGTCGTTGAGTGCGGTTATATATATTGGAATGATTTAACCTGACGCGAGTGCGTATTACAAACAAACCTTGTGTTTGTGCTGAATTGAACATTGTAACATTTCACGTGAAAGACCGTGTGAATTTAAAGAATTATTCATACTGAGCATTTATCATGAGTATGGAAAACTTTGTGGAAAAATGGTTAAGAGGGACATGTTACTTGACTACGGATGAAATGGATTCGTGCTAAACATGCAGCGGGAAATGCAGCCTAAATTATGGTCTCAAGGATACTTATCAGTGACGTATTTCGTTTTATTGAAGCAGAGACATGATAATGTCATGGAAATTTAGAAAGAAGAAAACTACATTAATAACGTGAACTGAACATTATAACATTTATAAGTATGGACAGGGACGACGAGAACTTCCAGAGACCAAGAACAGAAGAATTGAACGTAAAAAAGTTTAAGAACGAAGCGGAAGCCGGGACTCGAACCAGTGGATCCGGGGACGCGAGCGAGGTCCTGGGAGGGACAAGAAATGCGACCGGGCACACCAACATAGAGCGGTGGCAAGGCGATTCATCGAGCCGGACGAAGAGAGCAGGCCTGGGTCAGCAGGAGGTCGGGATCATCGGGGTCGAACACAGAAAGGGGCTTCCAGACCAATCTTCTAAGCGTAGTGAAATACGCAAGTTTCATCGTTGGACCAACTGGAAGCCTACACAAAGTAAAAGACGATCCGTCCAGTATACACTTTCAGTTCTGTAGTTATCTAATGTTGAAGCATGCCTAGAATGACCAATTTTTATTGTGAGATTTTACTGTATTCTAGTCTATTTAGAACGTCGACTTGGAAATTCATTTTGTTATCCAGAGTGAATGTTGTTTGAAGTTAATGATTATTTGATTGGAGATCTACAGTTTTGTCATATTGAATAATGAGTAAACTTATAGTAGAACTATTCGAGTTTTCATTCTGGATTTTGGAACTAGAAATTTCATTTATTTGGAGATGATGATTTATTTTCACGATAACGATTTTCATGGAAGATTTTCACAACGACATAGAATTTCACAACCTTTTTCACAACGAAGATTTTCATAAGATAGAATTTTACGACGAGGATTAAGGATCTTCAAGGAAGATTTTATGCAACGAAGGATTTAGGATCCAAGGATTAAGGATTATTTTCACGAAGGATCTTCATAAATGAATTTTATATTGGGGAGTTTTGACAAATTAGGATTGAAGCTTTGACTGAAGATAGAAATTATTTTCAATTTGAATCATTTTCGATTAAGAGACATCCTATTTTAAGGATTAAGGATTTTGATCCTAGGATTTGGGATTAGAATTTTGAATTTTAAATTTCTAGTTTTAATCGGAATTGATATTCTCCGATATTTGAATAGTTTTCATTGAATATTGGATTTGAGATCTTTGGATGTAGACGGTTGAGTTATCAACTATTTTATTGAATCAGCTGTTGATTTTCTTTGAAGACAACTTGAGATTGTTGAAAGATTTATGGAAGCTTAAGGAATAGTCACGATTACGATTTCATTATGATATGGAGACTGAATATAAGGAATTATTCCAATTCTGGTAAAATATTTTATGCTACAAGGATTAATGTAGGGGACCCTGCTCCAAAGCGGGACAAACGCTAGGAAGATGATGATGATGATTGATGTGTTTGGAACAGAAGGATTGTTAGAATGTAACGGTTAATGTGTATATTAAGAGAAAGCTATGATGCTTTAGAGGAGATGCTATGAGTTATTCAACAATTATTAGAAAGATACCAGTGAATTGTAAGGAACATATTCATTCATTCATTCATTTATTTGCAATGGGGGCTGTGTCCCCCGGTGGCAAATTGGATATACATAACAAATAAATAATTATACATAACAATTCAATAACAATTATACAACAATTAAACTGGAGTATTTACACAAATAGTCAGTCGTTTCTTAAACACACCTATATGTTTGGGAAAAGGCTCTAAGACTGCGGCAGGTAGAGAGTTCCAGTTATCATTGGCACGGTTAACAAAAGAATATTTACCATAATTCGTTCGCTGTGGTCGGCCCTTAACTTTGAAAGGATGATCGCTCCTACCCATGTAAGTGGGCTTTCCCAATCGTTTGCTAAGCTCACCTCATGCTGGTTGATTTGTATACGTGTTGTACATAGCGCAGAGTCTAGATTTCACACATGAGCAACGCAGGATTATTTTGAAGCCAGCTGATATTTTATTTTGATGGAGCAACGATGTAGGTTATTGAGCGGGCATGAATCATACTCTAGTTGGATCATGAGGGTGGACATTGTAAGGAATGTGATGTTCTGTGTCACCTTGCCTAATGTGGGTTTTATTATGGAGGGATTGGTTATATAATGGATTACACCCGTATTTGGAACGGAGTGTTGGTGCCAGTGTAAGTGTGGCAACGCAGCGTGTGTGTTGAGATGGCTCGAGGGAGCATATGTAAGTGGAATTTTCCGTTTTGGTTTAAAACGAGGGCAGTTCAATGCTATTGCATTAAGTTAAAGAAGCCTAAAAAGAGGTGATATGTAGTCCTGATGTTAGCGTTGTGTATTCAGGTAAGAGAATGTGAAGGGATGTAGGCAAAGAAAGTGATTTTGAGCACACCATTTTTAGCGAGCGTGAGTTATCAGCTGATTGGAATATGGCAGGTACAGTGTGCGCCACAAATGTAGGATCGTGGTAGGTTATAAATAATTATTTGTTATTATTATTGTTATTAAACGCAAGATGACTAGTAGGAATTTCTATTAACTATAGTCTGAGCTTAATTCAGTGGACTATTGAACCTTATTGTAACAATTAACCAAGATACAGACAGGATTGTTGGTGGAAAATAATGAATAATAATATTCGTCAAAGCATAACATCGACCTCATGACAGTTGGCGGTAAACATTAATGGTAGATGATGTTTAGGAGTGTACATAGTGTGCATAGTATTTTTAATTTATTTGATATTTTACACTATTTAAAACATTGGGGTTGTGATAGCGACAGGCCATCGCTACTAGATTCATTTCATCGATTTATTTTATTAACAACATTTATTTATCGATGATCCTGAAGGCCTGGGGCACAGCAGGTTGATGCTAAATTATAACAGTTTAATTTTTGGACTAGCAGCAGTGCCCGGCTTTGCCCGGTGGATTTATTTGTTTTATGGATGATAATGAATACTACTACAGAAATGGCACATGATACTTAAACTACCAGAAAAAAAATATAACTTTTTGTGGTGATGGTGGTGGTAGTTGTAGTGAGGGTGATAAGCAGTACAGTATAATGGACGTAACATTTAGATCATTTTCCCCTAATGATAATAATGATAATAATGAACAGGGAGACGATTATTTACTAACTACAGCACTGACACATGTAATTCACAAACAAATTTCTAAAAATGATTAGAAAGAGGAGTAAGTTAAATAAAAGACACTGCCTAGGGCCTATAACTTATTATCTGTTAGAAATGTAGAGACCAATAGTGTCGTCGTTTGTCGTATAGCCCCGTAGGAAAATAATCAGAACACTTTGGGAAACTTCGGCTGTCCCGAGCTCCTGATGTAGCATTAGTGTTATTTATGGCCACAAAGCGCTCAACGATAAGTTTCGGAATAAATTACGGTAAATTTGAAAGCACCAACGCTTATTGCAGCTGATAACCTCAATGTATTGCACCAACACCGTTGCACTTATACAGATGCATAATATGTTCATGATGATAACTGTTTAAGGGGCAAAATAAAACTTTTTGCACTAATTACTCCCCGTGACTGCAATTTATAAGCAGCGCAAGATTTAACTATTTTCGCAATTCTTCACCAGAACACTGGTAGGGTCGACGTGATGCAGTCCGAATTGCCAGTCAACAATAGACTTATTAAAATACTCTTACAGTTACACTTCTACGGACATGAATGATTCTAGGGCCTTAATACATGGTTTTCAAGTTCAGTTTGTTTTTTATCCTAAATGTAGGGAATGGAGAGCGTTGTCTAAAATATCAAGTGAACAGTGTTACCAGCAGGGTTTCAAAGTGTATGTATAATTTGGTGCAATTCGGAGGAACGGTGTAGATATGTGATATAGTGCCCAAATGCAGGGAAGGGAGTGGTCTGTCCGAAATTTGATGTAAACAGGGTTACTCGTAGGGTTCCAAAGGCTAAGTATACACATTTTGGTCGAGATTGGTGAAATGGTGTAGATTTGTGCCAGAGGGCCTAAATGCAGGAAATGGACCAGTCTGTCATAAATTTCATGCAGACAGTGTTACTCGCAGGGTTCCAAAGTGCTTGTATACAAATTTTGGTTCTGATCGGTGAAACGGTGTAGATTAGTGCCAAAGGGCCTAAATTCAGGGAATGGATTGGTCTGTCCGAAGTGTAATATAGCCTAAACTATTCCTCTTGAATCTGGCTATCATATAAAAGAAGATTTTTTCGAATCCGACTGGTAGTTCCAGAGATTAGCGCGTTTAAACACACAAACAAACACACAAACTCTTCAGCTTTATTATATTAGTATAGATGAGACACTAGCAGTGTCTAAGAACACGAAGTAATTAATATGAGGTTATTGTTTAAACATTTGTGTTGTAATAACGAGTCTGTTTATGCAGATATTGATGCTATTTTTGCATAAATTGCAGGCACATCTTTACGTATGCGTGTCACGTTTTATATAACTTTTCTTTATGATTTATCTTAGTGGGAGGTTAGAATAAACACTATGGCCACGATACTGAAGCTAAATGCCTATTTACCCATTTCATATGTTCCCATGTTACCCGAGATTGAAGAGTTCTTAAGCTCTTATTGTTTGTTTGCTTTTTGATCCTGATCCTGATGGACCATAGTGTTTATTAGTTGATAGATTCACCCTAATATGTTCCTCAATTGCAGTGTTTGATAATTAGGCTAGTTAGATTGGTAAGTATTTTTAGCCAGGGTACTGCAGATTGCATCGATCCATCTTCATCTTGGTATTCTGGCTGTCACATCACTGGTAAATAAGGGCACAGTAACATCCCGGCATTTGCCCGAAGAGGAAGGGGGAAACCACGGAAAACCAATTCGACGTTGGCTGAGGTGGGAATCGAACCCCCTCTACTCATTTGGTCCACCCGAGGCTGAGTAGACCCCGTTCCAGTCCTCATTCCACTTTTTAAATTTCGTGTCAGAGCCCCAATCGAACCCAGGACATCCGGGGCGGCAGCTAACCATTCTGACCGCTACGCTATGGAGGCGACTTTCATTATTTAATATGTAATATTTAACAAGCAGGCGTTTCTTAACACGCACGGCTATGGTGCTAGCTGCACGTGGCGATTGCTCAAGGTCACGGCGCAGCTTAAACAGAATAATCCTGTTTGGAGACCATGGGAAAACTTCCCCTGATGCGAGAGATATAGTTAGCCTGTGTCTGTGGGTGTCTGTGTGTGTGTGTGTGTGTGTGTGAACTCTGAATGTCTGTCCCCCCCCCCCCCCCCCCCCTTGCAATTCGAACTCGATGAAACCTAATTGAACGAAATTTGGTACAGAGGAAGAACTACTAAAGGGCAACTCAGTGTCATGTTTTATATCGCCGCCATCTTGACGGAAACTCAATGGCTGCCACCCTAATGTCCAAAGCTTGAATCAAATTCCGACTAACCTAATCTTTCGATCTCTACCAAATTTTGCAACAACATATATTTATAAGGCGAGCGTCGTTTGACTAAACTACAGGGACATCAGCCCAATAGTTTGCAGATGGCGGCCATGTAAGTGTGCAAATCGATCCCCCCTATCAATTCAAACACGGTGAACCGAATTGAACGAAATTTGGCACAGAGGTAGCACTAGCAAAGGACACCTCAGTGTCATGTTTTATAGCGTCACCATCTTGACGGAAACGCAATAGCGGCCACCGTAATGTTCAAACCTTAAATCAAATTACGACTAACCTAATCATCTGATCTCTACCAAATATTGCAACAACATATATTTATATGACGAGCGTCTTCTGACTAAACTACAAGTTCATCAACCCGTTAGTTTGCAGATGGCGGCCATGTATGTGTGCAAATCGATTCCCCCTATCGATTCAAACACGATGAAACCGAATTGAACGAAATTTGGTACAGTGGTAGCACTAGCAAAGGACACCTCAGTGTCATGATTTATATCGCTGGCATCTTGACGAAAACGTAATGATGGCCACCCAAATGTTAAAAGCTTAAATGAATTACGACCAACCTAATCATCTGATCTCTACCAAATTTTCAACAAGAGATATTTATATGGCGAGCGTCCTTTGACTAAACTACAAGGTCACCAGCCCAATAGTTTGCAGATGGTGGCTATGTTTGTATGCAATTCGATTCCCCCTATTAATTCAAACACGGTGAAACCGAATTGAATGATATTTGGTACAGAGGTAGCACTATCAAAGGATACCTCAGCATCATGTCTATATCGCCGCCATCTTGACGAAAAGGTAATGGCGGCCACCCCATTGTTAAAAGCTTAAATCAAATTACGACCAACCTAATCATTTGATCTCTACCAAATTTTTCAGCATTATACCTTCATATATGATACACCTTTTGACAAAATTACAAGGTAATCAACCCAATACTTTGCGGATGGTGGACATGTATGTTTGCAAATGGGTTCCCCATATCAATTCAAACACGGTGAAACTTAATTGAGCGAAATATAGTACAGAGGTAGCACTATCAAAGAGCACCTCAGTGTCGTGTTTTATATGCCGCCATCTTGACGGAAACGTAATGGCGGCCACCCAAATATTCAAAGCTTAAATCAAATTACGACTAATCTAATCATCCGATCTCTACCAACTTTTGCAACAACATATATCCATATGGCGAGCTTCGTTTGATTAAACTACAGGGTCATCAGCCCCATAGTTTGCAGATGGCGGCCATGTATGTGTGCAAATCGATCCCCCCTATCTTTTCAAACAGGGTGAAACCGAATTGAACGAAATTTAGTACAGAGGTAGCACTAGCAAAGGACACCTCAGTGTCATGATGTATATCACCACCATCTTGACGGAAAAGTAATGGTGGCCACCCAAATGTAAAAAGCTTAAATCAAATTACCTCCAACCTAATCATTGGATCTCTACCAAATTTTGCAACAACATACCTGTATGTGAGAAGCGTTCTTTGGCCAGGCTACAAGGTCATCAGTCCAATAGTTTGCAGAAAGCTGCCATGTATGTGTGCAAATCGATTCCCCCTATCTTTTCAAACACGGTGTAACTGAATTGAACGAAATTTGGTACAGAGGTAGCACTAGCAAAGTGCACCTCAGTGTTATGTTTTATATCGCCGTCATCGTGACTGGAACGGAATGGCGGCCACCCAAATTTTAAAAGCTTAAATCAAATTACGACCAACCTAATAATTTGATCTCTACCAAATTTTGCAACAACATACCTTTTTGTATGAAGCCTCTTTTGACTGAACTACAAGGTCATCAGCCCAATAGTTTGCAGATAGCGACCATGTATGAGTGCAAATCGATTCCCCGTATCAATTCAAACACGGTGAAACCGAATTGAATGAAATTTTGAACAGAGGTAGCACTAGCAATGGGCACCTCATATTCATGTTTTATATCCCTATAACGCGTTGTATTTCAACAAGCTACTACAACCAACATTCAGTTATACTCCTTCTTAAGTACAAAGAGTTATAACAATACCTATGCATTTAGGAGAAAGTAAGCTATATGTTCTTTACTGAACATCATGTTTTATTATTTAAAAGCTAACCGATTAGTTAATGAAAATTGAATTGGTGAATGAATGAAACAGTTATATTGTTTGACCGGATTACTGACTGCCAGCCTCTGGTCTCAGAGATAGTCGGAGGGCCGGTCATCCCAACGCGAGCTGATAACTCGTTATCTAATGAAATTGGCGAGCAGCGTGTGACTGGAGCCTAGGACCTGCAGCGTGCAGTTATGCAGTGCTGCTTACATAATTGCCTTTCACTCCGATACGCGGCGGTAGCGGACAAACACAGTGTATATATCCTTAACTGCTAGCATGTCACTGACCACGGTGGCCATACCCTGAATTTTCACGATATTTCTGGAGCCATTTATCGTAGAGAGTTGTATAGGGTGTCGTTCAAATGCGATTTTTTCTCATATTTACTATGGACCACTTCTTTTTCCAGATTTTTACAAAAACAAGTAGTTTTTAGATAACCGAAGTTTCTTTTTTATATTTCCCGAACTCATGATCAGAGAAAGGCTTGCGCTGTGTCATTTTAAACGATGAATTGTCCTCTTTACTATAGACCACTCATTTACTCAAATATCCCATAACCTGTAAGTTATTGACTTGTGTTTCCCGAACCCTTAATGTTAGAAACGCACGCGATAGGTCATATTTAACAGTAAATTACTGTCATTTTTATGGTTCTGTTAATTGTTAGATTTAACTAAATGGCTTAACGACATGGGAGGGATGCATTTTTATTTGTACGCAACTGTACCTTACTGTGAGGATGCGGCTAGTGGTGAGACACTGGTGGTCTTTTTAAGTGATTATTTATGGGTTATTTACTCTTAATTTGTTGAAAGACATGACTAACTGCTTATTACTATTAGTCAATGATTGAATGAATGGTTGTGATTGCTAGGGTGAAAGAGATATGTTTCCCTAGGCGAGAAGGAGGAATACTTTTAATGGGTTGGTGAATTCAGGATGTTTAACCGCTTCTTTATTATTATTATTATTATTATTATTATTATTATTATTATTATTAAATAGGAATTTCATTTTTTTGGGTAGATGCAGTATTGTTAAGCGAGAGGTGTAGTTTCTTATTTACTGGTAAGCTTCTTTTGTAGACATAGTCCTTTATTGTATTCATAAAGGAAATGAAACATTCATATTATATGGTCAGCAAGCTGGCACAATTCTCATATACTTTACGGTGAACTGGCAAGCGATTTGCAGCTCCAGTCTCCCACCGCGACCTGATAACCATTGTGAAGGAATGTACAGTGCTCAACAGGACGGGAGATGACATCATTGATCCTAGCGAAACATGATGCATCCTACGTGGCTAGTCGGAATTGATAACGCATGGGGCTGTGAAGGTATACCATGCCTGACGTAACTTGTACCGTCGTAGGAAACTGTCGATAATGCATGTAGAGTGACTTATACACACTCGTGTTAAATAGTAACACACTTACTGGTCTAGCGAATAGACGTGTAATGCCGAGCTCTGTGCTGTGTTGTGAAGTGAACTTTGAAATACAGTCTTTTCGTTTACGAAAAGTACTTACTATTAGTTTTCAATGATGTATTGCTAAATAACCTTAAAGTTTTATTTATATGTATTTATATATTTATTAACTAATTGAAAATTTTAGATTTTCAGTTAATAATAATAGTCTGTGACAACTGTTGAGAACTGGTGCCATCTGCTTGTGGAAACGAGTGATAGTGTTTGAGGTTAGTTAATTATCATTTATTTGTAGGTAAGTTAATGTCAACTAATGTTAATTTAACGGTTTTAATTTATTTATTGATCGGTTACTTAATTGTTTGCAGATAACTTTTTCTACCCACGAGTGTGTAAACTACTTTCTCTACCCCCAGACAGGGAAAGCAGGCTTTTTACGAGCTAAGGTAAGATTTCTTTCTATATAAACTGTTTGATTTTTCCTTCTGAAATATATTTTAATGGAAAGCATGGATTATCCTGAATTTAATTATTTATTTTGGTTTATGGATGTGTAACATCTTTCCGCTCGGTTGCTGGATGGTTTTGTGGGAGTGATTTTGAAAATTGGGGACGGAAGTGGATCGGAACGATCGAACTGGCAGTGGTGGATCGATCGATCGATCCAGTGAGCAGTGGTAAGACCCAGCTGGCAGTGGTGCGAGAAAAAATGAGCGCGTGGTGTCCAAAATTGATACCATGACGTACTCTCGGCCATGTGGAATGTATGTGACATACTGAAAGGAAAGCGCTCATGCAAACTCAGGTGTCAAGTGATTGAAACAAATGACATTGTACATGTTCAAAGTCTTCGCATCAGTATTTAAATGGTGAAATGCCATAATATCAAACATTGTAAGTAGTCGGCATTGCCGTTATTATGTTTCTGAGCAATGGCTATTCAAATATTAACCCACATAGCGGTAATGCAGTCATCAATATAATATAATCGTTGTGGTTATACGACAATTGAGCAAGCCTTCATGAACTATTACTGCATACATTCTCTTTACTCACAAGAGGGCCTATTCATTAGGCATTTTAAACTTAATTTCACGCAGGAACATTATCGAAACCAGCAAAATATAAATGAAACTTAATTCCGTAATGCAGTATTATTGGAACGTGGAAATAAGACACCATCTTGTGCACAAAATTTGCGTAGTCGAAATAGCCGTGGGGTTAGTGCTTATGACTGTGAATCTAGAGATCTTGAGTTCGAATCCCGGAAGGGGTAGATATTGTTGCTACCAGATTATCATTTTAAACGATATTTATCATATCAATATGACTAATTTTAACAGAATCCATATGAAATTACGTGTTGGTCTGTGAATGAAGAGGACCTGTTTATAAGGAAGGTTATGAGCGGTGTCGCGTCTATTAATCTAATTGATCCATATCGTATTCTTTATTTAGGCTATTGCTGGTGTAAGCTACAAATCATCTAATAAAATAAGTTCCGTATTATAAACTACAATATCTGTAAAACACTCCCTTTTACAATAGATTAATATTTGTGCCAATAATAGTATAAAATAACGGTGTTCCACAATTTCACGTGAGGTTTCTTCTATGTCATATGTTACACATCATATGCGACTACTGTAAGGCTCGTCATTTTTTAAATTTCATTTTAGATAATTGTGTGGTTGCGTGAGTAGCAGCTGTTAGTGTTTGGTTTTCGTGGATTTCTTGTGACATCATTTCGGCTGGTGGTGCGGTTGCTGGTGAAAACCGAGAGAACACGTTAACATTGTACCTAGATCGCAGCTCTTTCGTTCAGAACACACAAGGTATGACTAACTTATAAATATGGCATGAACTATCACCACCAATAACACAGAGTCCGCCAGAAAAATGTACACACTTTTTACGGAACAAAAACTATTTATCTTGTGTTTCTTTTACATTTAAATTTTGATTACACATGAAGTACTGTCTTCAGTTAAACATATGGTTACATGAGATGTTCAAAATATTCACCGTTGGCTGCCAGACACATAGCAGAACGACGAGCGGTCGCTGCAATGACGTCCGTCAATGTTTGAATGGGGACCGCTGCACATGCCGCTGTAATCTCCTGGCGAAGGGCCTCCAGTGTGCGCGGCTTACGTCGATAGACTTGATTTTTCACAGTTCCCTACAAGTAAAAGTCCATAGGGGTAAGATCTGGCGACCGTGGTGGGAACTCAATGGGCCCTCTTCGTCCAATCCAATGTCCCGTCAGATTGTCATCCAGGAAAGCTCTTAGTGCTACATGGTAGTGTGGTGGTGCCCCGTCCTGTTGGTAGAAGACTTCATCATCGGCTCCATAAAGCGCACGTACAGCTGGTAAAATTAATGTGCGTAACATTCCCAAGTACACTGATCCAGTGACAGAACCATCAAAGGAAAAGGGTCCTAGTAAGCCTCTCGACGATAGTCCACACCAGACATTAACCCCTGGTAGATTGACCGCCTTGTCCACATGAACTTGCGGATTTTCCGGAGCCCAGTAGACACAGTTATGTCGATTCACTGTTCCATTAAGTTTAAACTGGGCTTCATCATACCACACTAACTTCGTCAGAAATTGTTCATCTTAAGTGACCTTTTGCTGTTACCATTCACAAAATTGTATTCGACGATCGGAATCATCCTCATTAAGCGCATGCAGTAATCGTGGGATGTAAACTTTCCACTTAGCTGTTTTCAAAATCCGTCGTACACTTGTACTGCTAATCCCCACCTCCCGCGCACATTGCGTAGTAGGTTCTGTGGAGAATTAGCAAACCTTTCCAACACGTGAACCGACAAAGTTGGACTAGTAGCTGTACGCGTTCTTCCCGATCTTCCATTGTGAATATCACAATTCGTTCCATGCGTCTCAACGTCCAGTAATGCGTTTAATTGTTAGGCGTGTTAGGTGTTCTGTTTCAAACTCCCTCCTCCACTGACGTTGCACTTCAACGGCATTACCAAACCTGATAAACCACGTCAGAATGTACATTCGCTGCTCGAACGTTAAGCGTGCTCCAGCCATTTTGTTTTCCCACTATCGTGATGTAAGTACCGACATCTGCTGAGCGAAAGATCATACTACTACATTTAAAATCAATGATAACAGTTCACAATGTCCATATCCCGATATCGTCTGACAAAGAGTGTATACATTTTTCTGGCGGACTCTGTGGTTTAAAGTGGGAACCCCTTGACTCAAGTTTCAAATCTCGTGTTTGTTCATGTTGAGTGGTAAATGCAACGGAAAGTATTATCGCCAAGGAATGTTTAGAGTCTTGTTTTCCAATTTTTAGTGAACAAATTTATACAGCCCTAAGGTTGCACAGGGCCTTGAAAGTAAATATGGAACTAGTCTGTGATTTTGTCTACAATAAGAATGACGTGGAACACAAAGAAATATTTTATGTGTATACCAAATTGCAATAGCGCATCGTATCCAACAATTTGGAACAGGGGTACGGGACATATGGTGTGAATGTCATGCTTGCTAAATTTGATAAATTGCAAGAAGGGCCCAATGGCTTTGCCTGGGAAAAAAATCATTTCCTAAAATTTAATATTTGTAAGTTTAACCCGCTGAATGCTGAGTCCAGTCATATCCCTTTACCAACAGCAATTGCCTGCCGGAGAGCGGTGGTAAACATTGAAAACCAGGACGATGATTGTTTTCTTCGTTCTGTGGCTGCGTATTTGCAGCCAGTACAGCAGCATTGTTACAGACCTGTAGAGTACAAGGCCATGTTTATTTTTTTAAAACAAAGATCAAATTTAACTCGCGTGTCATTCCTTATGGACCTAACCAAGATCCACAGATTTGAACAGGATACTCCCGACTATTCTTTTATGGTTTACGGCCTAGAAGGTGATGGCATTATGCTTCCTTTATATTCCACAAAAGAGCAGAAAAGACATCACATTCTTCTTTTATATCTGTCAAAGGGAGATGTGAATCACTATTGCCTTATTAAAAAGCCTTAGTAGATTAGTGGGAAGTCAACTGTCCCAAGATTGCAATTAGAAGCAGATTTTGACCGTTGTCTCCAGTACGTTTGGACCCCTACTCATTTAGAACGCACAGGCAAGATTGGGTATCACAGAAGGCAGCGAGACTGGTATTAACACAAGGGGATGATGCTGTGTTAAAATTTAAGAACATATACGAGGGTGATACGGTCCCTTTTGTGGTATACGGAGATTTTGAGGCTCTCACTGTACCCATGCCGGGATGCGAACCAGATTCTAGCAGAAACTCAACCAACCCTATTCAAAATCACGAACCCTTTGTCATAAGAATGAATGTCGTGTGTTCGTAAGACCACGCAACGTCCTATATTAAATCCTATCAGGGCCGAGATTGTGCTCAATGGTTCTTAAATGAACTAATCGAGTTGTTTGGCCATGTACAGGGGTTACTGGACAACTAACTGCCTATGATCCTGACTCGAGAACAGTGGGCAGAGTCTGGGCATGCCACGACATGCCATATTTGTGAAAAGCCGCTGGTAAGTGTTGAGGACACGGTTCGAGACCACTCACACTTTATGGGGGAACTTCAAGGGGCTGCACGCCGAATGTGTTATGTGAATTACCCAGGACCTCGATTTAAAAGTGTGTTTTTTCATAATCAGGCGAGCTATGATATACAGTTCCTGATTCGAGAATTGGGGCATATCGGCAAGGGGACATTTTTTATTATTCCCAAAACCATTAGCATTTCACGGCATTGACATGGTGGTTGGGCAAGTTTTGTATTCGAGACCTTGACTCGTTTAAGTGTATGGCCTCACCCCTTGACAGCCTAGTGAATGGCTTGGAGGGAAGGGATTTGAAATACACCAGGACGCATTTTGAAAATCCTTAACATTTTCACTTGTGCATTCGTAAAGGTATTTTCCCGTATGACTATTGCAATAGCTGGGATGTGTTAAAGCTGAAGGCGCTGCCTCCCCAAGACTAATTCCATTCCATGCTTACACGTAGTACCGTGTCAGATGAGGACAATGCACATGCATGCAATGTTTGGCGAGTGTAAGCGCTCTAGGGGATTGTGCTATGCATTACCTAAAACTCGATGTATTGCTGCTCATGGATATGTTTGAAAAGTTCCATGCGTTGTGCGGACTTGACCCGGCTCATTATTTTACGAGTCCTGGACTGTCTTTTGATGCAGCTTTGAAATACACACAAGTGGAAATAAATTTACTGACCGAAGTAGACATGGTGTTATTTTTCGAACGAGGCATTCGCAGCGGGTTTTTGTCGCTTAACCACGCCATGCCGAAGCCAATAATAAATACATGTTATCCTGTTCACAAGAAGAACCAGAATCATACTTCATGTACTGTGATGTAAATAATTTGTATGGATATGCCATGAGCCAGCCTTTACCCTATACGTATTTTGCCTGGCTCCAGAGGAGATGGTCTCACAATTCGATGTGAACACAGCTGCTTTGCATGAAAATTGCGGCTATGTTTTAGAAATGGACTTCGAGTATCTCTCATACTTCTATGAGCAACATTCCGGTTTCCTATTCTGCCTAGATCGAATAGTTCCCCCACAGAGTAAAATGAGAATTGAAAAACCTATGGGCACGCATTGCAACAAGACTCGGTATGTTTTACCTTTCCAAATGTTGGTGCAATGCCTAGCCCAGGGCTTGGTGTTTAAAAACATCCATAGGGGAATTTATTTTGCCCAAAACGCTTGGCTCGAGCCATACATGGATTTAAATACCCAGCTCCGACAAACGGCAACACAGCAGTTTGAAATCAACCTAATCAATTTGATGAACAACTACATTTATGGAAAGAGCATGCAAAACGTCCATAAGTTCCGTGACATTAAATTGGTGAATGTCCAGGAAGGACAGTGGGGTGCTCGACGTTACATTGCCAAGCCTAATTTTAAATCGATTAAAATTGTTGATAAGAATTTAGTGAACATTTAATTAAGTAAGTCTCATATGACCATGAATAAACCCATTTACTTGGGTCAAGTCATTTTAGATTTTTCCAAATCGGTTATGTATAAATTCCACTATGAGTTTGCCAAACAACATTTTCAGAACGTATCTCTTTTGTATATGGGTACAGACTCGTTCATATACCGCATTCGCCACTGTGTTCCCTATGTCGTGATTAGGCAATATAGTGACTGGTTCGACACCTCTTCCTACAGTGCTGACAATGTGTTTCAGCGGCCCATAAAAGAAGAAGTAAATGGGTGTTCTAAAAGATGAATGCGGTGATTCCATTATGACGGAATTTGTTGGAATCACTTCTAAAATGTATGCTTATTGCACGCTAGACCATAAAGAGTCCAAAAGTGCAATAGGCGTAGGTATGGAAGTCGTTAAAAACGCTACGTGTCGATGACTACCTGGCGGTTTTACGAACTGGGAAATCTATCTCTCATAAACAGAGCAGGATACATAATCTGTATCTTGTGGAACAGAGGAAACAAACGCTGGCCTACATTGATAACAAACGTGTGTGGGCTGATGACCTGCTCACCAGTTTGCTATGGGGTTATCACAACAAGGAAGGCATGTGATTTTTCATTTTTATAGTTTTGGGAAATAGCTTTTTGTAAATATTACATTTAGTAATTTTGTTTTGTAAATCATGTAAATTGCAAATATTAGGTTTTGATGTTGTAAATATTAGAAATTTAAATATGAGATTATCTTATTTTGCTTTTGTCAATGATGTAGTTTGTCAATTGTAATTTGTAAATTTTAGATTTAATAATTTCGTTTTCCCAATATTAGATAATTTGTAAATTGTAAATAGTATTTTTTTTTTAATTAAAAGTCGGTATAAACTTGTTATTTTCTAGTCATTGTAATTTGTAAATTTTACATGCTAAATATTTTTTTAAATTTTCCAGTCATTGCAATTTGTAAATTGTTAATTATAACTTAAAGTTTCTTGGGGTTGCATGCATATGAAAAAAACAATCTTTGCGAATGAATATGATGGTTGTGTTTGTTCCCAAAGGCATGTATTGTGCCCGTTTACCCGAAAATAAACGCCCACATAAGCGGGAGCCTTGATCACAGTTGAACACAAGACTCGGAAAATCTCAGGGGTTAACGGGTAAGGGCTACGAGGTGCTAAAGTGTGACCAAAACTCGCGCCTGAATATAGCAAGAATGAAATACACACAAAATTTTCTTAAATCACACACCACTTTTATTGAATAAAAGCAAAAAAATATTGTCAGCAGTAGAAAACACTTCCTACCTAAATCTACATGGTTTAATAATTTCCGTCTCTCACCCTGAGATTCCTGATGAAAAAGAAAGAAATTAATCTAAAGGCAATTCCTATTAAATGTCTTATTATTTAGGCATGTCCATCATGTCCTCATTTATGACTTATATCTTCACTTGTTACCATTTTATTTTCCACACGAGGCACTGTTGAAAGTCTATTTCATTTCACTACTTCATTATTCAGAAAATACTTGAATAAAGGCTCATTATCCACAAAATATCATGATTTATCTATTCATAATTGATTAGTTAATATCAAAAATGTTGTTGCAAAAATTATGTATACAAAATCACCGACATGTTGAAAATTAAGGATTCGATATGATCCTAATGAGATAATTCTTCCTCGTAATTTTCAGATCAATAGCAAGACGTGTTATTCTGATCTTATTTATTTGATTATACATGAAAGAAATTAATCCTTTTGTATTTCAGATCTATTGTGACCTCCACATACTTATGCATTCAGAAAAATGAATTTTCATTGTGTCCCACATATACATTATTAACCACAACCACTACTCCAAAATTCATGGTGCATTCAAGCTCCACTGCCTGATGCCCAAATATCACATAACCCATCGGAGTAATGTCCACGACATGCCCATTTAGAAAACTGAATATTGAATTCAAAAATTTCACATTTGTCACGGTCTGATTTGTCATTCCATTCCGACAACAACAGAGACATTAACTTTCATTAGTTATACTCAAAACCAACCTTAGTCAATTCAGACCTCAAATACTTTTAGATGTTGCTTGAAACATTATCTCCTATTCAACTGCACGTCGGCGACCTCGGGTAGAGCTCCATCTTCCTGATACCCTATCTGAGCTATTTATCAGTAAATATAAGATTAAAAAAATCTACAACTGATTCTTTCAAGGTTCTAATTCCACATTTGAACATATTGAATTATCATGAGCACCCTTAATGATTTCCTAATTTATTATTATTATCATTAACTCCATTTGCAGTAATAATTTGTAACTAAGAGTGATTTACCATTTTTATTATTATTATCATTATTTGCCTCCAACTGCCTGATATTTATTCACTCACAAAAACATCCTCATTTGAAATATCCACTCATGAAAGACCAAATTTTTTCCTATCACTATCACGAATCAGGAAGCTCCACATAATGCGATAATATCCGCACAAAGTTTCAAAAGTGATATATGAAAAACCGTTTACTGGCAATCCCTGCCTGTCTAAACTTATGCAATATAGAAAGAAAAATTATTCTAGAATACGCTGACCTAAGAGTTTGTGAAAATACATGACTAGACTACAGCATGACTACAAAATATGTAGCGATCTTACTTCATATCTTCCACGATGTGAATTTGTATCGGCTGCCAGGTGGTGAAAATTGCAGCAAATAGTTCCTCCATGCGGCGGAAATATGTCCATACAGGTCACACCACGCCCTGGACTGCACGTCGGCGACCTCGGGTAGAGCTCCATCTTCCTGATACCCCATCATGATGTTCTGGAACCTTCCTCCGGCTTCCCACTAGGGCTGGTATCTGTGACGTCCTTTCCACATTTCCTTGGATCTAACCCATCCTTGGTTTTTAGTGCTTGGTCATTGTATCACAAAGTCCCAATATGCAGCTCGAAAATGACCTCGATGTTCTGCACACATATTTTTAGAGTGTCCTTCACTGTCTACACCTTATGGTTATTCGTTCCAATTGCTACTGGTATCTCTCACACTTCATTAAACACGCTATGCTTATAGTTGTACACACAATTTACAAGTTCTGAGTATGCACGGCTAGTGGTTGCATGACCAGTTAACACCTGTGTTAAGTCCTATCATACATGACCAAAATATATTAAAGAGCATTTCGACTTTCATATGTTTTATTAACCGGTGGCTAAATTTAAAGTGTTGTAGCCTGATATTCTCGACCTCACAATTCATATACAACTATGCGGCAATACTTTGAATATATTTCTTCACTGAATAGCTGACCGCATATTCCCTTCACTGTCATCACACACAAACGTGATTCACTGTCCGAAAATAAAGTTAGTGGCCCATTCCTAGTGACTAGCACTTCTGACATAACAGTTCACAACATTAATAAAGTTTGTTAAACTCACTTCGGTTTGAAGAATTTCTAAGTCCACCACTCCACAAGCAATACAGTCGTAGTCAACACTTAAAAAATTTTCCCGGCCTTCCAGAACATTCCTGGTCCGCGCACCTCAGCAACCCGCAATGTTTGCGGAGATGACGTTTCACTCGCATAGAGACTGCTGTCTGTATTCACTGTCGTGCACGTTGTTATTGTACTTGTACTTCTCGTCCAATTGTCTGCTCCGTGCATCTTATATATTGCTGAGGCACGTCACGTGAACCTGCAGTATTGTCATGCTATAAACTTCCTTCGTTCATATCTCCTGAATGCGTAATGCTATCATCCCAATTCTTTCAATAATATTAGTGTAAATTCAGGGGCTATTTCATGACATAACATTCTTTTTTCCAGCATAAAGAAATAGGAAGCTCACAACCTTCCAGCACCTTCGGCATATTCTCATTCGCCACGCTAGCGAGCGCGCTCCTCCCATTGGCTCTCCGCCCGCGAGCGCTATTTCAAAACTGCGCTCGGCGGTCCATTCAAAATAGGATGACGACATGATGCCCCTGGACCAGGGGTACAGTATGTATGTGTATGATTAGAGAGAGCATGTGAGAGAGTGTGTGAGATAGTGTGTGAGAGAGAGACAGAAAGAGAGAGAGATAACACGAGTACTTAACATTAGTTAATCGTCCATAGCAAACACGGTGTTGGGGGAGTGGGGATTCATGGTTTTAGTAAATTTAAATAGTAGTCTTTTCATTTCCTGAGTTTATTTATCTTTGAATGGGGTGGTAGATATGCTCTATTTGTAAGACAGCCTTACCTCTAATGAATACAACATGAATAGGTCACTACGTAACTGCAAACAAGAAAGTTTAAATCTCTAACCATTAAAGACTGGCATCATGAAATATTAGAAACGTGTTTCAGAAAAATAAGGAATGAACTTTTAATATCTAAAATGTGTGTTTGGGGAAATATTTAAAACTTGGAAATGAGAACATTTTATTTTATACATTTAGAGCATGCAGTGTGAATTTGCGGAATTAGCCGGAAATTAAATATGTCTTGAAGACAGCATGTTAATGATCCCGTTGCGCAACACAGGGTCTGAATTAACACCTCAATTTCATGGTGATGAACATTTTATATTGCTAAAGAGAATACTTGAAGCCAACATTCAAGTGCATGTGTTGATGATGAGTGATTATGGTGTTTTACAACAGTTTGAATGCCCATATGAAAAGTGGACTATTCTTCCAACTACAGGCTTACATAATCTGTTTTACTATTTTATAATGGAGTTCACATGCAGCCTTTGTAAATATGGTTATGTGTTTGTAAACATAAGTGGGCAACCAATTCCTAAAGTACTAAATTGCCACGATGTAATTTAATCACCAGTAACAACAACAACATTTAATATCTATATACTGAGAATTAACAAACGTTAAATTTATGAATAAAAAGAAATTGTACTCTGGTAATACTGTTTTATTTCACAACGAATAAGCCTTTACAAAAAGTAAAAATTAAAAAAATTCACAATCCTTTCTTTTTAATGTTCATGTCCACTCATCAAAAACTTTCCTTTCATAGCACTAATCACAATTAGGGCTGACAACCTCTCTGCCACTGAGGCATGACGGGCAATGAAACGTTGTTCAGCTTTCTTCAATAACACTTTATCAGCCACACGTCTTAATTGAGGCTGACTATGGCGATAATAAATGTCATGTTCAAAACAAGTTTGATCCTGAGGATTAATAGGTACATCACCACGCTGCAAACGTTCATCCAGCTTTGTTCCAGGACTGCAGTATCGGTAGCCAAGTAAGTGCATTTCAAAGGGTAATATATTAATCACTTTGTCAATGAAGCCACGACCAGTACAGGTCCGGCATATCTTTTTCAGTCGATGTCGAATAGTTTTGATCTTCCCCCTCTGTTGAGGATGTTGTTGCTTTCTTCTCGACATGACAACCGTGGAATGAAGAAACAAAGTCTTTGTTTAATATTTTGTGTCCGTGATACAGTTTTACAAAATGACATGTTCGACGCTGTTGTAACGAAGAAATTTTGGTAATGGACACTTGGTTATGGTGATCGTAATCGGTGCAGTGTTGCAATTCACTTAACATAGGGTCTTGAGTCCATGATTTCAATACATGTTGCCAGATTTCCTTCACTTCATTTGCAGCCACAAAAATAAAAGATTTCGGTTAGGCGTTTAATTCCTCTTTTGTGAAACTGTCTAGTTTCTTTTTGCACACGAAAATTTTCCCGAAGGCTTGCTCTGTGGGATTATTCTCACATTCCAACTTTGCGGATACAGACATGATGCTCTCAAGACTGTTTTCACTCACTAGTGATAATCCCACTGCTGGCAGGAACAAGTAATATCTAGTTCATGACGTCACAACATGCATTTCTCGTTAGCCAATCAAACAGATTCCATACTTGGAAAACGGCTTGATGTTTTTACATTCAATTCCTTTAACTTTGAAAGAATAATGGATTTTCCGCCTTCAATACTGTTTAATGCTATTACTTACAGGGACTAGTTTCGGGGGTAAATGCGGAAAATCCATTATTCTTTCAAAGTTATAGTTACGTCAATACGGACCTGAATAATCGACATTGTGATTCAATTCCTTTCTCTTGAAAAAGCGTATGCAGTGAAGGACAGCCCAAATCCGTAAGATCCACGCATTCACACGCGGGGAAGGGGGTGGGGGAAGGGGGGGGGGGTAGAACGGGCTTAGCCATTCGCGTTCTTCATTTCCTTTGACACAATATTAGCCATGAATAGATGAGCGCTTAATATCATGGCTAGGTATTTATAGGAAATGGTTCCCTCGTCCCATTGCAAGCCTAGATGGGTTTGTACCCAATGGGTGTGTTTGTGATCTTAAACTCTAGCGGAAATGCTGGTTTAAACACAAGATGTGTTTGTTTAGGTGACCAATGTACCGTGCGAATTTGAGTCCCACACGAGACCCCGAGAGAAGAGAAAGGTAGGTGATCAAATGAGCCCCGTATATTTTGTTGTTATCCACAATATCCTTGCAGCATACTGTATGTAAATTCCTGAAGACATTGTTGGAGCGATTTCTGATGAATTAATTTGTCGGTGCTATTAGAAATAGGCAATCCAGCTGGGCTATGGATATCCGACAGGCAACTTCCCGAATTTACGGGTACAATAGCATTAATGGAAAATTATTGCGTAGGTTCATACTCAAACGTTCACTTCCATCGCATGAATACGACACCAGAAATGAAAACTGAATTAGTATATCAGAACTTAGGTTTAAGGTATGATAAGGGCCTAAATAAACCTGCCAACTATGTAGAAAAATAGAGGAAGGTATGTATAACCTAAAAATAGATGTGGTTTTAAAATAAAATGATCGGTTAATTTAAAAAACGGCCCTTACTTAAAAAACAGCCCTCGTTTAATAGTCGAATTTAATGGTATTTATGAAAGCAGTACAGTATGATATAAACGGAATGTGAGGTTATAGTAGCTATTATTGTTTCGAGTTCGTGGAACCTTAGGAAGTTGATAGTGGTATAATAATGAATGTTGAAAGTATAATTAATGTCAGGTGTGACATATATGAATCTTAAAGCGTATTAGTCTGCATTTTTATGCTGAATGGGAATATTTGTAACTGAACGTTTTACGTGTACAGTTTGAAGGGTTGAATGGTATCAAGGTTGATTCGTTCTATAAAAGAATTGGAATTGCAAAGCCAATTAAGATATTCATTATCATCGTTATTACATCTTTATCAAGAGGATGACGTTTATATTTGACTTAGCGTAACTGTTTGGTTGAAATTATACCTGAATGTGAGCACAATAATGAAATGAACACTAACTGAGTTAAATGAGCAAATACATAGATGATGAAACATCGTGTGAAATTATTGAATCGTTTAAACATCGTGTGAAATTATTGAATCGTTTAAGGTTGTACGTGTATATATGTATGTAAATTGGTGTACAGAAGTGAAAATTATTTCGTAAGACAAGGAATATGATGGATTTATGATTCCATTTGCTTCAGTGAATTTTGATCGTAATTCTGGTAAGATATCGATGCAATATTAAGTGATATTGGATATATTACAGTCTATGCGTCCAATAGGACAATAAGTAACTATAGACTTTTAAACGGCTGGGGCGATTTCAACGAAACTCGGTAGGGTTATAGCACCATTTTGGCCAACCCCGACCGTGGCCTTCAAATTTTATTACGCCTCACCAATCCAACATGGCAGCTGTGCGAAATATTTCACCAGTATTCAATATCTCCGAAACTATTACTAATATCATCCTGAAATTTTGTACGGTGATAAAAGGTACTACTAGAAGTTCACCTATGTGACTTCAAAAATCTGTAAAATTAAAAACTAACATGGCGGCCAACCTAATTCGAAACACTTAAATAGATTTGTCTCGTGATTTAACCATCTGAGCGCAGTGAAATGTGGTAGAGTAAATGTTTATACACATTGTAATGCACTGTCATCTAATTTAGTTCTATTGTTTACATAATCTCAAGATGGCGGCTGTGCAAAATTTCGAAATTAAGTTTCTATTTCTTGTCTCCTAATCATGCGATTGAAGTGAACTGTTGAATAATGAACCTACGCAAAAATTGTAATCTAATAGTACATAACTCTGTGACCTACATTTATAAAAATCCAACATGGCAACCATCCGAAATATTTAGACGGTTCTCAATATCTACAAATCTATGACAGCAATCAAACTGAAATTTTGTATGTTGATTGCCTATTTTCATTTTATGAAAAAAAAATAGGCTTATGAGATCACCTTTTGGCCGTGTGTGCGTATGTGTGAGTGCCCCCCTCCCCTAACTAATTCTAGACGGCCGGACCGATTTCATTGAAACTCGGTGAGGTCATAGCCCCATTTTACCCAACCCCAACCGTGCCCTTCAAATTTTATTACGTCTCACCAATTCAACATGGCGGCTGTGCGAAATATTTCACCAGCATTCAATATTTCCGAAACTATTACCGATATCACCCTGAAATTTTGTACGGTGATAAAGGGCACAACTAGAAGTTCACCTAAGAGGCTCTCAGAAACCTGTTAACTACAAAACCTACATGGCGGCCAAGCGAATTTGAGACATTTAAATAAACTTTTCTCTCGATTTATCCATCCAAACATAATGAAACATGGTACAGCAAATGTCTATACACATTGTAATGCTCTGGTATCTAATATAGTACAATTATTTACATATCCACAAGATGGCGGCTGTGCGAAATATTTCACTCTCATTCTATGTCTCCGGAACTATAACTGATATCAACCTAAAATTTTGTACGGTGATAAAGGGCACTACTGCAAGTGTATTTATGTAACTTTCAAACACCTTTAGATTACAAAAGGAACATGGCGGCCAAGCGAAGTTGAAGCTATTCAATAGGCTTTTCTCGCGATTTAACCATCTGAGTGCAGTGAAACTTTGTATGGTAAATAAATATTGTAAGGCACTGGCATCTAATTTACGTCAACTGTTTACATATCCACAAGATGGCGGCTGTGCGAAATTTTTAAATTTTGTTATTAGTTCTTGTGTCGTAATCATGCGATCGAATTGAAAGTTTGAATAATCAAACTACGCAATAATTTTCCTTTATTGGTACATAACTCGATGGCCAATTCATATGACAATCCAAAATGGCGACCATCTGAAATATTTAGACGGTTCTTAGTATCTACGAATCTTTTACAGCTAAAAAAAAACGAATTCTTGTAAGTTCATAGAAACTATGAATATAATTTCACCTATAGGATTTTGGCGGCGACGCGAAGTATAAATATTTAAGTGGATGTTTCTCGCGATTTGACCATCCGAGTGCAATGTTAAACTTTGTACAGTAAATGCTTATACAAATGTTAATCCACTGGCATCTAATTTATTTCAATTGTTTTCATAATCACAAGATGGCAGCTGTGCGAAATTTTAAAATCTCGTTTTTACTTCGTGTTTCCTATTCACGCGGCTGAAGTTTGAATACCACACGTACACGTGCGGTGCGGACATCTGTTCTCGAGCCGAAAGGAAGTGGGTTCGACTTCATGCAGTTCCATGCGGTACGTGAACTACCCAGCGCAATGGATGAGGGTTCGGTTCCTACAAGGAATGTATGTTCCAACATTCTTTTCATACTCATTGAGATGACTTCAAGCAAGGTAGCTGGAAACTTTTCTATATCAGTGGACAGTATGAATTAGTCATATTTTAGAATGTCCTTTTTTCACCAATTTTTATTCTGTAGCTAGAAAATGCATTCAAGGGCTAGATATGATATTTTTGTCTTTTCTGTCCAAGGATGTATTTTATTCTGTAGTTAACTTTAATGAGATGTTATTTTTAGAGCATTACTTTTTTTTCTATTTTTTTGGAAATAAACCGAGCATTATAAATAGTTGTGAAGATGCATAATACGAGAAGAGATAGGACCAAGACAACGGTAATATTGTATAAGAATAGTTGCTAGGAAGAAGATGCCCTGCCTCGATACTTGAACTTTTTTTCTGAATAAATTCTGTGATACTTCGACCAAAGAAACAGAATATTTTTCGACATTCCGTTCAACATTTTTCAGATTGAAAAGACAGTCTATTTTTCGTCGAGGTTATTAATGGTATGGAAAATTAGGAACTATTCGATGAGAACAATTGCGATTTTTTGAATTAGGCATTTGCAGCCTACTTTCACATTTCTTGTTGATTATAGATATTTTTACTGTTTTGCATTTCGTTCAGTTTTCAACCTTTTAATTCGTTTTGGAATACTCCTACTTGGATCCACGTATGATTCTAATGGATAATTTTTACCTTCTGAAGATAGGCTATTTTCCATGGTGTAGTGTCATGCGAACTCCCTTAGAGGATAACTCCAATTTCGAATTTGTTTAGGCGAAACAGGATCGTTTCTTTAACAGTGATCGATTTATAATACATTGAAAGAAACATATATTTGTAAAGTATAAAAATAGAATAAAATGAAGCATAATTGTAATACAAAGCTCACATGTGTATAAAATGTTTTCGTCAGAGAACAAAATGACAATATTAAAATTTATGAATGCAATTATTCAAGCATGTTTTGCTAGAAGTAGACTACAACACTTCGACATTTCTATCCATTGTGAAACTTAGTATTTGACGATATTTGTGTAAAAGCTAATGAATTTGTGATAATGTGTGGTAAATAATTGATAGCTATTGAGAGCTAATATATGTATTTGGTAATTTAATAATTACGTGAAGTGAAGTATTTTTGAAGCAGATATTTGACATCGGTGGATGATCAATTTTGAATTAAGGTGAAGTGTAGGAATCACTTGTGAAAAAATTACAGTATTTATTACGAATTGTCAGTATTAAGTAAGCTGTTGGGCTATTGCTGATTATATTAATGAGGTCTTATGGAACGTGAATTACAGTCACGAATATATTTACTAGAAAGCTAGTAGTTTAAAGAACCCACATTTAAAATATCATTCTAGCATTGTAACACTATATCTAAAATGAATTGCTAACAATGGCATACATGTTTCGGTGAATAGCTACATTCTGAAAGACTTGAAATAATTTACAAAGTGTTGAGATAATAAGTGAAAGATTTGTTGATTATATTGAAAGCATCTATCTGAGAAATTTAAGTTGATTGAAACATTACCTGATTTGATAATACGTTCAATTAACTTCATTGATTGATGAATATGACCTATTAAGTCCATAAGAAATACTTCAAATACTTGTCAATTGGAGTTATGCATAACAGCGGCGTAATTCGATCCACAAATTAAATTGTAAATTTTGTAATGAAGTATATAAATTTATCAGGGTTATTTTTACGTTTAATGACTTGTAAAATTATTGTTGATGCTAAAAACGTTCACCATTTGAACGACAGTTAATGCTGCAATTGCGTACAGCATAATTCAGCCAAATTTGAGGCAATCTGCATATTCCATTAACATGTGCTTCGTTGCAAGAACACATATTTTTGCTTAGTGGATAGAGTTCCACAACACTTCAGTTTTTCAGTTAATAAACTGATGATTTAATTTTAAATTTTACAGATGACTTGGTGATTTATATTAGAACCAGGATGTGCTAGGAGGACCAGTGGGTTGTTATATTGAATGCTTAGCCTAACGCCCGAGATTAATTTAAATTTTTAAGAGTCTTTTGAGTTCATTTTGAGCTAATTTTTATTTTGTTTCTTAAACCACTGGCACCTTCTTATCGCATTCTTTTATATTGAGGTATCCTTATCCCTGGTTGATCCTAGTTGGTAGAATTTTGGGGGTTATTTCAGCCGGGTACTTCCAGATTCTACGATCCAGTTCTTCCATCGGATTTCACAGGTAAGACCACGTGGATACGGGTACAGTACTTAACTCTAATTTGTTGTTTGAGTAATGTTATTATGCCCATGAAGAAAGCATGAGTTTTGTAAATTCATTGTAGCTGGATTTAGGCAGCCGAACACTGTCTAACACAAAGCCGTGAGGGGACGTTATCTCTGTAAAACGCCAGCCCAATCAGAAAATTACAAAAGGAAAATAATATACAACGCGGCAGGAACCGGTCTTGTTTAAAATATTGGCCGTCCCGACACCGCAGATAGACGAGAGGATGGGGCAAGTAGGCAATTCGCAGAGCAAGAAAAGGTGAGTGGATGACACGCGACTGGTGTTCATGACGTGGGCCAGGAGTGTGCCGAGAATGTCGCGTGGCAGCTCCGAAGCCAATAGGAAAATTCGACTGAATTAATAACATAATTGCAAGTTATTTTACGATATTTAATGGTTTGAGAATTTACATTTTAATAAATGAAGATTTATCATAGATACCATTTTGGAGAAATATGTATCAAAAAGGAAGTAAGTTGATTGGAAAGAAACCCACGCGCGGATTTTCATGATGACGTCAAAATTTGAGTGGAGAATGGGTAACGAGCGAGGGAATTGTGGTTTCTTGTTCGGGAGACGTGAGAGAGGACGGACGTATCGAACCGCGTTCTCCGAGTGCGCACTTTTTGAGATGTATCGAAAATTGAACGGTAAAAGTGTCGCGATTCATAGCATAAGTGCATTTGCTTGTATACAAACGTGTGAGTATTACGTTACACATGTGAAAGTGGCAAAATGTAGTGAAAGTACTAAGAAAGAACTGATAAGGAAAATACGTGAAATAAGCATTTTTGTCCCAGATGCGAACGTGAGGTAAAGTAGTTAGACTCTGTGAAGGAACAGTTTAGAAGCGGCGATATAAACATTTCATTGAGAAAAATTCAAAAATGAACAGAATATCAATATTCCTGACTGGAATAGAAGAGTATACGAAGTTAAATTAAAATAATCTTCACTACGCCGAAGTTGTGCATTCATTTAGCATACGTTTCGAGCATCGTTGGAAACGTGAATAAGTTAACAGACATTATTGTCACTATTAACATTTCTTCGATATTATTATTAAAATGTTGATACAATTGAGATTGAGAGGAACATTTTCAAGCATTATGAAAGGTGAGATGGTGTAGTGCTAAACATGCAGCGGGAATCGTAACCTACCAGATGAGGACTAAACTATCAGGAGTGACTTAGAATAACGGTGACGATATTTCCATAAACATTAATCTACGAAAATCAAATGGACAATACTTAGAAGAGATTGATGGAATTATACGCAGAAGACATGAAGAACAGAACAGAAGAAGAGGTCGGAACGAGGAAAAGAGTGGAGTACCTGAACCTGGAATCGAATGAGGAGGAAGATCGAAGGCGGGGGGTTGCGGTTCGGATGGGCGTAACATCTTGGTCCAGTCAGGCAAAACACCTTGGAGCTGTTTGGCGTAACATCTTGGTCGAGATAGGCGTAACATCTTGGAACTGTAACGCGAATGCTAGTATGCAAGTAAAATCCGGGGAAGTATGAGCCGTTGATTTTTATTTAAAGTTTTATAAGTATTATTGTTGGAATTTTCGCAGTCGCATTTCGCCAGGATTGTTAGATAGTTCGTTAGATGATATTGATATCTTCGGAATTTTGAAATTTTGAGTTAGTTTTAGCGATTTGTGCGATGCAGAATTTCGATTGTTGTCGTTTGATTTGTTTGATTCGATATATTCAGTTATATTTAAAATTAAATGGAAGTTAGGATGACGATCATGTTTTGATCAATGGTAGGACATTCATTTTGTCGACATAACGAAAAGTCAGTTGAAGAACATCTCCCGTAAAAATGTTTAAAATCTACAAAAGTTAATGATGAAAATGAACATTATAATTGTTTTATTGATGGAAGAATATTTTGAATAATTAGGAGAATTTTTACAAATATATGAATGCCAGGAGATCGTCTTGAGAAAATTGAATGAAACTATGTCACATAAAAATATGCATTATAGATGACAGTAGAGGAAGGCAAGTAATGTTATTATAAAGCTATTGATATTATGAGACACCGGGTGAGTTAGCCGAGGTCGTTGCGGCATGACTGTTGGCAGTCGCTCACATCCGGGAGGCGAGGAGGTTCGAATCCCCCCGCCGGCAACCTTGAAGATGGTCTTCTGTGGTTTCCCATCTTCCTTCCAGGCAAATGCCGGGGTTGGTCCCTAACTATAGGCCACAGCCGCTACCTTCCAACTCCTCGACCCTCCCTTCCAACTTTCCTCCCCAACGGTACTTGTAGCTCACCCATTGGGTGTCCGTCTCGAAGCAGCTACAAAACTGGCGAGCCGAACATGTCCTCGGACACTCCCGGCACTAAAAGCCATACGCTAAAAAAAAAAAATGAGACAGTATTAAAATGCCAGATATTTTAAATGGAATTATGAAGCAATGACTGGTACAAGTATTGTTGTCAGGTAATCAGCTCATATTATGGAGTATTATGTTGGAATGTCTTGCTGAGAAGGTATAGACAGCTACGACGAGGCTTATTGAAAGCGATGGTAATGAAAGTATTCCCAAGTATTTGAGTAAAATCATCATCATATATATTATTTCAGTACCTATGCATCCCTCCTGCGGTGCTCACAAGAGAGTGATCGTGAAAAATGAGCATTCAAATGAAAGAGGATATACATTACCTGTGACGCATTGCAATCTAATATCATAACTATCTATAATTTCTTTTAAAAAAGACTTAAAAAACTGTACGAAGTGTGCGATTTGCTGTTAATGTTGCTGCAGAAGTGTCATGGCGACTAAGATGCATCGTGCGTAAAAGTGCTCCGTAGAATACCTGCCGAAACCGCAACATAACTCACAAATAGAGTCTACTAGGGTGTGTATTATTAACTGTATACAACTTAGTGAATATTCAGTCAACAGTCATGACCCTAAAAGCCGTCAATCAAAGAATTTCAGCGTTTGAAGAAAAGCTCAAAGTATTTCAAACTCGCCTAGAGGGAGCCACCACAGCTGGTACGAGCACTTCTACCAACCTCAACTCCATGAAAGTGGAAACCCTAGCTTCGGAGTTCGAGACTTTTCGCCTCGAAGTCATAACGGAGCTAAGTGACTTAAAAAAAGGATTTGAATGACCAGATTGTGAAGCAAGAACTTCGAATTGATGAGGCAGAACAATACAGCCGCCGGAACTGCCTACTGCTACATGGGGTAAGTGAAACTCCCAACGAAGACGTGTACGCTAGAGTAACGGAGGTACTTAAGGACAAGCTTAACATAGAACTGACTATGATGAGCATCGATCGGTGTCATCGATTGGGAAAACCAAAGAGATCGTCTGCGGATGTGGTGGTTACCGGTAAAAGACCAATAATTGTTAAGTTCACCCGCTACCACGAGAGGGAACGTGTCTGGCGCGCCAAGAGGCTTCTCAAAGGGACTTCGATCCTCATAACTGAGTCCCTCACAGCATCACGCAAGGACATGCTCAACAAGGCCTGGGATCACTTTGGAGCAAGGAACACCTTCACTCTGGATGGGCGGATAGTGATCGTGGATTCTGACGGTAAAAAAACATTATGTTAACACTCCAGCAGAACTTGCCTGCTTAATGAAAGGGCAGGTATCGGAAGTTAAGTGAACAGGTTAATGTGTGTAATTGTGAGTGTGTGTTTAATATATTATTTTAATTTTAGTGTAAGTGATAGGGGGTTTAATTTTAAATTCAGTGAGAGTGGTTGTTTAATTGCTTCTAGTGGCTTGTGCATACATGAGGAAACAATGGTAAGTTGCATGCTCTCTTCTGTTTTATGGCCAGTGTAGTTGGTACCGTTACATTCAGTCCCGACAGAGATAATGACCTTCACCTTGACAATGAGCCTCCCAGCCCTCCCCAACCCCTGTCTCCGTCTCCCCCCACCCGCAATCATCTGGAAAGGGAATTTTCCACCTTTCCCCGTTCACTGCTGTGTGCACATGTCAATGCCCAGTCCTTAATAGCTCCAAGCTATTTTTGAAGGAAGCATGGTAAACGTTGTAGCAATTAGTGAAAGCTGGATGAAAGACTCTGTCCCTTTAAACATGATAAGTCTAATAGGGTACAGTTCGCTCTTTCACAACAGACTGAAGCGTCGAGGAGGAGGAGCAGCTTTATTCTATAAAAACAATTTGACGGCAAAGATTATAAAAACATCGAACCTATCTACTGACCCCTTGACCGAATATATGTTTGTTGAGCTCACTGTTGACGTGACTAAAGTGCTTATTGGTGTAGTATATAGACCACCTAAAGAAGGGAACTTCATGGATTTTGAAGAAACTCTACTAAGACTGTTACCTACCTACGAACACGTACTTATATTTGGTGACTTTAACACAAACATATTAATAGACTCCACTGACGCAAATCGTTTACGGAATATGTTTACCTCTTGTAACATGACAATATTACCACTCGGTCCTACTCACCACGTACACCCCCCCCCCCCCCCCAAGGGTCTTCACGCACTCTAATTGATTTAATTATCACAAATAACCCACAGAAAATATTAAAACACGGACAGATTTCAGTACCTGGCATATCTTTACACGACCTGATTTATTTAGCTTATTCTCTAAAAACTCCAAAATCTGCACCTAAATACATAATACAGTATATAGAGACATGAAAAGTTTGAACCTTCAAGAACTAACACAAGACGCAATTCTCTGTCCATGGAACGATATACTACACTTGACTGACGTTGATGAAAAGGTGAGCAGATTTAACTCAATACTGCTGGAACTATATGACAAACATGCACCTAAACGAACAGCTAAAATCACTCGTAAAGCTGCCCCCTGGCTATCAAGTGACATTGAATCCGCAATGGCCGAACGTGACGCACTTCACAGACGTTATAAGCAGACCTTATCAAGTGACGATTTTGAAAAATATCGTGTGCTTAGAAATCGAGTTAAACAAATGATTCGAAATAAAAAGTATGCCTACTTCCAACAGCTAGCCGGCAACTTGAATGCTAGGAGCACCTGGCAGCAACTCAGTTCGGTAGGTATTGGGAGACTCACTAAAAACACCAATAAGCAGGATATTAATCCCAATGAATTAAATGCTCACTTTGCTCGAGAAATAATTAGTACTGATCCCCAAATAATACAAACAACAATAAATTCACTGCAATGTGTCCCACTACCTCACCGACCGTTATTCAAGTTTCGTAAAATAGATGACTGTCGTAAAAAAAACTATCAAATCACAAGCAGTCGGAATAGATAACATCCCAATTTCCTTTATCGTTAACCTGATAGAAGTATTACTGCCAATTATTGCGCACATTTGTAACACATGTCTTTAGAAGGTTTCTTCCCAACAATATGGAAAGATGCTTTAGTTATTCCAGTTCCGAAAAATTCGCTTGCAAATTCTCCATCCGACTATCGACCTGTAAGCATACTTTCCTCAATTTCCAAAATACTAGAAAAACTTATGCATGAACAACTTCTTCAGTACTTGACGCAATACTCACTACTTGATCCGTTACAATCTGGATTTAAGAAAGGACACAGCACATCTAAAAACTCATTAAGATCACTGATGACGTAAGACGAGCAATGGACGAGCGTAAAGTGACTATACTCATTCTTCTAGATTTCAGCAGTGCATTCGACACCATTAACACGGACATACTTATGGCTAAATTGCAATCCTTCCATCTTAGCCCCGTTTCTCTCAAATTATTCGCCTCCTATCTTCATAACCGAAGACAGCGCGTACTCCTTAATGAAAACAGAACTGAGTGAAGTTCAAAATAAATGGAGTACCTCAGGGTTCAATTCTCGGCCCCCTTATATTCATTCTATATCTGAACGACATCTCTTCGAAACTGGAAAACTGCAACTACCATCTATATGCTGATGACCTTCAGATATATTGCCACACTAAAGTAAACGACATAGATGCGGCAATTGAAAATATGAATCTAAATCTAAAGAGGATCAGCCGCTATGCAACTGAAAATTCTCTTGCCATCAACCCAATTAAAACACAAGCTATCATAATAGGGCAGACTAAATTGCTTTTCCATTTACACAGTAGACCGCTATCTTTAATTCAACTTAATGGTGTTGCTATCCCGTACTCTAAATCGGTAAAAAGTCTTGGAGTCACACTAAATGAAACTTTGAATTGGGATTGGCACGTTACTAATACATGCAGGAAAGTTTACTCGTCACTTCATCCACTTAAGATTCACCAGCCCGTTCTACCCCGTAACTTGAAAATAAAACTCGTCCAAACCTTGATACTCCCTATATTTAACTACTGTGATGTTGTATTAGTAGATGCTACCGGTGAACAAAACAAGAAACTTCAGAGAGCTTTAAATTCCTGCATTAGGTTTATTTTCTCCTTGAAATTTTCCTCACACGTGTCTCCTTTTTATGATCTACTTTCCTGGCTAAAAGTAGAACAACTAAGAAACCTGCACATATGTACCCTCATCTATCGACTTCTCAATGAAAGTACTCCTCACTATCTCTCTTTTAATTTACGTTTTCTTTCTTCCTTTCATGATCGTCACACGCGATCTGGATCTATAATTGCAATTCCTCTACATCATTCAACTGCCTTCAGTAACTCTTTCCTCGTGTCGGGAACTAGAATTGGGAATAACTGTCATCGTGACGTCAGAAATTGTACATCCCTAACATCTTTCAAACGTTCATGTAAAGATTTCCTCTTGAATTCGTAGGCCAACTAGAACAATTTGTGTATGAATGTGTGAGTGAATGACCATAGTATAATTTTGTTAAAAATGTATGTCATTTAAATTATATAGCTTAGTTAATATCACGCAGTCCCCAATTTAATTTAATTTAATTTAATTTAATTTAATTTTTATTTTATTTTATTTTATTTTATTTTATTTTATTTTATTTTATTTTATTTTATTTTATTTTATTTTATTTTATTTTATTTTATTTTATTCTAGTATTTAAGGTTTTCCTAGTATTTAAGTTTGGTAGGTTAAGAATAACATATGTGAGTATTCATGTAAGTTGCACTGTGTGTGGTTAAGTGTAAGAGAGGGCTTAGTGCCCTAACTTCGCCACAATAAAGACACCACCAAATAAATAAATAAATAAATAAATAAGCTCCATAAGCTCCATAAGTGGTCGCTGTGACGCCGTTTTATGTCATTTTAACATTCTGAGGTATTTCCTTTATCATTTTGCAACGATTTTAGAAACAGTAAATCAAAGGAATGTGTACTCAAATCGTA
This sequence comes from Meconema thalassinum, assembly GCA_946902985.2. Taxonomy (NCBI): domain Eukaryota; kingdom Metazoa; phylum Arthropoda; class Insecta; order Orthoptera; family Tettigoniidae; genus Meconema; species Meconema thalassinum. The sequence goes on from OX336389.2 coordinate 795,756,320, forward strand.
TAATTTCATACATTAGCAGTGACGAATTGCATTCTAATTTTATAAATATCAATTTTTGTAAGAAGTGTGCGATTTCCAAATACTGATGCTCTTACATTCAGAAATTATGAGTTGTCGTCTAAACCCTTAAAACTATTAAACGTTAATTATTTTACAGGTCTTATCATTTCGCATGGTGTTCAGAAACAGAAAATCAATGGATTCAGTACTCTAATCGTATAACCGGTGAATGTTACGTCGTCTAAAACCTTAAAACTATTAAACGATAATTCATTTACAGTTTTTTATTCTATCATATCCCATGGTTTTCAGAATCACTAGGCCAAATCAATGGATTGGGTACTCAAATCGAATAACCGGCGAGTGTTACTGCTAAGCTTTTAATCAATGGACTCAGCACAAACATGATTTAAGCTCATCCGTCAAAACAATGTATTTATTATATTCTAGGTTTGTTAATATGCCGCGATACAGGATTTTATTCTGCATTCTAATTCCATAAATATCGATTTTTGTAAGAAATATGCTTTTTGCAAATACTGTTGCTGTATCATGCTACAGTTGCCGTCTACAACCTTAAAACTATCATCATCATCACCATCATCATCATCATCATCATATAGGCCTCATAAATTAGCTGTGAAGAATTGCATTCTAATTTCATAAACATCAATTTTTTAAGAAGTGTGCGATTTGCAAATACTGATGCTCTAACATTTTGAAATTATGAGTTGTCGTCTAAACCCTTAAAACTATTAAACGTTAATTATTTTACAGGTTTTTCTTCTGCATTCTAATATCGATCATTTCGAATATATTTCAGAAACAGTAAATCAATGGATTGAGTACTATAATCGTATAGCCAGTGAGTGTTACAAATACTGTTGCTGTATCATGCTGTAATTATGAGTTGTCGTCTAAAACCTTAAAACCATTGAACGTAATTCCCTTACGGTTATTTTTTCTATCATATCGCATGGTGTTCAGAAACAGTAAATCAATGGATTCAGTACTCTAATCGTATAACCGGTGAGTGTCACGTCGTCTAAAACCTCAAAACTATTAAACGTTAATTCATTTACAGTTCTTTCCTCTATCATATCCCATGGTTCTCAAAATCAATAGGCTAAATCAATGCATTGGGTACTCAAATCGTATAACCGGCGAGTGTTACTGCTAAGCTTTCAATCAATGGACTCAGCACAAACATGATTTAAGCTCATCCGTCTAAACAATGGATTTATTATTTTCCAGGTTTTTTAATATGCCCTGATACAGGATTTTCGTCTGCATTCTAATTCCATAAATATCGATTTTTGTAAGAATTGTGCTTTTTGCAAATACTGTTGCTCTAACATGCTGCAATTCTCTATTAAACGTTAATTCATTTACAGTTATTTCTTCTATCATATCCCATGGTTTTCAGAATCAGTAGGCTAAATCTATGGATTGGGTATTTAAATCGTATAACCGGCGAGTGTTACTGCTAAGCTTTCAATCAATGGACTCAGCACAAACTTGATTTAAGCTCATCCGTCTAAACAATGGATTTATTACATTCCAGGTTTGTTAATATGCCGCGATACAGGATTTTCTTCTGCATTCTAATTCCATAAATATCGATTTTTGTAAGAATTGTGCTTTTTGCAAATACTGTTGCTCTAACATGCTGCAATTCTCTATTAAACGTTGATTCATTTACAGTTTTTTCTTCCATCATTTCCCATGGTTTTCAGAATTACTAAATCAATGCATTGGGTACTCAAATCGTATAATTTGATAAATATCGAATAACCGATGAGTGTTATGATGATCCAATTTTCAGTGATTGCCTTCTTCAGTTAGGGAACGTACAACTTGCAATTCTGACTGAAATGTTTCGAATAACCCTTGAGTGTTACGGCTAAGTTCTCAATCAATGGACTCAGCACAGAAATGAAATCAACAGAGACGAATTGCATTTTAATTTCATAAATTTCAAAGAAAGAAACCAGCCACAGCACGCTCTCATGCTGACGCTCCACTCGGGAATGCGAAAGCACCCCTATAGGTAACGTGCAAAGGAGTTTAGCGTTGAGCGTAACACAGAGAACAAGGAAAACACCCCTGTAGGTAACGTGCGAAGGAGTTTAGCTCTGATCGTTGCACTTAGGAACAAGGAAGCCTCACTGTAAGCGGGGAGTGAAGAAGTTTTCTAACAAGGGCTGTCCTGATAAGGGAGAAGGACACTCCTCAGCCAACAAGATAAAGCAGGAAATCTTGACCATGATGCTTTCTTAAATATCGAATAACTGGTGTGTGTTATGATGACCCAATTTTCAATGTTTGCCTTTAAGTTAGAGAACGTAGAACTTGGAATTCTAACTGAAATGTAAACAGTGTTCTACAATCATTTGGAAGAAATGAAAACATAACAACCTTTCTCCTTAAGTCTCTCATTATAAACCTATTGGGAAAAATGTGTGTCCACTTAGCCGCTGTGACGCCTGTTTAGTGTCATTTTAACATTCTGAGATCTTTCCTTTATCATTCTGCATGGATTTCAGAAACAGTAAATCAAAGGAATGTGTACTCAAATCGTATAATTTCATAAATTAGCATTGCATTCTAATTGCATAAATATCATTTTTGTAAGAAGTGTGCGATTAGCAAATACTGATGCTCAAACATGCTGCAATTATGAGTTGTCGTCTAAACCCTTAAAACTATTAAACGTTAATTATTTTACAGGTTTTCCTTCTGCATTCTAGTTTCATAAATATCTATCATTTCGCATGGTTTTCAGAAACAGTAAATCAATGGATTGAGTACTCTAAATCGTATAACCGGCGTGTGTTACGGGGTCTAAAACCTTAGAACTAATAAACATTAATTCTTTTACAGGTTTTTCTTCTATCATTTCCCATGGTTTTCAGAATTACTAAATCAATGGATTGGGTACTCAAATCGTATAATTTTATAAATATCGAATAAACGATGAGTGTAATGATGATCCAATGTTCAGTGATTGCCTTCTTAAGTTAGGGAACGTGGAATTCTGACTGAAATGTATCGAATAACCGGTGAGTGTTACGGCTAAGCTGTAAATCAATAGACTCAGCACACAAATTATATTAACAGTGATGAATTGCATTCTAATTTAATAAATATCAAAGAAAGAAACCAGCCACAGCACGCTCTCATGCTGACGCACCACTCGGGAAAACGAAATCACCCCCGTAGGTAACGTGCAAAGGAGTTTAGCGTTGAGCGCTACACACAGAACAAGGAAAGCTGCCCTGCAGGCAGTGTGCGAAGGGGTTTAACGCTGATCGTTGCACTTAGGAACAAGGAAACCTCACTGTAAGCGGGGCGTGAAGAAGTTTTCCAACGAAGGCTGTCCTGATAAGGGAGAAGGAGGCTCCTCAGCCAAGAAGAAAAAGCAGGAAATCTTGACCAAGATGCTTTCATAAATGTGGAATAACTGGTGAGTGTTATGATGATAGAATTCTCAGTGATTGCCTTCTTAAGCTAGAGAACGTATAGCTTGGAATTCTAACTGAAATGAAAGCGGTGTTCTATAATCATTTGGTTGAAATAATAACATAACAACCTTTCTCCTTAAGACACTCATTATAAACCTATTGGGGAAAGTATGACTTATGAACATGCGAGATTTCTCGGACGGGCCCGCTAGTATATACATAATTGAGTAACAATGAGTTATAATGGCAGTGATAGTGTCGGAAGGATATTTGTTGTTAAAAGATTTATTCTGCGTAGAAAGGAATGCATATTATAATGACACACGTGATGTTTTAATGAAGCAATTGTTCTAAATGGAGTTAGAATTCGCTGGTGTTAAGCGATATTCCGTGGTAGATGTTTGAAGCAAGACAATGTGTCATTTAACAGCTGATCGAGAATAATACCAAGGTTATAGTCAGATCATATGGTTCAGTGTCAACAGAGAGTAACTAATTGTAGTATTTATTGGAAGTGCGTGTAAGGTTATTATTATTATTTTAATTTTTTGAAAGACTTGGAGGAAGTATGATTTTGAGATAATCTAGGCATTATTGAACGGATTATTGTTTCCTATATTGTCTATTATATCTAATTATGACTCAAGTTAGTGGAAAGTTGTTTTATGGGCGGAAGGGAGTTGAAAATGAAATGAAAACATGTTATATATGTCAATACTGTATTAATAATAGTTTAAATGGTAGAGTAAACATAATCGTTCTTAGCGTAGGAATCAGGAGTCCTGTATTGAGTAAGACTTAGTTAATGTAAAAGCGACGGTACATCGCTAACTAGCATCTATTACGACGATTATAAATAATTTAATAATTTAATATTATTGATACTTCTGAAACTTATGAACGGCAGTGAAGTGTCAGAAGTAGGTTTCTTATTTATGCAGCGTGAAGTACATAGCTAGCAGCAACAGTTAGAAGGTTCTTGAACTTGTTTCTGATTGTGAATTAGATTTCGTTTTACTTTTTCTAATTGTTTCTTTTATCATGAATAAACCAGACAGGCACGTTTTTGCGAATGCTTGTAATATTTTTCCAGAACTTCTGCGTTATATTTCGCAATTGCGTGGTTAAGGTAAGCATGCTAAAGAAGTAGGATAGTGGCACAACCTATATCCTATTCCCGTTACGCCCGAGATTTGAATGTTTTTCACTCTCCAGTGTAGTTAGAAAACGGAACTTAGAAGAGTAGACCTATAGTATTTCTTTAGTTAGCATGTTCCTTCCTCTGGTGTGTGTTCGCCAGTAGCTAATTGTGGTTATTTCTATCTGGGTACTACAAGTTGCTGCGATCCTTTTCCATCTTCGGATTCTGGCTGATATTTCACTTGCCTAACGTAAGGCCACGGCCGCCTCCTTCCTTCTTCCTTGTCTATCCCTCCTAATCTTCCCATCCCTTCCCATCCCTCATACGGCCCCTGTTCGCTTTGCAGGTGAGTCCGCCTGGGCGACTTGCTCGTCCCACCTCCCCAGTTGTATCCAACATCCTATTGTTCCATGCTCCAGGATACTGCCCTGGAGGCTATAAAGGTGGGATCCCTCGCTGAGTCCGAGGTAAACTGGTGTGTAAACTGACTAAGAAAGAGAAAATGTAATAACAAATAGGCTATAGGCTAATAGTAATTACAATAATCATAACAATAATTATATTTACAATAAAACAAATAGTTCCTTTTTCATATAGGCTATTCAACTAATCATTCACTTAGCTATTCACCGCTCTCTATCACATATATTTCCTATGTAATGGGCCAAATAACGTTTGCTCTAAGACCTAAATTGTAATTTCATACAGGGTAAGAATTTATAACTCGTAACTCATTAATCAATCGCACCCATTTTAGAAAATACACCCAAAAATCTAAATGTTGAGATAACAAAATAGTGTTGATAGGAAGCTTTGAAACATAGTTGTAAACTCAGCTATTGACACCTACCATCAACACATCTTCAGCAATGGAAAGCATGTGTCCGATGTCTCATGATTAGGCACTACAATTCAATTAACAAAACACTAATGCGATATATATTACAATATTTAGCTCATTAAACTAGTTCATTTTATTAACTTTTCCGCAGACCAGTTTAATGCCACATGGATAAGAGATTTGTGATTTTTTTTAAAATAACATTAGTGTCGTCTATAATTTACGATAACTATACAAGATCGTCGTAACAAGTGACATGGATGTTACTTCCATTAAAACAACAATCATCACCGCGACCACATTAAGAAATTAAGTACAAGAATCTGTTGTGGGTGTTTCATTTGAGAGGCTTGGTCAACGCTTCCCGTACAATCCTACATTAACTGAGGTGCACGGAGACGTCAAAATATGACAATTACATTGAGCTGAAAATGTGCAGTCATGAAGAAATAAGGAGGCCGTAGAACGATATTTTGACTAAGTGTCAAGAAGATGAAAAATATTTCTGAATTATAATTTAAATATACTAAATATTATTTGATTCATTCTCACGACATCTCGTGACAATGACGAATTATTTTAAGTCGTGTGGATTAAATGTTCATGAATTGATATAACTTATGCTATACTTGTGTAGAAGGAAGTACTAAAGTGTAATACACTTGCTTTGGTGACAGCTTATCTCTACTCACGTTTCTGTGAAGTGGTGTCGGTAGCTCCGTGATTATACGACTTATAAACGCCGAAGAAGCAGTGAAAATACGGTAAAAAGGTGAAAAATAAAATACATCCTACATCTACGTCCTAACAAAAACGCGATGTTAACAAACTAGGAATGTGGTGCCTAAATTATCCCTACGCAAATAGAAATGTGAATTTAAAATATTTGTTCATTGTACTAGTAAATTTTATCATCATTCGCTACGAGCGGATCAATAGACGCTAACTAACAGACGTTCATCTAGGAGGATAACACGAGTGTTCTCTATAACTTAGGAGAACTACTCTAGAAAATGGTTTGTTGTTGTTGTTTGAGTATTTAACCTATAGACTGGTTTGATGCAGCCTTCTAAACCTCCCCGACCTGAGCTAGTCGTTTCATCTCTACATAGCTACCAAAAACTACAGCTGAGGCATTCTGTTTAATATATTCTAGCTTTGGTCTAAATCTACAGTTCTTCTATTCGACGCCTCCTCCCTCAACTGAGTTCGTTATTTCTGGGTGTCTTAGTATGTTTCCTACCAGCCTATCTCTTCCCTTAATTATCACTGGTCACATACACCTCTCCTCTCACACTCATCTTATACCTCTTCATTTGTTGCTTTGTCTACCCATCTAATCTTCAGCATTCCCCTGTAAACCCACATTTCAAATGCTTCTACTCTCCTCTACAGTTCATGTTTCACTTCCATAGAGTGTGAAGCTCCAGAAAGTTTCAATCATAGCAACGTTTCATTTTACCAGCTTTCACTGAGGTGCAATCATTCCATTACGAGTTAGAAGAATTCTTCTCCGAGGAACTGACGTGCATGCCATTGATAATTTAATAAATAAACCTTTAAATTTATCTATCTGTAGGTTTATATGAAGTCATTGATTCACTAGTAAATACTAGGTTCTACAGAGATCGTATTATTCTGCGAAGGATTAGACCTCAGGAATTGACTTGCACGAAATCTATATTTATTGGAAACATTTAGGTTTAGACTGTAGTAACGGTTTGCCATCCAAGATATCGCACTGATCTGATCACACAGTGACGAGCTAGGTTAATTTATGTAAAATGGAATTATGTATTCTTATGTATGTATGTATGTATGTATTCATTATTATCAGACAGATAGGCTCCACTAGCGACAATATAATATCTATCAATAAAATTTACAAGTATAAACAAAATAAAAACAACAAACACGAAAACAATAGAAAATACACTATTATATATCAACAACCACAACCACACAGACACGCACTCAAACATCCAATCCCAAGCATTCATGCATACAATCTCTTTGTCCAATAAACATTAAAATAATTATTACAGAAAAATCACTATCCACAGTAAACGGAACAAGGCAGAAACAAAAATGAAAAGACAAGAAGAAAAAGTTCAGAAACTGGGAAAAAAAGCAATACAAGAGTGAATCTAGAAAACAGCAAACAAGAAATACATTACTTCAGTAGCTCGTACATTCAATCAAAAATTAATTAACCATTCATTCAACCACATATTCAATCAAACTATCAATCAAACACAAATAGAAATGAACACAATATACAGTACATTAAATTATTTTACAGCCCACTTCAGATTTTTCGATAACAGTTGGCAAAAAGTCGAAGTGAATATCAGTAGAAGGTTTACCCTCCATCAAGATGCATTTCGACTTCAACCGGGTTAGGCATGAATTTTTTTGCACATTAATTCTCGATCTGACCCCATCGAACGTGTGCATCAGTCTGGTGGTTCTCTGAGGGACGTGAAAACCCAAGTCAGCTAGCAACTGATTAGAGTCAATTCCGCCATTTACCAGCTTCTAAAGGAATCTCACGTCACCCAATGTGCGCCGATTACTCAGTGGTGGAAGACCGTACACTTTGCAATAATTCTCATACTCAGCTCTATGGTACGATCGTCCACCCCTGCAACAGAGCCGTTTAACAAGTTTCTTTTGTACACGTTCGATGGCGTCAAATTTATTGCTGTGAAAAGCATTCCAGATAACGTTACTGTATTCTAATTTAGGGCTGAATGAGTGACAAAATAATTTGGATAGAGTTATGTCCGAAAAATAATTTAAACAATCCCTTTTAAAAAATCCCACGGTACGGAAACTTTCACGACATACTTTTGAAATATGTTCATCGAACAAGAAATTATTTGTGATTATCACCCCTAGATCCTTAATGGTTGACACTCTACCTAGCGTTTCATTATTGACACAATAATTAAACCTGAGTGGGAGGTTACGTTTCAATGAAGCTGACAAAACTTTACACTTTTCAATATTCAGTTTCAGTTTCCTTGTTTCACACTATTCACTGAGTTGGTGTAAGGCTTCTTACAACAACTCTCAGTAATTTATAGTTCTGATGGGCATATAAATTTTAAGTTTGTCAGTGTACATCAGGCACCTAGAATTAAGAATTATACAAGGGTTATCATTCACAAAAGTACATAGAGTAGAGGGCCCAATACAGAATTCTGTGGGACACTGGAAGTAACGTTAACAGATTTAGACTTATTATTATTAATTATAACTGATTGGGTTCTATTTGAAAGATAGCTTTTGAAGAAACGTAAAATATTACCAGTTATACCAAAGTTTGAAAGTCTATGAAGCAGTAGGTTGTGATATACGCTGTCGAAAGCCCTAGAGAAATCAGTATAGATAACATCAGCACTACCAATGTTATCCATAAAGGTGGATACATCATGAGTGAAGACAGCTAGGATGGGGCAGTGGATCGCCTAGGAAGGAAGCCGTGCTGAAGTTCAGTGATGAATGGTGACACGTGAGCGTACACTTCGTCCTTAACTATTGATGCAAAGACTCGTGCGAAAATAGACATTAGCGATACTGGTCTGTAATTTACTACCTTCTGCCCGGAGTCTTTCTTCAACACCGGGGTGATATGAACTGATTTCCAGTAATCCGGGAACACTCCTTGAGTGATGGCTTGGTTGAATAGAATGTAGAGTGGACTAGATGGCTGGTAGCATAAATATTAATTTATATCTATAGGAATGAGGCCGGCCCCGTGGTGTTGGGGTAGAGCACCTGCCTCTCATCCGGAGGCCCCGGGTTCGATCCCCGGCTCCGTCAGGGATTTTAAAACTGACGTGTGGGTTGGAACGGGGTGCACTCAGCCTCGTGAGGACAATTGAGTAGCTGTCTGACAGTGAGACAGTGCCCCGGTCACGAAAACCAAGATTAACGGCCGAGGGGACCCGACGCGCTGACCACGCGTCACCCGAAAATCTGCAGGCCAATTGGCTGGGCAGCGGTCGCTTGGTAGGCCTAGGCCCTTCAAGGGCTGTAGTGCCACGGGGAAAAAAATCTATAGGAATGGCATCAGGACTGGGAGACTTGCCAGATCATGTAATTTATTATTGATGCAGTCCTCGGAAATATGGAAGTAAGAAATGCCGTCGTTACTACAGTAGATGGTGGCAGATCAGGTAAGGCTGGCGGTATAGAATTTACAGGAAGGAATAAGGCTTCAAAATAATCAGAAAACAGCTCACAGGCAGAGTTTGCATCAGTGCAGCTACGCCCGTCGTACTCGTGTGAGACCGGTAACCTGGTGTTCCTGGATTTCGGCTTATATGAAGGACCATAGTCTGTCTGCATTCAATTAAAGACTGGAGTCTATGTCTTCCAGGTAGGCGTCATACTTGCGGCGCTGAATTTCTTTGAATTCGGTCCTGCTGACCACAAATTCAATTCTTTGGCATTCCAAATAAGAGCGTTTCGATAGACGATGAGCCCTTTTTTCGATTGTAGTGCGCTGATTACATCTGCCTCAAATCAAGGTGGGTAACGGTAGGGATTAATCTTCACCCGAGGAACTGCTTCTCGAACTGCGGATATCAAGGGATCATAAAATATCTCACAGTTCTCATTAATGTGGTTCCTGATATCAAGGAAAGACCATGGGCAATAATCCAGCAGTAGTTTAGGTGGTTCATGTCTGCTTTCTTCCAGTTAAAATTTCCCTGCGAGGTGGATTTTGAAATAAACTTGGATTGAGTGGCGTCTATAATTTACGAAAATTGAGATATTGGTTTGCGCACCTGTATATTTAAACTATAACTTATTAGTGTTTCACTATTCCAAATTTCGCAGAGATCGGATCATTATGTGATGAGTAAGAGAAATTCATCCCAGTATAATGGACATCCGCACCATCTATAATTTGTAAAAAGGAAACAATAGATTTATGTAGCATTAGGTTTAGAATATAGTGGTAGTCCAGTATTAATTTTGTCACAGCGGTCCAATTATTCAGTAACGATTAAGGTGAATGCATGTCTTAAGTATTCACGTGCGGGCCATATGTAAGTTATGGAAAGTAAGATGTAGACTTCTTTACAGTTGCGAACTTATAAAATGAAAGGCTGAGTTGAGAGCAAAAGTAAACGTTGGGTAGATCACTGACAAATTCTTTGCGACAATATGTTCCTGTTATGAGGATGTCAGTAAAGTTCTAGTTTCATAATAACAAATGGTGTATACTTTATGAGACAAATAATTTATAACGGTACTGTAAAGCACTCTAATTCTGCTCTTAACGCAGCAGCTCCTTGAATAAGCTCGTAACTGTACCTTTAGGTTGAAATCATTTTACTGGATCAGTATACCTGATACTCAGATCACAGTGATCGGATCAGTCAGGGACGCAGTAAGAATGGACATGCGCGCCATTTACAATTTATGTAAGGTAATAAATGTATTTACTTGCATGTTTTAGCTTAAGTGTTGGTCAACAATACCGATTTTCAAACAGAACAGATCATTTCGTGACGTATGTGATGAATTCATCACTGAAGAATTGACATCGCATCATCTATAATTTCTTAAATGTAAGCCATAAATGTACAAACCAATAAGTAGGATTTATAGTAGTGCTTTATTAACAAATGTTTTACTCGATTGCATCATTAGAACACAAGAAATAAAAACGTGATTTAAAAAATTTGCACATCCTCCATATCAGATGCTTGAAACCAATTGAATTACTGTATAATAGAAACCAGTATTTTAAGCTGTAAATGATGATTTGTTATGTCATGTCTGGCTATTATGTATTAGCCAGAGTAGTCCATTTACATATTAAAAATTAGTATCGCCACGATGTTAGTCCTCTGCTTACCAGAGATTCGAAGTCTTCTACACTATTTCAGGTAGATTGATGCAATAGTTTTGGAGATATTGTATACTGTTGAACCCATTTATTGGCCTTACTATTGAACTGGTAATACTTATGGAAATTTGAAAGGCACGTTCCGGGTCAGAAAGGGTAATAGCACGTCCTTACCACGTTTTGCTGAATTTGTTTGCGGCAATGAACATTTATTGGGGACACACACATACGAAGTCAAAGTTTATCCATGTGGGGATATTTAGTGCTTAAATAGGTCTAGAGCAGGAGTTCTCAAACTTTTTCTATCGCGCCCCCCTTCTGAAACATCAAATATCTAGCCCCCCCCCAATCACCCTATTCTCATTCCCTTTCTTAGCACTTCCCACAAAAGAAAGATCACACAAGATCTGATACTGCCTAATTAGGATTTCAACTACCAGCTACATTAATAATAATAATAATAATAACACACAATTCATTATTCTTAGAGCACATCAAAGTAAAACAACATTTTGTAAAAAAAAGTCATGCATATGCATTACTTTTGCTTATAAAAATAAAAACAACTGCTGCACCTGCAGTTATTGGAATTGAGGAAATTTTGTTTGTTTCACTAATTAGCTCTTTAGCTATGACACCTGTGTTCAGTAATGATTTTCATATTTGAAAGCTCGTGACTTATAAATGACAATAGCAATAATATATACGATTTTCAACATTTCACTGTGAATTGGAAAAATGTTATGTTAGGACACTTCACCCATGAAAAAGTAAAACAGGAGAATAAAAGTGTACATGGATCAGAATTCGGTAACTCTCAGACGCTTACGGAATTAGTGTGGTGTGTGAGCTTGAATTTGAGATGAAAGTTAACCCAGTCTTGGTTGGATGATTGAAACAGCAACCCGCAGATCCCCTTCCAGCTGCAGCCGAGACCGATGCTTCATCTTGATGGATGCCATTGCGGAAAATGTTTACTCGCAAATGTAAGTTGAAGCGAAGGGTAATATCAGGTCCTCTGCTTTTTTTTTGATAAAATGTGATATTCATTCCGAATCTGCACCCTAAAATTTTCAAGAGACTTCGAATTAAATTCATTTCGAAATATTCTGTCACTTGAGAGTTCTATTAGTTCCTCCTGTTCTGCCGTTGACAGGTGGCTTGTTCGGTTAGTTTCAAACGGACTGCGAATCCAGTCATTCTCAGATGAAGGTTGTGGAAATCTAACCTCGAATTTTTGACGAAGGTTTTGGAGGTGTTCTACGACATTTGCTCTAATTTGACAAATATCTAACTCATTTTCTTCCAGGAATTCATTCAGATAATGAAACATCTCACAGTTACCTTTGTCCATCTGGGCTTTCCAAAGTTCAAGTTTTCTCTTAACAGCACTTTGTCGCTTAGAATGAAAATATTACTATTTCGTCCTAGAAATGACACGTTAAGTTCATTCAGTTTTTCAAATACGTCAGCCAAGTAGCACAGTGTTAGAAGCCATTTCTCATCCAGAAACAGGGTTGCGAGCGTAGGACTGCTGTCCAATAGGAATATGCGAAGTTCATTCTTCAACTTCACAACGTGACGAAGGACTCGACCACGAGACAACCAACATACCTCAGTGTGCAATAGAAGCGAATCATGTGTAGATCCCATCTCCTAGCAAAGAATGGAAAATAGTCAACTATTTTAAGCTCTTGCTTTCAAAACATTTACCACACTAATTACATCGTTCAGCAATTTATTGATTTCCGGTTGTAGTACTTTTGAAGCCAATGCCTCCCTGTGTATCATGCAATATGTGAATTTTTCAGAATTAGTAACAGCACTCACTCTTGCTCTGAAACCCTTTTAGTTCCAGTAAATGCCGACAACCCATCAGTACATATACCAACACAATTTGTCCATGAGAGATTGTTGTCAATAAAAAAGGAATTCACAAGAGAAAAAACATCTTCGCCTGTAGTCCGCCCTTCCAGAGCCTTACAAAATAGAAAATCCTCGTGCATTTCATTTTCATGACAGTAGCGTACTAAAACAAGAAGCTGGGCACCGTTTACGATATCAGCACTGTCAACAAGTTGCAGGGCAAATGTTGGGCTATCATTAAGACGTGTTAGCATTTGATTTTTTTTATGTCAGAGGCTATTACATCAATACGACGAGTTACTGTATCATTTGCGAGCAGTATCGACTGCAAACACTCGCCAAACTTTTCTCTATGCATGATCGCGCACATGTTCACGGCTGCAGGAAGAAGTAATTTCTCACCAATTATATGTGGTGATTTGGATTTTGCAATTAAATAGGATACCTCCGAGGATGCTCTTGGCGCTTTCTTAGGAACTGTTGCGTGCTTTTCTAGGAATCTAACATTTCCTTTTAGTTGTTGCTCGTGGCACTTGCTAAAGGTTTACTTGCACAGTGTGGTTGTTTGTTCTGCAAGTGTCTCTTAAGTTTCACAGACTTCAAACTGTCGTTTGCTGAAATCTCCAAACAAAGAACGCCTTGAGTTTGTTCCTGATTATTATTCGAAATAATGCTAGTAATGACTAATGTCAGATAATCGTCTTCATATTTACGCACTTTCACTTTGTGTGTAGAATTAATAATCCTGATGGGAGCAGAAGAAGACGCGGAAGTACAATGGACTTTGTTTAAATTCGAACCTTGTTCTTTTTCCGAAGGAAGCCAAGCACTATCACTTTCGTGGGGGTCTCTTTTTACCACTTCTAATAAGCCACTTATCCATGGGTATTGGCGTCACTCGTATCAGTTTATTGTAAATTTGGCTAACCACGCACTAGAATTCACCTGTTCACTCACTGTCTTTGAACTGACTGGAAAGGCCTAGCTGTTATTTGGATCGGTAACTGCAGAAATATAAGAATCCATTCTTGGGATCCATTCTTGTCAAGCGGCTTATTGTCATTAAGTGACACGAAGGAGATGTCACTGCGGGTGGCGAGTGAAAGGGAACAGGGTGGGAAATGTTACTCGCCACCTTTACTCTGAATTCCTGCTGGCAGGATCTACTGGTCAGTTCTTGTGAAATAAGACTGCAAAGGTACGAGTTTATTATTCTTGAATGATCTTGGGAGCTACCTGCCTATGATAGGATCATGAATATGACGATAGCAATATTTGTTACAGAATATGAAATATAAGTATTTCAATCAAAGCTGGCGCCCCCCTTTATCACTCTCTGCACCCCCACACCCCCACCCCTAGAAGGGGTGAGAACCCCTGGTCTAGAGTGAAAGTTATCTTGCCGTCCCTTTTGAGCGATGAGTAGAACGCAAAATCTTTCGTGATGAATCTCGAAGGTTTTGTGTCTGCACATTGGCGATGTGTGGGTGAATTTTTAAAGTACATTTTTATCTATCTGGCTAATGTCAGTAAAATGTGCATAACTTTTCTGTGCACCCGTAGCTGAAATTTATGTAATCTCATTGCAGCAGACAGTTTTGCAAGGAATGAAGAGAGCCAGCGAAGCTGTCAGCTTTAAAGCACTGATACCACTATCACAGAAAGCGGAAATGCTCCCTTCAGCTATCAACTTGCAGGGCACAGCTCCTTCCGGTGATCTGCCATAACTCCCTCCAGCTACAGTCTGTCTATTTGTGGTGCATCCAATCTTCTCCTATTGGTATTAAGGGTATTAACCTCTGTACGTTTCACTTTAAGGACTGTAGATGGTGCAATTAATGCTGCCACGAAGAGTCTATATGCTAATTCATCAGCAATTTTAGGTTTTAAAGGACATAATTTGGAATATATCACTGAGCCAGACATCTCAATGAATAATTTCTGTAACATGCTTGGGGATTTCTCCTCCAACGGACAATTTGTTGGGCAGACAAGGAGAACACTTTTAATTTGTGATGTGGAGAAATTATATAATATGTCATTCGGAAATCTGAAGAAGGATTGATGTTATGATTTTTGATCGATTCCATGTAATTACGGAATACTATCAGGGGTAATACATTCCCCAGCACCTCTGATTCCACGCTCGGATGTAAACAGCTACGCTTACTACTTGAACTCAACCACTACGACGGTAATCTCTTAAACATGTACTGCACCAATCATGACTTGCATCCCATCCTATCATTACAAGTGCTGTGGTAATTCCAGAGACAACGAATCTTGGCGTTAAGAATCTGAGTTCAGCAATCCACTAAAAGTCAGGCGTTGACGTACTTATGCTGTGTAAATGTGCCTAGGAATAGCACTAATTTAGTACTGGAGGCTAGGGCGCAGTTTAAGAATTGTAGAAGAAAGTCAAGATGACAAAATCTTTAGTTCGTTACATCGGTCGTAGAGCGAGGAAGCTTTAAGGTATGAACCAATTAACTAAAAGGAGTACGTGTAGTACTGCATGAAGCTACTGTATGGACTCATGACTCAAATACACGTTAATATCACCAATACATCCAACTGCACTTGGCGTAGAGCAGTTTATATACAATACTTCAGTGTGATACATCGACTTTAAATGAAATATTCTGTATATAATTTGCGGTAATTGATGCAATGTCCACAGGGGTAAGTAATTCAATTATTGTGTAGTGGCATGCTCATCCATCTGTACCCCGAATGAATTAAGCACATTTATATAAATCAAACGCTAAACACATATTTGATACGCAGGCAGCCATAACTGTCATTTCCGGAGGGTGTGTACTAATATGGAATTGCAAGATAACATTATTTAAGTAGAACTATAATGACATAGGGATTAACATACGTAAGTAACGAAAGTAAAATCCCGTAAAAAGTCATCAAAATAACAGTAAGTTATATTGCTATTTCTATTATTTAGTTTTATTAGTTCAGCCAATGCCCAATTATTTTATATTCAAGACGGGTAAGGGAAGGGTTTTTGGAAGGAAATTGGAAGTGTACCTATCGAAAGGAACCGTCCCAGATTTCGCCTGGTGGTAAAAATGGGAAACCATGAAAATTATTCTCAGGAAGGCCTAAGTGAGATTCGAACCCAGCGAGCCGCGAGTTAGTGCGTTAGCACTTTAGGCCACCATGGCCCGTTATCTCTAGTATTTTGTATTATTTCATGTACGCATGATTTCTTGTATGTGCCATGAAATCCATGGACAAGATCGTATTAGATCACATTCATTAACTACATGACTGAACGTATATCGCACCCTCGAGAAGGTTAGCACTGTAATGCCTGAGCTACACGGCCGGCCCCGTGGTGTTGGGGTAGCGCGCCTACTTCACACCTGGAGCCACTGGTTTCGATTCCCGGCTCTATCAGGGATATTGGAAACTGACGTGAGGGCTGGAAAGGGGTGCACTCGGCCTCGTAAGGACAATTGGCCAGTCACGAACACCAAGACTAATGGCCGAGGGTATCCGATGCGCTGACCACGCTTCACCCCAATATCTGCATGACAGCAGTCGCTTGGTAGGCCTAGGACCTTCATGGGATGTAGTGCCAAGGGTTATTATTGCATGAGCTAAACAGCATGTCTATCATTATATTAGTATTGTTTTTATTATTATTAATAATATGTACATGTGGTACCGTAGTAGTATCAAATCTTGGAAGTAATTTTCCTTGGTTCCCCACATCTACCCCTGGCAAATGCCGGGATGGTTCTTAACTTAAGACCACGGCCGCCTTCTTCCCAATTCTAATCTGAATTACAAATACCAACAATGCTATAGAAACCACAAAAACACAGGTTAACAGTCAAATTCTACTCACACACCCAACTACAAGGGGCTGCATGACCACAACCGCAAAGCTCTCAAACGAAACAAAATCTAGTATTTAACATCTGTCTCAAATGCTAGTTCTGAACAGACGATGGCATGTTGTAATTTATTCCCACTGTATTTTTTTTATCGAGCCGGAAGCCAACGACACACCAGGGCTGATTATCGACATTATTTTATCCTCAAAATCAACATCACTCAATGACTTCCACACTTACAAGATAGGCTACACAATACAGTACTACTGATCCAAACATTCCAAGCCATTGTGTGCAATTTCATCAACAACAACAGCAATTCAAATTTTATTACGTAGTGATTTTACGTGATGAGTTCAGGCCGGACGTTTGTTTTAGACGAGTGAAAAATCTTAATGGAAGCCTGGAGGCGAGTTACTACAGTACCTGTGTTGTTATCAGCTGCCCCAAGCGCTCCGATGATTGACAAATCTGTTTCACACTTCTGCTGAAGTACAGTCATTGGCAAATATAATGACGGTCTGTTCGTAACTGCGTAACGTGTACTTCCGCCCGTCACATAATACTTAGACGTGGACTGTACTGTCTGCTCCAGTCTGGAATTCCATTACATCAGATCGGTGGTGACAAGTGTGAAGTGATAGGGTGAGAGAGTGAGTGTGTGTAGGCTCACCCGCAGGCGTCAAGGTCAAGGGCAATCGTCTAAAACAAACGTCCGGCCTGTACTGCTATCCTCATGCCAGCTGATACTCACCAGGGAGGTCAATGCTCCGATTACGCAACAACTTCACCCCGCCTCACAGTACTTCGCCCTACCCCAAGCTCCCCAGATTTATTGGCACCTTCTGCTTGAAGAATGTATAAAAGACCACAAACATTGACGTTTTTATGTTTAATTTTCAATTCAAAGATAGGTGACATATTTTTTCACTTAAACTGCAATACAGCTTACTTCTCCCCGTCACCCTCCCATCCAACGCTGAAGAATGTTGACAAGTGTCTGAAGTTGAGTGACCTCCTCGCCTCGACTGCCAATGGCATTGAAATACACAAACCAACCCTATGAACAGTAGTAGGATAAATAAGCCGATCCTGGCGCAGGGGCTAATGGGCAATATGGCCGCCGCGCGCAACCAGCCCTATGTAAGACTTATGGTGGGAACAGTCATAGCTGGCGCAAGGGCTAATGGGCAAGATGGCTGCCACACCCTGAGACTGTGGATGACGTCGCATGGAGAGGTTGGCTGTGAAACGTTGCTAAATGGAATATTTTTTTATTTATTTATTATTATTTTTTAGTAATTTATTATTTATATAATTTTTAATCAATTTTTAATTTCTTTATTCAAATATTTAATTTTCATTTATTATTTTTTATTGTGTCAAAGCTCTAAACTGCAAGGTCATTAGCCCAAATATTCTCTAACCCACAATTACAGAAACCTCATTTTAAGATTTCAAATAAATGCATGTTGTGGTGTTTGAAGCCATATTTTCAGTGTTGCCTTAGTAAACAAGAGTTTAGTGCTTTTCAGTCGGTCAACACGAATGTACCCAAAAGAGATGGGTTATGCCCTAATCCTGAAATAAATTACATGAGATTAATAATTTAATAAATAATAATTAATAATAATTAATAAATAGTTTACAACCATATAATCTCTCTAAAGTACAATCTCCGGATAGCCATCACCATTTAGCATTTCACCTAACATATATACTGCATTTAGCATACACTGACAGTTGCAGTACCAATACTGCAACTAAATAATTGTACATATTGTAAATATTTTCACTTGTATTTCAAACATAGATTTTATAGCCTAAGTGTATTGGATCTGATGATGATCGCTTGACGATCGAAACTGGTATCCTAGTGTTTTATTAATCTCATGTAATTTATTTCAGGATTAGGGCATAACCCATCTCTTTTGGGTACATTCGTGTTGACCGACTGAAAAGCACTAAACTCTTGTTATAAATGCATGTAACATTTCCTATTTTTACATTTTAGATTTAAATTTTAGATTTTGGATTTTTTTTCGTTTTAGATTTTAGTTTTGCAAAAGAAGGACTTAACTTTAAGGTCATTGACCTAACATTTGTTTTTAACTATTTTTACTTATACATTTTTATTTTATTTAATATTTAATTTATTATTTTTAGCACAGGGCTAATGCATAAAATGGTCACTGCACGCAACCACTTGCACATATGGCATGCTAAACTAACCTAACCTAACCTAACTTCACCTAACCTAACCTAACCTAACATAACCCACAGAAACCTCATTTAAAGATTTAATTTAATGCATATAAGATATTCTATTTTTTATATTTTAGAATTTTTATTTTTAGATTTTAGATTTTAACATTTTAGATTTTATATTTTGTTTTGATTTTACATTTTTAAATTTTACATTTTACATTTTAGATTTTTAATTTTATATTTTACATTTTAGATTCTGCGAACAAATAATTGAATTTTATTTATTACAAACATTGGACTAGCAGTTAGAGTACTTGAAGCTGCAGTAGACTATATATTTTCTTCTTCGGTAAACCGCGATGTTAGAATTAAAAAAGTACATTTTGTTTGAACACGACTATACCTTTCAATGAAATTTTGGGTTATTGACTTAAGATTTCCGAAACCGATAAGTTGTTAATGTTTTGAAAATTCGCGAACCCTTTATTACTAATTCATGTTATATTTTTTATTTGGGATTTAAGACGTAACTAGAAATTTAGGTTTTTAAATATGTGTTTAAATGTTATACATATTTAATAGCAAGAGTCTGATACAGGTAGAGGGTTTACTTTAACATTTAAACAAGAAACATCTTGTTGCGTGACGTAAGAGTGAAGCTCTAGAGGTAAGCTATACTACATGAGAGAATAGAATATTGACTATTTATTACGAACGGCTATGCACGTAGAAAGATGATAACACTATGCGTTAAGACTAATTTTTATGCCTTGAGCGACCTTGCAATATGAATTTGTTAACCAGACACGAGTTAGCTGCCAGGGAACACTTTGGCGACTATGTTTGTTTTTGATAAGTGGATAGAGAGCGGCCTACCATTTTGGTTCATATACAACAGAGGCTTAGGCATATATAGAAACCAGGCGACGAAGTTGTTTTTTTTACAAGAACGAGTGATTATACCAGAAGGATGGAAGCTTGTAGTTTAACGTGCTCATTATCTCGCGATCACGAGCCACGGGTATTATACCAGAGACGATTAGTTAGTAAGTTTTGTTGTATTAAGGGGTGGAACTACGAGGTCATCTACCCCAGAGACGATTAGCATAACCAAGTATTATGTAGAAGAATTAGTTAATTTTAGTCATTTATTAATTAATTACTCATTATTTATTATTTATTTATTTAATTAATTATAGTATTTATTCATTTCCAAAAATTTAAAAGTAGGCTAAAAACTTTACATAGATTTTTAACGAAGTTGAGATTTGTCAACAATTACCTGTGCTAGGATTGTCTATTATCAACCTTTCTTGATTAAATTTTGCTTCTTGCGAAACAGACGGTATTAGAATACGAAGTGTATATGATGTTATTACTATTATCCTACCGGGTGAGTTAGCCGAGATCGTTACGGCTTGACTGCTGGCAGTCGCTCACATCCGGGAGGCGAGGAGGTTCGAATCCCCCCGCCGGCAACCTTGAAGATGGTCTTCTGTGGTTTCCCATCTTCCTTCCAGGCAAATGCCGGGGTTGGTCCCTAACTATAGGCCACAGCCGCTACCTTCCAACTCCTCACCCTTCCATTCCAACTTTCGTCCCCAACGGTACTTGTAGCTCATCCATTGGGTGTCCGTCTCTAAGTAGCTACAAAACTGGCGAGCCGAACATGTCCTCGGACACTCCCGGCACTAAAAGCCATACGCTAAAAAAAAACTATTATCCTATGTAGAGCTTACCAAAACGCTATTGTGTAACGGTAGATGCTAGTCAACAGGCGGTGACTCATTACTAAAATCCATTACATGATACCAGAGAGGTATTAGCATAGTTAATTTACTCCTTATTTATCATCATAATGATTTTTTGTATTTTCGAAATTGTCATAAGCTATGTACTGGTACCATATTTCGTGGTTAAGTGTAAGAGAGGGCCATGAGCCCTAACTTCGCCACTATCGAAGACATAAAATAAATAAATAAATATCCTAAAATTATTTTAAGATGCCCTCAATCCTCTATTAAACACCAAGTACAAAGTACTGATGATCGCAGTGTTGCAAAATTTTCTCTTCACCTAAGTATATGGGCCTAATAACCATGATATCCCTACCTTTTTCACCACACGAGACTTATGACCAAGGTATTCTAACCCCATAATATGAATTATCCATACTAGAATACGGAGCTGATGACCATGTTATCCTTACGTTTTTGTCACACGCGACTAATTAGCGATTACCGAAAAATTTTAATCTTACAACACACTCAACACACGAGGCTGATGGCCATGCTATTCCAAGTCCCCCCCCCCCCAACACTTAAACACATGAGATTGACGATTGAAATATTACTTAACATGACTGAACAGATGTCCCCAACAGCCACTACCTCGCCCGACATGCACTGCTGATAAATTAGCAGTAATATAATCCGTTTTCGCCAGTATGTATACAGTTTACATTAACTCTCAGTTGCAGTTACTAAGATACAAGAGAGAAAATGGAACACTTTATGGCATAGTGGCTAACACTCCAGGCTGAATCACTTAAGGCTTTAACTCGATTCTCAGCTCTGGTACTAGAATAGACCACTCTATAGAAAGAGAAAGTGCGATAGCTTAGTGGTCAAGCTGTATAAATCTCACCGAGAAGGGTGGGGTTCGATTTTTAGCACTGTCATGAAACGATGTACACTCAACCTTGTTAGGTAAAGCTAAAAAGAGACCATAAGGTGCTCTTGGGATAATCCCTAACTTAATGACTCGGCAGCCTCTTTTTAACACTCCAGTGGGCGCGCGGTTTGCCGTAACGCGAGTGGGCGCGTGGAGGACAGGTGTCCTCCACTTTGTTTTGCCATTTCACCCTATGAAATGTATATTTAGCGATCATGACTTTTTGTTTTGGGTTACGTAGGAATATATTAAACATATTTTTCATAAAAAAGAGTGTATGCTACAAAATATTAAGTAGGAAATGCATAATTATGGTAAATCCATCAAAAACGTGTAAAATTGGGGTAGGTTACGTTATAAATGTTACTAAAATGTGTATACGTGTTATGTTATAAATGAAAAATTATACAAATTAAGTGTTGTCTATTATTTCTAGATTGAAAATACTAATTGGTTTCGTAGTATAAAAAGATACAATTAATTTTCCATCTTAGTAAAGCATATAAAACACAGCTTTTTTGAAACTCAAACAAACTGCTTTTGACTTCTCTTGATTTATCAGGTAGAAAGTTTCGGGGAACTGCTGCTTTGTTCTTTCTCAGAGTAGCAATCATAGTTACTTTATTTTTCTTCCCGTAGCTTTATTGCCAAGGGCACAGATACGAACCAATTTTCACAGGTAATATTCCTATTGGTTCCTGAAATAGGCTGCATCAATCTCAAACCAAGTCTGACGTGTTGTTGCTTCTTCTGAAAGGGCCGCTTGGTTGCTTCCCTACATACACTTGAAGTTTTGTAGCATAGAAGGTTGTTTTGGAAACCATAGCAAACGATCTCTATCCCATACTTTGCAGGTTTACTAGGCATATACACACGGAAGGGTTACATAAACAGGCTCTACTCCCATGCCGTGTGAATTATCCCACATTTCAAATACGTTTCTTCTTCCAGCCTTCAAAACCCCAGCAAGATATAATATAGGTCTACCAATCAATGCAAGAATTTCTCGGGAAACATTGGGCCTAGCATTCCTTTCTCTGACAAACTGAGGGCGAATTTCAGTTATGTAAATGTTAGTCCAATCAACTATTCTTTTTCACCATTTCATCATCAATATTACACTGTGACGCAGCTTCTGGAGTCACAGTATTTTTCGCAGACCCTTGAGGTCCTCGGCAATGAGAAACTGATACAATGTTATGTCTGGGTGTACTAGAAGTCTGGGCAACAAATGGTTCTAAGTACCACCTTGATGTGCGAACTTTTCCCAAATAAAACTCTGGGTTGAAGAAAGGGACAGGAGGAACTGCTTCTTTACCACTTCTATTTCCTCGGATTCGTCTGGAACATCAACCGGGTCATCTTCTGCATTGATTTCATTTTCTCTACTCTCTGTGTGGTATTCCAAGTGGTCTTCTTCTCGTTCATCTTCATCCTCTACACCTAGAACACTTTCGTTATCCTCAGTCTCAACTAGACAACTGCGTACCTGTTCACGGTCACTTTCACTGGTCATTATTGTTTTCACACTTAAACTATTTCAATTAAACCGTTGTGACTTCCAAAACTATGAAATGAAATGAAAATACCACAGCAATATCCGAAAAAAAAGTAACGCCAGTGGGCGCGCGGAGGACAAGTGTCCTCCACTTCTGCACAGCGCAAATAAACACGAGGTCACGGCGACAATTGGCGAGCATAAAAGCTGACGATGCACTGACGGGCAGAGGATGAGTGGCAAGAAAGGTATATGGCCGCTCAAGGTCACAAGTGTTGCCAACACTTGTAGTCACACAAAACAAAATCACTGGAGGACACCTGTACTCCGCGCGCCCACTGGAGTGTTAAATCCTGTTTCTTTGCATAGTGGCCAACATTCTTGACTCTCGCACTTGGGTTTAATTGTTGGCTTGGTCAGGAATTTATTTCTGTTCTTAGAACAGGAACGATGTATACTTAGTCTCGTAGGACAGTAATAAGAAACCATGAGTTTCATTTCCGCATTAGCTGTCCTTGAACTAACTTTCCGTGGTTTCTATTATTCCTTTGGGCTTGGTGAGGCGGTGGTCAAGTTGCTTACCTCTTACCGCTTACCCTCACCGGTTAAATGTATGTTAGATCTTGGAATTAAGATTTTACATTTTGTGGTTTGGATTCCGCATACAACTGGATATTTCTTAATACCCTTAGGAATTTGATTTACACTCATGGAAATTTACGAAGTTGCTTTAAATGGGTTGCTTACTCAAGGCGAACAAAGAAATTTAAGTGGGGATTGGAAAGAGGTTATAGATAAGTTATAGATCATGATCTATAACTTATGGTCACCATAACCTCTTTCCTATCCCCACTTAAAATACAAATATACACAGAGCACTATTAATCTCGGCTCTTACCTGTATACTTTATTATTACATATTTGATATACCATTGCCATATAAAACATTTTCAACACTAAGCGCGTATATATATGTATGATCGTATGAACCTATAGTTATGAGCAACAATATTCTAGTAAGGCCACCGCCGCCTAATTCCCAATTTTCATGTGAATTACAGAACCAACAGCGGCGGCTGTACTCGCTAAAGCATGGTGTTAGATAATGGAACCAAGCCTTTTACTGACTTGATAGATGTGGGTTTGACCTCTACTATTTTTACTTTAGACACATACAGGAATGACACATAATTTAAGGCCAAGGCTGACTTCCTCTAAAATCACTTACCCAGACCCATGCCAGTCTATTTCTATCCCAAACCATTCCCGTTTCATTATTCTAAACATAACAATAATAATAATAATAATAATAATAATAATAATAATAATAATAATAATAATAATAATAATAACGCAAGAAAACAAGCTGCCAAAACTATCAGAGGGATAAAGCGTGCTTTCGAGAGGAACCAGCTAGTACAGATTGAGGATGACTTTAAGAAGAACAATACCAAAGACTTCTATAAGACCTTCAAACGACATCTCAGCAAATACAGTCCCCCAAGTCTACACTTCAAAGGACCAGACAGTCGAATTGCCTACAATAATACGGACAACTGTCATATCCTGGCGAATTATTTGGAATTGCTCCTTAATTACGAAGCTCCAGAATCCACCTTCACGTTCGACAACAACACTCCCATCCATCCTGATTCAGTACCTCCCACAAGAGAAGAAGTTAGCGATATCAAACATTCCTTAAAGAACAACAAGGCACCAGGGGAAGACTCAATAATTGCCGAAATGTGGAAAAATGCAGGAAACAAGGCAGTCGATAAGCTCACGGAGATATTTCGCAACATTTTGTAAAAGGGATCTTCCGTGTGGCTGATCCTCTGCACTCATCCACCCTCTTCATAAAAAGGTTACAGAATGGACGTAAACAATTATCGTGGCATCTCCCTTCTCTTAATAACCTACACGATCCTTTCGAAGGCACGTTAAACTAGAGCAGAGGAACAATTGGACCCAGAGCTGGGTGAATACCAAGGAGGTTTCAGGAAAGGCCATTTATGTGCCGAACAAATCATGAATCTTACATTTGTCATCTCCTACCTGAGGCAGAGAAATAAGAAATTTGCAGTCACCTTCGTAGATTTCAGAAAGGCTTACGACTCGATTTACAGACCCACTCTTCTCGAAATCCTGAAAGAATTCGGCCTAGATAATAAAACAAGAGCAATTATCCAACAGACTCTTACCAACACCACCTCCAAAGTGAAATTTATGGGAGAGATTTTGAATTCCTTTGAAATTAGGACGGGAGTCAGGCAAGGAGAAGGAATCTCACCTTTACTTTTCATCTGCGTACTCGAGAAGGTCATCCGTGAGTGGCGGAAAGGATTGGGAAAAAAGGAGTTGAAAATGGAGTTAGACTTGGTTATAGAAGTATGAATCTGACGGTTGATTGTCTGGCCTTTGCAGCTGACCTTGCAATTTTTTCTGACTCGCTAGAGACAGCCGTAGAATAAATCAGTGGACTGAAGGCACAAGCATCAAATGCGGGACTCCAGAAATCCTTCGAGAAAATGGAATTTATAACAAACACTAAGTCAGCACCCAACGTGCTAGAGGTCGGAGAAGGTAAACTAAAACGAAAAGGGAAATTTAAATATCTTGGAGAGTGGATTGATTCCAACAACTCGGAGAAAGAAGCCTTTACATCACGGATCAGAAAATTGGAAACGGCATATCAACTAACTAAAAATGTCTACAAGAAGAAATCAATATCCATTAACGCCAAGATACGACATTACTCCACAGTAATACGACCGGAGGCTTTATATGGTGCCAAATGCCTTGCTATGAGTAGAAAAGGTATGATCGAGAAGCTAGAAATAAGAGAATGGCAGATCTTGAGAAAAATCCCTGGTCCAATCAAAGAAAATGGTGAGTTCAGAAGACGACACAATCATGAACTCTACTCTCATGTAGAAAAGATCACGGACACCATTCGTAAGAGAAGAATAGTTTTCTATGGCCACATAGCTCGTATGAGTTCTACAAGGTTGAGCAATAAGATCTTCAGTTTTCTTCTTAACAAGAAAACCAAGGCGGCGTGGTTCACCGAAGTAGAAAAAGACTTGCGTGAAGTGGGAATAACCCTGGAGGATATCCAGAAACGTGTTCCACTAAATTCGAAACTCCAAGAACATCATGGATTATAAGAAAAGCCAAAACTAAAAACTGCAAGCCATGGATTGAATCGAGGAAGGAAGAGCATAGGAAACGAATGCGGGAATAATGGGTGAACGTTAAGGTCCAGGCGCAAAGACATGGAAAAGGGCAGTTGAAATAGCGTGATCCGTAGATGGCCGAAACGACAGCAAGAATAATAATAATAAAAAGTACTATTTAACATAAAAACAATATAAAATAATAATAATGCTAAATACAACATGATTTTTAAGCATAACCCACAATTCTCCTAAATGTTCCTAAATTCGCATTAAATTCACCAGATTTACCCCAGACTAACGAAAATTATTTAAAATATACAAAGATTCCTCTAATCCCCCCCAAAATTTTTCAAATGCAACCAAAATTACCTAAAATATTTAAAAATTTCTTAAATTACCCCACATTTTTTCAGATTCACCCCAAATGTTTCCATATTGTAGTTTAGCAACATTTTAGGCCAATCTCTACAAACATTTTCGAGGAAGGTCGATGGTTAACGATTGCATTAGGAGTGGGAGGTGGGGATAGCAATTAAGAAAAATAGGAGATACACATAAAATATGTGTATTAATGTAATTTCAACAATAAGTACATACTGAATGCAACTCTCTCTCTCTCTCTTTAAAATTTCTTGCTACAGTTTAAAAAAAGGAAGCTTGTAGTTTAATGTGACCGTTAATAGCGCGATCATGAGACACGGGACCGCCTTTTGAATCCGAACCACAGGACATGGCATTTCACTTCGAAAATCTAGCATACATTGACCGGGAATCGAATCCGGTCCGCCTTGGTGAGAGGCAGACAGCCTGAATGCTGAGCCACCACGCCCTATAGTTTTAAAAGGATGACTATACATGTAGTAGTGAAATCCCTACAATATATGTAAATACTGAGTCCAAGCGGTTACATGGACCCTTTAAACAATAATTTTGGCACGTCGAAGTTCATCTTCTATATCTAATAGTTCTTCCTCATAACCTGTATGACCAGCTTGTTTACAGGCATGCAAGTGCAGTAGCAACTGTATTAGCTTACTGAGATTATTCCTGTAGACAAATTTAACAAATTATTTTTAGGTGTAAACAGAACATTATCATCATCATAATAATGATCATCATCATCATCACTATTACTATCTAATACTTTTTGATCCTCTTGCAATACCACATTTTGCATAGTCTGTGTTGCCTTTGATAGTGTTGGGGGGGGGGGGGGTTCTCAACCGTTGACGGCTGTCCTAACACGACTTTTTGTGGAGATAATAAATGCTTTTTAACAAACATCTCCAGCAACATCAAAAATATGATCAGAGAGGAATTGAACATTAGAAATCAACATAACATGGTTTCTGAACAAGGACAAACGAAATCGGATATAACATACTTATTCGACGAGCCACAATTTAACTCGCCCAAAGGAATGCATACCACTACTTTGATCAACGAAATAGTTGAGGATTACAAAACATAAGAGGATGAATATCCACCGCTAACAAGTTTCGACCCCCACATCCAAGAACAGGAAACACCACAGGATACGACAGCTATAGAGAAATGGACAAAGGTACCGCACAAAAGGAAAAGGCAACCAACATGACTTAAACCTCCTTTGCTAGGCAATGGGTCGAAGGACGAAGACTTATAAGCAGCAGAACAAATGGCCTGACTTTTCGTAGGAAGACTGAGACAGG
Source organism: Meconema thalassinum (assembly GCA_946902985.2). Taxonomy (NCBI): domain Eukaryota; kingdom Metazoa; phylum Arthropoda; class Insecta; order Orthoptera; family Tettigoniidae; genus Meconema; species Meconema thalassinum. The sequence goes on from OX336389.2 coordinate 795,784,607, forward strand.
TTTCCACGACACAATCTATCAGAATATACGTTACCAGGAAGGAAATTGTACGAAGCATATTTTGCGAAGGATTTTCAACGAAATATAACACAAAATATTTCAAAATAGGAGTTCATTATAAGTACCTAGAGAAAGTAAATGAGCCAGAATTTTGGCCAGCAAAATAACAGTCAGACGTTTCCAGTTCTTTCGGAGGAACACAGGGACATATCCCGAATAAAACACAAATAAGACTCTCGGAAAAGCTTATGCAGAGAGAAAATAAGGAAAGAGACATTATAAGGATAATTGTATGAAACATTGAAGGTTTAAAAAGCGCATTCAACATGACATCTATCGACTGCATAGAAGGATACGTCGTAATAATATTAACAGAAACATTTGTCATAGACCAATGGCAAGATACAGATTATTATTGCATCCATTTAAAAGCAGAACAGGGAGAAAGAGGAAGAACTATGGAAGCAATTACAGTTCTCCTAAAGCCATGGCTGACCCTAAAAATCTCGACAACTCAGCAAGATCACATGCTACTAATAGAGACGAAGTACAGTATATCAATATCATAGCAGCCTACCTACAGCGGAATGAAACGGCCTTGGAGATAATAGATGAATTAGGCCAATTAATCACACAGAATGTACAAGATAACCCTGTAATAATTGCAGGAGACTTAAATTGTATATACCAAGTTTCAAAACAAAGCTAGTATTGGAAAATCTGCAAGAAGAAGGATTCCACCTATTGAATAACAGAAATGTACCAACTTATATATATGCCATAATGGCAAAAGTGTGATTGATATCGCACTTATAAGAGGCCCAATACAAGGGGAAATAACCCCATTCTGGACAGCGACTCACACACCAATTCCTAAACATTTGCGAATGGAAATTACAGTTACAGGAGAATTGCATGAACCAAAAACACAAACACAGCACTTATTTTCGAGAATAATTGGAAGAACGAATCGAACGGATAGAGGAAATATAAACCTTAATAGAGAACATAAAATTGGAGGAAGCGGTAGAAATGCTTGAGGAGATACAACACAAGCCAAATGATCTAGAAAAAAACGAAAGGCACAATCATGGTTTGACCAGAACTGCTATCTGCTAAGGAAAGAGTTGTTGGAAATCCTTCAGCAGCTAAAATTGAACATAAAGAGTCCTAATCTTCTTAAGATTTACAACATGAAGAGCAATCTCTACAAGAAATTCATTATAGAGAATAAGAGGACATATTGGTAAGACGAAGGCAAAACAATAGTAGAAGAAGCTAGGAAGGACCCAGGAAGCAAACGCAGACACACTATATAAATATAGATGCATGGACGTCACACTTTAGCAGTATACTAAACGAAGATGAAATAAAGGACGTACCGGTAAAGGAAAACACCCAGGAAACTGGCCTACATTCAACAAAAGATTGGACCCCACTGACCACAAACGAGGTTCAACACATCATTGACAGCACAAAGAAAAAGAAAGTTGCTGGACCAGACAACACATATGGTGAATACATAAAGGACACAGTTCACCTCCTATTGCCGACATGGACAAATCTGTTTAACAAGTGCATAGAGACGTCCTCCATACCCGAGAGGTGGAGACATTCAATAACAAAATTACTGTGCAAAGAAAAAGGAGACCCAAACGACACTAACACATACAGAGGCGTTGCTCTTGAAAATATTCCTTTCGAATTACTCACAAAAACAATTACAGAAACAATAAGAGATGAAGTAGATGAATATCCCCCAGACACTCAATTCGGGTTCAGGAAGGGAAAATCAACTATGACCGCAACAAAACTACTCCTAACTAATATATGGGAAGCCCTTGAAGGAAAATATAAGGTTTAAACAGTCTTGATGGACTTTGCCAAAGCATTTTATGTCATAAACTGAGAACTTGCGATACAGAAACTGGAATAAACCCTACATAGGCACAATGTATGGACGCAAACTATGGAACAAACTAATAATTTCAGACAATATTTCATTATCAGAACCATTATTGCAAATAAACGTAATACATCAGGGTGATCCAATTAGCCCTCTACTTTTCATTCTAGCAACAGAGGAAATCATGAGAATAGCTCAAAGAGAGGACGTAGTGTCATACGCGTACGCCGATGAAATTGTGATTGGGTCTAAAGACGTCACAAAACTCCAGAACACATTAACAGAAATGGAACAATGGTGCTCCGATCACAAATTTGAAATCAACGTTTCGAAAACGGTAATGATGGTGTTTAGAAAAGGAGGGAAGATTTCAGCAGCGACATAAATTTTCATCAAGAGGAGAAAAATGAACATCGTAAAGGAATTCAAATATCTGGGTATCACGATCCAAACATGTGCTACATGTTTCACATATCATGTGATAGAGAAATCAACGCAAGCGGTACAGCCAATGCATGACATTAGGTACATGAGAACCCTCAGCTTAGAGACAGCAATGGATCTCTTCAGAAATAAAATCTTGCATATTCTAATATATGGCATTGAAGTCATTTGGCAACACCTAACAGAAAAAAACCTTTTCTCACTAGAAAGATTGAAGGCATTATTCATAAAGAAAGCAATCGGAGTGTCAAGAACTACCAGGTCACGATTCGTCTACCTCCTGGCAAGAAAATAATTTCTTATAGAAGACCTTAGAAACTATTTGCCTCTACCAAACACCAGAGCCTCGAAAAATCTGCTAACATCATTGAAGAAAAAACGAGAAGACATACCTCAAGAACTTTATGGAACCGGAGCCATGATTGACCGGACGTGGACAAACGCGATATTGGAGTTAGGCATATGCTTACACGTCTAGCGGTCCTTGGTTTTCACCACCTTATTTGCGTTAGGGAAAGGGTATCCCCTCTTGGGGGTAGTTACCATTACAGCTCAATCAAATAAATCATTACATAATAATAATAATAATAATAATAAATATTCCATTTAACAACGTTAAACAACCGACCTCTCTCGGTACGTCATACACGGTCTCCGGACACGTTTATTCTTGTTTAAGATGCACCATGACCTTGAACTATGCCCACATCCCGCTACCTACATAACCACTCGGGTTAAGGCACACCTGCTTGTCATAAATAAATATTAAATAATAAATAAATAAATAAATAAATAAATAAAATGTATCAATTACGCTCTTTTGGCTAAAATCTAAAATAAAAAACATAAATAATATATTGAAACATTAAATAAAATTTAAAAAAAAAGAAAACCAGAATTCTCAAAATATATAGTTAGGCCCTTTGGAAAAATCTAAAACTAAAAGCAAAATGGTAAATAAAAATTACATACATATGAAATTAAATCATTAAAATAATGTTTTTAAAAAAGTTTAATTTATTTTTTCAAAATGTATAGTTAGGCCCTTTGCTACAATTTGGAAAATAAATAGCCCATTGCCAAGAGGACATAACCCCGAGTAATTTGGCACCAGACACGACCTTCTCCGATTATTGGTTCAGGAGATATCTCAATTCGTCGCGTGGGTAGTTTGTGATCATCGTGGGTGAGGTTAGGTTAGATTAGGTTAGGTTAAACTACAGCCATCATCTTGTTAGGTTAGGCTAGGTTCAGTCAATAACCAATAAATAATCATTTGAAATTCCCGCCATTCAAGAGTGCGGTTGCGCGCGTTAGTTAAATGTTAAAACCGCCTTGGCTATCTACTCACACCATTTTTATGTTTTTCGAAGATGTCGAGTTGCTGGAATTTTGTGATCACAGAATTTCTCGTACGTGCTATCAAATCCATTGGCTGTCGTATACGCTCACCTTCATTAATTACGTGACTGAACCTAGATGGAAACCTCGAGAAGGATAGCCATCTACTTTCTGAGGTAAAGAGCCCCGCTATTGTTAAATTAATAATATTTGTATTATAACTATTATTATTACCTTTATTATTATTAATAATATTATTATTATGTACTGTACATGTGGTACTGTACTAGTATTAACTCTTGGACCCCCCAGGGGCTAACATCTAGAGGGACGTGGGTTGGCGAACACGGGGCCCCAGCTGAGTCCGGCATTGCTTCCACTTACTTGTGCCGGGCTCCACTCCGTCTTCTTTCCTGTCGACCTCTCTTGGTGAACTCTTGTCCTCTTCCGACTTCAACGTTATTAGGGTATCCGAGGCCTAGGGAGTCTCTTCCTTTCCCGCCTTAATTGGCCCTTGTCTAATTTTTTCTGATACCTTCCTTCTGCGAGGGGTCAGCCATGTTTTTCTTTTCATGTTATCTCCTGCCTTCTGCTCAGGGCCCACAAGGAGGCAGGGTGTATGTAGCCCCACCACTTCTGGTGCACCCTGGATATTGCTACACCCTCAGGGGCTCACGGCTGGTTAGTTAGGGAGTTGGCGACCCCGAGGGATTCCTGAGCTGGGTCCGGTTTTTTTCCCTTTTATCCATTACCACTGGGGCGGACCCTCTCCTATTTCACTTTCCTATCTGCCTTTAATGGCCCTCCTTCCTTCCAAGTCCCTCAATCCGCATTCTTCGAGGGTTGAGGGCATTTCTTTTCCTCCTCTCCTTTATTTGCCTTATTCTCCTTTTGTTTTGCATTTCTTCTTCTAGTAGGTTAAGCTAGTACTTAGTTTTAGTTATAGTTTACATTTCATTTTCATCTTCACGATCACCCAAACCATTAGGGGCCGATAACCTAGATGTTAGGTCCCTTAAAACAACAATTATCATCATTATCATCATAACGCTTGGAAGTCGTTTTCCATGGTGGTCCAGTTCTACCCCAGGCAAATGCCGGGATGGTTCCCAACTTAAAGCCACGGCCGCCTTCTTCCCAATCCTCACCTGAATTACAAATACCCACAATACTACCGAAACCACAAACCATAGGTTATCAGACAAATTCTACACACATCCATCTACATGGGGCTAAATGACCACAATCGCCAAGCCTCTCAAACGAAACATCAAGTATTTTTCGTCCGTCTTAAATGCTAGTTATGAACAGACGACGGGATGTCGGAATTTAGTCCCGGTGTATTTCATTAACGTGTCTTAGCCAACGACACACCAGGGCTGATTATCGAAAGTATTTTATCATTTACATTAAAATCAATCAATGACTTCCACACTTACAAAGTAGGCTACACAATACAGTACTACCGGTCCTAACATTCCAAGGCATTGTGTGCAATTTGAACTGCAGCAACAACATTTAAACAATTCAAATATTCTTACGTAGTGATTTTACGTGGCTAGTACCGCTATCTCCATTCGAGCTGTTACTCAACAGGACGGTCAATGCTCCGATTACGCAACAACGTCTCGTCCCTCCCTCACCCCGCCTCAAGACAATTCGCCCTGTCCCAAGCTCCCCAGATTTGTTTGCACCTTCTTCTTGAAGAGTTACTGAAAAACCTACAAACATTGACTTTTTAATGTTTAATTTTCAAATTAAAGATAGGTGACATTATTCACCTAGGAAGCTTAGAATATTGTCTCTTTTATCACCAGTGTAACGGACTTCATGTATATCGATTATACCGTGTATATATACTGTATATACAGGGTGAAATTGATATAGGCCTACATGAGGTCTGTTACGCTGGTGATATGAGATGCTATTCTAAGCATCATCCTTATGAAATTTAGTCGTATCTTAATTAGAGCAAGTGAAATAAAATCAAAAAAGTCGTCGGTCAATGTTTTGGAGAAGCAAAATGGACTGGGTTCCCCTCAGCAATACAGCTAACCTCTCCCCGTTGCCCTCCCCTCCGACGCTGAGCAATGTTGGCAAGAGTCTGAAGTTGAATGACCTCCTCACCTTGTCTGCCAATGGCATTGAAATGCACAAACCGACTCTATGAACAGCTGATTCACACCTTCATGGAGAGTTGCTACATGATTAGTGATGGCGGATCTGCATACGTTTCAGTCAGCCTCATTGCCTATGACGCAAATTATTGATCTACGGATTAGTACATATCCTGCAGTAGGGAATTTGAAATCCTCAAGACATAGAAAATTAATGAAAGGAGCCTTTATGGTCTAACTTTGTGCGAAGACCGTGCAAAACTGTACAGTAATAATAATAATAATAAAAATATTAATAATATTTATATGGACGAAACGTATCTTCAGTATATTCGACTCAAAACCAAAAACTACAAGATCTGAAAGAAATGGGGATACGAGCAGAAGATGCACAAGACCGAAATCTTTATAGAGCAGCCATCAAGACGTTTGGGACTTTCCTGGACGAAAAACGGACAACTGGTGCGAAATGGACAGAAGAACGTCGTGCTAAACACAGTGAGATCATGAAGACAATGTGGATCAAGCGAAAAATGAACATATGCCAGAATGTAAAATGAGGCTTATTGTGGTCCCTAGTTGGCCGATTATCGAAATTGAATGAATAAATGAATGAATGAATGAATGAATTTATAGGCTTTTAGATACACCATTTTTTTCGGGGAAGTCGAGTTGCTAGAATTTTGTGTTCAGAGAATTTCTTGTACGTGTCATTAAACCCATTGGCATAAGGCTGTTGTATATGCTCAGCTTCATTTATTACAAGACTGAGCCTAGATCGAAACCTCGGGAAGGATAGCACTCTACTACCTGAGCTGCACAACCTGTATATGATGAAATTATTATTATTGTTATTATAACTATTATTATTATTATTATTTTTATTATAATAATAATTATTATTATTATGTACATAAGGTACCGTACTAGTATTAAATCTTGAAAGTAATGTTCCATTGTTTCCCACTTCTACCCCCAGGAAAATGTTGGGATGCTTCCCAAATTATGGCCACGGCCATCTTCTTGCCGATTCTGACCTGAATCACAAATACCCGCAATACTACAGAAACCACAAACACATAGGTTATCAGACAAATTCTACATACATCCATCTACATGGGGCTAAATGACCACAATCGCCAAGCCTCTCAAACGAAACATCAAGTATTTTTCGTCCGTCTTAAATGCTAGTTATGAACAGACGACGGGATGTCGGAATTTAGTCCCGGTGTATCTCATTAACGTGCATTAGCCAACGACACACCAGGGCTGATTATCGAAATTACTTCATCCTCTACATTAATATCAATCAATGACTTCCACACTTACAAAGTAGGTTACACAATACAGTACTACTGGTCCTAACATTCCAAGCCATTGTGTGTGATTTCAACAACAACAACAACAACAACAGCAAATGCAATACAAATTGTATTACGTAGGGATTTTACGTGACGAGTTCCGTTATCCTCATGCGAGCTGATACTCAACAGGAAGGTCAATGCCCCGATTACGCAACAACTTCTCGCCCCTCCCTCGCCCCGCCTCAGGCTACTTCGCTCTGCCCCAAGCTCCCCAAACTTAGTTTGCACCATCTGCTAGATGAGATTCTGAAAAACCTCCAAACATTAGCTTTTTAATGTTTAATTTTCAATTTAAGGATAGGTGGCATAGAAAAGTCTCTCTTATCATCAGTGTAACGGACTTCATGTATATCAATTACACCCTGTATAATTGTGATGAAGTGTAATTCATAAACATCGCATGCTAATTAAGCGTAAGTCAACAGAATCTGAGGATGAACGTTTGACGTTAGAAACTTGTCGAGCAGTGCGTGTATTGAAGATGGACGCTACAAGGATCAGTTCCTAAAACCAGATAAGTTGGCATAACTTTATTCCAATTAATGGAGTGTATCATTTTCGTAAATGCCACACGAGAATTACAATACAATTACGCCACTAGTTTAAATAGGAGCGGTTGATATAGAACCTAAATGACAAAATAGTATAGACAACATAACTACTGATGTTACTAGCAACAGTAATTCAATGTATCACACACAACACACTTCAACCACTTTAATAATATTAAAAATAATAATTATAATATTAATAATAATAATAATCATAAGAATAGTAACACAACAATGGAAGAAGTGACATAACTGTCTGTAAATTGGTTTGATGCGTTACACAAGTATTTACAAACGTGAGTAAACTAAACACTGTATGTATATATAAGTGATTGTGTTACTCATAATCATCGTATACTAATTACGCCTAACTGAAAAGGATCTGACGATGAACTTCCCTGTCAAATTCTGTCGTAACTTATTCCAATAAAGTAAATATGTGGCTAAATTCTCCAATTCAGTTAGCTATTTCTAACGCTGTTGTTTCATCTAGTAGTTCGCATAAACTTATTATAATTCATAACAATATCACAAGTCCTACTCCCAAACATGGGACTATGCAAGGACTAGGTTCTCTCATTGAAAACATATCACAAAGTTCCAATGCTCGTCTATTTCAATATAGTTTGACGGAAAATAATCAATCGCTCGCCATATCTCAAAAGTTATATCTTCACTCTTGTTTGATCAACATACTAAATCCGACTAGCATGATATAATAGCTTCACCTAGCCCTTAATATTACCAAATAGCTTATAAAGATAAGAGCAACAACTCCTCGCCGAAACGAGCGACAGTGCTCCCCAGAAACTCTTAGCGTTTCGAGTTGGAAACGTAGGCTACATCTGAATGGTGTTGTAAACTCACACCAAGAGATGGCATTGTGATCGTTGTCTCCCGGCAAGCATATGCTTTTACGGCAGAGATTCCACTATTATCTTTACAAGATATTTGATATTACCTCGCGGATATATCGGCCGTTCTCCCATCAACTATTATCTCAAAATTCCGCACTTGTCTAAATTCACGAGACGTGAACTTGCCTTCTTGGCATTCGAATTACGAGTCATCTCTGCTTTCCCCTTAATTTCTCACTTGGACGATTTTGTAGGCACCTTTTTCATACTTTTGAGTGGCAAGAACTCCCGCATACTCTTCCCTTGTAAATTGTGCTGAAATTAGATCATCCCGAATTAAACCACAGATATTACAATTCATGTTATAAATTTATCTTGATGTTACGCTATTTATTCCTTCTTTTTAATTTCCAGGTCTAATTATACAAAATGCTTTAATTAACGCCGATTCCTTGTTTCCTCAATGGTCAAATTGATCACATGGTATGGCATTCTTATTCCCCTCTTGATGTTTGTCTCGTGTCGTCAACTTTACCTCAAGCAAATTAATTATTAATTTCTTTGATAGCTCACGCTGCCTCACTGTTAGATGAGACGTAAAACCTCACATTATTAACACTTTTTTTCTTTTTTGATGTATGAACCTCGATGGACTCACTCGCACAAAACAAATAAGATAAAATCAGTTGATCAGCGCAGTCTCTGCTTTGTTATATCAAAGCCGTATCTGGCTTTTCACTCTTCTTCAGGTTGCGTGTTATAACATATCAAATAAATATTCCTCTCTGATCGCTTCTCGAGACAATTTCCTTCTAGTTTGATATCTTAATTATGAGATCAGAGCCCTTATTTTTCTATAATTTATCAAGTTATACGTTACGGTTATAAGTAAGCATCTGTAAGTGTCGTGAGGCATACTGTATGTATGATCAGATTATTGAGTAATGACCCTGTTGTCAACGAGAGAGTGGTGATGACCTAGATGTTATAGTGTGTTCTGCAATGTGTTTTGGTAAGGAGACGCACATACCTCTTATTACTCGTATTTTCAGTGACGTGTATTTGATTAGGTTGCTTGGAGGTATCCAAGTTGTCCACAGCGTGGTAGATAAAGGAGAAGTTGTATCCCTGCCAGTGTTTTTGCGACAATGTGAATTTTGACGCGGTAGAAAGAAAGGGTATTCAAGTGTACTGCATATTGGTAAGTGATATGGTACAGTATATGGATATGATAACAAACTGGTGAGTGGGTCTGATGTGCACTGAGTCTTCTGTTCGAGCCCGGTAAGGTAAGTTGCATCAGTGAAGCCTCACAAGTGAGTAAGTGTTCGGCCTCAATTTCAAGTTGTCGATGAAGAAAATGCAAGTGGATCAATGTAAGAATAAAATAGTAACGATAATGATAATCATAAATTTTGACTTATTTGATAAATGTTTAAAGATGAATATTTAGTGCTTGAAGCTTTAATAGTCAAGTTGGTGATCCACAAGTACAGTCGAGATTTCAGTTTCAATAACATGTTGTTTGCTCTCTTTGAGAGGTAAATTATTTTGATCATTTATTGCAAGGGTTCTCAAAGTAGGGGGCGCACCACCCCCAGGGGGCCGCAGAGAGTGATAAAGGGGGGCGCCGGCTTTGATTGAAATATTTATATTTCATATTCTGTAACAAATATTACTATCCTCATATTCATGAACCAATCATAGGCAGGTAGCTCCCAAGACCATTCAAGAATAATAAACTCCTACCTTTGCTGTCTTATTTCACAAGAACTGACCAGTAGATCCTGCCAGCAGGAATTCTGAGAAAATGTGGCGAGTAACATTTCCCACACAGTTCCCTTTCACTCGCCACCCACAGTGACATCTCCTTACCAAACACTTAATGACAATAAGCCGCTTGACAATGTGACCGCCACTTCCTTTCAAAAATGGATTCCAAAACTGGATTCTTCTATTATTGCCGTTGCCGATTCAAATTCAGCTAGGCCTTTCCAGTCAGTTCAAAGAGAGTGAGTGAACAGGTGAATTCTAGTGCGTGGTTAGCCAAATTTACAATAAACTGATATGAGTGACGCCATTACCCATGGATAAGTGGCTTATTAGAAGTGGTAAAAAGAGACCCCATGAAAGTGATAATGCTTGCCTTCCTTTGGAAAAATAACAAGGTTAGAATTTAAATAATGTCCATTTTTCTTCCGCGTCTACTTCTGCTCCCATCAGGATAATTAATTCTACACAAAAAGTGAAGGTGCGTAAATATCAAGACGATTATCTGACATAAGTCTTTACCAGCATTCTTTCGAATAATGATCAGGAACAACCTCAATGCGTTCTTTGTTTGGAGATTTCAGCAAACGACAGTTTGAAGTCTGTGAGACTTAAGAGACATTTTCAGACTAAACATCCAGACTGTGTAAGTTAATCCTTTAGCATTTTTAAGCGCCACGAGCAACAACTAAAAGGAAATGTTAGATTCCTAGAAGAGCACGCAACAGTTCCTAAGAAAGCGCTAAGAGCATCCTTGGAGGAATCCTATTTAATTGCAAAATCCAAATCAACCCATATTATTGGTGAGAAATTACTTCTTCCTGCAGCCGTGAAAATGTGCGCGATCATGCATGGAGAAAAGTTCGGCGAGTGTTTGAAGTCGATACCGCTCTCAAATGATCAGTAACTCGTCGTATTGATGTAATAGCCTCTGACATAAGAAATCAATTGCTAACACGTCTTCATGATAGCCCAAAATTTGACCTGCAACTTGATGACAGTACTGATATCGTAAACAGTGGCCAGCTTCTTGTTTTTGTACGCTACTGTCATGAAAATGAAATGCACGAGGATTTCCTATTTTGTAAAGCTCTGGAAGGGCGGACTACAGGCGAAGATATTTTTTCTCTTGTGAATTCGTTTTATATTGACTACAATCTTTCATGGACAAATTGTGTTGGTATATGTACTGATGCGGCGTCAGCATTTACTGGAACTGAAAGTGTTTCAGAGCAAGAGTGAGTGCTGTTACTAATGCTGTAAAATTCACACATTGCATGATACACAGGGAGTTATTGGCTTCAAAAGTACTACAACCGGAAGTCAATAAAGTGCTGAACGATGTAATTAGTGTTGCAAATTATGTGAAAGCAAGAGCTTTAAACAGTCGGCTACTTTCCATTCTTTGCGAGGAGATGGGATCTACACATGATTCGCTTCTATTGCACACGGAGGTACGTTGGTTGTCTCGTGTTCGAATCCTTCGTCGCGTTGTGAGTTGAAGAATGAACTTCGTATTTTCCTATTGGACAGCAGTCCTACACTCGCAACACTGTTTCTGGATGAGTAATGGCTTCTAATACTGTGCTAACTGGCTGACGTATTTGAAAAACTGAATGAGCTTAACGTGTCACTTCAAGGACGAAATAGTAATATTTTCATTCTAAACGACAAAGCGCCTGCTTTTAAGAGAAAACTTGAACTTTGGAAAGCCCAGATGGACAAAGGCAACTCTGATATGTTTCATTGTCTCAATGAATTCCTGGAAAAAAATAGTTAGATATTTGTCAAATTAGTGGAACTGTCGTAGAACACCTCCAAAACATTCGTCAAAAATTCGAGGGTAGATTTCCACAACCTTCAACTGAGAATGACTGGATTTGCAGTCCGTTTGAAACGAACGTAACAAGCCACCTTGTGCCCGTTCAGACCGGAGTCCGCACGACCACATATGCATTCTACCAATAATCAGTCAGCACGAGAGTCAAAATATCCCGGAGCGCCAGATGGGTTAAAGCAAATCGCAAAAATGACATCAAATAAAAAAATGCTTTACTGATTTTTGGCTCAATGCAACAATAAGGATAGAAGGAGATTTAATTTGGTATGACACATCTGGTTAAATTATCTCAGTTTATTTTGAAGTTAAAATCTGACTGCAAAGATGCTCAAAGTAGCATCATCCACGTGTGGCGATCCACACTCTTATTTACACACAATATACAGAAATTTTCCAAACACATTTGACAATCTTTTTGGAAACACAAGTCCGATTAATAGTCCTGTAGACTGTGTTCCAAAATTATTAATATTTAATTCCAGTTCAAAGTTAATTGTCTATACTGGAAATATCGTAGATCACTGTTTGAATATTTACATGATATTAACACTCGTAGAATAAATGTTCATAGAATTTTTAACTTTCACTTATTTTTCCAGTTTCAAAAATACATCGTCGAAAAATATTATCATCATCGAAGCAACACAAATCATTTACACATATTAATAACATCTGAAAAGTATTTGACCTTGAGCATAGCATCGAAGAACTGTGCGAAGCACAACAACAATTAATTATTCTTCTGACATTTAACATTCGAGAAGTGACTCGATTATGAACTTCAAGTTCCTAACAAAATATATGATTTCTGAATCATCAACTTGATCAATAAATGGTTGAACCATTCAACTATTCAATTTTCCACTTGGGAACATTATTATAAAAATATTTATATTCATGGCCATTTTTAGCAATTTTCACAACTTGCAATTCTTCGACAGAATGCGGAAATTAGAATTGTAGTTTTATAATGAATTCATTTAGTTCATGGCACTAGGATTGAAAATATCCTTCAAATTATTCGTGGTTAAAGAATTATTTTTAATTGGCAGTGGCCCATTCTATTATTTGTGTAAGAACACAATATTACAACAACAACGGCAAAGGTCTTCCTCTGAAGAAGAATAAACTACTATCATGACAAATCCGGGTTCTAGCAAAATCAAAGTCTAAATGGAATCCGTAAACAAGGTTGAAATAAGAACTGATGGTTTTAAAGAAATAACCTTCGGGTCATTCATCCGACGAAATGTGTAGTTCCAATACTCCTACTATAAACATGAGCCATCGAACCTGCTATTTGATTGATGCTCGAAACAACCTCCTCATTCCTGCGACTTAAACATGCGCACCTGGGAATGGCATTTCAACTACTCCACACATATAAATTTTCTTCCCAAAATTTATACAATAAATCAAGCCTCTGCTTGTTATCAACACTGGAAGATTTATAAACCTACAAGTTTATTTTATTTTACCATTCAGTTCAACCCGTGAATTTACCATACTTATGAAAATCTTTATTTCACTTTCGAGTGTATTTACGTCATGATTTTATATAAATACAAAAATATCCTATTTGTTACAAATATCAATTGCTTCCCGTTTCATGCCTCTCCGTGTTATCTGAAAAATATACTTTGCTCATTGCAAATATCAACTGTTCAACCAGAACTGAAATGTTGGTTGAATGCGGGCTTGCGCTAACCACTCTCCTTCGGAAAATCTCCTGTTCCAAACTAGAAATGATTAAACTACTTCATAGGCTCTCTCTCAATACATATGATTATTAGAAAATATAATATCCAAGAATTATTTAGAAAAATTATAAAAATTATTATTATTATTAGTGGATTATTATTATTATTATTATTTGTTATATATTTAATTATCATCTCATTATGTGAGAATCCACATGTTCGAACCTTCGAATATGGAAAAAATATCCATTCCTCAACAAAAATAAATTATTAACTTTTACAGTTACATCGGCTGATTACCGTGATTTCCCAAAAATATGAAATATTCAAATAAATGCTCGAAATGCTCGGTCATCGATCCTAAACTGTTCTGAGTGCTGAAAATACTCAGAATAACTCTAACAAGTCTTGCGTAAATCATTGCAAGCTTTAAATACGAAGAAAAAAATGTGTTGGTCATCTGCAGAAAAAAAAATAGTTTGTTCCAATTAGCTAGGCATAATATAATTCAAATGTGGCTTACATTTCTTGATGGTCTTGAAGCGTAGTAAACCTGGTCTGTACCAGATTTATCCATAGACATGCCCTATCGGACAAGTACGTATAATCCTTGTATCCGCCGCCATCATATACCCACAATTCGTCTAGTAAGACATAGTGGTAGTATCTTTTGACGTTTGAATAAACTGTGGTTCCATTTTAATATGGGCTTCTATCAAAGCCATAACAGTTTGTTTAAATAGGGTCAGATCTAAGTGATCTATTCTTAAATATGTCAGTTGTAACATAACTCACTGTAATCTTATCAGTACAAGAAAAACACTGACAGTCTAAGCAATTAACGGCTGTTCTGAAGATCGTTCCCTGGGCATGGTTTATTATATCACCATCTACCATGCGCTAGGCAACTTGTAGTTTCCCTTGCGTAGACTAATGAACGCCACCGTTATAGACTAGTCTTCAGTGTACTGACAGATCGAAGTGGTTAACTAGTTACAAATATGAAAACTGACTTGAAATGGATTTAAATATCCAAGTATTATGTTACTACTGGACTGTGACAAAGTACTATTTTCTAGACAAAGTCTAGCATATGTCCTTGAAGAAATATAAATATTTCCACCAATGTCTGTAGAAAAATCAATCACCTCAGTGATTCTCCTCGCCGTAAACTTACTAAGTTCCAACTCGTAGCGCAGCATTTTCGTGACTATCACGACTTTGAAAAGAACTTCTGCGTAGATCCGGCAACCATGTGCCTTGGCTCAGCGTAGATGCAACTTGCTCGCCAAGTGCTTGTGTTAGAATGAGCTGACCATGCCTCGGCCAGCTGGCTTTTATTCAAAACTGCCAGGGTCACGCGTCATCACGTTGTAATCTAGAAATCCTCATATCTCTGGTATCCCTGGTCCGATTTACTTGATACTAATTGCATTCTCTTTCTTTTGGCCGTGCCAGTAATCTGATCCCAGTCTCAAGTCTCTACTCCATGGTTAACTATTTAATCAATAAATAGCCTCGACCTCTGCTATTACTCGCTACGTCACTTGACATCCAAGTATCGGTAAATTATTTCCAAATGCTTCGAGAAGCAATGTAGCGCGATATTCAAATATCTCAACTTTCAAAAGCGGCTACAGCCTTTCCCTTGATATCTAGGTGTCTGAATCTTGGAATACCCATTTCTAGAGTTGGGCACATCCACCCCACACCTAGCAAAAAAATAAAAATTGAAAAATTTTATTTTTCCTATCTACACATTAAATCATCTGGTTCTTGAATAATAAATCTTCAAATTCGATGCATTATAAGTTCCCACGATGTTACCAGTTCGTGTATTGGCTACTTCATAGATTCCATTATTGTTTACTTCCACAATATTCAAAATCTTCAATTTCACCAGGTTTAATATAAAAAATATCGTGATACTCTTCCAAAATCTTCCCTAGCTCTGGGGACTCCTTCTCAGTGTAGACTTCTCTTCCCTCAGCTTCATGAAAAATCAGAGACCATTGAGCATCTCCCTCGATGTCTTTCTCTTCTTTTCCCTCGAAGTTAATCTCTTCGGTATTCTTGAATCTAATCGTCTCTGTCTTCATGTCTATCACTGCTTGATATTTCTGAATGAAATCTGCTCCCAATATCATGTCAAAAGCCATGTCCTTCATTACAACAAACACATGTCTGAAATCATGTCCTCCAATCGTAATACATAAGTACAATTGTGTTTTACACAGAGATATTTTATTGGGTATTATTCCTTGGATCTTAATTCCTGATACTGGAATCTCCTCTAAATTCTCTTTGAGCTTCCACAGAATATAAAGCTTCTCACTCACCAGACAAAGCATAGCCCCAGTATCGATCAAAGTATCGACAGGCATACCAAATACTTCGCATGATATGATTGGCATTCTAATTCTTGTACCCATCTCTTTTCGTTCGTCATTCTGTTGAATTAAGTCATCATCCTCTGCTTGCCATTTAATAATTCTGGAAGTGAAAGTGTTCAAAATTCTATCTTCTACTGTGAATTCGAAGTTTTTTTTTTCGTTACCATTCCCCCGGGATTGTTGTGTTCCCGATGGACCTGGTTCATTGGGCCTCTGCTCCAAAAACTGCAAGTTATCTTGGTGTCTTGCTTCCAAGTTTTTCCTCGTCTCCTTGTTGAACTCTTCATTGGACTGACGAGTATCTACATTCCCTCTGTTATTGTAGTTGTTTCTACCATAATATCTTCTTTCCTGGTACCTTCCTTGACTATCTCGTGGTCTTCTCCATCGAGTATTGTATCGATTACCACCATCCGGTCTCGCATATGGTTTGTAACTGTATCTGTTACTGTACTGGTTCCATCCTCCTTTATTTGGATCTTCCCTCGGCGTTTTCTCTTCTCGCTCCTCTCGAATCTCTCGAGGTGTCTGAGAATAACTATCAGCCATAACAGCGTACACAGCGTTGTTATTCTTTCCTCCCTTCTGATGGAAGAATTGAGCGTTTGTATGATCCAGCTTCTGTAATACTTCATCAAATTGTTCCATATTATAGATATCAGCAGCGATCAAAGTCCTCTGGACGTCTGCTGGAAATTGACGTATCAATGCAGTAATCAATTCGTTATCTGGCATCGGCGGATCTAAATGTTGAAGTTTAGACAGCTGTCCAGAAAAGTACGTAGAGTATCGAGTAGGTTGTGACGTCGAGAATCTCTTCGAATATAACTCTGCTCTGACTTGCTGTTGGGTTTCCGGGGACCAAAACTTTTTCAATAACCCACGAGAAAACTCCTCAAAAGTGGTTAGAGTGGATCTAAATGCTCTAAACCAAAGAAGTGCAGGACCTTCCAAAAACTTCCCTATCACTCGGATCTGTCTTTCTTTAGGGATCTTGGAATCTTTCAGGTAATCCCCTGCTTCTCTCAAAAATTCCACGGGTGTCACAGAATCTCGCCATGAAAATTTAGAAGGCTTATCTTCTACATTCTTAAATACAGTTATGGGGTTGGATTGAAATACTGTCCTGACCTCATCCTGTTTTTGACTATCCGTGTCTCTAGCTCCTCCTAGATTTATCTGTATCTGTTCCCTTCCCCTTACATTTGGCATTTTCAACAGATGATCAGACTGTTTCTCATCCTTGATTTGAGTTTTCATAGCCTCAAGTTCCTTCTGGTTTTCTTCTGCCATTTTCTTAATTGCTTCAGTTTCTTTACAATTCTCCTTAACATCAGTGGATATCTGGTTCATAACAGCCTCATGACTTTTCAATGACCATGTCATATCTGATATGTCCTTCTGAGTTGCTTGGATATCTTTGGCAATTACTTCAATATGGGATGACAAAGATTCCCTAATCTCCTTGATTCCCTCTTGATTCTCCAGCTTGAATGTGTCTTTAATTTCATTGACAACTGTGGTCTTGATTTCAGTTTGCAACTCACTAATCACACCTTCTCTTATTTCTCCCATGACAAGTTCCTTGAATTGTTCCGTTAAACGTTGAACAACTAGAATTCCCATCTCGTTACTCTCCTTCTTCACTCTGACTTCCAGGTTGACCATGTCTTCACCAACTTTCCTAAGATCATGTTCTATCCTATCAGCTAAGCTTTGAGATCGAAGATCGGCATCGCGAAATTTATCGTCCATTAAACTTGCGTTAGTAGCTAATGAAGTTTCGAGCTCATGTGTTTTTTCGCATAATTTATTCATTTTACTCTCAAGTGTCATTTTCAAAATTTCAGAATTCTCTTTAAATTTACTTTCCATTGAATTAAATTTACTATTTAAATTTTCTTTCAAATTACCCTTTAAAGAATCAGAACTTTCTTTAAGTTTATTTTCTAAATTTTCTTTAAGTTTATTTTCTAAAGAATCAGAATTTTCTTTAAGTTTATTCTCTAAACTTTCCTTCAAATTATCTTTTAAAGAATCAGAACTTTCTTTAAGTTTATTATCTAAAGAATCAGAATTTTCTTTAAGTTTATCGTTTAAACTTTCTTTAAGTTTATCAGAATTTTCTTTAAGTTTCTTTTCCAAAGCCTCAGTATTTTCTTTCATAATGGCTGCTACACGCAGTCCAGCTTCCTTTGAACTCTCCTCCAAACTCCTCATCATCCTCATCATTTCTTCCATAATTTCAATTATTATTCAAAACTTAGGGGTATACAGCAGTGGCAAACACAAGCTTATAACTAGTACAAGAAATATGAATAGCTAATTGGAACACTCTAATAAAAAGAGATTTGTCCTAATGTCGACGTGATGGAAAAACAAAATTCACTACTTTTTACGAATTACATTTACCACAATATCACAAGAAAAATATGCAAGTTCTCAAATATCCTCCACCTGGATTCTAATAATGTGTATGTCCAGTCATCGAACGTTTACTACCGAATTTACTTGACGCCCTAATGGTTAAGCCATTGTCAAAATTATCAAACCCATTCTAATTATTAACTAAGTTAAATTTTTAATTTTCCCCACTAATTGGGTTTCCTACTAATTTATTCATCCACACCAGACATCTCTCAACTCCCAAAATATTTCTATAAAAATTATCACAATTTCAAATCGGCATGCGATTGACCATGTCTAAATCGGGCCCCACGTTCGAAGCCATTTCTCTCTCTATCTTATTTTATGTGCCCGTTTAGACCAGAGTCCGCACGACCACATATGCATTTTACCAATAATCAGTCAGCACGAGACTCAAAATATCCCGGAGCGCCAGATGGGTTAAAGCAAATCGCAAAAACGACATCAAATAAAAAAAATGCTTTACTGATTTTTGGCTCAATGCAACAATAAGGATAGAAGGAGATTTAATTGGGTATGACACATCTGGTTAAATTATCTCAGTTTATTTTGAAGTTAAAATCTGACTGCAAAGATGCTCAAAGTAGCATCATCCACGTGTGGCGATCCACACTCTTATTTACACACAATATACAGAAATTTTCCAAACACATTTGACAATCTTTTTGGAAACACAAGTCCGATTAATAGTCCTGTAGACTGTGTTCCAAAATTATTAATATTTAATTCCAGTTCAAAGTTAATTGTCTATACTGGAAATATCGTAGATCACTGTTTGAATATTTACATGATATTATCACTCGTAGAATAAATGTTCATAGAATTTTTAACTTTCACTTATTTTTCCAGTTTCAAAAATACATCGTCGAAAAATATTATCATCATCGAAGCAACACAAATCATTTACACATATTAATAACATCTGAAAAGTATTTGACCTTGAGCATAGCATCGAAGAACTGTGCGAAGCACAACAACAATTAATTATTCTTCTGACATTTAACATTCGAGAAGTGACTCGATTATGAACTTCAAGTTCCTAACAAAATATATGATTTCTGAATCATCAACTTGATCAATAAATGGTTGAACCATTCAACTATTCAATTTTCCACTTGGGAACATTATTATAAAAATATTTATATTCATGGCCATTTTTAGCAATTTTCACAACTTGCAATTCTTCGACAGAATGCGGAAATTAGAATTGTAGTTTTATAATGAATTCATTTAGTTCATGGCACTAGGATTGAAAATATCCTTCAAATTATTCGTGGTTAAAGAATTATTTTTAATTGGCAGTGGCCCATTCTATTATTTGTGTAAGAACACAATATTACAACAACAACGGCAAAGGTCTTCCTCTGAAGAAGAATAAACTACTATCATGACAAATCCGGGTTCTAGCAAAATCAAAGTCTAAATGGAATCCGTAAACAAGGTTGAAATAAGAACTGATGGTTTTAAAGAAATAACCTTCGGGTCATTCATCCGACGAAATGTGTAGTTCCAATACTCCTACTATAAACATGAGCCATCGAACATGCTATTTGATTGATGCTCGAAACAACCTCCTCATTCCTGCGACTTAAACATGCGCACCTGGGAATGGCATTTCAACTACTCCACACATATAAATTTTCTTCCCAAAATTTATACAATAAATCAAGCCTCTGCTTGTTATCAACACTGGAAGATTTATAAACTTACAAGTTTATTTTATTTTACCATTCAGTTCAACCCGTGAATTTACCATACTTATGAAAATCTTTATTTCACTTTCGAGTGTATTTACGTCATGATTTTATATAAATACAAAAATATCCTATTTGATACAAATATCAATTGCTTCCCGTTTCATGCCTCTCCGTGTTATCTGAAAAATATACTTTACTCATTGCAAATATCAACTGTTCAACCAGAACTGAAATGTTGGTTGAATGCGGGCTTGCGCTAACCACTCTCCTTCGGAAAATCTCCTGTTCCAAACTAGAAATGATTAAACTACTTCATAGGCTTTCTCTCAATACATATGATTATTAGAAAATATAATATCCAAGAATTATTTAGAAAAATTATAAAAATTATTATTATTATTATTATTAGTGGATTATTATTATTATTATTATTTGTTATATATTTAATTATCATCTCATTATGTGAGAATCCACATGTTCGAACCTTCGAATATGGAAAAAATATCCATTCCTCAACAAAAATAAATTATTAACTTTTACAGTTACATCGGCTGATTACCGTGATTTCCCAAAAATATGAAATATTCAAATAAATGCTCGAAATGCTCGGTCATCGATCCTAAACTGTTCTGAGTGCTGAAAATACTCAGAATAACTCTAACAAGTCTTGCGTAAATCATTGCAAGCTTTAAATACGAAGAAAAAAATGTGTTGGTCATCTGCAGAAAAAAAAATAGTTTGTTCCAATTAGCTAGGCATAATATAATTCAAATGTGGCTTACATTTCTTGATGGTCTTGAAGCGTAGTAAACCTGGTCTGTACCAGATTTATCCATAGACATGCCCTATCGGACAAGTACGTATAATCCTTGTATCCGCCGCCATCATATACCGACAATTCGTCTAGTAAAACATAGTGGTAGTATCTTTTGACGTTTGAATAAACTGTGGTTCCATTTTAATATGGGCTTCTATCAAAGCCATAACAGTTTGTTTAAATAGGGTCAGATCTAAGTGATCTATTCTTAAATATGTCAGTTGTAACATAACTCACTGTAATCTTATCAGTACAAGAAAAACACTGACAGTCTAAGCAATTAACGGCTGTTCTGAAGATCGTTCCCTGGGCATGGTTTATTATATCACCATCTACCATGCGCTAGGCAACTTGTAGTTTCCCTTGCGTAGACTAATGAACGCCACCGTTATAGACTAGTCTTCAGTGTACTGACAGATCGAAGTGGTTAACTAGTTACAAATATGAAAACTGACTTGAAATGGATTTAAATATCCAAGTATTATGTTACTACTGGACTGTGACAAAGTACTATTTTCTAGACAAAGTCTAGCATATGTCCTTGTAGAAATATAAATATTTCCACCAATGTCTGTAGAAAAATCAATCACCTCAGTGATTCTCCTCGCCGTAAACTTACTAAGTTCCAACTCGTAGCGCAGCACTTTTCGTGACTATCACGACTTTGAAAAGAACTTCTGCGTAGATCCGGCAACCATGTGCCTTGGCTCAGCGTAGATGCAACTTGCTCGCCAAGTGCTTGTGTTAGAATGAGCTGACCATGCCTCGGCCAGCTGGCTTTTATTCAAAACTGCCAGGGTCACGCGTCATCACGTTGTAATCTAGAAATCCTCATATCTCTGGTATCCCTGGTCCGATTTACTTGATACTAATTGCATTCTCTTTCTTTTGGTCGTGCCAGTAATCTGATCCCAGTCTCAAGTCTCTACTCCATGGTTAACTATTTAATCAATAAATAGCCTCGACCTCTGCTATTACTCGCTACGTCACTTGACATCCAAGTATCGGTAAATTATTTCCAAATGCTTCGAGAAGCAATGTAGCGCGATATTCAAATATCTCAACTTTCAAAAGCGGCTACAGACTTTCCCTTGATATCTAGGTGTCTGAATCTTGGAATACCCATTCCTAGAGTTGGGCACAACCTGTCAACGGCAGAACAAGATGAACTAATAGAACTCTCAAGTGACAGAATACTTCGAAATGAATATAAGTCGAAGTCTCTTGAAAGTTTTGGGCGCAGATTCGGAATGAATATCCCATTTTATCAAGAAAAGCAATGGACCTGTTATTACCCTTCGCTTCAACTTACTTGTGTGAGTCAACATTTTCCTAAGTGGCATCCGTCAAGACGAAGATATCGGTCTCGGCTGCAGCTGGAAGGGATCTGCGGGTTGCTGTTTCAAACATCCAACCAAGACAAGATTTACTTTCATCTCAAATTCAAACTCACACATCACACTAACTCCGTAAGTGTCTGAGAATTACCGAATTCTGATCCATGTACACTTTTATTCTCCTGTAATACTTTTCCTGGGTGAAGAGTTTTAACATAACATTTTTCAAATTCACAGTGAAATGTTGAAAATTGTATAAATTTTTTCTATTGTAATTTGTAAGTCACGAGCATTCAAATATGAAAAGCATTACTGAACACAGGTGTCACAGCCAAAGAGCTAATTACTGAAACAAACAAAATTTGCTCAATTCCAATAACTGCACGTGCAGCAGTTGTTTTTATTTTTATAAGCAAAAGTAATACATATGCATGACTTTTTTTTACAAAATGTTGTTTTACTTTGATGTGCTCTAAGAATAATGAATTGTGTGTTATTATTATTATTATTATTATTTATGTAACTGATAGTTGAAACACAGTAGTTCTTGTTCGATCTTTTTTTGTGGGAAGTAGCCTATGAGAAGTTCTAAGAAAGGAAATGAGAATAGGGGGGCGCTAGATATTTCATGTTTCAGAAGGGGGGCGCGACGTAAAAATGTTGAGAACCCCTGATTTATTGGAGTCCGTTTAGGCTCCACAATCCAGAAGTTTGCTGTTATTTTTGGTTGATATGATTTATTGTGTTTCTATCGGGGGAGTATACCCGCCATTATTGATTTGGTATTGATGCTATTGAAGTACCCAGGCAGCGAGTAATTTATCTCTGCCAGAGTAACCCGTTTGGGATAATAATTTTAGCTGGCGTCCTTGTGGCATTCGTAATGGATTTTTATCCAGTTGTATACGGTGACTGGTTCACGAACCCAGACGGG
This sequence comes from Meconema thalassinum, assembly GCA_946902985.2. Taxonomy (NCBI): domain Eukaryota; kingdom Metazoa; phylum Arthropoda; class Insecta; order Orthoptera; family Tettigoniidae; genus Meconema; species Meconema thalassinum. Next base: position 795,808,102 of record OX336389.2, read on the forward strand.
TGCCGTACGTGATATTTAGTGTACACGATTATAATTGTATGTATTTCACTTGGGTTTATAATAGTGCATTGTTGTAATCTACATTCCGTAGTGGTATTACGTTGTGCAGATGTTTAATAGTAGATTATTATTGTGTGTAGCCTTGTGACTCCTAGTGGACCATTATATAGTTTTGTTCTGTGCCTGAGGACATTATTTAAGCGATTTACTGTTTATTTTAGTAGCTATTGGTCTAACATTGTATTATTTACTCTACCCATACATAATGACAAATAGTACATTTCAGAATCCAACATGTAAATAAAATGGAACAAATGTTCAAATATCACCCTTGATAGAAGCCAACGTCACCATTTGCAACCTTTTACAGCAGATTTCAGAAAATGGCAATGGTATTAGTCACGGTTAACATTGTTGATCAATATTGAACCGTCACTAGAACTTCGACAGTCACGATGGCCTACAGCTTTTCATTCATTGCCTTCTGCGTGGCCGTACGGCTTACGTCTGCGGTTTTCATCATCCAAACCTGTGATCACGTTCAACTGATGGACCCATCTCCTAACCATTCAAGTACTCATCACATTCACCTGGCGCAGTCAGCTGGCATTTGAGGGTGCGCAAATGCGAGGGAGCCGTGTCAGTAGATTTACTGGCACGTTAAAGATCCCCTTCGGGGCAAAATTCCGGCACCCCGGCGTCTCTAAAAGCCAGTGTAGTTAAAAGGGACGTAAAACCAATAACATTATTATTATTATTATTACTCATCACATTCTCTCCGTTCACCTCGCACCAAGTGGTGGGGTTTTCAATCAATTTTGCCATTCATTCAAAGCACTATAAAATATAAACAACAGAGAGCGATCTAAAAATTGCGTCATCTCTTTATCGTTGCCCAGAGTAACTACCGCGCATGCAATAAACTGCGATTGCAAAGATGCTAGGCAACGTATAAAATGGAATTAACTTTCTGGACATGCCTAGTGTTTGAATTTGTGAATTATTCTTGGTTTAGCTCCTAAATTTATTCATTTACATATTATAATTTCATTCCAGGGTATCGTGCATGGAGAACACTTAATTACGCACCTTTTTTAGTTTTATTTCATTTTAGAGTACTGTACATCCCTGCGTTAGAGCCTATGTCTACAAGGAGTTAGGGTTTCCAGCTTTAGAGGAAGAATGGAGGAAGAAGGAGAGCCAGTTTAACACTTACAAGGTTTTGTCATTTTACAGCAGCCTGGTGGTATATCATTTCAAGCCAAACTTTCGTTGTGGAGAATATTCGAGTTGGCATTCACTGCAATGAAAATGACTGTGTTAGCCGCAGCCTACCTTACAGGAATGTAATAATAGTGTATCCGTCTGAATTCCTCCCTCTGGATGCCTAATGGCTTGCGTGAAGTCCTGTGACGTAGACCTTATCTCCATATGAAAGCGAGCATTTAAAAGTAAATCTACCGGTGGTATCCAAATTAAGTACTTTCGAGAATAGGTAATGCGGCCTATGTTCTTATATCTCTACAGGTCCCTTGCATCCAAAGAATCTCCCCTCAGTTAAATATATCTCCATGTTATAAATTATATAGCTCTTAGTACAGGACCTGCACTATGATAAAGTGTAGGACAACAACCCAAAACTCAAACGTTGTTTCTGATAATAAGTTTAAAAACTACATTAATGTAAGCAGAATGTTCTTACTATGGTGCTAGTGCTTACCCTGTCTTAGCAAAAAGCTTTCACCATTACTTAGGTAACTCACATCAACACACCACAGGCAATGATAAAAAAGTTTTCAGAGGTAGGCAACATGATAAGTCGCTATCTCAAATACATGGTTACAACACTGAATAGTGATGCACCGAAATAAAATTATATTCATAAAAGAAATTTATTAACTTTGATAGAACATCAGTGAGAGATGTCCCTATTAAAAAATTAACTACGAACAATCTATAATTTACGATACCTATACTAGAAAATGGGATCAGATGACTTCAATGTTCCACAATCAAAACTCCAGTAAACTTATTACGTAGGCTACGTCAATGTATCATTTTCTGTATCGGCTAATCATGACTCCTCAGGAAGATATGGTATCATTCTCCAGCGATTGTCAGTAGCTATCATATGCACGACTTCTGTTATTTATGAATAGTCCTATATCAACATACAATATTCTAGTAAAAATTATCTAGTACGTCATTTAAGTTATTGCACTCGCCGATGTGACATTTAACTTAATGTATTGTGCCCGTCAGACAAGGTCGCCAGGGATCATCTGCCGCAGATGCCTTCCTGGGTTCCCTATCCTCCGAACCCACACACTGAAAGGATCGGGTGCGTCCTCAGACTAGCTCCGGCACGAGACTGATAGCCCAGAGCGATTAGGTGAGTGAGGAAAAAGTCATAGATGGCCCGAGGAAACACACCCACCAAACACAAAGCTAGAAATAAACAGTCCAGATTTATGTTAAACTCGTTAACAATTTATTGTAAAAGCAACAAACCCCTATTCTACTTCAGAGGGCTGAGAATCTCGGCTAGTCCGCATATCTAAAAAGCAATAAAATTAATAAATAAATAAATAAATGTCCTAAACTGAATTCAAATTAAGCCCTCTGGAAGTCCTTCTTACAGAAAATGCAATAGCAATAGCAAGCAAACTAATAACGTAAAATGCACCCTAAGCAAATACAGAAAATGTAAGTGAAAAATACGAATAGTGACAGGCGTTGAATCTACAACAAGGCTAGGGTTATTTACATTTAAAACAACAATAAGTATAATCGGCGTTACGGTGGTGTCACTTCTAACATTTAATATACACCGGGGGTATCTCCACCTCGCACCAGCGTGCTACGCTCAACTGGGCATTGATAACAGCTATTTGTGTTCCTTATCACATGATTCAGAACATTTGTACCGTTCCTCCAGGTAGTCTCCATAATGTTTAAACCAATATGATGCTTATAAGCTATGAAATAAACTAATAACCAACAACATTTACACTTTTGGAGCTGTTAAAATGATACGACCTGCTATGATCGCATATGTGACTTCTGAAGTCGTACGCCTGCTCTCAAGCATTCAAGTATTCTTGGAAATAGAATGTAGTTGCTTCAGAGCTAATCCAATAAATTCATAACTTCAAAACGACGGTGTAGGACCTCACATCCGTCAAAATGATACGACCTGTGTCATGATTCTAACCATAGCATTTATGATGGCAGTCCAGCTGCCTCGTAGACAGAAACATATTTACAAGGTTGGTGGCATCCTTCCATGGCTTACCTCACTTCTGAGAGTCTACACAGCGCTCACTAACATCTGGGAGTAATGTAAGTCAATATAACGTGACCACAGAGACTGTAGCAAAGATCTGAAATATGTTCTAAGTACATCCTACCTAAGCTGGTTGTTTAGTGCGGCATTATTCTAATCAACATGAGGGTATATCCTTAACATGGTTGAAATATGTAAAAATCACATTATTTGCGAATTGGACTCATCCGTGCCTTCGAGCTATGGCTAAGAGCATAGGACTGTGCTCAATGCTCGGCTCTGCAATTTGTCATCGCTTTCGTCCTTTATGTGGGTTTCGATATCGGCCACCCCCTCTCCATGGGTGGGTTTTACTTCATGATTCCCATCACTTTATAATGAGCAGTACACGGTTCCACGTGGTTGGATAGAATTTCCATGATGGTTTCGGTGAAGTTTTCACTGATTCTAGTAGTACTGTTTACAACACTGACTGCACACAATCGCAGAATATTTCCAAAATGACAATGTGTCTGCCACAGCTTCTACAGACACGTGGGGGGTGTCGACTCACAGAATTTACTACTTTCAAATTGTAACGCATACGATCACTGCGATCCACAGTCCTTTCTTCTCCACGATTATACTGAATTACAATATTTCAGGCATGTGCTGATCAGAATTAATTAAGCTTGCACGGTCTGACAAATAATTAACTCAATTGGGCTCACCTCCTGGTTTATAGTACCACGCATTCAACTACTCTCCTCCTTCCAGAATTCACAAAACAGTTGTATAATTTAAATGTTCCCTTATACGTCTTTAGGCAACGTGTTACTGAACGCCCTACACTTCCACGATACACTTTAAAACTCTCGTGCACTTTCGTTGTAGTCAACTGATCTCTCGCACACAAAAACGTGCCTCCATCTTGGGAATACGAATCGGAACAACTTGTCGTCTTCACGACGATCAAAGAGTGTAGTTGCTGGAAGTACTACTACAGTCAAGCAGTGTCTGGAGTCCTGCGTTCGCATCGATACGATGTTAATACCAAAACATTACCGTAAAAGGAACTCCGTTTTATCGAAATATGACCTGTTAAATACCCTCAGTGTAGCAATCTCTTTAAATAAAATACCTCAGATTAAAGAAAAAATAATGTATTACAAAAAATGGAACTGTCTGTTACCATCAAAGTCACGCCAAGTAAGTGGGTCGGGTTCGATCTCTCGATGGTTCGTTCTGGCCGGTGTAAGTTCCAATACAGATCTTACAGAGCTTATAATAACACCAGACATGAGGCTTGCGGGCTCAGTATTCTAAATTTAATCGTTTGTGTGGTTCATATTTTTGCTCTCTCCCATTTCTTTACATTTGAACTTTCATGTGTGTCTGGGTGCGCGAAGTGCTTTGTCTCTGAGATATTGCGGACTTATTGACGACGCAACACAGCTATGGTGATAACCTGATAATACATCATGATCCAAGGTGATTTACGGTATTGTAATTTCGATCATTCCTTGTGTAAATAAATGAATATGGGCATCCTTTATTTATCCTTCAAAATTGTTCTGCCCTTTTCCTTTCGAGAGAGCACGGAGAATCAGTACCATTTTCATGTTATTTTATGCAGGATAATTTTGTTATATTATTTTCCCCCATTACTGTTCCATGAGAACCGTACAGTGTGTCTGTGCTTCCCCTTTGTATTTAATATTCCTTTGTGTACTCGATACTCTTGTGCGAATATAATTTGGTGCAAATGAGTGCTTCGCACCCAGTCGTGTTTTCTCCTCGTTACGTGGCTTCCTACAGTATTTAGTGGCCATCAGTCAGATCTTGTAGATTGCTCGACAAGTTTGGTGGTGTCTATACAGGTCAGTCAGTATAACCAAGCTTTCAGTAGTGCATACAGTACATAAATTTTCATTTCAGACTGTTTTGTTATTCAGCGTCCAGTCTAGTCTGCAAGCCTCTGTTTGCGAACAAGTTGCCTCCATGATCCCCTATTAGCAGTTAGCACTGCGGCCTCCTCTGCTTCTATAGCTCTCACTTTTAAGTCGTTCAGCACTGAATCTAACCATCACCTCCCAGGTCTACCTATGCTTCTCTTACCCTCTACAGCCGAACTCATTAACCTCTTAGATGATCTCTCCTCCCGCATTCTCTTATGATCCCTACCAACTGGGTAACTGGGAAGTAACTGACTTTTATTTAGGACATTTTGCTTAAGATAAGAATATGTGTTTCATTTTCTTTTCTCTGGTATCACTTGGATTTTCCACTTGGGAACTGTTTTGTTTAAGTGTGTGTATTAGGACCTTAATGTAGCCTATATTGGCCTCCGACAATGTGGGTCGCCGGGATGATTAACTTCACTGCCACCTCAATGTATCGCCAGGGGATCTTAGCATATAACCCTTCAGGCCGTTTAGTATGCTCGCTTCAGTAATGTGACGCAGCGTAATTCGTTTGCCGGATGGCGCTATTTCTTCGTGATTCCCGTGTGTTTTAGTCTGTGATAGCGTACATTTCTTCATGCAGATATTCTTCGTGTGGTGGTCCATTGCCTTGATGACTTATGCAGAAGTATTGGCTTCTCTTACGTAAAAATGAAATTGTGATATTTATATCAATACAAAATCTTGGACGACTTTTAGTGTTTTCATCTTTTGTTGCGTCGCATATCCAAATGTTTTTATTATTCAAATATTATGCGGGTACCGCCTTGCTTTTTAACCCCCGACCCGATCATACGACTTTGACTTTGAGGCCTGTGTATGGTACCAGTTTTCTTATTAGAATACATTCGGTAGTGTATCTGTTTCCCGGACGAGAATGCAATGACCCGGCTAAAATCCCGCAAAATCATCCGAAGAGGAGCACACGATTAAATAAGGAAGCATTAGTGTGTGAATCTAAGTTTGGCATGAAAAATGACAAATACTTGGGTGGTAAGACACAATATATCTCGGATCGATAACGGGATAAAGTTGGAAGGTGACCTCAAACTATACTGTAATTTTAAAAACACACGAATTCGGTTAATATCAATCTCAGGAAGGCACAACAAAAATCAGAATCCATAAAATTAAATCAAATTTTAATCTTTTATTCAACTAAAATTCAATAAATTCCTGACCTACGAACTGTGAGCATACTTCTAATTTATGATGGGATCTCTGATCCGAAAAGTCAAAAATAAATGTCCTGAAAAAATTGAATATATTTGCAAACTCACAAACGGTCCTGTGGTATCATTAACTTCATGCAATTGATCAACACAAATTTGTAATAAGCACTTATTTAATTAAGTTGAATCATTTCCATTATCACTTCACTCGTGGCCATGTTAATTCAAATTATATGTAGTCTGTAGCACATGTCTACGAGTGCTAAATAGACAGAGAAATAACACACATTTCACTGAGTAGAACACGAGGGCTACTTATTGAAAGAAGAGAATCGGTAGTTCACTAGTATACACGGCGCTCGACTTTGTTAACTGAAACATTGGTACTGTACATAACAACAATTTTCTCGAGTTGTGGAATGAATCATACATTTTATACTCGTACTTTCTGCACATTGTACATTGGAGACTGAACACGGATCATTGCGATTCATATTCTGATAGACACTAGTACTCACAGCACGCTTTACATTGAAATAAATTGCCAGCGCCTGTAACAGGTGTTAGACAGTGTGTGCCATAAATTACGAGCTCACTCACATTCTCACGGAACATTACGCATTTCTGGATATACTTTCCGACGCAAATAATAACGCAAATATACATGTTTTAAGTAATAGACGTACTAGTATAACTATTCGAGACTTATTTCGAGATTTTCCCGTGTGTTAAATACATTAATTGATGTCGCTGATGCAGTGGCGGATCCAGAGGTTCACCTCGGAGGGGCACTCTAGGATTTCAGAGTAGCAACAGAAAATATGTAATAAAATTACTAAATTTTTAATCTACACACACTACACATAACATCCAACCACCAGATTTTATTATTCTACAAGAAATTCATTATATTAAAATGGTTTATTGGTTTCAGTTTCAAGTCATTGTCATTGTGTAAAAAACAAACTTTTTAATTCTACAGAATATGTACATTTCCACATTTTAATGCCCATTACACAGTCTAATATGTATTAAAACATTTGCAAACATAGTGACTATTTGGAGACAATATACAAGTCTACTACACAAATGTTACAAGATATGTACTGTACAGTACATTGTACCAACATTGTCAGTCACTGAGTCACTACTAGTCACATAAATATAAATACAAAAAACAATTGTATTGAATACTGATTGGGATTCTATTTGGTGACTATTCTAGGCAAAATACCTGCCTATTACAAAATAAAATCCAGGCAATCATTCGTTTATCCCCTTTAGAGAAACGTTCAAGAACTATTTCAATGTCAACATTTATATCACGGTGAACAAATAACAGACACACGTCATTCAACATTTCCTCTGTCATTTGCGTTCGTAGCCATGTTTTAACAAGTTGCAGGCTGCTAAAATATCTCTCTGCACTTGCAACACTGTCGATGTAGCGATTATATTAACAGTGTTGCCATTACATACTATATGATAAAAAAAACATTGACCACATTCATGAATGCAGGCAATACAGCAAGTATTTTACTTTTTACTTGCAGTGCAGTTTGGAGAAACAATCATTTTTATCGGGAATATCAATGTAGCAGACAACTGGTTTTTCGGGGGGGGGGGGGGCACTTGCCCATGGTGCCCCCCTCTGGATCCGCCACTGCGCTGATGGGACTTTAGTCGCTCAATGAATCATGAGCTATCTTTCGACTCCCCCTCTCATATCCGGCAGAATATACTCCTGTTGTGTTTCTGCATGAGGGTGGAGGAATGTCTCGTATCCGAAGGAAAACGTGTGAATTGAATCTGTGTGAATCTGCCGGTTTTGGCGAGGTAATCGTATGTATTAAAAGTGTACTTTCACAAGTTTCAGGCTGAGTGAGCCGTGAGTGGAGATAGTTAATGTGATTCTTGACAATAGTCAAACCAAGGATTTAGAACGACCACATGGACGAGTGAAAAAAGCACATGGAGAGCTTTCATAAAACATAAACAAGATCATGGCAGCTTGATAAAGCAGAGGACTATTTAAAAGATGTGCTAAACAGTTTTTTTTAACCAGGACTGTAATCTGACGTGAAAAATCACGCAAACGTTTTGTGATCTTGCAAGTATCAGAATCAGTGAATTACGCTGCAAATAACAGTTTGGTACATTCTGTGGTGGACGTTACAATTGTCATTTTTGCAAAATTGTCCGCACAAGTTCAGAATCAGTGAGGTTTTCCTCAGTACAAACTGTATTTTAGATTCAGTGTATTCATCTGCATTATGTTTGATTGGTTGTTCATCCGAGACCACATGGCTGATAATCCCATAATTGCGATGGTAGTTCTAATGGATTAAAGGAAATATGCTTGGGGGATTGCTGATCCTGGAAACGATACCATGAAAAGACGGAAGAAATGATGGTTAAGCACATGGGAGCTAGGCACAAGGTCCAAAGCTAATGATCTGAGCAAAAACATGCACCAACCAGTTTCAACGACTATGTGAGTCATTATCAATTTTTATGTAGGAGTTTAGAAGCTCGTAGTGTAGTATTATACACCGCATTCTTCGCACAACTTGCAGGCAGGCAATTTTAGTAGTTTGAATAGGTTATAGAACGAGAGTATAGGTAACTGCAAAGGCAGTCAAACATCTTTCCCGACAACGTCATTGTGATTGGTTATAAAGTAAACACTTAAGGAAGGTCTAAGGAGGCCACTGTTGTATGAAACAGAATTGTGATTGGAATATCTTTTATTTACGACGCTTTGGAATTAGGGTGAAATTTATGGAGTCTTGGGTTGTAGCCACCCCAAGTCTGTGTTAAAAAAAACACATTATGTTGAATGTGTTCAGAGGTCGAGTGTGATATCTCTCGTTCTTAAGGTTTGCAAGGACTAAATGACTGTGAGGGCTTGAGAGGAGCCACATGTGAATATTTGAAGAGATTTCCGAATCGTTTGAGAGTGAGGCGCAGTAGCGCACTATTTTATCTTTATGTTTGTTCTACCTGACATAACATAAATACATATAATCCCTTGCACTACAGCCCGTGAAGGGCCTAGGCCTACCAAGCGACCGCTGCCCAACCATTTGGCCTGCATATATTGGGGAGACAAGTGATCAGCGCATCGAGTCCCCTCGGTCGTTATTCTTTGTTTTTCGTGATCAGGGCGCTGCCTCATTGTCAGACAGCTACTAAATTGTCCTCACGAGGCTGAGTGCACCCCATTACAGCCCTCACGTCAGTTTCTAAAATCCCTGACGGAGCCGGGAATCGAACCCAGGGGCTCCGGGTGAGAGGCAGGCGCGCTACCCCAACACCACGGGGCCGGCTGTTCTACCTGACATGAAAGATTTAATTTCTTATAGGCTTTGGTGAAGCCAGAATGAACTTGATATTGTTAAGAGTGTGATTGTGAGCTGTCGAACGTGTTTGTTATTTAAGCTGGAGGAAGTGAGACAACAATAAGGAATGTTACGCTGCACCAGCCAACTAGATCGTTGATGTTAAGAATTAGGTAATGGCAGTCCACACAGCACAACAAAAACCTGCTTTTGTCATCACAGCTGTGTATTAGGGAGATGCTAGCCATGCATTTGAACAGCTTATAATGATATGAGACTACTGCAGACAATTATATGAAGCTTTGCTTCATTCAAGCTATATCGTGGGTTCGAGAATAATATGTTTTCAGGTCACAATTGTTAGGGGCTGATTATTTCCATGGTATTATAACATCCCCTGTTAGTATTCAATTATGATGAAGGTATTTGAGGAGAGTTTGAAACATGCTTTTTTTTATGAATGAGGAGGTCGCTTATTAATGTGTGACCTAAGTTGTATCATTTGAGCGACGTAGTTAATGTGTCTGTAGAAGACAGCTTTAGAAGAGGAGATTTTTATCGCCCACAGATTTTTCTCTATTAAGGTGACATTTGATTTAGATCCCGGGGACATTGAGGCCGTTTCACTCTCTCTTGCCGTGGTTTATGGGTTAAGATGAGCTGTTGGATCCACCGTTATCGCTAATAGTGTGACGTGTTATTGGGGTCGCTGCAGTGTACTAAATGAGAAATATTTCGCACATTTTGTGGAGAGGCTGGAGTAGTGTTTTTGCTACTTGCTCAAAAACATGTTGTTATGGTCATGGATTATTTAAACGCATGATGAGGGACAATATTGGAAATAAATCAGAGTAAAAAATAAAGGACTTCTGTTTCCAAACTGAAAGTAATAATCTGAATGTAACTAAGAAATGAACTGTGATCTAATATTTTTATTTCTACGACCTCCATTCTCCATGTATACACTCGGCTATATTAGAGACGTTATCTAGGACAGAATACACTATATTTGATACGACGAACTGTAATCGCTGTGATATCCTCGAAGAAAGACGCGGTTAGCAATCATGCTACATTAAACGTAATTACAACAACGCTATCGCCAACCTACTTAACACGCATGTAGATGACAATTGAGTGCAAACAGTACTTAATATCGGCAGGCAGGCATGCAAATTGCATAAAAGGCAGGAGTGTTATTTATTTGTGTTTTTTTCCATTTGTTATGAATTGTGTGTAATTAGCCAGATGTTTTTTTACCTCGTAGTTACAAGTTGTGCTGGCTTGCCTTCAGTTTAACGTAAGATAGGATTTAGCTAACAGATTAACGTAAGACTAAATGTTGCAAGTGATACCATCGTAGTTCAGCTATATTTATTGCTGTTATTAAATGTAAATGGAATACTTGCTTTTGTCAACGATTTAATTCATTTGTTTTGCGGTAGACTCAGGGTGTCACTATTGTTATTTTTCATAAACCTTTGAATTGGTTAAGGAAATGTTTTCGTATCACATTCCTAGCTTGAATGGCGATTTAATTATTTTTTCTGAAAAGGTCTTCGAGGGAGGTTAAATGAATTAATATCATGGGTTTAATTAGTTTCTATTAGATTTACAGACTAGCCGATTTGTACCCTCCAAAATGGGCTAGGGATTTGTACATTATGAATAAATGGTATGTTCTTTTACCTAAGACCGGACTTCTTATTGTGAGCTTTCCATTTCGGTGACGTGTTCCTTGGGCTGGTTTTCTTAACCACTTAACTCTCACTCAATCCGATTCTACCCGTGTGTAACAGTCTCGTGTGGGCGTGTCTGAGAACACATTCCATCTTCTTAGTGTATGGGTTCGACGGATGGGGGCGTCGAGAAGGCTGTTGGTGGTGTGTGGTCTCCCGACATTCCCGTCTGACGGGCACATATACGTGATTATTTCTTTGGCACCCAACCTGTTGGTATCTAATTTTGAGAGGTCGTGCCATTTGTTTAGGTTATTGTCAGTTTGAGGGGATGAGTATTTTTGTGGTTTAATGGCACGCTGACAGGACAGTGACGAACTGTGAACTCGTCCTGCTGATTACTAGTCCGCATAGTATTCATGAGGTGAGGTATAATTAAATTGTAAAATTCACGTGAGAATTTTTAATTTTGCAACTGGCTCGTCTTAAATAAATGTAATTATTTTTCCTTTGTTTGTTTTTGTTGTTGGTTGGTGATGTTAGAGCCAGTAATTCTTCGTGTCCAGCGGTAGTTCGTAAGTGTATCTGTTGATTACAAATTTTCTACGAGCTTTTAATCTAACATGTATCTGTGTATTCCAATGGAGGCTCTCCCCTTTTCTCCTATATAGTATCCAGAGAATGGATGCTCACGCCTTTAGGGACCTGATGGCACCGATGTTGCAATAGTTGCAAATATCCCCAAAAGCCGGCAGGGCTGAGATGAACAATTTGAGGACCGGAGTGAATGCAGGGTTGTAGGCCTGTAGTGCCGATATGAACACCTTAACTGACAATGTGAACGCTTGAATTGTAAATGTAAACAGAGTAGATGAAAATCGTGATGCGACTAGGCCGAGATGAATGTTATCAGCGACAATCTAGGAGGTCAGCTACATGATGTTAGGGCAGATATTGAAACCACTAGAGCTGAGGCTAATGTTAATCCTATAGTATGTCTCACAGAGGTTTTTGCAGAAGTATTGAAAGTTAAGGCTGACGTCAACACTAGTCTTGATGCTATTACAGACAGTATGGCTGCTGTTAAGGTAGATGATAGGACAAATCCAGTAGAAGCTCAGCCCAGTCTTGACACCATTACGTTAAAGGTAGGTCACTACGGTCCAGGAACTCAATAAAGGACTTGAAAAGAATAGGAAGGACATAAGCGCCGAATTGAATGTCGCGCTCACTGAACTGAACACTAGCCTTTAACTATTGAAATAGGGCGTGTTGAAATCAGCTCAGGAAATAGGTGGCCGGATTGACAAGATCGAGGGGCGTTTTGAAGAGACGAATCAGAGCGGCGAGGATCTAGGTCAGGAACTTGGCACCCTTAACACTACATTAAATACAACGCGAGGAATAGTCATGGCACTCAGTTTAAATGTGAAAAGGGCAGCTGACGACATGGAAGCTATTAAGGTTGCCACAATGGGGAACACACGTAACATACGGGAGGTTCATGATGAATTGAAGGAAAATATATACCATTTAAAGAAGCAATTGGCATCTGAAGTGAGTGAGATTAAGGACAATATCCACACAACCACGGAAGAATTACGCATTGATTTGGACATCATAAAAGGGGACTTAACTGAAAACAAGTTGGAGTTGGAAACGGACATGACGTCACTCAAAGAAGATGTCGAATTTCTAAGACACCATATGGAAAAGGTAGTTGACACTCTTAAGGTTGAGATGAGTGCCGGCATAACTTGAAATAAGGAACTCATTCGAAGCACCGTGGTCGATTCTGATTCCTGTTTTCAAGGGAAAATTGAGAGAATCGTGTTACAAATGGACGCGATGAAATGTAATACCCCTGACATTACTACACCGGACATCGCTGAACTAGAACAATGTATGATGGACGAGATTCAGGCCCAACATCAGCAACCAAGTGTAAGTTTTCAACAACCACCGAGGGATAGGGAAACTTTTGGAACCATGTTGACCTGATTATAATTTGAATCTCCTCAAAGTACACACAATCAAGGGTCAACCGTCATAGTCATTAGGACACAGGACGAAAAACTAGCTCGTTTTTCGGGATCGGAAGTTATTAACCATGTCACTTTTTTGAGGAACGTTGAATCTTACCTGCGCGACGCAAATGATAACTCCTGACCGTGAGCTAAGAGCCATAGAATGTTTTATCGAAGTGATGAATTGATATTTTTGATTTGCTGTAAATAATTATATCCGACCACGTGCAAAGTTTGCAGGTGAGCGTTGCAAAAGCAATGATAACGCCAGTGGCGGTGTGTATCGGTAATTTTATTTTACCGCGCCAATAGAAGCAGTGAGCGCTGTAATATCAGTATATTTAATGTATTTATTTATGCCTTTGACAAATGAGCATCTGGGATCAAGCTTAATTTTGTTACGAGAAGCTAGGACACTGGAAATGAACAGTATTTGGAAACCAGAGATCTTAGGTTCGACATTATTCTGGGAAGAGGCTACATGATAAATACACAATTTCACACACTATTTTGTGTCAGAATCTTTTACGCTATTGAAGAACATTCTTAACATATGTTTTCTGCACACTTTATCTTTGTAATTGACGTTTAAAATATGTATAATTCAGGGATCCACACTAATTGTTAACTAATGTCATTATTGAAGTCTGTCGTAGAAGATGGATGAATACCTCCGACGTGTTATTGTGATTATTGTATGGTAATTTATGCCGGCGGTAACGAGCTATTGAAGTCGTACCAGACCGATGAAGTAAGGATTGATGAATCCATGGTTTAAGAGAGACACAGGGTGTCTAATAATAATAAGGGTATGTGGACACACAGGGTGTCTATTAATGAAGTTATTCCTGAGTGGAATGTTATGAAGTTATTGAACATTAGTTGGATTTACACATCATACCTGATTACACTAAACGCAATTAAAGGTCCATAAAACTGAACAAATACATTGTGAGGGATAAATAATTGTGTGTGATCTTTAATAATCAAAGGTAGGATTTTGTGAAACTAAACAAATCTTATAATTCCCCCCCTTGAACCTAAATCTAAATAAATGCTAAAAATAAAATATTTGCGGGACCAAAATACGACATTTAGTTTTTGTTGATGTATTTAGGATACATTTCGATACATTTTGACACCATTAGTCAACAACCAATTGATGATGCGAAAACTGAAGCACACACATCAGATTGGCAGCAATGTGAGTCGATGTAATTGTTTAATTACCATCGCGTTTGCAGGCTTTCCTATTTTCCTTATTTTCTTTACACATCATGACACTATGACCATTTGTTACAAACAGTAACAGGTCGAGTACGCAGACAGTGCCAAGTGCACAACAATAGGAATGCTGGATTATTGTACATATTTGTGTTGTACTAGCTTAATTCTTTTTTTATTCAGCAACGTCGTGCACATATCTAGAAACTTTTCTTTATAATAAACGTGTCTCGTTTATTAAGTAATGTTAGTTAGGACTAGATAAACACGTAAATTTAAATATGAATGTTGGAGATGGCACCATCCTAGCTTAGAACAAATTTCCCTTTGTTATTAAATGTAAATATTCCTGGTATTTGTAAACAAGTAAATGTCTTGATTTGCAGTATATTCTTTTGATGTTGATCCTCCCGTAGTCATTTTCGATGTAATTGCCTAGGGTCGATCTTACGTTCCATAATCTTAGCTGGTTTATTTCAATTTAAATTTTGTATTAGAACCATGAGAGTAACTTAGATTTGGATAGAACATTTTATGTTTTCTTTCAGGGCAGAATAGTATCGGACTAGCCGTTTGCAACTCTCATTCTAGGCTAGGGATCTATTCTGAATAAAATTTATCCATGAATTTAACTTAAGACTGACCTCTATTTTCTTGCTTAGTTTTGAGCTAGTTAAGTATCGAACATCACCAATTCCCAATACCCCCGAGTGCAGACTTTTGTGCGAAACCAGCCTATGAATGTGTCGTCCCCTACACTTGTGTGTTAACTGGAAGAGGGTCTCAGAAGGGTCATTTGAAACCGATGGCTCCCCGAAACCTTCGGCCAGCGGGCATAATACATATATGATATAATAAATAATACATAATTTCTCATTGTAATTGTGTTGGTGAAGATATAGGTCGTATTTAGTATATTGCATCGAATACCCTTGTAATAGGCAGAATAATTTAATAGAAAAGACAATTTGATATTATAAAATAGGCTATTTAGGTCTTTACGGAACAATTTGTTAATTTAGCACACCATTTTACAACCTTCTATTTATCAAGCAATTATATTTAACCAGCAATCCCTAGTCTGATAATATATGTGCTGGTCTAGTGAAAGTTCACTGTACCATCATTCTGAAGCACCATACAATCTGCACATTTCGATAAGCATGACAAAAGTGAACTAATTCTTCACATTTTATGAGTAATATCCGTAGATATACAATATGGAAGTCAGAAAAGAAGAAGTTGATGGCTTTTGAGGCTTGGTGCTGGAGAAGAATGCTTAAGATCAGTTGGATACAACATATGCCAAATGAAGAGGTATTCAGAAGAGCAGGAGAAATTAGAAGCTTTACGAAGAGTCTGAAAACAAGAAGAGCAAATATGTTGGGACATATTCTCAGACATAATAGCCAGCTAGCAAGAGTCATCGAAGGGATGTTAGAAGAGAAAAACACAAGAGGAAGACCACCACTTGCATACATCACACAGATAATGACAGACACGAACACAAAATCATATCGTGAATTGAAGAAGATGGCGGAGAATAGAGAAGATTGGCGAGATACTGCAAACCAGCCCAAGGGCTGTTAACTTAAGAGAGAGATACGTAGATATAGGCAACACAGACTCGTACTTCCGAGAAGTTCTAGTTTTGTAGTGGTGTTAGTTCCCAGCCTCAGTGGCTATGCTAAGGGTGAACCCTATACGGCGCTAGGACCAGACGTGATAGTTGTTGTTGTGTCACTTATGAACTAGGATATGGTGTGTGAGAAATACGTCTGTTGACCTGTGGTTTTGTGAAGGCTTTAACAGGTTGGTGTGAGGGTAACTCTTGTTTCGTGGGATGAAACAACTGCCCCACTGATGCAATATGTGTAACTGTTATTATTCCAGTCTGGGTTTGTGTGCGACTTGAAATTAATGTCCATCCTGGCATATTCCTAGAGTCAACACTTGGCGCCGTGGTTTCTACCGCGGATATCCGAAAGCAGGTACTCTGTTCAATCGTGGACCGTACCATGGGCAACTATGCCATGGTAGTGGGTTAAACGTATTCAGCAGTCGTTTCAGTATTCCCATACATTTGACGAAGACAGCAATTTAAAAAACTTATTTAAAACTCCGTTCCATAACATCACGTATGTCAAATTGATTTCTGATTTGGGTCGCAGATTTAAATAGCTCTTTCAGCGACAGTGATCCGATTGATTCCTTCAAGAGAAATGTACATAGATTTAGTCTGTTCAAGGGTCTAGACTGTTTATTCAGAAGATATTCAACAGTTGGCAAAATCTACGGCCATATCACGTTCTATATCGTGTATGTAAATTAAACCTGATAATCTCGGTTGATACGGTGTGTACTTATATCTCTTTAGGAAATTTTGACAAGAATATGTACATAAATCATAAGTTGCTTATTTGAAATGCTTCATATAAGCACAAACTCAATTTGAAATGCAAAACCACAACAAGTCGTTTGAACTATCGATACCAATTGAATTGGAACCAACGCTGTCTCGATCCTGCTCTATGCAAAGCTTTTCGTGAATAGCCTTAGTGAAAGATTCTCCGCTAGTTAGCAGACACGGACACACAATGTATTCAATACAACGTACAAAACAACACACATTTCAGGCATATATTTACTGGTTTAGATTTAAATGACGCTCGTAAATTACATCATAGTATCGATAATATTACCTGTGAAAAGTGGTAGTTCACAATTTAAAGAAGGCTTAGAAGGCTTAGAGTAGTACAGTGGGCAACTGACTGCCTGGGTTCTTGCCAAACCAATATCAGTTAACAGAGGTCTTACGAACCTAGTAAAATCTCTCTAACAGTCCTTAATTATGTATCTACATGCGTTTGATGAAGCTGCTCTTCCCTACTGTTGGTAGTCCGCCAAACGTGTGAATGTGACACGGTGCCTTGCTAATTCTTTCCTTTCATAATGTGTTTCGCTACAGTGAGAATTCGAAGAACATCAGAAGACTCTAAAGAGACTTCAAAGAGACTGTAGGAATGTGGAAAAGCTCGGGGATAAACCACTCACAGGATAGCCACTGTTAGTGCCGAGATTCGAACCTGTAATCTCCGGAATTGCTGCAGCCGACCACGTGGTCATGGTGCATGGTTTAACGTGCACGGCTACGCCAAGGGGTGTATATGTCGTAGTCAGATAGCAAAATCTGTCATTTCATGAAAATCCTAGGCACCTTATGATAAACCGGCATATGATGTAAAAAGATACAGTTGCACTATTTGACGCGTGGTTTCATGAAATGACCAAATTTCGCCGTCACATAGTGTCATTCGTTTAGTATATTATATGACGGGAAGTCTAGCCCGTCACTTCATGAAGTAGTGGCAGCGGTGATCATGTGTGAGGTAAATGTGGTTTTCAAGAATTAATTGGATAAACATGTGGACACCGAAGGGCTGTTATTTCTTCCGATAATGAACACAGTGACAAATGGAACAAATGTCGAATAGTCTGGAGCTCATTTTTCCCAAAATTCCCTCCCCAGCATCTTGGGCTTGCGTCTAGAAGGAATATTACGCTACCGTTTCATGCATTTTGTTTCTAAAACATGAGGGATATAAAACCGATAGTGTTATATGTCTTGGCTTTGCTGTTCCGCCCTTTAAAACAACAAAAACTAACCGTCACAGCACCACGCAAAACGAGATCTTGTACAGCTCTTAGTGGCCACAACAACAAATGACGTTATAGTCTCAGCATATCGCGTTAGCTTCTGGACCACTACAGTATATGGAGTGTTCGATCACAACTACGGGGGAATCTTATTGCCAACTAACAATTTCTGTTTATTTTCGTTTAGTCTGCACATATTAATATAGTTCTGTTGCTGTTCTCTTGTAGTTATTTTCTTTTTCTAAATTTATTTTGAGGGCTAGGGACATCTTGGGTGGATGTTGTCTGATAGCCTGTGTTAGTGTGGTGACTGAAGTAGTGTGTGTAGCTGTAAAGTATTTGGGAAAGTGTCCCGTGACTTGAAATACAGTACCATCCTGGCATTTGCCTAGAGTGTGTGGAAAGACATGGAGAAAACTGCACAATTAGCGACGGGATTTGAGCCAGCATAAATACTCGTTAAGTAGACTTATGGAAAAACAAAAGTTTGGTGCTTTTCAGTCGGTCAACACGAATGTACCCAAAAAGAGCTGGGTTAGGCCCTAATCCTGAAATAAATTACATGAGATTAATAAATACACTAGGATGACCAGTTTCGATCGTCAAGCGATCATCGTCAGACCCATTACACTTAGGTTATAACATATATGTTTGAGAATACAGGTGAAAAATATTTACAGTATGTACAATTATTTAGTTGTAGTATTGGTAATGCAACTGTCGGTGTATGCTAAATGTAGTATATCTAATGTTAGGTGAAATGCTAAAATGGTGATAGAAATCCGGAGTTTGTCTGTGCGGGGTGATTATATGGTTGTAAAAAAACAACTATGGTTATACTGTAATAATACAGGATCATACTTATCCGATTGTCTTCCTGGCTGGAACTTCGAGCAGTTTCGTGTTCACTCTAGCACCAGTTGTGGTCGACTGAACCCGGGTGTTAACTGACGAAACTGGTTTTTTCCTTTCTCCCCCCTTTGTTCTGTCTGAGGTCAGTGCAATGTTTATTTGTGTGACGTTGCCAAATCTAGATAAGAATGTAAGTTATTGAATACAGGAAGATCTACAACTATTAAAGACCGCGGAACTGTCTTCGCCACGCGTGGACTAAAAAGCCATTCGAACTAAGCGCTGTCCGGTCTAATGAAGACGTCCCAGCAACTTTAATACTGCTGCGCATACCGGCCTAGGTTTTTTCAGAAAAAGTACATAGTACGCCTGATTCAGATAACATTTACCTATTAACCACCGCTATCCCCCCCCCCCCCCCTTTTATCTAGCTTGGCTATATCGCTAAGTTGTGTCTTGTTTCCGACAGGGTGTGTTTTTTAGTAGAGTGAAAAGGGGTGAACTCTCCATAAAAGTGTGTTCATTTAGATTGTTGGCATTGTCTCGTTTGGCTAGGTGAATCTCGATTGCTTCCTTAATGTCGAAAACTCTGCCTTTCGATTCGTGATGAATTATTTTTAGGTCAGTCTCGATTTTGGTAAAGCTGTGCCCCGTGTCACACATATGTTCGCATACGGCTGAATGTGTTCCGTGTCTTATCGCATTCCTATGTTCATTATAACGTATGTCTACTCGTCTTCCACTCTGTCCAATGTAATTAGCTTGACAACCAGTGTCTTGGCATGTAACAGAATATACCCCTGACTTTGAATACGGGTCTTGTTTATTTAGATTACTATTTTGCAGCTGCCTACCGGTTGTATTGTTCGTTGTGAATGCTATTTTTATGCATTGCTTTTTGAAAAGATTAGTGATTTTATATGTGTTCGTATTCACATAGTTGAAGCGCGCAAAAGTTTTATCATTACTGTCCGGTTTGGGAATCGTTTTATCTTTAGTTTTATGTTTGGAGGATATAATTTGGTCTATTTTGCTTGGTGGAAAATTGTTTTCCTTTGCTATTTGCTTAAAGGTTCTTATTTCCTTATTATGGTTGTCTTTTGACATGGGTATGTTTAAAGCCCTGTGCACCAATGAGTTGGACCCCGCTAATTTGTGCGTACTGGGGTGATTAGACTGATTATCGATTGTATGCGAGGTTTGTGTGGCTTTCCGGAATATGGAATATGAAAGTTCGTTATCTTTACGTTCAATGGTTATGTCGAGATAATTTATTTTTCAGTCTGTTTCGGATTCTTTATTGAATTTGACTGAGTGGTGTAGGCTATTAATGGATTGGAGAATTGTTTCTTCGCTTGTTAGTTCAGTATCGTAGATGCAAATTACTTCATCTACGTATTTTTTCCATATTGCTATTCCCTTTGTTGCAGTCTTTTCTAAGAACTCATTTTCTAGTGCATTAATGACGATATCAGCGATTAGTCTGCTTTGTGGTGATCCCATCGCTAGGCCTTCTGTTTGTGTGTACATTTTATTGTCGAATTGAAACACGTTTTGACCGAGAATGACCCTCAGTAATCTCACAAGCTCTTCAGCTCTTTTTTGCCAAATTGTTGGATTTTAAGTCGTTATCGATAGTGTTGATTGCATCAATAATAGGAATATTGGTGTACATGTTAGTTACATCGAAAGATACAAGCCTCAAGATAGGCTTCATTTCTAGGGTGTTCAATGCTGTTACTAATTCCGTTGTGTTCTTTACAGAGTTTTTTTTGTCGTTGGAAAGGCGGTGTTTTAAGATTTTTAGTAACTCTTTGCTGATTTTGTAAATAGGAGCATTCCTGCAATTGACTATTGGTCTCATTGGGCACTCCTTTTTTGTATTTCAGGTTGTCCCCTCAATGATGGTATTTTCGGGTGCATGTTTATTAGTTTTGATTTTTGAGCGTTGGTCAATATGTATTATTTTTATTTTTATTTCATACTGAACCATCAAGCGAAGAAACAATTCTCCAATCCATTTATAGCCTACACCACTCAATCAAATTCACTAAGGAATCCGAAACAGACCGAAAAATCTAAATAAACAAGACCTGTATTCAAAGTCAGGGGTATATTCTATTACATGCCAAGACACTGGTTGTCAAGCTAATTACATTGGACAGAGTGGAAGACGAGTAGATACACGTTATAACGAACATAGGAATGCGGAACACATTCAGCCGCATGTGAACATATGTGTAACATGGGGCACAGCCTTACTAAAATCAAGACTGACCTAAAAATAATTCATCACGAATCGAAAGGCAGGGTTTTCGACATAAAGGAAGCAATCGAGATTCACATAGCCAATCGAAACAATCCCAGCAATCTAAATGAACACACTTTTATGGAGAGTTCACCCCTTTTCACTCTACTAAAAAACACAACCTGTCGGAAAAAAGACACAACTTAGCGATATAGCCAAGCTAGATAAAAGGGGAGGGGGGGGGGGGGGGTAGATATAGCGGTGGTTAATAGGTAAATATTATCTGGATCAGGTGTACTATGTACTTTTTCTGCAATAAACCTAGGCCGGTATGCGTGGCAGTATTAAAGGTGCCGGGACTTCTTCATTAGACCGGGCAGCGCTTAGTTCGAATGGCTTTTTAGTCCACGCGTGACGAAGACAGTTCCACGGTCTTTAATAGTTTTAGATCTTCCTGTATTCAATAACATACATTCTTATCTATATTTTGCAACGTCACACAAATAAACATTGCACTGACCTCAGACCGAACACAGGGGGGAGAAAGGAAAAACTAGTTTCGTCCAGTTAACACCCGGGTTCAGTCGACCACAACTGGTGCTACAGTGAACACTAAACTGCTCGATGTTCCAGCCAGGAAGACAACCGGATAAGTATCAGCCTGTATTATTACAGTATAACAATAGTTGATTTTTTACAACCATATAATCACCCCAAACAGACAAACTCTGGGTTTATATCACCATTTTAGCATTTCACCTAATACAGTATTAGATATACTATATTTAGCATACACCGACAGTTGCATTACCAATACTGCAACTAAATAATTGTACATATTGAAAATATTTTTCACCTGTATTCTCAAACATAGATGTTATAGCCTAAAGTGTAATGGATCTGATGATGGTGATCGCTTGACGATCGAAACTGGTCATCCTAGTGAATTTATTAATCTCATGTAATTTATTTCAGGATTAGGGCATAACCCAGCTCTTTTTGGGTACATTCGTGTTGACCGACTGAAAAGCACCAAACTTTTGTTTACTTAGGCAACACTGAAAAGTGGCTTCAAACCCCACAGTAGACTCATGGAATCAACTATGGTTACCAAGGATAGGAACTTCCAGTCATGGTTCGATTCTCCGCTCTGCCAAGGAATTTAATTATGGTCTGAGGGTTGTATTGGGGTACACTCAGCCTCATGAGGCAAAACTGAGGAGGTGGATTCGATTCCCAGTTCAGCCATCCTGGATGTGGTTTTCCGTGGTTTCCAGCTTTTCTTCAGGCTAATGCCGGGTTGGTTCCTTACCTACGGCCACGGCCGCCTCCCTCCGGATCATTACCTGAACTTCAAATACACACACTACCAGATGTACCACAATAACACAGGTTATCAGACAAATGTTACACCCCCCCCCCCCCCCCCCCCCCCCCAAATACACCGGGCTAAATGACCACGGTCTCGAAGCACCTCAAATGAAACAGCAACATCATACTTCTTCCATTATGTCTCAGTATAGTTTAGTAGGGTGACACTTCATTTAATGTCACAAGAAGTAAGAAGGGCACACACAGTATTAAGCTGTTTTATTTAAAAAATTGGTTGATTCAGTGGAGGGTTCACCTTGGAGAAAAACTCGAATTTCAGCTTATTTATTATAGACAGAATATTTTTAAAGAATGATTCTGCTTTCTTCTTCATTGTGTCTGTCATACCTGTTATCGTTCCAGTTTCGTTGTTGTTAATTCATTTGAGGGACTTGGGACTCCTTGGTGATCAGCCCCGTTTGGTTGGGTGAAAATTTAACTGATATTTATGTGATGACTGTAGGGGTAGGTGGAACTGTATTAGGGACAAAGATGGAGTAGGCACCCAGGGACTTGATGTAAGGTACTATCCCGGCATTAGCGTGGAGGGAGGGTGGAATAGCCCTGGGAAGGAACCACACTCTGGATAGCCGCTGTCATCGACAGGTTTTGAACCTACGATATCCGAACTTCCTGCAGCTACCCTTGTGGCCGTGGTGCTATATTTGTACGAACACGGCTACGCCATGGGACTTACTCCAGTTTCAACGGCCTTGGGGATGATATGCAATACATTTCTGTGGCAGGCAGTTTCAATGCCAAATACCTTCCTGACACCAAACTAATGGAAAGTTGGGGTACATGAAAGGAACCTCCAAGAAAATTGCAATTATAGATGTAAAGAAATGAATAGCAGTCGGGTACAATCCAGACAATATATTCGTGTCCTCAAAGGTATCTGGGCAATGTGTGAAGACTAAGGGTGACCCTATCCCTCGCACTCAACATAGGACTGTCATCTGCACCGTAAATTCCGTGGTGATGCCTGAAGAGGTACGATTCAAGAGGAGGTTTAACTTCAAGAAGGCTGACTGGACGAAGTTCAGTGAAGAGCTTGACTCGCAGGTAATAAACATTCCTCCACAACCTGAACTGTACGCTACCTTTGTTGAATGCATCCAGCAAGTTTGTAGGAAAACTATTCCGAGAGGATGTAGAACTCAATACGTTCCAGGCATGTCCGGTGATGGCAAACAGCTGTTAGAAAAGTATCAGTCCCTCTATGAAGAGGATCCATTTGCTGAAGAAACTATCCAAGCAGGATAATCACTGTTGGAAACCATCATAACAACTCGCATGGCCAAGTGGAGCAATCTGGTAGAGAACCTCGACATGAAGCTGAACAGTAGACAGCACGGGAAACTGCTTAAAAACCTTAGCGGCGACCCTGTAAAACGACAGAAGAACTTCACTGGAGTGACACCTGATCAAGTGGCGACCCAGCTCTTGCTGAATGGTAAAACAAAAGGGAGGGCGACCACAGGAGCTCCTCAGCGTGATTTGGAAGCAGAGAATCACTTCCTTCGAGATCCCTTCTCGATGGTTGAACTTGAAGCTGCCATCTCCAGCTTGAAGATGTACAAGGCTGCTGGTGTCGATGACCTACGAGTAGAACAGATAAAGAACTTTGGCCGTAAAACATTGGAGTGGTTACTAAGCCTAATGAACACATGTGTTGCCAAGCTACATATCCCTACAATGAGGAGGAAATCGCGAGTCATTGCATTACTCAAGCCTGGGAAAGAACCAAACGACCCGAAAAATTTTCGGCCTATTTCCCTGTTATGCCATAATTTCAAGATACTGCAACGCCTGCTACTTAACCGAATCAGTAGCATCCTCGAAGAGAAGTTCATTCCACAACAAGCAGGCTTTCTTGCTGGCAAATCATGTTGAAACCAGATCTTGAATCTCATCCAACACATCGACGATGGTTTTGAGCGCGGAGAGATAACGGGAGTCGCCTTCGTTGACTTAACAGCTGCATACGACACTGTGAATCATAGGAAGCTGTCAAAGAAAGTGTATGACCTTATCAAGGACCACCAACTAACATCCCTAATCAGCGTCTTCCTTCAGAACAGAAGATTCCAAGTCTCGCTACAGGGTAAAAGGAGTAGATGGCGTACCCAGAAGAACGGTCACCCTCAAGATAGCGTGCTGGCTCCAGCGCTGTGCAATATCTACACAAATGATCAGTCGATTCCAGCAAGTACCAGGCTCTTCATCTATGGCGATGGCACAGCAGTAGATGCTCAGGGCTCATCCTTTGAAGAAGTGCAAGGAAAGCTGACTTCCGCGATGGACGAACTCTCCAAGTACTATGATACCAGCCATCTGAAGCCGAACCCTAATAAGACACAAGTGTGTGCGTTCCATCTACGAAACAGGGAAGCACGGCGAAAGCTGGACATCACATGGCGAGGGGAGCGACTGAAACATTACCCAACATCAGTTTACCTTGGTGTCACACTACTGATATCGCGTCAGGAGTTGGCAGTCGGGTTTGAACTGCAGGGGTCTTCCCGCTCACTGCGTATCGCGCATTCCAAAAACATTCAGTTGGTCACTACTTGCCTCACTCACTCAGCACATTCCTTCTTTCAGTGGCTGAGTGTCGCCTGTTGCAATGACATCCATTGGCATGCGGCAAGCCGATATACTTAACTTAGGAATAGGCGGGCCGCGCATGCGTACTGCAAGACCCCCCGCACCCAGTCGCAGCGTGTTCAACTGCCATCTCCTGCCGCGATGACAGTAGACCGTGCTCTAACGTACAGACTGCAATGCCTGAACACGAAACAAAAGGTCAGTGCTCGCAATGGCAAACTCAAGAAGCTGATCGGCAGCACCTGGAGAGCCAATCCGCATATCCTGAGGACTTCTGGACTTGCACTGTGTGTGTCAGCCGCTCAGTATGCCGCTCCTGTGTGGAACGCTTCAGCACATGCTATGCAGCTTGACACTGCCGTCAACGAAATTGCACGGATAATCTCGGGATGTCTGAAACCAACACCAGTGCACAAACTATACCCTATTGTTGGAATAGCCCCACTCAACATCCGGAGGGCCACTGCTGCGGATGCCGAGAGAACAAAGCAGGAGAATGACCATCGACATCCACTATATGGGCACCAGGCAGCAAGGTCTCGCCTCAGATCCCGCAAGAGTATCCTTGCTAGGACTCTGCCGCTGGAGAGAACACCAGAGACAACTCGTTTCAATAGATGGAGGAGCTCACTGCCCACAGACATGTCACCAAAGGAAGAACTGGCTCATGGCGCCGACCTAACTTATCCTGTGTGGAGGTCCCTAACCGCTTAAGAGTGGGTGTCCCTCGATAAAGACCAACCTGCAAAAATGGGGTATCCTTCCAGCAGACGCAGACACATCTTAAAAATACGGAGCTGAACAAGGCCCAAGCCACCTACATATCTGCCGCCTCCTGGACAACCCATGCACAATGGAAGATTTTTTAGAGGAAGTAACAAGGGCATCGCAGCTGCAGTTTTTTGGAAATGTTGACCGGACACGGAAATGAATGAATGAATGAATGAATGTATGGAAAGTTAATGAGAGATATAATAAAACTAGACATAGAGATGGAAGTGGCCGTGGCCTATTACAAGGTATTGTCCCATCAATTGCCAGGTGTTCATAACGGAACAATCATTTTATTGACCACTCTAAGTGGGATTTGAACCACTCATTAAGTTCGTATATAGCTTTGTTTCATAGCCTAGAGCTGCGCGTTAGTGAATGTAGCTACCGCGGTTGGTGACAGTAAATACACTCAATTACTATTATTGTCATCACATGCAAACACTCCTTCACTTGTCTCCTACAAATCGTGGGGTATTTTAATTTCTGCATGTATTCATTGATTCATTTATTTATTTAACAATATTAAGGTACACAAGCATAAGCCCAATTAAGTTTCTTAACTGTAAATAACAATCCAAACCTACTAGAGATCTGCTAGGTTTAGGAATACAAAGGATATTAGCCCAAATGAATACATCGTTTAGGCTACAACTATTTCCTCTTTGGTTGATTGAGTTTCCTGAGTTAATTTAATCGTTATAATCCAAATAAAGTGTTGTTTATTTAATTTGAGGAAGTTATAAACAATACAGTGCAGCATCAAGCCACGTCACCCAGCAGGTTGTTCAAATTTTCTTGCGTGACATTGTATACTAGCGTGCTAACTCCTACACTTCAGACAATGAAGTAAAGCTGTAGCCATTTTAATCCGGCAGAAATCCCTCGACAAATATTTTACAGTACACCATGCAACCAATGTATTCTAATTAACGTATGTATTCATTCATTTATATATTTACCAATATTAAGGTACACAGGCATACGCCCAAATACGTTTCTTCTTGATATGTCAAGTTCAAAAATACAAATTGCTTCAATGAAGGAATGAGAGAAACAAATACACAATCAAAGAACAAAATAAAAACTACAAATAAATTATGAAAGTATACACTACATATTAGAAAAGAAACGTAGGCCTACAAATAAAAAATATAAAATTTAAAATTAAAATTCTAGAAAAAAGGTGAGGTGTAGTGAGTGAATAGTACCCGAGATTACACGATTAGAGTTTGGGTAATACGTGAACATTAATTTCGATAACCATAATAATCAAACATTAATTTATATATTGGTAGCCTATAGAACAATTAAAAGAATATATTGTACGACTCTATTGTGTCAGTCATTTCATGTAGAGTAGAATCAACAAACACCGGATCTTCGTGAAGTAATATAATATAATATAGGAATAAACCTGGGAGGAGTCATTGTGACTCTGGCAAATGGGAGTGAAATGCGTCGTTGCTAACATCTGCAACATTAACCTATTGGATTCAGCAAGAGAATCCAACTTAGCCTCTTTCACTCCAACTCCAGCACGTTACTTATACGAGGTGCCCCTGTTAAGTCGAGCAACCCAGTGGAAGGTTGGGTAACCAATCCCAGCGGGAAGCTGGGTCGACGAACCGATCAGTGCTGGGGGACTCCCAGGCTTGAAGCCTTGGTAGTATAGAGAAGCCAGAAAACACCTTGAGGCAACCTCTAGGGCTAACAACCTTAGTTGCAACATGGATGCGTATGCGTCCAAAACAAACTCAAGTCAAGTGAGCATGATGGCAAAACATTTCAACATTTCTTTTACCCCAGGGGGTAAGTCTTCGGATAAATCCCTCGTCGTGAAACCTGCGACGCACGAGTCTCATTCGGATTCTGGGGGAGACTCGACATCATGCGAGAGACGAGTCGGAGCGTCTCGGTGTATCCCAACCAGTCAGAAACTCAGAACCAAATCAAAAACCTTTCTAGCAACGTTCAACATTAACACCCTCACACAAATTGGCAAACTGAAAACTCTCACCGACGCACTACATGAAAATCAGATATGTACCATTGCCCTACAATAAACACGTTACCCAGACGAAGAGACTTTCGAATCTGAAGGTTACCGCTTTTTCAAGAGCAGAGCTCAAAAGAGGGTCCTCAATGGATCTGTGATGCTTGGAACAGCGTTTGCTGTGAGAACCAGAATCCTTAAGTCGGTCGCAAATTTTGAGCCAGTTAATGACCGATTATCCATATTAACAATCAAATGCGCCAACAAAACCTACAGCCTAGTTAACGCACATGCCCCCACAAATGACAAGAACAGATCTGACCCGGACGAAGTGGATAACTTTTGGGACCTACTGGATGAAAAGCTCGCCAAAATTCCTAAACACCATGTTAAACTTCTTATGGGGGACTTCAATGCTCAACTTGGTCGAGAACACAAGTATAGGAAAATCATTGGAAACTATCCTGCCCACAAAAGAACCAATCAAAATGGTGAGAGATTGGTCTCCATTTGCGAAAACCATAACTTGCAGATCATGTCGACACACTTTCGCCATCTTCCCAGAAAGCAGACAACATGGCGTTCTCCTGTCGACGCCATCGGAGAGTTTCAAATAGATCACGTCGCAATCTCTAGGAAAAACAGCCCTGAGTTTATGAATGTTAAGGTTAAAAAAGGCATAAACGTGGCTTCAGACCACTATATGTCCATAATTAAATTCAAACCGGTCCCTTCAAACACCAACACGACGCCCAAACAAATTATTCGCTTCGACACTGATAAACTCAAACAGAATGTAACCGAGTTCCAGGAAAAGGCTCGACCAATCGACTGTGACTTTAACAACACAAAAAAAAAACGCCTAATCGAGGCTGCCAAGGAAATTCCTGAAATTAAAAGAAGCAAGAAACATGCCTGGTGGAATGATACATGTGTTTCAGTTCTCAAGAAAAGGCTCGATGCATGGAAACAATATTACTCAACAAAATCGCAAACTGATTAAGAAACCTACAAAGCCCAACGAGCCCAGACAGCTAAAGTGATCCGAGCTGAGAAACGTAAATATGAAAAGTCACTTATTGAGAAGATCGACCAAGACTTTAATAGAAACAACACCAGAGAGTACTACGGAACGTTCAAAAGGAAACTCACGGGTTATAAACCTCCGTCGTTATGCTTTCAGCGAAAGGACGGTACACTGGCGACCTGAAATGAAGAAAATTGTACCATCCTAGCTGATTACTTTAAGAATTTACTAAATTGCGACCAACCCAAAAATCCCATCAAGACCGAGGAACCCATTCGCAGATGCCCAGAATCAAGACCACCCAACAAAGACGAAATCAAGCGTCACATTGCTCGACTAAAAAACAACAAAGCGCCCGGGGAAGACTCTGTAGTTGCATAACTTTGGAA
Source organism: Meconema thalassinum (assembly GCA_946902985.2). NCBI lineage: Eukaryota > Metazoa > Arthropoda > Insecta > Orthoptera > Tettigoniidae > Meconema > Meconema thalassinum. The sequence goes on from OX336389.2 coordinate 795,837,695, forward strand.
ATATGCTCCCGAAGAAGCAGTTGAAATCTTGCAGAAGCAAATAGAACAAATTTGGAAAAATGAAATTCTAGAAGAAGATTGGAAAACGGCCTTGATCCATCCGTTACACAAGAAAGGCAGCATGAAAAACGTCAACAACTACAGAGGAATATCCCTCCTACCGGTAACATACAAAATTCTCTCACTTGCTATCCTGGAGCGATTAGAAGCCGAAGTCGAGCATCAAATAGGAGAATACCAAGGGGGATTCAGAAAGGGTCGTTCAACTGCCGAACAGATCCACAACCTCAAAACAATCATTAGATATTGCAATCTCGGGTCCAAATCGTACGTATCAGTCTTTGAGGACTTTAAGAAGGCTTACGATTCGATAGACCGCGAAGTTCTGTTGAACATCCTCAACGAATTCGGGGTTGACCTGAAACTGCTGGCATTAATTAGAGCCACCCTAACTGAAACAAAATCCGAAGTAAAGTTCCTGGGATGTCTGTCGGATTCCTTTGAGGTCAAAACGGGAGTCAGACAAGGTGACGGGCTCTCTCCAATGCTTTTCAACTGCGTCCTCGAAAAAGTCATTCGGACCTGGCGAACAAAATTATTAGAAAGAGTATAGCCCTCTGAGAATGGGTGCAAAATCCAAGGGGATCATAGTCGACTGTCTAGCATTCGCTGATGACATCACCATTCTGTCGAACGACGTAGAAACTGCTAAGATGCAAATCGACCTTTTAAAAGAAATCGCTGAACAAACTGGCTTGCAGATATCATTCGAAAAAACAGAAGTAATGACCAACATCAAAGACGCCCCAGCAAAACTGCAGACAAAATACGGGAAGATCAACAGAGTGGAAAAATTTAAGTACTTGGGAGAGATCATCATGAAAAGTGGACTGGACAAAGAAGCACTCAAGGAACGAGTACGCAAACTCGAAATAACCTATCAAACATCGCGCTCAATATACAACAAAAAGTGCCTGTCCAAAAATACTAAGCTACGTCATTATGAAACTGTTCTGAAACCAGTAGTTATGTATGCAGCCGAAACCCTATCCCTAAATGCTAATAAAGGACTCCTTGAAGAACTGGAGAAAAAAGAGCGCAAAATCGTCAGAAGTATAATGGGATCAAATTACAAGAATGGTATCCACTATAAAAAATCCAACAAAGAAGTCTACAGTGAAATAGAGAAAACTTCAGAATCGATCCGTAAAAGGCGGGCACGGTATTACGGTCATCTCAAACGAATGGACGGAAACAGGCTGACTAAACAGATTTTTCATTTCTTTGACTCCAAACCCAAAACCACAATGCCCTGGTTTTTGAATACCAAAGACGACCTCAAAATGCTGCATCTAAAACCCGACGACGCCTTCAATAGAGATTTCTTCCGCAAAAAGATACTGACTAATGGGCTAACCCGAGACGAGACATCGAACCCGAAAAGAAGACAAGGTACCACTTGGACAGCGGAGCGCAAGATGGCCCACTCACAGAGAATGAGGGAATTCTGGGCTCAGAGGAAGGCGAAACAAATTGCCAAGTGTAGCAAGACTTAACGTGGTCCTAGATGGCCTCAACGAATTATATATATATATATATATATATATATATATACAGGCTGTAAAAAAAGTCCTGCACCAAACTTAAACTCCGCATGCGGGTGGGGGCAGGGAGTAATTTGAGATAGGGAACCCATGTGCGGAACTCAACCGTTACGCCCCTATGAGCGATTTTAATTATGAGTACATTTGGCAACGTTGCGTGCTACCCACGGCAGAGGACCGATTACGGCTCACAAGTCAATCTAGCGATAAACCCACATCGTGGCTCGGTGGCAAGGCGTTAGACTCTCACACGCGAGGTGACCGGGTTCGAATCCCCCTTCCGACATTTCTGATTTTTTTCTTTGAATCGTTTGGATTTGCATCAATTAATTACTACATAGGGCTGGATTATATCCTTTTTGTTTCTAATTTCGTTTTAAAAGGAGCAAAATTATACGCCGCAATTTTGCGTTTTAAAAGAAAAACAAATTGGTTCTGTTCGTTGCCGATTTATTTCTTCGCGGTAGGATTTTGTTTGGACACAAATATTGCTGTATGATTGTTTCGCAATGATATCTTTAAGATCGCAATTTGAGGTAAAGGTCATAGGCGGTTACTTTACAAGCAAAAGATAGCGAGTTCAAAAATGGTACAGTGAAGATTCAGCGATCGTTGGAACTGAGGAACTTTCATGCTTATCAATTATTTTATTGAATTGTGTGTAAGATCACTTCTCTGTGTCGCTTTTCTTAGATTTCATAATTATTGTATGTTAATGAAACTCCGAATTTTCTAACCATTGTTTTGTTGCTCCCAAGCCTTATTGTTACACGTTATTTCAATCAAAGTGAGGTAGCCTTTGGTCTGCGTGCTGGCCTACGAATCGGGCGTTCCCGGTTCGAATCCGAGTAACTACAGGTATTGGAACTTCAGGAAATTTCGGTGTTTCCGGTTTCTGTAAAGTCTAGAAAATTCTGTCATGGTATAAAAGCCCTCAAGAACAACGATGCGTTATCACTTCTTCCGCGAGAGTCTTCTAAACCGTAGCTTTCCTGAAAATTCGCAATGGACTGATATCCTAACGAACACCTCGCAGACATCCACTACGTCTACGGATTGGCCGACGGGAATAGTTTCCAGGCCCAGCGCATCTACCAAGAGAGGTTTCCCATGCGCCATATCCCACACTGCCAATTCTTTACGCGAATTCACAATCGTTTGCGAGCAACAGGATCGATTCAGGTAAGTACCATATCTGTCAATGTGTATCTCTTCCTATTCGTCTTTTGTTTCCCTGCAAATGTGATAAAATAATAGCTACGTCTTAGTGTTTTAAACAATTTAAAAATGGAACGGTGTAGGTACTAGAAGCAGGGAAGAGAATGTCAACATTCTCCCATCGAACGTAACACTTTCGCATCTCGCTTTTGGCTCCTAAAACCCAAACCGTTCCAAATAGGTCAAAGATATCAGATATGAAAGTTACTTTAAAAAATAAAACGCACCTTATTCAACTCCAATATTGTATTTGTAGAAAAAACAGTGCCCAGTCTGAATGACGGGTACCGATACCCAACGTTTGAAAGCGCCTGGACGGCAAACGGTGGGTTTCCGACCGTATGTTCTTCGATTGTGAAGCCTTAAAATTTCAAGGCGGATTCAGGGTTTTTGGATGCAAAAATAAACTTAACACTCCCTGAAAATAATTTAATTTTAGTGATTCATAGTGTTCATTTTGTTATGATTAAGGGTATCCGTCGGTGATTTTTCTGAGTACGTTTCCTATTAGAGGTATCAGTTTTGAAAGAAGATTTTCTTTTCGAACGGTGCTTTCTATTCTGCTTTGTTTTTAATCTGAATTTTAGGTTGGATTTTTAAAGTTATCGTTTAGTGGGAACAAAGAAGAACGGTTTAATTCACATTGTTTCATTAAATTCTTTTTCATTACACAGGCTCACAACCCCCGACCGGGAAGACCGCGGGGGAGGAGAACTCCAGAAATGGAAGAAAGGGTTTTGGAGCGTGTACGCAACAATCCTTCCACAAGCACGCGTGCGATCGGACGTGCGGAAGGGTTAACGCATACCACTGCTCACAGCGTGATACAAGATGATGGCCTGTATCCATATCATTTTCAAAAAGTTCAAAAAGTAAAGCCTCAGGATCTTCCAGTCCGGATGGATTTCGCCAATCAAATGATCGATCGCCTGGGGAAGGACCCTGATTTCTTGTCGAAAATTTTATTCACCGACGAAGCGACGTTCACCAGGGATGGTTGCTTCAACATCCACAACAATCACACGTGGAGTCACGAAAATCCTACCAGACAGTCGGGCTGGGAAATCAAGAAAAATTATCTGTGATCGTTTGGGCGGGTATTATTGGGACCATCTAATCAGGCCTTGCATTTTACCAGCCAGACTCAACGGACGCGTTTATCTGCAGTTTATTAAAGAAGTTCTCCCAGAACTTCTGGAGGATGTCCCGCTGGGGACAAGGGCTGAAATGGTCTTCCAGCATGACGGCGCCCCAGCTCACTGGCTCCGAGCAGTTCGGGACATTTTGGACGAAACGTTCCCCGAAAGATGGATCGGCAGAGGAGGTCCAGTTCAGTGGTTTCCTCGCTCTCCTGATTTGACGCCACTTGATTTTTTCTTTTGGGGATACATAAAGGACCTGATATACGATGGGATAGAAATCGACAGTCAAGAAGAGCTAGTCGGAGGAATAGCTGTAGCAGCCGGCGTCGTTCGGGAAAGAGCAAAAGAAATTTTTGGACGAGTCCGCAAATCACGTGTAAACCGTTTTCATTTTTGCCTTCGTGGCGATGTGCAAGGAGGCAATTTTGAGCAACTGCTTTAATGAAAAATCATTTGTAAAACTCTCCCAAAGTGAAGAAAATTTAGTTTGCTATTGTTCATTTCTTCCAAGTCTACTTTTCTGGAAAGATATCTTATGTATTGAAAATGAAAAACAATTTGAATTAAAACTGATAAATTGTCTGATTTTCAAAACGAGAAATTTTTGTTTTTTTAATTACAGACCTCCCTCCGCAACAACAATAAAAAGATAAATACGTAAATTAAATGAAAAAGAGAACTGCCATAGCATCTTAAGAAAAGACACAGTCGCAATATTGCTGAAGTTTGAACCGTTACCGAACACGTGGCTATTAGGATAAGCGTAAACAATTAATGAAGATTCTTAAAACGTTCTTGAAACTTTTACCTGAAAACATCATGCTTACGGTAATTGAGTTGCTCCATCATCAATTTACTCGGAGGAAAAAAAAAACAATTTGGGTTGGAAGAAGGATTCGAACCCCAGCGTGTAGTCACCTACGCCTGAGGGTCGAGCGCTTTACCACTGAGCCAGGAAGTGGGACTGGAGCTAGGTAGACTTGTGAGTGATAATCGGTCCTCTGCCGTGGATAGCACGCGACGTTGCCAGATGTACTCATATTTCAAATCGCTCATAGGGGCGTTACGGTTGCGTTCCGGACATGGGTGCCCTATCTCAAATTACTCCCTGCCCCCACCCCCATGCGGAGTCTAAGTTTGGTGCAGGACTTTTTTTACACCCTGTATATAATATAATATAATATACTTTCTTACACCTTCTGAAGAAACGCATCAACTCTTTTTACAATATATGCCGACTTTTCATGAATACATTAGGATATTTATGAAATGACGGATTTCACTATCCGACTACGACATATATAATTATAAGGAAAGAGTTAGTCACAGACATATGGTATATGTACAATTGAAACTTTCGTGGACTATCAACCAAATGTCCACTGTCATAGTGGATAATCGCACCGCTACCTGTTGCACATGTTTTTCGTTCAGTTTTAGGTTTAACCTTTTGCGATTCTAGATAACACGGATATCGAAGGAAAATACTTAGAATTACACTTGGCCTTAAGATCTTAAATTCTCCTTAGAGTCGGTATTGCAAAAATGAAGGGTACAGACGTGAGAGTAACCGGAGAAAACCACATGCTTCCTTTATCAGGACCTTGCCCACATTTAGCCACAAACCACTCTTCCCTTAATTACTGTCTAGACGAAACTTCATGGAATCAGAACTCATTTGGGTGCGAACAAACTTGTCGCGATTTGCAAAATATCACAGAGCATTTGACCATTTCGTAAAATATCCCTCAGCATAAAATTATTTTTAATTGAGCCCCAGTTCAAAACAAAATATCATTTGCGCAAACGAAAGTGAACAAACACGCCTAAAATGTCCATCAACACAACAAGATTAATTAATTTCTAAGTGCTATACAAAGTATTACTTATACACATAGCAACTCATCTTTCAAGACGATAACAACTTATTAACGCATTAACACAATGAAACACAGCACACAATCCGCAAAGATTGTGCGTCTATGACTGCGGCGACTAGAAAAACATTGGTATGTTGAACTTGTAGCATAGAGCAGGCAGTATAAGAGGATCGAGATGGCTCAGATTGGAACATACCTAATAATTTATTATCCAATTATCTCAGTATGCCCAATGCTTAGCTACACTTGCTACTCAGTTTGAAATTTTCAGTCATACATTATTACTATTTCAACAATAATAACGATAATATTAATAATAATAATAATAATAATAATAATGGGAATGTTTGAAAAGTAATTTAAACTCGAAGAAAAAAAACAATTACAGGACAGTTCATAAAATAGCCTCAACCAAAATTCGTAAATGATCTTCGAATCATCATTGCAGATATCTGGAAAACGGACAAAATCCCGGAAGGATGTAAAATCGTTCTCATAAACCCTTTGCATGAAAAAGGTAACAAGTAATGTGTCAATATTTTCCAGTGGCTAATAAACTATTTCTAACAATGTTACAAACAGAGTAGAAGCAACGCTTAACAGTCAATTGGGTGAATAACAGAATGGATTTAGAATCAGCAGATCATGATCAGATATTCAATCTTTAGTCCTAGGCTAATGAACTCCAAAGACATAGTAACAACATTCACAGATATTACCAAGTAGTTCCGTGAAGAACTAGATTGACTATTTTCATATATCCTACTGGTTTTACTTAGGACACGAGAAATGGAAACGAGATTTTTAAAAATTGCATCCCCGCCATTTTTACGTTCTCATAAAATTTCTTTAAAATAGACGACTGTATATTAGGGCATGTATGAAGATATACCGTGCCAAGATTCACAACGCTCGGATAAAAAATGTCTAGAAAATTACATTTAAATATTTCAATTTCGCGTCGCCGCCATGTTGGTTTATTGCTCAGCAGGTTATTTAAAGTCCATAGGTGAACTTACGTTCATAGCCTTTTTCATCATACAAAATCTTAGTTTGATTGCTGACATAGATTAGATGATATTGAGAACTGTCTTAATATTTCGGATGGTCACCACGTTGGATTGTTCTATATTGTGCCCGATCGAGACGAGAATGTCGGGGAATTGCAGACCACGGATGGCCTTCTCGACATCCCCATCAGTCGAACCCATACACTTAGAGGATGGAATGTGTTCTCAGACTGGCCCGCACGTGACTGCTACACACGGGTAGTGTCGGGTTGGGTGAGAGGTCAGTGGTTATGAAAAATAAGCCCAAAGAAAACATACCCACAAAAACTTAAAGCTAGCAATGGGAAGTCCAGTTTAGAGTAAAATATCATAAAATGTATTCACGAAAACAAATCCTTGACCTACTTCGGAGGGTACAAATTGGCTAGTCCGCAATTCTAAAATAAAAATATATAATAATAATAAATAAATAAATCCCTCTACTTAATTCAAGTTAAACCCCCTCGAAGACTTTTCACAAAATAATCCAACAGAAATTTAGCTAGGAATGTGATACGAAATCATCTACCTAAGCACTACAAAGGTTCATGAAAAACAACAATAATCACACCCTGAATATACAGCAAAACAAAGGAATTTAATCGTTGACAATCGCAAAGTGTTAAATTGTCATTTAATAACACCAATAAATATTTCTAAAGGATCACGGTATCACGTCCAACATTTAACATTATTTTTAATTTTGTTACCTAAACCCTATTTTACGTTAAACTGTAGGCAAGATGCGGCTACAACAAATGAAAATCAAAAACTAGCATGACTTATTCCTATAAAAGCATCTAAATAATACACATATATTTACAAGAAATGGGCACAACACAACAATTAATAACAAACTCTCCTAATGATCATGTCCTTTACATGCCTACCTGCCCAGATTCAATGCTGCTTGAATTCAACCGTCATCTGCGTGCATGTTATTGGTGAAAGCGTAGTAACAACTATGTCTCATATCGCGTGATTACTAACCGCCCGTGCCTTCAGGTTGTCACAGAGGTTACAATCAGTCGTCTCAAAAATCGTGTTAATCTGTCCTAGCTAATCTGTCAATCGAAGAAAGAAAGAAAGAAAGAAAGAAAGAAAGAAAGAACGTTGAAGAAAAATTTAAAATAAATATCATATAAACAATTCATTGCTTCAATATGTGTGTAATGTATGTATTCTTTATTGTCAGACAGATAGGCTCCACTAGTGAAAATATAATAGTTACAATAAAATTTACAAGTATAAACAAAATAAAAACAGCTAACACGAACAGAAAATAGAAATACACTAGTCTATTATAAATCAACAACCACAACCATACAGACACGCACTCAAACATCCCATCTCAAGCATTCATTCATACAATCCCTTTGTACAAGAAACATTAAAATAATTATTACAGAAAAATAAAAACTATCTACAGTAAACGGAAAACGGCAAAAACATAAAATAAAAGATAAGAAGAAAAAGTTCAGAAACTGGGAAAAAATGAATACAAGAGTGACATTCGAGGATCTAGATAAGAGCAAACAAAAAATTGCATTACTTCAGTCACTCGTACATTCAATCAAAAATCAATCAACCATTCATTCAACCACATGTTCAATCAATCAACGCAAATAGAGATTAACACAATATAAATACACTATTTTACAGCCCACTTGAGATGTTTCTCATAACAGTTGATAGAGAGTCGAAGTGAATATCAGTAGCACTTTTACTCTCCATCAAGCTGTATGTTGACTGCAATCGGATCAGACATGAAATTTTGTGCACATTAATTCTCGATCCGACCCCATCGAACGTGTGCTTCCGTCTGGTGGTTCTCTGAGGGACGTGAAAACCCAAGTCAGCTAGCAAATGATTAGAGTCAATTCCGCCATTTACCAGCTTCCAAAGGAATCTCACGTCACCCACTCTGCGTCGACTGCTAAGTGGAGGAAGACCGTACACGTTGCAATAACTCTCATACTCAGCTCTGTGGTACGATCGTCCACCCCTGTAACAGAGCCATTTATCAATTTCCTTTGCACACGTTCGATGGCGTCAATTTTATTACTGTGAAAAGGATTTCAGATCACATTAGAGTATTCTAATTTATGCCGAATGAAATGAAAATCCACAGCCTGCTTCCAGTCTCCGACCGGGTCAGGAATGGAATGAATAAAGCCCCCATCTAGCGGCGAGGATATGAACTGTGCCGGCTGCAGAGGCCTGACGCACTCCTCTGGGGCAATGATTAAATGAATGACAAATGAAATGAAATGATAGTGGAGAGTGTTGCTGGAATGAAATTTTGACAGGGAAGACCGGAGTACCCGGAGAAAAACCTGTCTGCCTCCGTTTTGTCCAGCACAGATCTCACATGGAGTGACCGGGATTTGAACCACGGACCCAGCGGTGAGAGGCCGGCGTGCTGCCGCCTCAGCCACGGAGGCTTTTATGCCGAATGAGTGACTTAAATAATTTGGTTAGAGTTATGTCCGAAAAATAATTTAAATACATTTTAATAACAAGAATTATGCTCCATGATTATTAAATTCAGCTTTAGCTCAAATATTACTCCCTCATCGTGCATTTAGATAAATGTAGACCTCCACAATATGGGCTGGCAGGTAGCAAAACCATAACTCCAGTCCTACCTTCAACAATTGAGAAAAAGTTCTCAATCAGTTTACTTTAGCGACCTACAAAACGCATTCGTCCTAGTGACGTCAATTAGTGGCTCTAACAACTCACTACCAACTCGATCGAGTGGGAAAAAATGGCCTCATGTCACCTTAATCTCAAAATACTCATCGCTTTAACAGCGGGAAACCTCGTAGCAATAAAACATCTACGAAAAAAAAAACACAAAAATCATGTCGCACTACGTTACGCATCTCAGGTCAATAACATTTGGAGTGGAGTCTAATCGTTTATTTGCCTAATAAAAATAAATCATGGTTCAAAACCTCTCCTAAAACGTATTCATTGTAGTTCAATTTAACATTGAATATTATCATAGAATAGATATAATCAGCTTTAAGTCGGCTGTGACTTTGAAACGTTCATCGAACCCACGACATGGCATAAAGTGATGCGAAGCCTGCTAGTAATATCAATCTGTCGTCGCACAAAATTATAATCAGTTAAAACTGTGGCTAACACGTCTCTTCAGATACAGGTATGCAGATGAGAACAGGTTTCTTCTTTGTAATGTCGAGCATCCACTGCCTTCAAAATATTGCATTAACATTGGCTGCGACATCATAGTCTCAGATTGTTACATTTTCAATTCTGTCTATCTTATATAAAAACAAATACGGTCAACAGCTCGCTCCACATTCAATTCATCCAGGCTTCTCCAAAGCCTTTAGGAAATACCTAATATTCCAAATAACCCAAACGGAAAAATAAAACAGTGCGCTCCTCCGCGACACTTCAAAATGACACGAAAAGTCTATATAAGATTCCACATACGGCTTAGCTCAAGCCTTCACAAACATCTCAAATTGGAATAGCCGCCATGTCAAACAATAGAAAGTAGTTAAATAATTAAATTAACACGTACATGTTTCGTTATATCAATGATAACTTCGTCAACGTGAAAATTCATAGAAACTACGGTATCTTAACAAAAATCTAAAAAGAAAATGGATATCCTTACAATAAATAATTAATTTAAATAAATGAAAGGTCACAAAAAAGAATTAATAAATAATTATATGTTGTGTGAAATACTTGGTCGTACCATATCCACCCGAGATATCAGTCATTTCAATAAATTTTTCATATGGGAAAGGTTTGCTTCAGGACACAGATCTGCTGAATTCATCAGTCGTTTATACATATGTATTAATCAGAAGGTTAAACAACGTATCACTTCCAAAAACTGAGATACCAGTCACTTCAATGAATTTTGCACATGGGACAGTTTGCTTCAGGACATAGACATCGAATCTGTTTGTTGGTTATCTCCATCCGCTGTTCAAAATGATTAATGTATATTTGCTAGGTAATTACCCTGATGAGAGTGCATTATAGCTCCGTCGGAAAGGTAACTGTACAGCTCGAGCCCAAGGCAGTCATACGGAAAGCAGGTATAAAGATTGTGGTCAGCCGTCTGAATTCTGAAAGGAGCAGCGAAGGTCGTTGCTTTCCCAGCTGGTTTATTGTATATAATAATGGGATGTGTAAAATATTTCGACATTGATAATCCAACCATAGTCTAATGAAATTATAAGTTGAGAAATTCAATTAAGTAACATCATAAAACAGTGCATTAAAAGTGGAACAAGTAATGCATGTAATGTGACAATAACTACTTTCTAGTTTTGGACAAGGCAGCTTTTATAATTTGAGATTAATATCAGTCAACACGGATAATATTGAATACTACTTTCATGATGGTTAATGTTCATGCATTTCACAAACATAACAAATGTCCATACCTTAGGACTGGGAGATATTTCATTTGATCTCTTCATTACTAAATAAGTTAATGTTTTATTAAAGTAAAAATGTGGAAACAGCTGCATATGCTTGCAGGAAATACTGCTCAACTACAATGAGTGGTAATTTATATATATTCCACTCATGGTTTCCTTAGACCTTTCTTAAATTGTTTCAGATATAATTATGTGCAAGGGTCAGTGAATCATGCTGCGTTACCTCCAGAGTAAACAAAGGTGTTGGGTGACAATATGATTAAACTAATGCTTCACAATTGACTGCCCACAAAGTGGTGCCTAATGTGGTCTTCTAAAACTACTCAACGAGCATCTACTCCTCGACAGAAATTGAAGTAAAAACACACAGACTCGGTGTATTTATGAGTGATATGGCCATTAGTTTGGCGACCTCGTGCTCAGCTCCCATGAGCTTAACCATTTCTCCTTCCTGCGTTTCATTATGTTGCCAATTTAGGCAATTCCCCAGGAATATATTCTCTACTCCATTGCCACTTCCATCTCCTATTGGGGATTATTACGGTCGTAAATAATTTACCAGTGGATCATGATGAATACCACTGAATTTAGCAACGGCTTTTACTGTTTCAAATGTCATTGCTTATACACTTTTGCAGGCAAAAATCAAAGATTGCCCATGGCCTGCCACTGAATCTAAAGCACTGGTTTTTCAGTGTTATATAACTGATTCTACTACTTAGAAAATTACCAAACGTTTGTTCGTAAATTAATATTTCGTTATGATATATCGTTAAAATTTTTCACGACGCCCTTGCGACCTCGTGGTACAGTCTCTAGTTCAATGCTTGTATAAAAATACAACGAAAATCAATATTCGTCCTGCATAACACTTGTATTCAATTAAATAACACCTGTGACGATTTAATTATACTCAATACACATAATAGGCGCGAAATTTTCACAGATCCACTCTGATTTTTAGTAACACGTTTTCTCACATACAATCATTACGTCCGCAACCATGCGGGAACACGAACGGAGATGTCCTTTCTGTATATGACTAGGTGAGTCAAAAAGCAACTGTCCCTCGTTTAGCGACTATATTTCACATTGGCATACTTGTAGTATAAATTGACATTTCTAACATGGGGAAAAATCTTCAAACAAACTCTTCTCTTTGCTTTGAGATCTCAGGATTCTAAATTTTTCCTCGTAAATTATTAAATTCAATTTTGGCGATGTTTGGGATGCCACACACACACTCACACATACACATTCTATCAGTTCAAAGAGTTAAACATCTCCACTACACAAGTCAAGATTTTTAATAAGACTCTTTTCAGAGTGTTTCTGGTGCATCCATTTAAGGTCTAGAAAATATCATTCAACATAAGCTCATCAGGCACTATATGTAGGCCATAGAATTATGTACCATTAGATGACGATTATTGCGTAGGTTCCTTATTGAAACGCTCACTTCGATCGCATGATTATTACACAAGAAATAAAATTTAATTTTAAAATTTCACTCATCCGCCATCGTAAGGTTATGGAAACAATTGAACTAAATTAGATGCCAGTGCATTGAAATGTGTATAGATATTTGCTTTACCACGTTTCACTGCGGTCGGATGGTTGAATCGTCAGAAACGTCTATTTGAATGTTTCAACTTCGCTTGGCCGCAATGTTCGTTTTGTACTTAACAGGTATTTGAGAGCCACATCGGTGAACATCTAGTAGTACCATTTATCACCATGCAAAACTTCAAGGTGATATATGTTAGTGTTGCGGAGATATAGAATAACACTGAAATAATTCGCGCGGCCGCCTTGTTAAATTTGTGAATTATATTAAAATTTGAATGGGACGGGCGAGGTCGGACGTGGTTGTAGTATACACCTACAGAGTTTCAATGAAATCTCTTCAGCTGTTAAGATTTTATTAGGGACATGCGCACACATACGCACAATCACATACACACACATTCATGGACAAAAGGTGACCTCATAATCTTTTTTTTTTTTTTTTCATAAATGAAATTAGGCTAAAAAAGGCTTATGAATCGTTTGACAGGGAAACTTAAGATGAAATAATCCGAGAATTTGGAGTTCATTCTAGATAGATAAATCTAATCCCTAATCCCTAACACCATATTAAGAATAAAATGTATGGGAGAAATATCTACACCATTGAAAGTAAATACAGGTGTACGGAAAGGTGATGGTTTGTTTCCACTCCATTCCAATGGCGTCCTGGAGAAAATTGTAAGGCTTTGAAACAAAAAGAAATAAAAGAGCACAAGCTGCCATCAATAAAACTGGTAAAAGGGAATAGGGTTGTTAAAATAAACTGTCTAGCATTTGCAGATGATCTTGCCATACTTTCTGAAAACCTGACCAATGCAGCAATATTGCGTAGGTTCATTATTGAAACGTTCACTTCGATCGCAAGATTATTACACAAGAAATAAAAAATAATAATTTGGAAGTGATTGCCAACACACCGGGTTTAACAATTTATGTAGAAAAAACGCAATGTATGACAAATATAGAACATGCTCCGCAAATTCTAATAACAGGAATCAATCAAATAAAGAATATTCAAATATTGAGGGGAACCAATTCAAGAAATGATTTCAAACAATCCACTGTATTTGAGAGACGGTGTGCAGGTCATTCTAGTCGACGCCCGTGGGTGACCTGCGCGCCCGGACGATAGATGGAATGGATGAAGATGAATGAAACTGGGCAAGGATGTGGAAGGAATTGCCCGTGGCCTGTCAGAAGGTACCGTCCCAGCTTTTGCCTGGTGTAAAAAGTGGGAAACCTTGGAAAACCATTTCAAGGACGGCCGACTGTGGGGTCCAAACCCACGCGTCTACCGAGTCAGCAGAGAGCTTGGCCCCATGACCTAACGCTGCGCTTTAGCGAGCGTAGCAACCGCTATCGGTATACACAAGATGGAAAGACCGTGTGGTATAAATATGAATATCTACAACTAGAAGTGTTTATCTAGAAGCCATACAATACAAGATTGTAATGCATGAGTCAAGTTGGAATGCCTATCTTATAGGCATGTGAACGTCTAGCTGAATGAACTAGAAGTAGTATAAATACGAATTTTCAGAAAATACTCGATCGGCTAAGAACTGCCGAATTCTGGAAATCAAATATTATTAATAAAATATACCGGAGCATGGAAAATATAACGGAAACAATACAAAAGAGGGCAATGATATTTCTGGTCATTTATACAGAATAGGTGACAATGTCTTAACCATAGAGATCTTCAAATATCTTTGCAATGAGAAGACAACAATTTTGATTTAAGAAGTAAAAAAAAGTTGGAAAAAACACAAAAGAAAAAGAAGCAAGAGGGAGAGAGCTTTACAGAAATAGTTAAAAGAGGAAGGCTTTTGGGGCAGGTAGAAAAAGAAACCATGTTCAAAATGGTCCGAGAAGGTAAAGAAGATAGATAATGAGAGGATGAAGGAGTATTACAGAAAGAGGAAACAAAATCGGACCAAACTTGGAAGTTGGCACGTCGTCCGTAACTACTGTTTATATAGCATAGCACAGGCAGAGTAACATGTGTGCCTGTTGAATACATTCACTGTACTTGTCTGAAGTCGGGAAATGTAAGAAGGAAAGAAAATATTGCTGTATATCAAATCTCACAGCGTCCCCCTCATCTTACCTCCATCCGACAGCATTGCAACATGAGGAGTTAATTTTGAAATGCCTCCTCTTACAACATTGGCTGAACAATAATTGTGCAGTACGTGAAATTTACTGGAACAGACGCAATTGCCCTGTAAACATGACTCCGCCAGTGCATACGGACATAGGCAGATTGTATCGCATAACATTTTTATGTAACATAGCTACAGTAATGCATATTCCATTCCCATCGTCATTCATTGGGACAGGTTTGCAGGAGTTCTTCATTCTGTGCGACCTCCAGCCAGTTGTTTTAGCTTTGTTAAGATTCCGAATCCTATTTCCTCCACATTCCATTCCGGTGAATTTATTCCACCTTTAGAGTAGTTCCCTTCCACAATCTATCTATCTATCTATATATATATAAAGCTCAATGTTTGTCTGTCTGTCTGTCTGTCTGTCTGTCTGTTATGTATACAAATCCACACCGTTTCACCGATCTGAACCAAAATTTGTATACTTACCCTTCGGAAACCTGCGGGTAACCCTGTCCACTTGAAATTTCCGACAGACCACCCCATTCCCTGCATTTAGGCCCTTTGGCCCAAATCTACATCGTTTCACCGATCTCAACCAAAATTTGTATACTTACCCTATGTAACCCTGTGAATAACACTGTTCACTTAAAATTTCGGACAGACCACCCCATTTCCTGCATTTAGGCCCTTTGGCAAACATCTACACCGTTTGACCGATCCGAACCAAAATTTGTATACTTATCCTTTGCAACCCTGCGGATAACCCTGTCCACTTGAAATTTCGGACAGACCACCCCATTCTCTGCATTTAGGCCTTTTGACCCAAATCTACACCATTTCACCGATCAGAACCAAAATTTGTATACTTACCCTTTGGTACCCTGCGAGTAACACTGTTTGCTTGAAATTGCGGACAGACCAATCCATTCCCTGCATTTAGGCCCCTTGGCTCAAATCTACACCGTTTCACCGATCTGAACCAAAATGTGTATACTTACCCTTTGTAACTCTGTGAATATCACTGTCCACCTAAAATTTCGGACAGACCACCCCATTTCCTGCATTTAGGTCCTTTGGCAAAAATCTATATCGTTTCACCGATCCAGACCAAAATTTGTATACTTACCCTTTCGAACCCTGCGGGTAACCCTGTCCACTTGAAATTGCGGACAGATCACCCCATTCCCTGCATTTAGGCCCTTTGGCCCAAATCTACATCGTTTCACCGATCTCAACCAAAATTTGTATACTTACCCTATGTAACCCTGTGAATAACACTGTTCACTTAAAATTTCGGGCAGACCACCCCATTTCCTGCATTTAGGCCCTTTGGCAAACATCTACACCGTTTGACCGATCCGAACCAAAATTTGTATACTTATCCTTTGCAACCCTGCGGATAACCCTGTCCACTTGAAATTTTGGACAGACCACCCCATTCTCTGCATTTAGGCCTTTTGACCCAAATCTACACCATTTCACCGATCAGAACCAAAATTTGTATACTTACCCTTTGGTACCCTGCGAGTAACACTGTTTGCTTGAAATTGCGGACAGACCACTCCATTCCCTGCATTTAGGCCCCTTGGCTCAAATCTACACCGTTTCACCGATCTGAACCAAAATGTGTATACTTACCCTTTATAACTCTGTGAATATCACTGTCCACCTAAAATTTCGGACAGACCACCCCATTTCCTGCATTTAGGTCCTTTGGCAAAAATCTATATCGTTTCACCGATCCGGACCAAAATTTGTATACTTACCCTTTCGAACCCTGCGGGTAACCCTGTCCACTTGAAATTGCGGACAGATCACCCCATTCCCTGCATTTAGGCCCTTTGGCACAAATCCACACCGTTTCACCGTTCAGAACCAAAATTTGTATACTTACCCTTTGGTACCCTGCGAGTAACATTGTCTGCTTGAAATTGCGGACAGATCACTCCATTCCCGGAAAGAGGACAGGTTCCGACCCAAAGGCAATGGAAAAAAGGGGTAAAACCGGACGCGCTCAGGAAACCCTCAGGGTTGCCAGCTCCCGAACTCACCAGACATGAGCCCTTGAGGATGTAGCACTATCCAGGGTGCACCAGAAATGGTGGGGCTACACACATCCTGCCTCCTTGAGGGTCTTGAGCAGAAGACATCAGATATTAAGAAAAGAAAAAGAAGGCTGACACCTCGAAGAATGAGGCTATCAGGAATGATTAGACAAGGGCCAATTAAGGCGGGAAAGTGAAAGAGTCGCTAGGCCTCGGATACCCTGATACCATCGGGGTCGGAAGAGAACAAGAGTTTGACAAAGGGAGGCTGACAGGAAAGAGAACTGAAAGGAGCCCGGCACCAGTAAGTAGAAGCAATGCCGGACTCAGCTGGGGTCCCGTGGTCGCAAACCCACGTCCCACAAGTTGAGAGACCCTGGTGGGTGGAGGGGGGAGGAGGGGGCCAGGTGTGAGAATAGCTTGCTGATTCAACGCGAGTTGACATGAGAGGAATGTCCAGACCCCGCCGTGTTACCTGGTATTGCTGACTATGCTGATGTTCATACAGGCTCTTTGCTCAAACCACTGTAGTGTTACGAAAGAATGAGTGATTCACCGGTCAATGTGAATAGGACCGGGACCCCCTCCCCCCCCCCCCCCCCCCGAACGTCTGTCATCATATATCGTCATCATCTGCGATTCGTGCAGCTTGGACCCGAGCAGTACTCGATAAGCTCTTTCACTACACGCATCGAGTATAGGCCTAAGCCATAAAATAACGTTCAGACTTTGGAAGACATCGAAGGTAGAAATCTGAATTGCCTATATCAGATTTAAAATTACACCATGTTCGTTTAGTAGTCATTTTTCATTACCTTATTATTATCATAAGGGCAAATGACCTAGATGTTACGCCCATTATACCACTAATCACCACACACAATAAGTCTTCATCGCCTGTGAATTTTGAAATATTTCTTTCTATCACGGTAGTTTGTAAGTTTGTCGTGTCAATTCAACAGTAGTTTTCATTATCATCTTCATCAAAAGGGCAAATGGCCTAAATGTTACGTCCATTATACTACTAAGTAACACCACAGTCTTCATCGCCTGTGATTTTAAAATGTGTATTTCCATTAGTTTGTAAGTTTGATATACCCGTTCAGTAGTAGTCGTCTTCATTATCATCCTCATCAAAAGGGCAAATGACCTAGATGTTACGTCCATTATACAGTACTACTAAGCAACACCACAGCTTTCATTGCCTGTGATTCATAAAATGTGTATTTCCATTAGTTTGTAAGTTTAATATACCCGTTCAGTAGTAGTAGTCTTCATTGTCATCCTCATCTAAAGGGAAAATGACCTAGATGTTACGCCCATTATATTACTAGGCAACACCACAGTCTTCCTCGCCGGTAATTTAGAAATATGTATTTCTATTAGAGTGTAAGTTTGTTATACCCGTTCAGTAGTAGTCGTCTTCAGTATCATCTTCATCAATGACGTTGAGTGTTAAGGAGACTGAAATATTATCATCATTCTACCGGGCGAAGCCGGGTACTACTGCTAGTAGCCTATATTATAGGGATAGGTAGGACTCCTTCAATCTCTTCATCCACTGTATGAAGGTGACTCGTCTATTGTCTCATTATATTCCATAGTTCCTACATTTCTAAAATTCTCGACCACCTCGTAGCGTAGCGGCTAGCATGCTTATCTGTCGCCCCAGAAGTCCAGGTTCGATTTCCGGCTCTTCCAACATATTTAATTCTGGTCTGAGGGCTGAACCAGGGTACACTCAACCTCGTGAGGCAAAACTGGGAATAGATTGGTTCGATTCCCACATCAGCCTTCCTGGAAGCAGTTTTCTGTGGATTTCCCACTTCTACTCCAGGTAAATGCCGGGATGGCTCATTACTAAATGGCCACGGCCACTTCCTTCCCTTTTATCACCTGAATTACAAATACTCACCACTAACACAGACACCACAATAACACAGGGGATCAGGCAAATTCTACACACAACCTAGTACACGAGGCTAAATGATTACGATGTCCAAGCCTCTCAAATTAAACAATTTAAACTCTTTAATTCACTGTAGCCTAATACTACTTCATTTGCCAGCCAATCGATTCATGTGATCCTGAGCACCCATGTATTGCATCAAAGTATTACTAGCTCTACTTTAGTACAAATTTATTTTTTCCTTTTTGTTAAAGGCTGATACAGGTATATCTACTATGATTATTACGCCATTCTCAATCGTGGAGAATATTTTCACCAACCTAGTGGAGGCCAGCATGAAGGAAATGACGATGTTACACTAGACAGAAATCCAGAGGTTATGGTTTCACCCTTCTTTGAAATGGTGATCGAACTGAGATTATATAGGGAGCTCATATTTATTGGTCATTTAAATCCTGAACCTACAAAATAAAATATAAACATCACATTGCGTAAATTTTGAGTGCACATATGACCCTTAAAACACAGAATGAGTCAGACCGATGATCACCTACCCATACATGCACGATCAGGACATAATACACTCGTACGTATTTAATTGTGTGAGAATGTTTCATCAGGAATAATAATGATGTATATAATATCAATGAATAATTCATAGCCATTATTCGCCTGCTCTATCAAGCGCACAGCGCTTCGGTTCGCTTTGGCAACGCCTCATGTGTCTGCAAAATTACGCTTTAATACAGTTCGATAGATATGTTGAATAAATACCCAGCCAACTAAACGAATCATCAGTGAATTTTGCGAAGTTATATGTAGATGTACATGGGATGTGCTGTCAATCAGGAAGTCACCGTTAATGCAATTTAGTTTACGAGAACATTCTTGCCTGAACATTTGTAGCATCTCCATATATTGTTGCTTAAAGGATAATTCTGATCATGAGATCCAAGCGTTTGAGAGTGTATCTCAAACTTGTCTGGTAACTGAAGTGTATTCATTATTACGAATTTTAACTAAAACTTCAATGTGTGAACAGGAATTGATATGGAGTTCCATTCCTGAATACCCGGAAGTATTCGAATGGAGAAAGTGGCTGCTGCCTGAGCTTAGAATATCACCTTCGATCTCTGGGTGGAGATTGATAACCTCGATGTTTATCCCATTAGAAGAACTATCTTCAATGTCATTATCATCAGCATCCTCCCCGGAAGCAGTGAAGCCATTCTTAGAGTGAGAATTGATACTAATTAAATTTGATGTGGCTTGAGAACACTGGTTCCTTTATATTAAATTACACTGGGTCTCAATCCATACAGAAACTTCAGGCCAGAATTCGTGCATGTAATTTCCGAAGCTTTGCGTTACTTATCGACACTATAAGACATCTAGATTCATAGAGAATATTGTTGATGCTAAATCTACCATTGCTTCTTGGCTCTGCTGTTGTTAACTTTGCATTGTGCCTTTTGTATGTGTCCATCTTGCCGAGGAAAGAATCAGGACCATGTGACAAAGCGAATATGAATTAAAAAAACTCTCCAATTAAACTTCACTGCCAGTTCAAATGCATGTCTTTGTCTGAAGGAAGCATCGAGGGAGTTCATCTGTCACCGCCTTAAATATACAATCATGGAGTAATTTAAAGCATTATGGAGTTAGAAGCCATTTTAGCCTATTTTCATTTATAAAAATATCACCTTTTGTCCGTGTGTGCATGTGAGTGTGCGTATGTGTGTATGTCCGTAATAGAATCTATACAACCGAAGGGATTTCAATGAAACTCGATAAGTACATATAACCACCCCGTCCGTCCTCGACCGTGCATATCAAATTTTACCACGTTTAAGTAAGTCAACATAGCCCCTGTACGAAATATTTCACTGGCATGCTGTGCGCAATTTCTAAAATCAAGTTAAATTTATAGTATCCTAATCAGGGCATCGAAGTGGAAGTTTGAATAATGATCCTACGTAATAATCTTCATCTAATGGTACATAACTTTATGGCCTACATATATAACAATCGAAAATGGTGACCATCTAAAATATAAGGTGGTTCTCAATATCTACAAATCTCCCACAGCAATCAAACTTAAATTGTATATGTTCATAGAGGCTATTAAATAAGTTCACTTATGGAGCTTTCAATGACCCGGTGAACACAAAATCAGCATGGCAATGATGCAAAATTCAAAATAATTCAATGGATTATTTTGTGACTTTTCATACAAGTGCTGTGAAACTTGGCACGGTATATATTCATACAAGTCTCAGGATACTGGTGTCGAATTTAATGGAATGTTATGAAAACTTTAATATGGCAGCTGTCCATTTTTTTAAAATCTCGTTTTTATTTCTCGTTTCCTACCTAAGCATTCCTAATGATATATCATTAAAATTATTCATCTGCTGGCATACAGTTCTATATGTTATATATCAAAAAATACAACATGGCGTCCATACAATATATTCCTCCGTTTCACAATATCTCCTAAACTATTTAAGAAATCGTACTGAATTATTGTATGGTGATAGAGAACTATTAACTGAGTACTACGTGACTTTCAAAATCCTATGAATCACAAAAAGCAACGTGGCGGCCAAAGTAACTTTCAATTACCGTATTTCAAATGATTTTAAGCCTATTTTCATTTTATGTAAAAAATAGGCTCATGAGATCACCTTTTGTCCGTGTGTGTCTAGACCTATGTGTGTGTGTGCCCCCCCTTAATAACTTCTCAACGGCTGGAGCGATTTAAATAAAACTCGGTAAGGTCATAGTACTATCTGGGCCGACCCCGACCGTGCTCTTGAAATTTTATTACGTCTCACCAATCGAACATGGCGGCTGTACGAAATATTTCACTGGCATTCCATATCTCCGAAACTATTACCGATATCACCCTGAAATTTTGTACGGTGATAAAGGGTACTACTAGAACGTGAACGTTCCAACGTTCGAATAATGACCCTACGCAAAAATCGTCATCTAATAGTACATAACTCTATGGCCTACATATATAAAAAAACAAAATGGCGACCAACCGAAATATTTAGACGGTTCTCATTATCTATTAATCTATGATAGCAATCAAACTGAAATTGTTTAAGTTGATACAAGCTATGAACATAAGTTGAACTATAGGACTTTCAATAACCTGTTAAGCACAAATCCAACATGGCGGCGAGATATTTAAATACACATATTTAAATAGACGTTTCTAGTTTTTTAACTATCCGAACGAAGTAAAATAGGTATGGTAAATGCTTATACAAATTTTAATCCACTGGCATCTAATTTATTACAATTATTTTCATAACCACAAGATTGCAGTTCTGCGAAATTTTTAAATCCGATTTTCATTTCTTGTGTCCTAATCAAGCGATTGATGTTTGAATACTACACCTACACAATAATCTTCATCTAATAGTACGTAACTCTAAGACCTACATATTGTACCCTTATGAGCTATGCTCAAAGGATACGTTATGTAAGGATTGAAGGCTATTCTCTCTAAAAGAACAAGTAAAAAAGCTTAGGACCAGTGGATGGCAGATTGGAAGTAGCTGAGATCTGAGGTCCCCAGTAAAGGAATCGAACCCGTGACTGTAAGAGAAAGGAATATAAGAGTATTTTATATAATATTCGTACAGACTGGATCTGTAAGCTAGAAGAAGATTTCAGATGTCTTCATGTTTAAACACAGCACGCAATCAGTGAAAGATGCAGCTACAAATGAGTCAGAGGGTGACGGCATTATCTCGTGAGTATTGATATCAATCCAGTGATTCATTTTCACGCAACGTGGCGAGGAATTACTTACGATAACACAGGCTCACATGCAAGAAGGGAGATCCCCGTTCAAACGTTGAAGCTGTAATATTTTCTTCAGATTCACAGTGGGAGTGGCCATAACAGTGGTGAAATTACTACGTTTTTCAGAAAGAGGACAAATTATGAATGTTTGAATACGCCAAAATACCTGATAATTAGAATGAGAATTATATAGAATATAAAATCATCTAATTATTGTACGGGAAAGAAGTGTCGATTCAGCATTACGTCACTAGACCTCCGTGAACGGATCTGGTGAGGTTATATTAGTAATGAGACCCACCTACACATAGCCAGACTATTTTGGAAATTATTTTAGAAGAACTGTACGATCCATATCCAAATTTCAAGATATTTTTCGAACTTGTGGACTCCAAGGAATACAGGAGTAATTTTTATAATCCGATACGAGGATTACTTTGTAAGTTCGCCTCAAGAGGGGTGGAAATGAACAACTTTCGGCCCATATTAAATAAAAAGAAAGCCTGCCGAGGCAGAAGCATACAGTCTTGATGAACCCCTGGAGTGGGTCACACTGTGTCAACGTTCATTCAGTCTACAACGGACCTCAGTGGGAGGTCGTGCCGATTCAACAGGCATTCAGTCTTCAGCCACCGCTGAAGCGGAACGTACCGTTTCGCAAATATACAGTCTTCATCGCGTCAAGATACGCCGAGTTGGACCCGTCCAAGGGCCAAAGAAGAAGTTATAGTAATTCAGTTTCAAGTAACCATAGGAACGGGTTGCGCTGTGTTAACGAATATCAAGTCTTCGAAACATTATACTGTTTCTCAAGTATACAGTCTTTGCGAGCACTAAAGGTGTTATATTGACTCAAGGAAGTATCATCTCAAGACCAAGTGGGTCTTATGTTTGTGCGATATTCTAAACTTGCCTATGCTTAGGAAGTTGGAAATAAGAGTGACGGTCCTAGGGACAGTAATTCAGAAACAATTTAAAGTCACCTGTAGAAGTAACCGTGTGAAGCGAGTTAAGCCATCAGAACAGTTAAAGTATAAGAAACTGTATTAAGGAGTTCGAGTGAAATACCGAGAAAACGTGAAATAGAGTGGAAGGCCACCTATCACAGAATGCAAGTTAACTAGACTGGGATACTAGGAGAACATTGTTTAAGGGACAAACGGCAAAGTACAAATTGTAACGCCGAAGAAGATATCGCGCCAGTACAGTACAATCAGGGACGATAGGAACCGAGATCAAACATCGAAATACACAGTTGGAGTTCAGAAACTTTCATTGGTGATAGGGGGGGGGGGGGTCTAGGATAGACCATAGAAGAGTAGTGACTTCATTCCATTCAAGTAGATGCTAAGGATCAGGGCAGAGTATGCACCAACACCTACCTCTCTTGGATGATGAAAAGAACGAGTGAAAACGTGTGAAACAGGGAAAGAGAATCACATGTGTGTAATGCATTAACTTATGCCTAAGTGTAAAATTTATGTGTACATAATACTGTATTTTTCAAGTGTTAGTGTATTATTGCCAATTAATATCTTAGAATACCCTATGGAAGGGAATATAAGTGAAGTAAAAAAAGTGTAAATGATGGAAAGATAAGAAAATTATGTAGAAGTGCCACGATGTTGATTATGAGGGGTTAATCACATATGGTGGACGAGCAGGTCTATTAACGTTGGCTGAAATCACCTACAATAATGTGAGTACAAATCTTTTCTTGTAAATTGCTTTTAGGGGGTCGTGCACATTTTTAGAAATGATATGTCTCACATGACGGGAAGAAATAACTGTGAGTAAAATATGAATATAAAGTCAAACGGATCTGAATCGATTTTTGAAAGATAATTTTGTGCATTGCAAAAACGATTGATACCAGAATATTGTGGTAAAGTTAATTATGGTCAAGTAAATAAGGTGTAGAACTAATACGTTCAAGTAAAGAAGTGGTAGAACTAATATGTTCAAGAAATATTGAGGTGTTAAAAACCAATTGTGTTGAAATTGTTCAAGTTAAATGAATTAATCATGGTAAGGGTAGGTCAGCACTGGGAATGTTCAGAACGTCTTAGAAAGAGTAAACTCCCTACGAAATGCTTTACAGGAATATATATATTGATTACGCTGAAATAAGCGTAGATATGATTAAAATCAAGTGATTGCTATAAATAATGTCAGGAATGATTAGTTATGAGTGGAGCCGTATTGGGTTGAGTGAGACAGGATCCAAAGGTATCGTCGAAAAGAGAGCAATATTGTTGTATAATTAGCGCGCAGAGGTCTGCTCAGGATACCGCTCTGTCGTCGCCTGAAATGTGGAGGACGGTGGTTCCATTCCCACTCCCAAATGTATTTTTGAATCATCTGATAAAGAGTGCCCTCGGATAGGATTCCATATTGAGCCGTGGAGGCGTCAAATGCTGTGTACCCCTTAAAATAATGGTCGTCCCTCAGACCAGGCAGCGTTGATACTCATCAATTAATTGCATTATCCTGTATGATCTGAATATTGGCCGATTGTCGCCGTAGTAAAAATAACCGTAGGATTTATACATATTAAAGCATTTCTTATTGGAGAATAGTATTGTGAGCAGACAGCCGAGTTCTAAGAAGTGTGTCCCCGCCTGACAGGCAGACATGTTATCTGAAGTCCTAAATTTTGTGGAGGAGCCCGGCCTAGTGAGGGGAGTTCCCCGACCTGTTAATTACTTGAGCAGAACAGATGTTATTTGTAAACATAGGACTGAAAGAGATTATATGAATGTTATAATGGAAAGCACGGATGTCCAAGTCCCGTAGGTATGTTATTTAATGTATACCTTGCCAAATCCATAGTTTCAAATGCCGTTAATAAGGAATATGTTTTCCTAAAGAAATGATAAATTCCCAGGCGTGACTATCAAAATAAAGGTTTTCTTTGAAAATACTAGTGCCAATGAGTTGGGGTGACTCATTGACTCAACTCAATAACCCAATGTGTAAATTAAAGGTAGCGAGACCGCCCAAAACAAAATTACTTAGCATGTAAATCGTAAGAGAGAGAACATGGGATTAAGTGTAAATAAAGGTTGCAACAATTATGATTGTTATTACTCAAGTTAAAGAACCCAAGGATAATTAAGGAAAGATTAGTCATTTGCAATGCAGATTAAGATTGCATATAATGGTAATCATTAAAGCTCATAGAACCAGTTAAAGGAGGAAACCATACGGAAGTGAAACTAGAATGTTATAGGTTCGGTGGAACCGTAACAACAAATGATCAGTTGTTTTGTTATTGAAGAGTCCTCTTGTAATGGAATAAGCTTTTGTGTAGTATAGATTTTTATTGATTTTATTGATTTTTGGCATTTATTTGATTTGTTTTAACTTGTTTGTAGCGCCATTTTTGTTACAAATAAATATTGTTTTTATGTGAGATTTTGATTTTATTTTTGAAGTGTTGACCTGTTGGTTATGATCCCAAATATATGTGTCATATCGTGGAAATGGATGTACCACTCTGAATTGACTGAGCTAGGCGAAGTATGATCATGTATTAAGTCTTCCAAAAGGTGCAATATATAAAAATCCACATGGCGACCGTTCGAAATATTTAGACGGTTCTAAATATCTATGAATGTATTACAGCAATCAAAATGAAATTTAGTATGTTGATATAGCCAATTAACATAAGTAGGATATATGAAAATGGGCTGTATAGTTCTTCACGGAACTACTTGTCTAGCTATTTGATCGCCCGAGAGTAGTGATGCTAAGAAAAGCGAATCTTAATTCAGCGCTTTCAGTAGTATAGAGACATCTAATGTTTAATTGCTTTCAAATATTCAACATGGCATCAGTTCGAAATTTTTATTTCATTTTTAGCCTATTTTCGTTAAAAAGGAATTGTGAGATCACCTTTTGTCCGTGTGTGTGTGTCCCATCCTTATAAAATCGAAGTGGTTAGAGCGAATTCAATGAAACTCGGTATGGTCATAGTACTATTTAGTCCGACCCCGACCGTGCCCTTCAAATTTTATTACGTCTCCCTAATCCAACATGGCGGATGTACGAATTATTTCACCAGCATTCTATGTCTCCAAATTTATTAGAGATACCACTCTTAAATATTGTACGTTGATAAAGGGCACTACTGGAAGTTTGCATATGCGACTTTCAGAAAACTTGAAACTACAAACCTAAGCGGAGTTGAAGAATTTTAATAGACTTTTCTCGCAATTAAACGATCCGAGCGCAGTGAAACATGGTACAGCAAATGTTTATACACATTGTAATGCACTGACGTCTAAGTTAGTTTAGCTGCTTACATTACCTCAAGATGGCAGCTGTGCGAAATTTTAAAATGATGCTTTTATTTCTTGTGTCTTAATCTTGCGATCGAAGTCAACGTTCGAACAACGAACCTATTCAGTAATCGTCATCTGATCGTACATAACTCTATGGCATATATATATATATATATATAAATTCAACATGACGACCATGTGAAGTATTTAGGCAGTACCCAATATCTACTAATCTATGAAAGTAATACAACTGATTTTTTATGTTGATAAAGGCTCTTGTGTCCTAATCATGCGATTGAAGTTTGAATAATACACTTACGCAGTAATCTTCATGTAATAGTACATAACCCTATGCTCTTCATATATAAAAATCTAACGTGGTGATCATCCGAATTATTTATACAGTTCTCAATATCTACGTATCTATTACAGCAATCAAACTGAAATTTTGTATGCTGTGAGAGGTTAGTTAGTTAGTTATTGTTGTTTTAAGGCTATTACCATAAGTAGGATATATGAAAATAGGCTACTGTCACCGATATCGCATGATTTGGGAGCTCTGGCAACGTTGCATCGCTGAATGAAGAAATCAAGCGGAAGTAACATGAGGTTGATGTTTTTAAGTCATGAATATAGTCGACAGCATGACTAGGCAAATGATCCAGAAGCATGGAGGGCGCTGATGGGCACCAGGAAAAGTCTAGGTGGGAAGGTCACGTCGGAGAGGCACTTGACACCCTTTTGTATCGCCGTGCGCCGAAGTTATAAGCAAGTGTGTAGTGGCAGTGGTACCGTGGCAGCTTGGAACCAGTACGGTATTCCGAGAGTTTTTTTTTTGTGTGTGGAACGTAGCTGAAAGACTCAGTATTATTTCTTACATGAACAGCTCTGTATTAACGAACATTAAAGCCAAATGTGGCAAGGCGATATTATAACGCAGATCATAATGCATTACTTTGTAAAATACTAGTCATTAGTACAGCGAAGTGTGAGCAAACACACGTGATGTCTTAAGCTTTTATGAGGTACGGGACTGCATGAGCCGAGCGCGATATAATTTACGCATAGAACATATGAACGAAGCGATGTGCATCTGTTTGACAAGCAGACAAGTGACAGTCACCAGGGTCAGTGAACTATGAGAGATAAACTGGATGTAGTCCAAATATAGAGCGACATTCAAGGCCAAGGACGAACGTAATTCCTTATCAGTACTTGCTGGTGTAAATACGTATGATATAACCTCTGTTGTTATAGAGTTATTATCACGGCCATAAGTTGGTATTACTTGGCATATTCGACATGAAGATTGCAGCGATGTATTGGACGGACATAAAGGCTATCAGTACAGACCGGTGCGAGTTTTGTGACATGAACTTTACGAGCGAAGAGATAACCGGCTAGATCTAGAAATGTGGAAGCTGTGGAAACCAAGGCGAGCCAGGACCATGGATACCCAGGGGGTCGCGAGCTGGATCCAGGGCGAGAGGGGAGGATGTTCAATCAGAAGAACGTGGAACCAAACCCCCCAGGAAACGTGTCAACGGAAACAGGACCGAGGCGGCCGGAAGGTACTGAAAACCATGTTAATTCATAAGTAGTGGTTACTGGGTAGTGGTTACTGACATTTGAGCAGATGGGCGTATAATCAAAATAAAATTTTATCAAAATAAGATGCGATAACATGATAAAATTTTTAGGACAGTAAATTTAAGTTTTATTTTCAATGATTATTAAAGTCATATTTAGGATTTAAAATGAGGGATATGGATGCTATAAAATATAATCTAAGTACAGGGATTTTTCAGCGTGTTACGTCGCAGTGTTCTTTGATATGGTGCAAACTGGGTGTCAATTTAGAGTTTGAACAGTCTTAAATTACAGTGGAAACATTTACACTTAAGGGGTCACTTTTTGTGTGCACATCATGGTTTATACTAAACACTCACACGTCACTGAGGTTTTCCTTTACATGCTAACATGAGTAGATGCATTTTGTAGGTATCTGATACAAGTTTGTATGAATAATGAAACAGCATTAGTGAAATAGTAGGGTTGTCTAATACAAAGTTATGATGAAACTGAATGTTCTCACAATGGTGAGGTGAATGAAATAAATGATTTTGATGAATGTTACGTGATAGGTAAAAGAGTACGGTATACATTTTTAAGGCAATTATCAGTTTAGAAATACAGATAGGAAGAGGCCATCTATTTAAATGTTTATGGTGTATTTATAAATGTGTGAACAGCACGCTGTGATTAACTAGGAAAGTCTGAAATTTTGAAAATCAATGATGTGAACGTAAGATCATAAAAGTGAGGAATAAGAGTGATATATCATCGTTGTGTATCATTAAGATTTTTAAAATGTAATGTAATAAATGTAACAGCCACCAACCTGTCGTTTTCTAAATGAGGCACAGTTTAACGGAAACCAGTTAAATAATAATAATAATAATAATAATAATAATAATAATAATAATAATAATAATAATAATAATGTAAGTATTTAATCCATAAATTAAAAGTTTGTAAATTAATTATTTAACGCTAGTGAAATCCATATATAAATATAATTTTCCTTTTGGTGATTACATTAGTTAGAAGGAGATCGAATAAGGCAATAATTTTTCCTTTGAATATTTTCTCATATTTATGCACCTGCTCATTTATGAACTATTCAACGGAGAGGTGACACAACATTTTGAAGTAATGGTTGTAATATTAGGGTGATATAGCTCTGATGTCCGTAAGTTATTTTTGTATCCAAAGTTTAGGAAGCCGGGAGATTTTTGTCCTCATTAATTTGAATTTTGCTTCTGCGTCCTTAATTTATTTGCACATCAAGAGTAATTTCGAGAAGTCTCCGAGCGAAGGTAGGCTTCTGTGTTTGATTTTATGTATTTCGTGGTGTGGTTCTGTAATAAATGGTGGACGAGTTTTATTTTAACAGCGGAGTTCTTTGTCATTCTTCTTCGTTGCCATACTTTGACATTTTATCCCAGTTGTACACTATCTTTATAAAGACCCCGGGATTGCTTGAATATCGTTCCCGACCTTTTTTATGCCAAAATTGATTCGGACATTCAAGATTTTTCTTTTCGAGCTGTACCGAATTCTGGGTAAGGATTGACGTGTGTGTCGGGCCACCAAAATCCAAAGCCAGATTATCGGGCACAACAAGATGGCGCCCACCGTGTAATGGCCTCGAACTGGGATTATCGTACCACGTAGTGGAATAGCCGACATTTTGAACTCGATAAAACTGGAACACTAGAGGAGAGTGACAAGATGGTGGACGGCCATGTGGTACAAATGGAATGGGGATAAAACCAATTGAGTGCTGGTACCGCATTTTATTGTACGATATGTCTGTCAGTTTGTTAAAGTTAACTTTGTGGGATTTTTTTGTGTGAATGACATAGAACGAAGCGATTCAGTAACGTTAGTTCGCTGTGCTTATAGCGATACCATCCACATTTATTATTTCCACATGATATCAAATTTCGATTCCACTGCCAAATTGAAGTAACCACTAGTCCTTAGTCTAAGTTAGTAACTAATTGTAACAGCTTCCATGCTTATTTGTTGACTGTGAAATATTGGGAGAAGTTGATGAAATTAAGGAGATGATGGGACAGCTAGGAGAGAAGCTAAAGGATTTAGCTAAAAGTCAAAAGAGTATGGAGACAAGTTTGAAGTTTCAATGGAAGGACTATGAAGGTGATATGAACACTAATCTAGATGGGTACGATAGACAGTTGATTAAGATGCAGGAAGGAATGAACACTCCATTTAAAGGTTTCGACACCAAATTCAAAGATTTAGACACTAAACTGGAAGGTTTAGACACTCAATTTAAAGGTTTCGACACCAAATTCAATGATTTAGACACTAAATTCGAGGGTTTAGACATTAAATTCGAAGGATTTGAAAAAAATCTAGGAATTCAGTCAGGGGATTTGCAAGGAGGAATGGAATTATTTAAGGAGCACCAATTTGATATGAAACAGTACATGGAGAAGGCTCAAGCCGAAATTACGGATTTAGAAGAACAAATTAAGAGGGATAAGGTTGAAATGGGAAAGAATATGGGGACACAGTTGAAATCACTGGAGAATACCGCTCAAGAGAAAATGGATCGAAGCGTGGAGGCATTAACCGCCAAAATGGAAGAAAGGGATAAAGCAATTAACACAGAGGCCTTAGTGTTAAAGGAAGAGGCGAAAGCAGTACAACAGAGATTAGCGAAAGATACCAAGAGCATAACGGATAAAATGTCTGAATTTACCATAGAGCAAGAAAGCAAGATGGAAAGCCTTAGGAGTCAGATCGGGGAATTGAAATTCGAGTTAAACGAAGTAATTAAAACAGCAGTTTCGACAGTACAAGATCAAATGAGTATTACTAACGGAGAACAGTAAAAGAGAATTGTTGAATTAGAAGGAAAGACGGTAGAGGAAAAAGCGATGGATGAAAACAAGGAACCAAGTCCGATAGGAACAAAATTCACACCATTCAGTTTCAGCTCATCTCAACCGATTACCATAATTAGGAATCAGGAGGACCGCCCAAATAAATTTTCAAATTTGACTGGCGTTACACCTATAGAATCCCTACGGGACCTGAAGGAATACATGGATGAACATAGGGTTCCTAAAGAAAGAGAAATGAGGGTAATAGAAAGAGCTCTCGAGGGTCAACCGCTAAACTGGATGCGAGCTTTTAGGAATCAGTTTGGCGGGTATGATGACTTTTCGAGCGCTTTCCTGAAGAGATTTTGGTCTTCAGAAGATCTACAGAGTATTAGGGCTTAATTATATTCAAAGAAATACGCGACTACCAGGCCAACACAGTATGTTGGGTATTTCACGAATCAGATAGCCAGGCTACAATTTTTGGATCCACCGTTGGAGGAGCAGGATTTGGTGCATGCCATAATACAGCAATATCCGGTAGACGTCCAGCGTGTATTAATTGCATCGGGTGCAAATAGACTCGAGGTGTGTGACGAGAGTTTTAGAAAACTAGACCACACGAGCAAGATGACGGAACCTCGTAACCCAAGGACAGAACAGAGAGAGGCAAATATGGT
Organism: Meconema thalassinum; assembly: GCA_946902985.2. Classification (NCBI taxonomy): domain Eukaryota; kingdom Metazoa; phylum Arthropoda; class Insecta; order Orthoptera; family Tettigoniidae; genus Meconema; species Meconema thalassinum. The sequence goes on from OX336389.2 coordinate 795,869,864, forward strand.
GGTAATGGATCGTACGGCGCAGACGGAACCTCAGAGAAATAATGGAAGGAACGATAGAGATGGAAGGGATCAAGGAAATGGCTTGAACAGATAGCCTACAGGAATCAAGGAAAGCCATATGACCGGAGGCCATATTATCAGGATAGAAGCGGGCGATTTAATCAGAGGGACTACGGAACGTAAGGATATAGAGGGAGAGAATCGTGGTCACGTGATCGAAGACCGTACAATAATTACCAAAGATATGAGAATCAAGAAAGGTAAAATTACAGGCCATCATTAGAAGAACATCACCAAAATTCAAAGCCAGATTATCGGGCACACTACTTAGTTCTTCACGGAAATAATTTTTATTATTTCTCGTACCCCATTCAAGCGATTAAAGATAGGATTCGAATGTTGGGTTGTTATAAGAAACATAATTTAATGTCACTATACCAGGTGGCCCGTTTGCCCCGTGCAATCCAGTTTTAGGTGTCCAGCATACATTAATGCCGTATGGGATGTCTGTTAACTGATTTCCACAGGGGTCACACTGAACGCAGGCCGATTACGTCAGAATACGAAGGATTAACAAGCGGCCGGCCGCTAGCTGCATGTTCCTCAGCGCTACTCGTCTAGTGCACCCCATTGCCTTTTGGAGCCTCGCATTTGAGAGCGTAATAGACTCATATGTGGTACAACAAAATGACAGCTGCTGGCAACATATTGACGATGGCTGGTGTATTCAGCATCGATGAGTACACGGACATTACACTCATCTGTGGAGAAGCTGATCGTAATGCCTTTGAGGCTCGTAGACGGTAAGCACTGGTGATTCCAGATAGACGTCTGCCGTCTGCGCTCGCCAGCGAGCCGTCATACCACTATGGGGCGCATTAGACGTGGGTACTGAGGAACATGCAGCGTGCGGCCATCTGGTTGTTATGTCTTGGCAAACTGACGTAACCGGCTTGCATGCTAGGTAACCCCTTAGCAATTCAGTTATTAGACCTCCCGTTCATCACCCGTACATGCGAACAACTTATAAGTAGATTGCACGGCGCAAACGGGCCACCTGGTATACTCTAGCTTACTTTTCGTAAATCATAGATGCTGTGCGTTTGGCTTTTCTTAAATTAAACTCCACGATGCTTTACATAAATATACCATTTCGCGGGAGGAGTCTTATTCACCGACACTGAAAGTTATACGGTATATTCTAACACATACTTTTACCATGGAATGGTCTTGGTGGAGACATACGTCGTGTCGCAATGGCTACTTAGTATACATCACATGGAAAATCCTTTTAATAGCTGGGGAAGTATTTAAAGGAAATAACCAGTAGGATATATGAAAATGGGCTATTAATTATTCACGGAACTACTTGTTCAGTGTTGCCTAAGTAATCGAAATTAATGTTATTCAGTCGGTCAACACGATTGTACCCAATTGCATTGGTTTCTTTCCTAATCCTGAAAAATAATTACACGAGATAAATAAATACACTTGGATGGCCAGTTTCGATCATCAAGCGATCGTCATTAGATCCATTACACCCAGGCTATTAAATATATGGCTACTTGCTGATGATCGCATGTTGATCGAAACTGATCACCCAAGTGTATTTATTAATCTTTATTTTCACTTTTCCGTGTGTATGTATCTAATAAATTTTGATCAGCAGGAGACTTTAAAGATTTATTAAGTGTCACCAATCTAACATGGTGGCTGCATGAAATATTTCACCTGTTATTCACTTTCTCCGAAATTAGTGCATAAATCAAACCGAACTTTAATATTGTGATATAAGCCACTAACGTAAGTTCATGTATGTGACTTTCAAAAACCTGATATCCACTAAACGAACATGGTAGCCATGTGAACTAAGGGAGTATTTTAGGCGACTTAAGCATCCGAGCGAAGTGAAACTTGGCTTAATAAATCTCTATTTAAAGCTTAATATACAGGCGTCGAACGTAATTCAATTGGTAATAAATATACAAGATGGCAGCTGTGAAACGTTCGAAATCTATTTTTTTTATTTCTTGCATCCTAATCAAGTAATTTCACTGATTTTTTCATACTGAACCACTACTATAATATGTGTCCACCCTATGGACTACGTATGGAAATGCATTGTTTTCTTATACACCATGTATATCCATCATCTAACGTTTCAACCTGAATGGAAGGAGGCAGAACAATTTCATTTTCTAAGGTCCTTTGCACATTACTTTCATCCTTGCATTGACAGTTCGATTTTCTTGTAACTTCCAGCTATCGTTGTAAACTATTTTGTGAATGAGTTACAACAAAATAATAATAATGTGTGATTCATTGGCTCGTTGGGGAGAACCAGCCCCACCCAGGTCTTATCCTAGTGACACGATTATGAATCCACGGTATTGATGAGATCAAACATATTCCTATATCTACGAAGCCAAACGAAATGTAAGTTAGTATCACGTACTTCAAAGCTAAATTAAGTAACATTCTGGTATCACCAATTTCCATGAACTAGGAAGGGAACACGAGCAATATAGAATTACTTCACAGAACTGTTAAGTTACATTTTTAGCCTACTAATGATTTTTGCAAAAAATTTAAGTAGACATGAAATCTACACAGGGCCAAATGTCTTTGTGTGTCTGTCTGCCGTCGTCGTCACCCCCCCCCCCCCCCCCACCCCCACCCCCCCGCTCACATTTCAATTGAAAGACGAAACCGAATTGAACAAAATTTAGTGCAAAGGTAGCATTAGAGAAGGACACAGTGTCATGTTTTATGTCGCCGCCATCATAATCGAAACAAAATGGTGGCTACCCAATTGCTCAAGGGAAATGGCAAATTACGACCACACTAATCATCAGATCTCTACCAATTTTTTTAACAATATATCTTTCATGTAAGAAGCGTTGGGTGCCCAAACAAAAAGGTCATCGGCCAAGCAATTTTAAGATAGCGGCTGTATGAATCATGCAAGCATTATAATCCTCAATTTATGATCCAAAGAATATATGCTCTCAGTATTTGGCATTCAGATAGTTCATTACAAGGACCCTCTGTTGTCAACGTGATAACTACATGAGACTGTATACTACGCACACCTGTCACCTTGAAATCAATAACATTAAAGTAAATGGCTCTCAACACTTCCGAGCTACAGTACATTAACGAAAATTGGTGACAAGTCGGGACCGAGTTTGTGGCCTTGCATGGCCAAGGCAAATGAGCTAACTATCCATAAATCCAATATGGCGGCTGTGCGAACTATAAGATTATTAAAATCAATAACTCAGAAGGAAATTGGGTAATTAGAACGAACCTTGCCAAGAAATGAGTATCATTTTAAATTATCACTCTCGTTAGTCAGATGATTGCTTCACTCTATATACCACACAGTGGCCACCTTGAAATTTGAAAATAAATTATTAATTTTCGGTATCCTAGAGCTAAAATAACGAAATTCAGTAATGACATAGAACCTTATAATTCGCTTCGCACGCCCAAAGCAAAAGAACAGGCCCTCCATAGATTCAAGATCGTGCCTAGGCATACCATTTAAGTATTCAAAGTAGTAACTCTGGATGTTATTGCACAACTATACCGAAATTTGGTCGAAGAGGAGTATTATATAAGAGGCGGCTGTAGCGGTAGTGATAAATTTATCACACTGAATAATGCGCACTGCAGCCATCCTGAATATTCACAACTTAAAAATAAATTACATCATATATTTTAGAACTACAATAGCGAAAATTAGTAATAAGGTAGAAATCTATATGGAGTATCGTATGCCCATATCGAAATAACATTGGCTTTATATTTTCAAGGTGACCTCCGAGTGAAGTATTAAAACGTTAAGGTAAGCAGGAAGTACCATCAAGGACCTTGTTGACATCAGCCATAAGAATAACACACAGATTACAACGCAAGGCGGCCATCTTGAAAAAATTGAATGTGATTATGAATAACTCGAAGTAATTTTAGATACATAAACGAAAATTAGAAGTTATGTAGAACCTTGTGTCTACTGAGCTACACTGAAACGTAAGGCTTAAATGTAATTGCCTTGGTCTGCGGAAAAAACATTTAATTTGAAATCAGATATTGAAGGCCACAGAAATATTAATATTATTCATGGCAATATTTTACGCCATCTCCCTGGAAGAAGCTAGCAGACTAAAATTATTTAGTAATAGCTTCGGAATATCGATTTCCAATGTACGAGAAGATACGATTCCTTCTGCACCAGAGCTGCCTCGTTTATCCATTACCATATATTTGAGAGGAGAGGCTTGGGTAAGATGGCTTGCTTTGAAGGTGAGGATGAGCGCAGCTCTGCGTAGCTCACTGGCTCTACACAAGGATTTCTCTCACTTAGTTGCTTCATTTCGTGTTCGTTCATGTAAACTTATACCACTACCTTCAAGAGAAGATCGCAAGGACTCTACAAGGAGAGGTTAATGCAGATCACAAGGTATTCAACACATACGAGTTCACTGGGTACTTAACCGTCAGTATAGATCAGACCTTAGTTTGAGCCATCTCAATGGGCTATTTACAGTAAAGGCTTACTTCAACACATATAGTAATTGCTGTGCCTGCAAACTCCACTATGTGAAAATATTCCTTTCTACCATTATATTTCATCAGACAGTCACGCCTCACACGTCTACTATGATGCATCTACAGTAGTCCAAAACAACAATTCCCATAATTTTATTTTCCACCTAGTCTAACGAACAACATAAAAAATAAACGTTATGAATTTATAATGCAGACTTATAATATACTAGGTCAGGCAGCTGCCCCTTATAATATTGCTTTTATGCAGCCATACCAACGTAAATTAGCACGAAGGTCGATATTCCTCTGCTTGTATCCCATATGGTACTAATACACTGTAAGCTTAACCGGCAAACGATACTGAACCCTATTATTCCCCCACCCAATGTGACTACAGACCGTTCGAATAATAACATGTACCTGGAGATAATTATTGTATTGCAGCATATCATCTGCGTTAAGATGTCGTGTGAAGTGACTGGGTATCGCAAAACATGAAATTAACGCTCAAAACTATGATATAGTGACGGGTAGAGCGTTTGAACAGCGAAATGGAGGAGTAACGTACTCTAAGAGGCTCTTAATAAAAGTTATTTTCAAAGCTGAGGCGTAGTCCAAGTAGACAACCACCTGATTTCCAATTGATGGGCTGGAGGAGCTAAGGTTCGAATCCTCCATTGGAAAAATATCTTTGCAAAGTAATAAGTCTTCATTGCTACGTACATTCACATGTCATTGTGTGCCACAAAATGCAGTCTAATGCCGTTATTACAGTGTTTGTGCGCTACCGACTCTGCGCAGCTATACAGTGGGATTAAATTCACTTCATTCATTCGTCACTCCACGGACGAATACGTTGATATGCTTCTTGTTTACGGGGAGGCAAGAAGGAATTCCTTGCAGACACTTCGTCTGTATTGGGAAAGATACCCTGACAGGCGACATCCGACTGCAAATACTGTACACAATATTGAAAGACGTTTACGAACAACAGGGGTACTTGGGGCGATAACACCTGTCTGAAAGAGCACCATAACGTCTGGTAGAAATGAGGAGACAGTTATGGACGGAGCTCGCAATGACCTTCACACTATTACAAGAACAATTGCACAACAGGTGAACATCAGCCAGTCGTCCGTAAGACGTATATTGCATGCGCATAAATATCACCCTTACCATCTACAACTAAACCAGGAGCTCCATGGGAGAGATTTCGAAGCTCGGATGAATTTCTGTCAGTGGCTGTTTGGAAAAGTGGTAGATGATGTAGCATTCTTATCAAAAATCCTATTCTTGGACGAATCGAGATTCCACAATAATGGTACCATCAACCACCATAACATGCACTATTGGAGTGCTGACAATCCCCATTGGGTTCGACTGTCGGCCCATCAAGTGTAATTGGTAGTGAATGTATGGTGTGGAATTTTGGGCGATCGCCTTAATGGACTGTATTTTTTGAAGGCCATTTGACAGACGCACGCTATCTACAATTTATATGCCATGAGCCCCCACTTCTGCTGAAGAATGCTCCACTTGGGGAACGTTTAATGATGTGGTTTCAACACGATGCAGCTCCACCACATGGGAGGTTAGCTGTCCGCAACCATCTCAATGACACACATCCAGGATAATGGTTAGGGAGAGAAGAACCAGTCCCTTGGCCCGCCAGGTCACCTGATTTAACGCAATTAGACTTATTCCTGTGGGGGTATTTGAAAAAAGCAGTCTACACCCAGCAGCCAGAAAGTCCAGAGCGCCTTCGACAATTCACCGTTGAAACTAATTGTAATTCTATAACACCGGCCATGCTTCAGCACTCTATAATGTCCATTCAGCAGCGTGCACAGATGTGCATAAACTAAGAAGGTCATTATTTCGAGCATTTTCTACCATAACAAACCATTGTTAGTGCAGTTTGTTCCGACTGCCCCCACCTATCCATCTTGTCCTAGTCTGACACTGATGAGAAATCGACCCTTCATGGGGCCACATACAGTTTCATTCACTGACAATTTGCATACAAGTGGATATTTCACGAATATTACTAGATGGTAACAAACAAAACAAAACTTCAATAAGGAATAGAAGAATATCCTCGCCCATGCTCGAACTTCTCACAGGTAGGACTGGCTCTTCGTCATGTGGCCAAGTGCTTACCACATGAGCTATACTGGCCCACGTCAAACTGCTTGTAGATCACAGCTCATGTGAGAATTTCAAAATGCTTGCCGGGTCATTCCATGTCCTAAAGCGGTTTCATTAACGTCTTAGGTGTTATTGTGTAGGCCGTGAATGCAAAGATATCAGTTGAACTCGGTTGATTGTGAGTACCGGTAGAGCAATAATTGTCTTCAGTACGAATATAACACTACGTGTCTGCGACACACAATGTCATATGATTGTAGCATTGAAGCGTCATACCGTTGCAAAACGTTGCAATTATGTTTTTCCAATGGGGGATTCGAAACTTCGATACCCCGGTCCATCAATTGGAATACCAGTGATTGTCTACTTTTTTTCTTTTTGCATATTCCGTTTTTTTTTCTATTTGTTTCCTTTCGTACATGAAGACGGCACACACACCCAGTCCCTGAGCCAGATGAATTAACCATAGGAAATTAAATTCCCCAATGACCCGGCCGGGAATTGAACCCAGGACCCTTCGGGCCAAAGCCAAGCAGCTAACCTATTAACCACGGAGCCGGACACTACTTGAGCTTCGCCTCAGCTTTGACTGACAAATGTATTAAGAACCTCTTAGAGTACGTTATTCCTCCAGTTCGCTGATTGAAAATTTTCAATTTAAAGATAGGTGACATATTTTTTACCTAGGAAGTTTAGAATAGTCTCTTCTATCACCAGTGTAACGGACTTCACGTATATCACTTACACCCAGTTTATATATATTGTACCCGAAATAAGCCCGAACACCCTCGTTACTCGCGAATCCAAAGTTGAAAGGAGGATTACATGCGCCCTGAGGTCCCCGGCTGAACAACCGCAGTCTCACGCTGAGGAGTCGCTTATTTTGGACATTTAACATAAGATGGAAATTGATGGTGTACTATAAATAACAAAAAAGACAGAAACCTAATTGCAGCTCCAACATGTGATTCCTGAATCTCGGGTAACTCTGGGCGGAGAAAAGGAGCCCTTATCCATAGCACATCATCTCACTAGCAATCGTAAAATATTGGATGGATTTCCAACAAAAGTACGAGCAAAACAAGCCGTGATCGCTAATTCATTCAGGATAAACAAAATACACTAATTCAAAAATAACACTCCTAAAAAAGAACCTAACTTATATTGCTAAAATGAAATTATAAAATAAATAAATAAATAAATACGGTCACAAGTCGCTCACCTTGCCTCTGTTAAATAGAAACTTAAAAGTATTATATACAATCGTTAGAAGTTCCAAATAAAATAATCCACGGATAAAATACGGTTAATGAGGCTGAATAATAAAATGAAAGTACCTTGCAGAACATCCTGTTCTGTGTACTCGTGACTTCAAATAACAATAATAAATCTTACTCTATACACTAACTTATAACGTTCCTCACTATTACGCAACTAAATCAAAATATAAATAAAATAACGGACTCTATTCTAAAATAATTACCTATATGTACAACTCGACTATGAATAAGATTAATTATATACGGTATACAACCCTGGTTGTCATTCAACAAATGTCTATGGATTCTCCCTTGAGAATATCGTTGTCTTATAAAACTTCACTTCCCATTTAACATCACAATATCAACATAACATTAATATCACCACGTTATTTCCTCGAAATATTAGGAATCATTGTCTGTTCTGGTTTTTGGACAACCTAGGCGATAAAGCTTAGTAATCAATTACCGTCGAAATTGTGAATAATATAAATAGGATACATTCTTGCGAATTATACCGATTTTGTAGTACATCTCATATACGTCAGTTATTAATTAAAATTCAATAAACAGCTGTTTTACAACTTTATTAACTTTAATATCGCCTTTCTCAAAATAAAGGCGTTATCTTTAATACCCATGGGCACATATATTCACCTTGCATTATCATACATCGCAACACTGCGGATTAACGAAGCTTTAATAACTTCAGCAAATTCCTGAACGTAGAAAATAACAAGCTTCAAAATAGAATACTGTTCTAAAATTACCAAGTAAGTCTCTCCTCATTCTTATCAATCATATACTTGTCAAATCATAATAGTAACAGCTGACACACCAAATGTGTTCCAAACACATTGAGGAGAATCGAGTGTAATAAGCAAACTTTAAGTGATAATTTGTAATCATTAACTACCTATTCTGCCTAGCACCTCATCTATCAAAATCGAAAAAAAAACATTAAGTATTGCCTGGAATAAGACAATAAAACAGCCATCGAATCGATCTAGAAGTATCTCAAAATTAGGATAAAAATCCTAACAAACTCCTGGCTTAAATATTCTAAATAAATCCTCACAAAACTACAATATTCGACGTGAAAATAGCTAAAATGACAATCGAAATCTCAATAAGAATCGCATAAAAATCTACTGAAAATCTCTAACAAAATTTAATATCGAAAATACTTAAAAATCTAACACAAACGTGTCCACAAACGGAGTTAACTAACTGACACTCTCGAAAATACGAACAATGTAAAATAAACATTGTCAAACTCGAAATTTCTACATGGTACAACAATCTACAAAAATGGAAAAATCTTCTTTCTACCTTGGCTGCATAGATTATAGGCCTATTGTCATGCCATGCGTCTCGCTCCGCTGGTTTTCGCTTTGATGTAGCCATCTCAACCTTCACCTGGTTCTGGATCTCAAACAGCAATAGGTTGAACGATTCAGTCTCCTCTTTTTGTTCTGGAATAGCCTCGACTCGAACGTCCACTTCTGCTTCAGACATCATTTCGCCCTCCCTTCCTAGATAAAAGTTCTCGAAGTTCTCCCGTCGAATGTCCATTGTAGATCAAAATTTTGAATTTCTAGGTCACTTCTTCCATTCTTGTGACATTCAACTTTTCAGTTTCCCAATCCATGGTATTTTAGTACTCCATCTCCACGTTCTCAAACATTGACGATTTTCTCTCCCTCAACTCGAAATTCTTGAATACCATTTTCAAATTGCAAAATAATGTTAATGGAAAATTATAGGTTCTCGAAATGTCTACGGATTGATATATTGTTGACTATCGTTGAAATAAATTTAGTGCTTGGCATTGAAGAAAAATTTTGCCTTATTTTTTTGATATATTTTCCAGCAATAATGCCTTTATAGATTATAATAGTGCTGTTGGAGGATACTTTCTAATTCTTTCACTCTTACAAATACGTCGTAATGTTGCTTCACATTCGCAGAATACATTGCCAATTGTAGTTTAACACTTCGCTGAATTGTTCGATTAATTTCACACAGAAATATCGCTGATAATTATAAAATTCAACCACTGTTGAATATTTACTGTACTGTTCCTCGGCGTTCTACTGGTAAGCAGGAATACACCTCACAATCGCTGTCAACTTATAAATTTTCCCGCACTGCTACATTAGTGAGCTCACAAAATACGCCTGACACGTTCGACGTTGGGGAAGATAACCTCGCAGTTCCGCCCCTTAAATCAACAATAAATAATAACTAACACGTTCGACGTTTCGAAAATAGGTCCCTTCTCCCTCCTTTGCTTGCTGGTTTCCTGGTCAATTTTTGGCGGTCAGAAACCCCGCTCAAACTCTCAAACTAAAACCTCAATTACACAAATATCTTCTACTTAAAATTCCGAAAGTGTCCATTATTAAATAATAATTTTATACATCGAACCTGGTACTTTGAATACAAAAATACTGCTGCAGAGTAGTATTCTTGTAAAAGTAATGGTTCCCTTCGTAATTTCTTAATCACGTGACTTGTAGTTCCAAACCAGCGTTAATAGCTTCGGTTAGCCTCGTGGCTGGACGGCTTGGATCGTGCCATGGTCGTGCTCTAGAGACAGGCGTTCACCCCTCCTCTCTACCTTGGCACGTGGGGACAAGAATCGCTGGCCACCGCTACATAAAAACACGTTTGGTTGACAGGACGAGTTTCTCCCGCTCTGTCGGTAAATATCATTCCTTTTGCCGAGGGTCTCAAATCACCGCCTCGGTTTTCGTTAACTTGCTATAACTTCGCAATGCGAATACAAAGAATTAACTGCATAAAACTCTACCAATAAAATGCATGACTTGACTAGTTCAAACCACGAAATCTCAACTTTTCCAATTATACTCCTATTTGCTTCAAATTTTGGATTTCTCACCAGAATAATCCATACCCTCCAAAAATGACCTTGCGAAAAGCAAATATTGGTGCCAATATATATATATATATATTTAATTATAATGGCTGGGGTCGTAACCAATCGGAGAAGACTACCAAAGAACAACTGTGAATTTTTCAGTTGCAGTGACGTAATTTCGAATAATTCACTTTAAGAATGTTGGTTAATATTTGTAATCAATTATATTACACTTGTGCAAAGAACTACTCTATAATGGACTGAGTTATGGTCCATACCTAATTAGTACTGTGAACACTATCATTTGTATCCCGTTTCATTTTTGAAATGTATACCGGTTCTTAAAGTGTGGAATTGCTAACCGGAACTGTCATGGTATTTACTGTGAGGTTAAAACGTAAATAACTTGCATTCGATTAAAACCATAGTACTAGAGCTCTGTATAGCAATACATACCGGGTGAGTTTTCTGCCCCTTATTGTTTTAGTTCTCGGACACACTTCCAACGTCTGATGGCACCATGGTCGAGAGTTCCCCGTCTGCGGCCAAGCGACAATGACCCAAAACGACTTGACAAGTTTTAGGTCGACATGGAAGCAAGACCTTCACAAAACCATGTGTGCGACAAGTGATTACAAAATGCATCAAACTGTCATACGGGCATGTACAAAGTACATGCCAAATATACGGATTCAGTCGGATACGAAATAAACGCTGGGTTGGTTCAAATCTAGGCACGAAGAAGGATGTAAACGGGTGTGTAAAAAGTTGATGTGTGATCGCCGAGTGGGTCGCAGTCATTCGTATTTTCAGTTTTTCTACACTCCGAGAGAAATCGTATTGAAGAAGCGAACTCGAATATAATTGAGTACGATATATACTGTGCACACATTAGTGTGCGTAAGTGAGTCAGTTCGAGCGAGTGTTTATGTGGATTGTTTAGATGCAATATGAGTGGAATTGCTCTCTCTAGACGAACACTAGGTGCGACACTGTGTGACAGAATTCTTCACCGGAGCAAATGATACGTTAATAATTCATCAGTGAGCAGAATATAAAGAATACAAACAGTAAATGCTTATATCCTAGTAGAGATTATTAGGATATTGAAACTGTATCGTCAGTAGAGTAAATTTAATACTGCGATGAAATGAAGATCTATTACCATGTGGAAGTTTAAGAGCATGTAGGAATCGTTTAACATCGCAATGATGCAGTACTAACTATCAATCTCAGGGAAGATGGCGAACACATCGCGGAATTAACTCCTGCAGGCAGGTTGAAAGAGTAGCATGGAGTTAAACCTAACATCGCATGTAGAATGACTACAATAAGGTAGAGGACACACTTAAGATTTTTTTTATGTTCAAGTGATGGTAAAGTTTCTCGCGGTTTGCAACTGTAGTTACGTAATTTCTGTTAATAATTCTGTAGGCAATTTAGAGAGTGATTTTAGCAGGTGACCTTAGTAGGGGCTGATGTAAGTGATCATAGCAGGAGATAATGTAGGTGATATTGGTAGGTGATTATAACTGCTAGCACAACCTATTGTAAAATATAGAAATGTAGAAACTTTAACATGTAAAATGTGCAGTAAAAAATTAACTTAGAGCAGGAGTCACAAGTGTGAGGAATATCATGTTTAGGCAGAGAGTTTGTAGCAGTCGAGTGATGTCTGATGGTACTTAAGAGAGCCATTATGAATGAGTTGATGTTACGAATGACAATTTACAGATACTTTCTTCAGATTCTGATGGAGATTTTTGAGTGTTCTGAAAGCTTACAAAAATCATTTGAGGAGTGAAATATGGAAATTAGTATGGTACTACATTTGCGGTAAAGTTTGAGAAATATGTGTTTAATAATAATACATGCTTACGACAGCGAGAACTATACAAGTTGATGATGAGAAGCGTTGTGGTAGAATATCACAACAGCTGTTTATGTGATATACAGGGTGTTACTAAATATGTGGGAAAGCTCCAGGGATTTGATAGAGGACCTAACAGCAAGCAAAACATGTCCGGTAAACATATGGTGTATTTGCTTTCGTTTCCGTGTTACAAGCATTGTTTGTTGTGTACGTAACACACACCGCTTCACTATGCAGGATGGTCATTTGTGTTGATAAAGTGTACGTTACTACTTACAGTTCTTACATAATGTGCTCAAAGTGTCTACCACGAGCTGTAATGCAGGCGGTTATTCGCCGCATCATTGACTGCCTCACACGCTCCCATAATCCTGGCGTCTGTCGTAACTGCTGACATCCTTGCTCTATTCGCTGACGCAGCATGTCCACGTTATGAATAGGTGTGGCATACACAAAGGCCTTTAAATGACCCCATAAGTAGAAGTCTAATGGGTTGAGATCGGGAGAACGAGCAGGCCACGGTGTCGGTTCCTGATGCCCTATCCAGTTGTCTGGGATTCGTTGATTCAAAATTGCTCTAGCAGCAAGAGCAAAGTGAGGCGGTGCTCCATCATGCATGAAGCATATGCGCTGAATTAATTCCCGTGGAACGTCTTGCAACAAACCAGTTCAATCGTTCTTTAAAAAGGCGAAGTATGATGCTCCTGTCTATGTTCCTGGTAAATTTAAAGGACCAATTAATGTTTTCACCGATTATCCCATTCCACACATTAATACTAGACCCTTCTTGATGTCTGGTTTGCACAACTTCTCTGGGATTTGCATCAGCCCAGACATTCGTATTGTGAAAGTTCTGCACTCCGTCTCGGGTAAACATCGCTTCATCGGTAAACAGAATAGCAGCGAGGAACTGTTGCTCCTGAACACACGTCTGTCGTAACCAGGTACATAATGCTACTCTAGGTGGAAAGTCAGCTGCATTAAGACCTTTGACTCTTTGAAGGTGGTATGGATAAAGGAGCTGTCCTCGTAGAATTCTCCACACCGACATATGACTCACGTCTACAATTGCCGCTATTCCCCTGGTGCTGTTCCTGTTATTTTCCTCAATATGGTTAGAAATCGTTCCTCAGTGTCATGTGTTCTTGTGCTCCTAGGTCGTCCATATCAGCAACACGTCTGCTAAACGAGCCTCTTTCACAAGGACGCGCATGTATTCATTGGAACGTCTTGGTGTTGGGTAAACGTCTATTAAGAAAGTGTTCCGGATACAAACGCCTTGCTTCGTTTGCGTTACACTCCGCCTGTCATAGCAGATGCATGTCTGCCAATTCCAAATTTGAGTAACCCATTGTATCTCGACGTGTACTATCCGTCCACTCAATAACAACTGAACACACGTATCACTCCACTCCACTCCACTCTACTCTACTCTAGCTTATGACCTGTGTGGACGTGTTTACGTGTTTTCTAAGTACCTGATATCACGTTGCTGTGACTGCAAAACAAATGCAACAGACTTGAATAGCGACAAAATATCCAAGTGGCCTGTGTGCCCTCCACAAATGACCAACCAGCATCGTGCCGCCGTCTGTGTTATGCACACCACAAACAATGCTTGAAACACGGCAACGAACGCACATACACCATATGTTTACCGGACATGTTTTGCTTGTTGTCAACTCCTCTATCGAATCCACGGAGCTTTCCCACATATTTAGTTACACCCTGTAGGGTGTTTAATGTAATCAAGTGGATATTAAACGCGAAATTAGGGAATATTACAAGAAGATAATAATGAATAATATTCCAGGTGAATAATTAGGATTTTCTGCCATTAAACAAGGAAGTAAACAAGATTATTAAGTAAATAATGTGAACGATAATAATAATACTTTAATCATTTGATTGCGATTAACACAATATGGATAAATAAAGCTATAGCTAACATCACAGAAATTTTTGGCATTAATATGTATTGATAATTGTGGGTATGGTGGAACTGCTGGATAACTTATTCGCAACCATAACGTACCGTAATTAGGCACAGTTCCGGAAAATTCCGTTATTGCATTTAGGTAAATGCGTTACAGAACGAATTACTTTGTTTCGACAAGAATACCGTATTTATCATATACTATCATAATAACGTTAAATTCAGTAGCCGAATTGAAGAACGCTATTATTCCGGTCTCCACCAATAACGTTATCGGACGGGTAGCTCACATAGTGAATAACTAAATAATGTTATTGGCATCATTTCGTTCTTAGTTCAACCTGATATTGAAGAACGAAATTGAACGAGCTACTGACAGTAACGTTATTCGAAATGTGGGTAAAGGAAGTTCCTCAAAGAACGTTACTCGCTTATTTTCGTTATTTGTCATACCCAATCTGAAAGGAATGAAATTGTGAGAGCTACTGACGAAAACGTTATTAAAAAGATGGCTAAAATTGAGTTTTACATATTAATGTTCTTCCCATTTCATGGTTATTAGGCAAACCATATTTTTATGAAAATAAATTTTACATATTCCGTCAAGGACGTTACTGAGGAATCTGCTCGAACAAAGGGCCATAACGTTATTGTTAGTAAATCTGATGTAGAAGGAGCGAAGTTGTGTGGAATTCGTAGGAGCGACGTTGGGTAGGATTAATCACGTTATACAAAGAAGGTTTATATGAAATATTTTAGCAAATTGCAATAATACAGTGCCTCTTCCCATATAGTACTAATTATATTTATGTGAACCAAAACTAGCCTTATTGAGAAGAAAAACGAAACGCGAAGTTCCAATTACTTTATAGAGAAATTTCAGCATGAACGTATCGATTTAACCTCTAGAAAAGATAGGAATGGAATTTGAAACAAAGAGAAACTTCCTAAGTCCACTAGGAACGATTCGATTGATTTGTCTCAAATTTCAATCGGTAAGTTCCACTTACAGTTGGTCTGTCTACCACGCAGTCCACCTGGTGGCGCAGTAACAAACATTCTTGGTTATTTATTACCCCCGAGGTCCGGCCTGGATTCCCGGCTCCACCAAGAAATGTAACTCTGGTCTGAGGGCTGGAACGGGGTACACTCTGTCCCTTGAGGCAAAGCTGACAGTAGCTGAGTTCGATTCCCATCTCATCCAATTTAACAGTGGTCTTCCGTGGCTTCCCACTTATTGTATACTAACTTGAGGCCAAGGCCGCTTCCTTCCCAATCCTAACTTAAATACAGACACCACAATAACGCAGGGTAACAGAAATATTCATTATTTATTTATTTATTCGTACACCCTAGTACACGGAGCTAAATGACCACGACGCCCATGACGCTCAAATGAAATGAAAATGAAACAATAACAACAACAACACCAACATGTCTACCTACCATGTAACACCATACCATTTGTCCATGAATACTTGTATATTCAATGTCTCCTATTGCTGCTTATTGAGATAGTAAATTTCATGTGACCTTCTGGAAAGTCGAGTGCGTCTAATTGTCACCAGTGGATGAATTGATAATGACTCCTTACGTGCTTCGATACTGTACTGTTCAGTACCCTCTGCTTATGGTATAAACCGCATGTTTTGTACCACGAGCGTTGGCTGGCTCAGTAGGGATGTTACGGGTTGTAACGCTAAATTAGTAACTAGCCGCAATTCCGGTATAGGCATGAATAACGTACAAGTACAGCACTAGATCCAAGCTTTTACGCTACTATTTGTATCATCTCGACTGAGCCAGCCAATCCTCGCTGTACATCACATGCGGTGTCTACCATGAACAGTTCAGTATCGAAGCACCTAAGGTTGGATGTTAAAGCTGCCATATATTCTACGTGCAATATTTAGCCTACTTTTCACATTTGAAAAAAATGAGGAAAACATAGACTTGTGAGATCGATCCGGGCAATTGTCTGTCTTTAACAACTTCTAAATGGCTACAGTTATCGAAATCAAATGTGGTATAAGTAAATATCTATACATGAATATCTCACGGGCATATTTGAAAATGACGTCAGTGCTACTAACTGCTGAAAAATCACAATTGAAATTTGAACTCTATGTCAGGTATCTCTGACGTTATGCATGCAAACTGTTCCAAAATTGGCCCTCACAGAGACAATAAGATTTCAGATACATTTTAAGGAGCCCATATATGAGAGTGTTGCAAACATGATTCTAAGCCTGCTGAAAGGCCCAGTGTTTAAATGCATGTCACTTCTATACTATTCATTGGATTTCAACCAAATTTCGTATGTGCTTTATGTTACACAACATATATGACTATGCGCATTCTTAAGAGCAAGAGGGGCTGCTAAATGTGAATAAATGCTCATTCTCTTGTTTTATCCTTATACCAAAATATCAGAAAGTATGCAACCCAACAGCTCTAAATTTTTCACACGTATAGTAGGCCTACCTGACATTCTAGATAATTTTGGAGTAGCTAATATACGTCAGTGCTTCCAACATGATTTTATGCCTGATGATAGGTCCAAATTTTAAATGCATGTAACTTCTGTACAATCAAATGGATTTCATCCAAAATTGGAACTATAAAAATAGTAATATTGCAGATTAATTCTGAGCAACATATACACGACCTTGTTGCCAACATGATTCGCGCACTTAAAGATCCAATTTGTAGCAGCATGCAATGTCCATACTATCCATTTGACTTCAACCAATTTGTGCATGTGCATTCTGTACCTTAAGAGATGGAACTAAGAATATATTCAGAGTCACCAAGGCTGGCAACTGTTGTACTGTATTAGTCTACATTATTTCTGGTACATTTCAATTAACGTAGTTGGAAATGTTAGGTTTACCAACTTAATGTCGTCATTATTCTAGATAGGACTACCGTATATAGAGTAATCGTTAGCTTGAATCTCAAATTTTTTTGAAACGTAGGCTCTTTAGTTCTTCACGGAACTAGGCCCTAATTGTTTGTCGCCCGGCAGCACTACGAATCAGAATTCACTTATAGCGAAATGTATTCGTATAATAATGAAATAGGAGAATAGCATTATTATTTTTGGGACCCTAGTACGATGCTAATAACGTTATTCAACCCATACAACAGAACACGAAGTTAATAACGTTATTGGACGTGTGATTTAAGCGATATACCATAATGCTATTCGCCCTTGTCAATAACGTTATTAAAAATAATTGGTAGAAATAACCTGTGAGGTATGCAGCTTAACACAAAGCTATCCGGTCTTGTCAGTAACGTTATTTGAAGTTCAGATGGAGTGGTAGATTTTCACGACGTGTTACAGCACGAATAACGTTTTTCAACCTGCAAAGCATGCAGCGTAACGATATGCAATCCGGTCATGTCAGTAACGTTATATAAACCATCGGAGTGAATGTGGTACATATGATCGTGTTACAACGCAAATAAGGTTATTCGACTTGTGTCTCTAGCGAAAACTAAAATGCTATCCGGTATGATAATAAAATATTTAAAATAACGGAATATATACAGTATCCATTTATACGTTTTTCGTCTCAATAACGTTACAACAAACATTCTGTTATACGTTATTCAATGTATACCGTAACGCGAAAAATCCGTTATTCAAGGCCATTATGTCAAGTTATCCAGCCCTGCTTGTTGCAAATACTGTATTATGAGGAAGGTGGTATTATACGTAATTATACTCGAAGGATGTTTGTACAGGTTTTTATTTTGGTTGACAACTAGATGGTTGTAAGCTGAATTACTTAATTCACAGTTTGGATTTAGCTAGAAGTAAACTGCTTGTAATGGTGAATTTGCGATTGGATTAGGATTGTATTATATTATTACTAGCAGTAGTGCCCGGCTTCGCCCGGTGGATTTATTTGTTTTATGGATGATAAAGAATGCTACTACAGAACTGGCACATGATACTTAAACTAACAGAAAAAAAAAAAAAAATATAACTTTTTGTGGTGGTAGTGCGAGTGATAAGTAGTACAGTATAATGGACGTGACATCCAGGTCTTTTTCCTGTAATTGTAATAATGAACAGGGGAACGGCTATTTACTAACTCCAGAACTGACACGTGTAATTTACAAACGAATTGAAAAATATGATTAGAAAGAGGAGTAAGTGAAATAAAAGACACTGCCTAGGGCCAGTGTCTTTTTGGCTGTTAGAAATGTAGAGACCAACATTGTCGTCATTTGTCGCATAACGCCATAGAAATATAATCAGAGCACTTTGGATAACTTCGGCTGTCCCGAGCTCCTGAGGTAGCAATAGTGTTATTTATCGCCACATAGCGCTCAAGGATGATCGGAATAAATGTAAGTAAATTTGAAAGCACCAACGCTTACTGCATTCGACAAACTCAATGTACTACACCAACACCATCGCACTTATAGAGAGGCATTAATATTTTCATTATGATAACTGTTTTAAGGAGCTTAAGAAATCTTTTTACACTAATTACTCCCTGTGACTGCAATTTATAAGCAGCGCAAGATGTAACTGTTTTTGCAATTCTGCACCAATACATGGGTAGGGGCGGCGTGATGCAGCCCGCATTGCCAACCAACAATAGATTTAATACAATATTCTTACAGTTACACTACTACGGACATGAATGGTTCTAGGACCTTAAAACGTGGTTTTCAACTTCCTTCTTGTCTGTTATTCTAAACGTAGGGAATGGAGAAGGTTCTCCAAAATATCAGCAGGGTTTCAAAGGGTATGTAAAATTTGGTGCAATTAGGTGAAACGGTGCAGATTTGAACTAAAGGGCCTAAATGCAGGGAATAGAGTGGTCTGTCCGATATTTAAAGTGGGCAGTGGTACCCACTGGGTTCAAAAGGGTAGGACTAAGTATCTAAAATTTGGTTCAGATCAGTGAAACGGTGTAGATTAGTGCCAAAGGGCCTAAATGCAGGGAATGGAGTGGTATGTCCGAAATTTCAAGTAGACAGTGTTACTCGTAGATTTCAAAAGGGTAAGTACATAATGTTTGGTTCAGATCGGTGAAAGGATGTAGATTTGTGCCAAAGGGCCTAAATACAGGAAATGGAGTGGTCTGCCCGAAATTTATTGTAGACAGTGTTACTCTTCGGGTTCCAAAGGGTAAGTATGTACAATTGGTTCAGATCGGTGAAACGGTTTAGATTTGTTCCAAAGGGCCTAAATACAGGGAATGGAGTGGTCTGTCCGAAAATTAAAGTGGACAGTGATACTCGTCAGGTTCTAGAGTATAAGTATATAAAATTCGGTTCAGATCGGTGAAACGATGTAGATTTGTGCCAAAGGACCCAAATGCAGAGAAATTTAAAGTGGACAGTGTTACCCTGAGGGATACAAAGGGTAAGTATAAACATTTTGGTTCTGATCGGTGAAACTATGTAGATTTGTGCCAGAGGGCCTAAATGCGGGGAATGGAGTGGTCTTTCCGAAATATAATGTGAACAGTGTTACTCGCAGGGTTCCAAAGGGTAAGTATACAAATTTTGGTTCAGATCGGTGAAACGGTGTAGATTGGTGCCAAAGGGCCTAAATACAGGGAATGGAGTGGTCTGTCCGAAATTTTAAGTGGACAGTGTTACCCGCAGGGTTCCAAAGGGTAAGTATACTAATTTTGCTTCAGATCATGAAATTGTGTAGATTTGTGCCAAAGGGCCTAAATGCAGGGAAAGGAGTGGTCTCTCTGAAATTTAAAGTGTACAGTGATACCTGCAGGGTTCCAATGGTTATCTATACACATTTTGGTTCAGATCAGTGAAACTGTGTAGATTTGTGCCAAAGGGCCTAAAGGCAGGGAATGGAGTGGTCTGTCCAAAATTTCAAGTGAACAGTGTTACGCGCAGGGTTGCAATAAGCATACACATTTTGGTTCAGATCGGTGAAATGGCGTAGATTTGTGCTAAAGGGCCTAAATGTAGGGATTGGAGTGGTGTGTCCGAAATTGTAAGTGGACTGTGTTAATCACAGGGTTCCAAAGGGTAAGTATACACATTTTGGTTCAGATCAGTGAAACGGTGTACATTTGTTTTAAAGGGCCTAAATGCAGGGAAAGGAGTGGTCTATCTGAAATTTGACGTGGACAGTGTTTTCCGCAGGGTTCCAAAGGATAACTATACACATTTGGTACAGATCGGTGAAACGGTGTAGATTTGTGCCAAGGGGCCTAAATGGCAGGATTGGAGTGGTCTGTCCCAAATTTAAAGTTGACAGGGTTACCAGCAGGGTTCCCAAGGATAAGTATACACATTTTTGTTCAGATCGGTGGAACGGTGTAGATTTGTATTCATAACAAACAAAGAGACAGACAAACTTTGTGCTTTATATATATATATATATATATATTATATTCATTAGGTCCGGTCGTTCCTTTGAAGTCAACGATGATGAACCAGGCATTGATCGATGCAGGATTGGCGTCAATATTGGATTATCGCGTTAGTAATTTATTATAGATAGTGTTATTTTTGTTAGGGGCAGATGACCTCGTAGTTCCGCCCCTTAAAACAACAATAAATAACAGTTATTTTTGTTATCGATATTATTTTTGGGGCCAATTGATCCAGTGTTTTAATATTAAAGGACCAAGCCGCGAGGAACATTTGGATCAATGTCATTATTTCGTATGGGATTATTATTGTATTCAGATAGATTGTTGATGGGGTTCGTATTACTAACCTTGCTTTGCATATCGTTGTTTGATAGGACTATGCTGGGATTTTATATGACTTTCAAATAGGATGTTCCTTCTTCGGAAGGTGTTTTACTATCTAGATCGTTTGTGTGTCTTAAATGTTTGATGCCCAGTATTAGAGTAGGATAAGTTATATTGTAGATTGGATTTAGGATTTTAAAACCAGCATTTCAGTTAGTTAGCTTTTTGTTTGAATTGTTCTTCATGGGGAAGAGAAGAAATAAATCCTGGTAATTATTCTGGATATTTACCACTCACGAAAATTTTACCAGGATCAGAAGCTCGTCCCTTTTGGGCCCAGTCCAGATACATGAAAGTTAACCATTCGGTATTTATGGGATTTTGGTGCATATGAGAATGAAATACCAAACCGCCGTTTCCTGGGGTTAAACGAACACAATATTTCACATTTGTGACAAAGGAATAAACTAGGATTCCGGAGACTGACATTGTAAAATTATTATTAATTTTTTATTTTATATTATTGTTAAGCTCATGCTTTAATGTATAGCACTACGCGTATGAGCACAAGTAGAGTCATATTACAACACACTCCTATTTAAAAATTAAGTTAATAACAAAATATCCAGTTCTGAAATAATATGTAATTTTAATTCATTTCGATCCTAAGAGGAAACATTTGAACCGATGATCTCAGGTGTTGATATATACTCAAGTAATATGAGAAAATCCTGGACTCACAAACTTCCTGCGACTATGATGAATCTGCTACCCTTTAGTGTGTTTCATTCCGACGCCAGGAATAGTATTATTTGGGATATGATTTCAAGATCTGTCGCACTTGTCTCTAAGGTGCACTAAAATAAAACGACTGTCTTGAATTGTTCAGGCAAAACAATCACATCGATTGCAACATGTGTATGATGATCACAGTGAGGATAAAGTAGATCACTGTTATAACAAGTAGTTCCGTGAAGAAATAAATAGCATTTTTTTCATATATCCTACCATCTTTCAACATACAACATTTTAGTTTGATTGATGTAATAGATTCGTAGATATTGAGAACCGTCTAAGTATGTTGGATAGTTTCCATGATGGGTTTTCATATGTAGGCCATAGAGTTATGTACTATTACATGACGATTATTGCGTAAGTGTATTATTCAAGCTACAGTCACATGATTAGGACACAAGAAATAAAAAGGAGATTTTGAGATTTCGCACAGCCGCCATCTTGTGGTTATGAAACCAATTTAAATAAAATCACTGTAAGTAGATTAAAGGTTGTAATACCATTTACCGTACCACGTTTCACTGCGCTCGGATGGTTAAATCGCGAGAAACGTCCATTTAAATATTTAAATTACGCGTAGCCGCCATGTTGTATTTGTACTCACCAGGTTAATAAAAGCCCCATAGGTGAATTTATGTTCATAGCCTTTATCAACAAACAAATTTTCAGTTTTGATTGCTGTCATAGATTAGTAGATATTGAGAACCATCGAAATCTTTCGGATGGTCACCATGCTGGATTGTTATATGTGTAGGCCATAGAGTTATGAACTATTAGATGAAGATTACTGCGTAGGTTCATTATTCAAACGTTGACTTTAATCGCATGATTAGGACACACGAAATTAAAACCTAAATTTTAAAATTTCGCAGAGCCGCCATATTCAGGATATATACACAATTGAACTTAATTAGGTGTATGTGCATTAAGATGGGTATATACATGTGATGTACCTTGTTTCACTGCGCTCGGATGGTTACATCGCGAGAAACGTTTTTTTTTTTAATGTTTCAATTTTGCTTGGCCGCCATGTTCGTTTTGTAGTCAACAGGTTTTTGAGAGTCACATAATTGAACTTCTAGTAGTGCCTTTTATCAGCGTACTCAATTTCAGGGTGATATCAGTAATAGCTTCGGAGATATAGAATGCCGGTGAAATATTTCGCACAGCCGCGAAACCGGGAACCGTTCCTGGCAGATAGCGATTTGACAATGATAAACAGGTCCAAGAAGCGGTTCTCCGATGGCTTAATGACCCAGGAGCGGGCTTCTATCGTCGAGGTATTGAACGATTAGTAGACCATGCCGACCGTTGCTTACAGAGACAAGGTATGTCCAAATAAAGTGTGATGTATCTGTGTCCCTGTTCATTATAGTGAGTCATTCAATAAACGGTACTTGGTCTGCCATACACATGTGTAACTAATTTTTTGAATGCCCCTCTTAGTATGACGAAGCCGAATAGTGGAGATTATTTGGGCAGACCCTGTCTACATATTAAACCAAGGCAATTAAAAGTATCTTCAAAAACACCGTAGAAAAAATATCTTGCGACTGAGATTTGGTAGTGGTGACTATTGTTTAAGGAAAGTAATATTTGGTGACTCTAGTATGAATCACCAGGTATATCACACTGTTTTAAAAGCTAGAACCAAAAATAATCGCAACAAACTCTCCATTTAACAACAAATCGTCTACTCTTATTTGACAAACCACGCCCTGACAGACTGAAAATGAGTACGAAACCTCACTTGAGAGGTACCCATGTATGTCAGGGGTGTACAACAGAGAAATTTAAAGTGTCGTAAGGGGAAAATTCCTCTCAATTACGGTACAATACTGATAATACCGTTCATTCATTTACTCATTCATTTATTTGCAATTGGGGGTGTGTCCCCCGGTGGCAAATTGGGTATACATTACAAATAAATAATTATACATAACAATTCAATAACAATTAAACTGGACTATTTACGCAAATCGTCAGTCTTTTCTTAAGCACACCTACATGTTTGGGAAAAGGCTCTAAGACTGCGGCAGGTAGAGGGTTACAAGTACCAATGGCACGGTTAACGAAAGAATATTTAGCATAATTTGAACGCTGTGGCCGGACATTATCATCGACAAATTATTTGAATTTCCCTTTCTTCTCCTAACATAACTGTATTTTTTGTTCACCCATCGCCTCCCGAACCAAGTAAACCTTGCATATAATTATCATGAGCAGCCCTCTTTTTTAACTTTGAAAGGATGATCACGCCTGCTCATGTAAGTGGGCTTTCCCATACGTTTTCTGATCTCACCCCATGCTGGTTGATTTGTATTGTGTTGTATGTAGCGCAGAGTCTAGATTTCATCCTCCTAGCCTCAAGTAATTCCCACCCAAGTTTTCTTAACATACGACTCACACTACTCCTGGGATTAAAGTCACTGAGCACAAATCTAGTGGCTTTTTTGTACCATTTCCAACTCATTGATGAGCCCTACTTGATATGGATCCCAAACCGCTGAAGCGTATTCCAGAATAGGCCTTACAAGTGACAAATATCATAATTCTTTAGCACAGGTACTACTTCCTTTTAATTCCCTCATTACAAAGTGCAGAGAATTGTAGGCTTTAGAAACTACACATCCTACATGACTACTCCATTTCATATCATTCCTTACATGAATGCCCAAATATTTGCAAGAATCTTCTTCTACAAATATTTCCGAGCCAATGTTATATTGAACATCTTGCCTTCACCCTTTCCCTATTTTTATGAGACTAGATTTTCTTGTGTTTATTTTCATTTTATTTTCAATCGCCCACTTATAAACCAGGTTCAGGTCGTCTTGAAGTACTGCGTTGTCTTGTGAGTCATGTAAATTACGATATATTACACAATCATCCGCAAACAATCGACAGTCACTGCGAATTCCATTTGGTAAGTCATTTATAAACGCTACAAATTACAAAGTTCCGATTACGCTGCCCTGAGGGATACCCGACGATACGGTAATTTCTTCCGAGAATAAGCCTTCGACTTTCACTTTCTGAGAACGACCCGTCAAAAATTCTTGGATCCTTAAAATTACTCTTCTATCAATCTTCGTTGAACTAATTTATGGAGTAGTGTGTCATGCGGCACGACATTAAGTGCCTTCGCAAAATCTATAACTACGGCGTCGACTGAAACTCCATTGTATAACGATTTCTCGTGTGTGATACTCAAGATCTGGGTATGTTTCAGTAATTTGGATTTATTAAACACACTACCGTAAAAGACATTTAATTCATTAGCAATGGCCTGTTTTGTCAGTAATTAATTTACCGTCACTGGACATTATCATCGACAAATTATTTGTATTTCCCTTTCTTCTCCTAACATAACTGTATTTTTTCACCCATCGCCTCCCGAACCAAGTAAACCTTGCATACAATTATCATGAGCAGCCCTCTTTTTTAAGACGAGCTCTCTTGACAAGGACTTAAATTTCAACAGATACTTGTCACTATCATATCTTTTATTGTATAATTTCCTGATTTTCCGTTTTAGACTCCTGATTTCTCATGTGTAATACTCAGGAGCTGGGCTTTGATTCAATAATTTAAATGGGAAAAAATTATCAATAGCGCTATTTAAAATTTTTAAAAAGTTAGTCCACAGGATATGAATGTGATTTCCTTCCGATGCCCATCCTTCGAATACCTCTTTCAAATAACCCTGAAATTAGCTCTGATCCGCCCTGCAATACTAGAATATGATTGTTTTTGCTATATCAGAGTCTAATTTTGTAATGTCACCGTATCTAATATTTAATTTAACCCCAGAATGGTCACCTCGATAACATTTTCCATGTGATAATGAAACTGTGATTGTCGTCATTCCCCTATGCAAACTGTAGTATAGTAATATTGACCAATATTATTATCCGTTTTATTGTTTTAGCACGGGTTTTATTATTTGAGTATTGTTTAACGCCGCTGTGGGGTTTACAGTAAAATTTATCGACATAAAGTAGTCCATGAATTATTATCATTCCTTTATTTCTTACTTCATATAAATAACCCCTGGTACTACAGCCCCTTGGTGTATTCTTTGGAATACACGGTCAGTCAGAATTAGCTTTTGCTGCTCTTTGATCTATTTTCATTAATTCTTTCTTTTCCCTTTCGCAAACACCGAAAGTGATTCCTTACGTTCTATTTTCCCTGTGCCCTTGCTTATGTTTTTTCGTAAGTCTGTTCTAGATATATATCTTCCATGAACAACCTAGCAGCATCTAGCAGCTAACCACTGAAGCTCCTCAACATCTCCGAGCTCAAGAGGACTTCCTCACTAATCTACTAGGCGTCGTCATTGTCGCCAGCTAACATCTCCATGAAGACTGATACCAGAAGAAAGTTGGCATCTATGAAGCGTCTCTTATTTTTATCATGTTGTTTATAATTATGTACACCCTCTTGTTTAATAATCCCACTCCTTTTGTTTTCCCTCCCCTTCCCCTCGTTTACCTTCTTCCGCCGTGTTCGTGTTCGTGTTCGCTCGTCCTCACTTCTGCGTCTGACGTCAACCATACAGTTGGGGCTCTCTCACGAGCTTGTCTCCTGTGCTCGAGAGACATTTTAAATCCCACGCCATGTCTGCCTTTTAATCAACGGTTACAATAAACCATCGCCTACTCTACACACTTGAGCTAAGTACAAACTTCAATGTTTTTCAATGCATTTTAATTGCTTTTAAAAGGGCAAAGTCCTTTTAATACAATTTTATAGGCAGTGTGAAAGATTGCAAACTATTGTGCAATAACCGTCTTCAAGTTTTTTTTTTCTTGTCATGCTTTAACTATCTAAGCTGGCTTTATAAAGTGAAACCCAGTACTTCTTGTACTAAATGATTGGGATTACCTTTCCCCTACGAGGGATTTAATTCAAACTACCCACTGTCTATAAAAATTTAGCTTTTTCCTCCGTGGGACCTCTCTTGCCCATTTAACTGTCATCATGGTTCTGGAACATTCCACATGAACCGATATTTCTACAAGTAAAGCAATTCAGTATTTTCCACTCAAATTGCGAATGCTTTTCCTCACTGAAGAATTAACGTCATATTTACTGTTGATTAAAACCTAATTTGCCTTCCACCGTGCGAATTGTACCTCATTATTCAACCGCAACCTATAATAATTTCAAAGCAATAAACTTGTTCAAGCTAAAATTCAACTAGTGATCTCCACAACTACAATAACTTTTCGTTTCATAAACTTTCTGTGCTGCAATAGTGAACTTCTCCTATTCATCAATAGACTTCAGTGCAAAACAGTGCCCGTTCAACTATCTTCCGCGCCGCGTTCGGTTGCGAAAATAAATTTGGCCAGGACGTTTTCCTAAACCTCCTATTTTCCTTCTCCCAAATACCTTTACTAACATAACTTAAATTAAAATTTTCATCTATCTAAAATACTATGAGGCTTCGCTTGCGAGCAAGTGCCCTCCCAAATTTGTTCAACTTAACATTGTAATTACTGTTTCATACAGCAATAATTTCCGCTTTCTATTTTCTATTTTCTTTTTCTTTCTCCTGTACTATCAGGATTTAATCTATTTGTCTTTAGCTTGTTGGCTTGCCAAAAGTGCAGTCAAATAGCGCTTGAAACTTACCTAATTTGCAAAAGTTATAATTACTGCATGATTCATTGTTTTTAAGAGCTTTAAATATTGCAATTTTAAGCACAGTTTAAAAATCTTTGTAGAGGTTTAGTGCTTGTAACAAGTTCGAACGTCTTCCCTATTGTTCATAGTAAACTTTTACCTTATTAGGTCTGAGACCTTTAGATTTGTATAACTAACCAAAGAAAAGATTCTTCTACCTTTAAAAGATAATATTTTGAATCTACCAAGTGTTAAGTTTTCAAAGTTTATATTTATTGTTTCAAAAAAAATTCTGTCTTTCTTTCTTTCTTTCTTTCTTTCTTTGTTCTTTGTCTTTACCGTTATAATTACGAGTAGGCAGGACCTTCACTCCCCTGATTCTTCCTTTAAGCTTAATCTCTTTTTCCCAATCTCTAAAACAACAAGGTTCTTACTACTTGTTCCATTTAACTCAAAACTGCAAATAACAACATGTTTAAAGTTTCTCTTAGTTGTCATAGCTAATTCTAACAAGCCAGTAAGGCAAATATAGCTAGCTATGCAAACGTCCTATTTGTTGAGATTCTCTCTCTGACTTATGGTTTGTTTTCAATAGTCAAGTTTTTCCTCTGTCCTAAACTTTTAGTCGGCACTCTGCTGGGTAAAAGCTTAGCCTTTCTTGAGTGCAACAATTGGTATTCTTATAAAAGTTGTCAAGAAAACCAGTAAAATTATTACTAAAAGCATTCATACGGCTTTATCGCTCCCCTCTCTGGGAGCATTGGGTTGGTCTGACGGAGATCCAACAGTGCCCAGAAATACAATTATTATACCAAATTCAAATCTTTAAAGTAATCTTGAATGCATCTTAAAAAATAACCTTTCTGAAGTGAAAATTAGTACGTTCTTTCCTCTTGGCTTACTTTGACTTGCCAGACTGACACCATTCCCCATAGTGCCGAAATACCGGCTCGGGAGGGAAAGTGCAATCGCCAAGCGCTTGCAGGCAACCTCAATTCACGCTACGCTCTTCGCCTGCTTGAAACAGGCTCCCGCTACAGTTAGGTTCCTCTTAAGATTTGTACAGTATATTTTCGTTCCATTTTATTAATTTACTTCAATTTCTGTGGTGGATTCTCTTCCTATCTACCAATACTTTTCTCCAAGCCGAAATCCATTTCCTTTTCTCTTTTATCATCATCCCTTAGGTAGTGTTAATCCTTAGCTAAAACCTATCCACCCCTGCAGGCTGACTTCACCCACTCCAAAAGTACACAATGAGGGTGCTTGTTATAGAAGAAGGCAACAGTTGACTCTTCCCTTCCTCAAAAACAATTGGTGGGAGACGATTGACTGATAAAGTTATATCTCCTTAGATGTTCCATAAGATACCCTGACTCTCAGATGCATATGTAGGTGCTTCAGCAGCCTCTAATAATATTGTTTTATGGAGCCCAACTAATATGTGCTATCAAGGAGGTCGATGTTTCTCTGCTTGCATCCCGTATGCTACTAATGCACTGCAAGCATATCCCCCCTCCCGAAGTGACAACATATCGTTCAAATAATATAATGTACCTGCAGTCTATTATTGAACTGCATCATATCATCTGAATCACGATGCCGTGCCAAATGACTGCGAATCGCAAAACATGAAATTAATGCTTTAAAATACAATATAGTGACGTTTGACGCAGTGAACTGGTGGAGTAACAAACTCTACGAAGGTCGTAACACAAGTGTCCCCAAAAGCTGAGAAATATTGCATGTGATAATCACAGGATTGCGAATGAATTGACCAGAGGAGCAAAAGTTCGAATCCCCATCAGACAAAAACGTTTGCAACGTTATGGGGCTTCAATGTTACGATCACATCACATATAATCAATTTTATGCTAACCGTAGTCTTTCATTTGTGATGAAGACATCTGCTCTTCCAGTACGGACAGTCAACAGAGTACGACGGGTGTCTTTGCATTTACGGCTTGCACAATAATAGAAAACTGTTTTGTCAATTATCACGTAACAGAAACCACGGGTGTGCCCTCTAAGTGATCTAAGATGTTAATAAAACGTGTGTGAAACATTAAATTCACATTCCAACCGGTTTAAAAATCTCACATGAGCTGTAATCTGCAGGCAGCTTGTCATGGTGCAATATAGCTCAGGTGGTAAGGGCATGCTAAACTTCACAGTGAGCCAGTCTTAAATGTGAGAAGATCAAGTACGGGACAGGGATATTCTACCATTCCTGATGTACTGTATGTTTTATTTAGTTTGTTACCATCTCGTTATGCCCGTATTATATCCTCTTGTATGCAAATTGTCAGTGTATGAAAGTGTTTGTGGCCCTAAGAGGGGCCGATTTGTTATCAGTTTCAGACTACGGCGGGATGGCTAGGTGGGGCAGGGGGACCAAACTGCACTAACAACGGTAGCAAGTGCTCGAAATGATGACAAGCTTGGTTTATGCACAGCTGCACACGCCGATGAATGGACCTTCTTGCTCGCTATAGCATGGCCGCTGTTATTGAATGACAGGTTTTAACGATGAGTTGTTGAAAGCGCTTTTGGATTTTCTGGCTACTGGCTATTGCTTGTTTCTAAAGCCTCCACATGAAGAAGCCTAATGGAGATAAATCAGGTGATGCAGCGGGCCAGTGGATAGGTCCTCCGCTTCCCGTCCATTTTCCTGGATGTATGTCATTGAGATGGTTGCGGACAGCGGATGTCCCGTGTGGAGAAGCTCTGTAGTTAAACGTTTCCCAAGTGGCACGTTCTCCAGCAGAAGTGGGACTTCATGGCAGAGGAAGTGAAGATAGCGTGCACTTGTCAAATTGCCCTCAAAGAAATACGGTCCATTAAGGCGAACACCCAAGACTCTACACCATGCATTCAGTCCCCATTGTTCTTGATAACCCACCAGTCACACACAAAGTGGATTGTCAGCACTATAATAGTGCATGTTATGGCGGTTGACGGTACCATTACTCTGGAATTTTGAGTCGTCCGAACACAGGATTTTCGATGGGAATACTGCATGATCCTCCACATATGTTAACAGCCACTGACAGAAATTCATCCGAGCTTCAAAATCTCGCCCATAGAGCTCCTAATTTAGCATTAGGCAGTAGGGGTGTTATTTATGCGCGTGCAATAATTGTAGTATGGACGACTTGCTGATGTTCACATGTTGTGCAATTGCCCTTGAACTCGTGTGAGGGTTATTGCGAGCTCATTCTCCCCTTTCTCACCAGACGTTATAGTCCTCTCTCACACAGGTGGTATCATCCGAAGTAACCCTGTTGTTCGTAAGAGTCTTTCAACATTGAGGACAGTATTTGCAGTCGGATGTCGCCTGTCTGGTTATCTTTACCGATACATACGTAGTCTTTGTAATGATATCCCTCTTGTCTTCTCGTAAACAAGAAGCATATCATGCGTACGTGGAATACAAGACGAATGACTTAAGGGACTTCAATACGCCCATATAGCAGCTTAGTGTGGGCAGCACACAAACACTCTAATAGCGGCGTTATACTACCTGTCTGTGACACACAATAACATGTGAATGTAGAATTGAAGCGTCATTAGTCATTACATTACACAACGTTGCAAAAAGTTGTTTTTGTTCGACGGGGAATTCAAATATTTGCTCCTCTGTTCCATTAAATGGTAATCCTGTGGTTATCCACAAGCGCTACGCCTCAGTTTTGATGGAGACCTTAGTATGCGTTACTCCTCCAGTTCGCTGTTTCAAATGCTCTCCACTCCACTATATCGTAGTTTTAAGCGTAAGTTTCATGTTTTGCGATACCCAGCCACTTCCCACAACATTTTCACTCAGACGATATGTTGTACTACAATAATTGACTGCAGGTACATCAAATTATTCGAACGGTCTGTAGTTACATCGGGAGAAAAGTAATAGTGTTTAGTATCGATTGTGGGTTATGCTTGTAGATCATTACTACCATACGGGATACAAGCCGATTAATATCGACCTAATTGATAACATACGTTAATTATGTTTCATAAAACAATAATATTAGGGGCTGCGGATTGTCTTGGTATAATGTACACACATCAAAAAAAGTTTTGCATCACCTCGGTTCCCAGATCTCCGGCATATAGACGTTGACTGTGTATATTGTATCCAAGATACAGTCCCTTTGACTGTTCATAGATGTCACTAAAACTGCTCAAAGATGTAAACAACCATGCATGAGCAGGGCCTATTAGACGGAGGGGGTACGACAGCCGATCAGTTCCAGTCATTCCACCAGGACGAAGGTACGCTGCTCATGTTGTCTGTAGTTCTACCATGCCTAGAAGGTCAATACCGCAGTTCGATCGCGTCCGCATTGTTACTTTGTGTCAAGAAGGGCTCTCAACAAGGGAAGTTTCCAGGCGTCTCAGAGTGAACCAAAGCGATGTTGTTCGGACATGGAGGAGGTACAGAGATACAGGAACTGTCGATGACAGGCCTCGCTCAGGCCGCCCAAGGGCTACTACTGTAGTGGATGACCGCTACTTACGGATTGCCGCTCGGAGGAACCCTGACAGCAATGCCACCATGTTGAATAATGCGTTTCGTTCAGCCACAGGACGTCGTGTTTCAACTCAAACTGTGCGCAATAGGCTGCATGATGCGCAACTTCACTCCCGACGTCCATGGCGAGGTCCAGCTTTGCAACCCCGACACCATGCAGCGCGGTACAGATGGGCCCAACAACATGCTGAATGGACCCCACGGAATTGGCATCACGTTCTCTTCACCGATGAGTGTCGCATATGCCTTCAACCAGACAATCGTCGGAGACGTGTTTGGAGGCACCCTGGTCAGGCTGAACGTCTTAGACACACTGTCCAGCGAGTGCAGCAAGGTGGTGGTTCCCTGATGTTTTGGGGTGGCATTATGTGGGGCCGACGTACGCCACTGGTGGTCATGGAAGGCTCCGAAACGGCTTTACGATACCTGAATGACATCCTCCGACCCATAGTGCAACCATATCGGCAGAATATTGGAGAGGCATTTGTCTTCATGGACGACAATTCTCGACCTCATCGTGCACATCTTGTGAATGCGTTCCTTCAAGATAACGACATCGCTCGACTACAGTGGCCAGCATGTTCGCCAGACATGAACCCTATCGAACATGCCTGGGATATGTTGAAAAGGGCTGTTTATGGACGTCTAGACCCACCAACCACTCTGAGAGATTTACGCCGAATTGTCGTTGAGGAGTGGGACAATTTGGACCAACAGTGTCTTGATGAACTTGTGGATAGTATGCCACGGCGAATACAGGCATGCATCAATGCAAGAGGACGTGCTACTGGGTATTAGAGGTAGTGGTGTGTACTGCAATCTGGTCCACAAATGCTGAAAGTCTAGGTGTATGATGGTACAACATGCAATGTGTGGGTCTCATGAGCAATAAAACGAGCTGAAATGTTGTTTGTGTTGATCTCTATTCCCTTTGTATTTAACGGTTCCGGAACTCTTGGAACCGAGGTGATGCAAAACTTTTTTTGATGTGTGTATATTAAAAATGTGTGTGTGGTATCAATTGATTAATAATAATAATAATAATAATAATAATAATAATAATAATAATAATAATAATAATAATAATACATTTTAGAAAAGGACCTGTCTTCATAGAATCGTCACTACTGTTCATAATGTAAGAGATATTCTGGACAGAAATATTCAGTTATTAAAAGTTCAATTTCAATTTGAAAGAGTAGAAAATAACGCTGAACGGAATCAACAATTCAACACGCTAAGTTAAATTTCACTTATGGGAGGCATAGTGGCGCAGCGGTCAAGCTGTTGGCCTCTCACCACGGCGAATCGGGTTCGATTCCCGGTTAAAGCATGTGAGAGTTTTAAAGTGAAATATCATGTACTGCGGCTTGGATTCCACGTAGAAAGAAGATCCCGTGGTTCATGATCGCAAGATTAACGGTCATATAAATTTACAAGCTTCCTTTTCAATTTCACTTTCATATACCACATTGATTAATGGTTCCTCCGTCACCTCAGGTGATGTGGTCAGTCATCTCCCGTAAGTCACCAATTTGCTTTGGGGGTGGGGATGGTGGCCGACATTTGAGTGAGAATGGGGCCATAGTACTCTGCTGTTACATAAAATATTTGTTGTGGCCTACCATCCTATTCCTTTCTATGACTAGAAACCATCTCACAATTATTAATGAGAATACAGTCCAGCATAACAAAGTCCTTAAGAGTTATTTTCCTGTAGATTATACGTAAACAAAAGAAACATTTGAAGTCTACTTGCATCGTTCTCTCAATGCAATTATGTGTAATAATTAAATTCCTATATTGAATGCTAGTCAAGCGAGCAAACTTAATTCTTCTGGTCAACAGTAGGAATAAAAACTCTGAACTTGAAGAACGGAAGCATTTCCTAGATATCAATGTGGAAAATCCTGGAGTAAAGCACGCTCTGATTGGGCAAGGCTTGCACTACAATTCGAAGCTCTAATCAATGAATAATTATTTTCCCCAATAGGCCTTCTCGCAGGGAGTGTGTTAGCTTGGTAATCCTAGGAGGCGGACAGGAACATTTTAATACATCATTAAGACTGGCGAAGATATGTGTAGTCTGTCCGGAGATAAAACGAAAACATGTTTGTTCTAAATGTTTGAGTTTCAATTTATATATTTTACTACACATGAAGCTTGCTGTCAAGACAAACAATTTGAAATATAATAATGGATTGTGCTCTCTGGAGAGGCCTGAATCAGGTTTTTTCGAGATGATGCCTGTAGGTAACTCGCGCGTTGTAATGAGGTTGATAGTAATCAAGGTTGACATCATAAACATGAATCTGCAAATCACGGGAATTAACATCCCACGACCCGTTCAGGGATTAATTCCAGGGTCTTTCAGGACAACATTTACGGACCTATCCACACGGCCATGAATATGGACGCGTTTCAAGAAATGGGATAGTCATCAAGTATGGTGATTAACGTTTCCTAGTTATTGAACTACTACAACTGGTCACGTGCCTGCTTGTGATTGACCATCTGCATTCGAGAAGTTTAATAATATTCTATCTCTCACCTTTTGGTGTATCTGCTGTTGCCGCAACCAAAGCGAGCAATTGGACAAATGCTATCAGGCGAAGGCCATCCATCCTCGCAGCAAGCCACTCAACATCTAACTGGACCCATATTTTGATATGACCCTCAGTCTCATCCGGTATATTACTTATCCTCCTTCATCCTGTCACACGCAACACTTCGCAGCGTGCGGTATTGCTTGGTCCCTATATTAGGGACATTTGCAGCCTGCATCCTGCACATGAAGTTGTTTAGTCAATTTTAATCACATTATTACAGCGATAGAAGTATTTTGAAACGATATTTGCAACCAGGATTTTCCACAAGTTGTCTATCTTCAAATTATTCTGTCCCGATACGTCGTAGATATCCATTTGGTGATTTTACCCCAAATTAGCGGCAAATGCAGAACTCATAAAACGTGTGATGTTATTGTTGTTGTGTCAATAATGAGGCTATGCCCAAGTAGAAGAGTTGTGGCACACAACATGCCATGAGATCTTCATTTACCGTCAGGATTACCTTATTTACCTGAACCTATCCCAGTCACCTCTGGCACTTAGCTCTTTCAGAATTCCACTGTATATTTATTAAAGTTACGGTTAGAATTGCAGAATGGCAGTTCATAAATTGTAGCTGTTTAAAGCGTTATGTATTTTAATTACGTTTTATGATATTGCAATTAATAATATATTTTCTATATAATAATTGGTAGTAAAATGTACACTACAAAGCGATGACTTTCAACTTTATGTAGTGTTACAAGGTATTCCCATCACTGCCTTATTGACTAACGTTTCGCGGTTAATAATATGAATGATAAGTTGAAGTAGGGCTTTCTACATTTGATTTTAAAACCATGGTCAGACTTCATTTCTGGAAGTTAGCTGGCTGGGTGGTACAGCGGAAATATTTTTCGTCTGCTGTGCGCAAGATTGCCGTGTCGAAGACCCGTGGAATCAGTTGGCATTTGATGGAGCTTAAATGCTAGGGATTCACATCAGATTTAATCTGAATAATGCAGTCAATGTCCATTTATTTTATTTTTAAGATGGATAGAGAAGGGATTTTGGACGTGGACCTATTGGCAGGAACTCTCCTGGGATTGGCCTGGTGGTGAAAATGGGAAAACACGAAAAGCATTTTCTGGACGGTTGAGGTAGGTTTCTTCTTAATCTTCCGTCCTTTCGGAGCTCTTCTTATTTTCTTTCCGATAGTCTTATTCGTCAAGGGGTTATAACTTCTCTTTCCTTTATTACTGCGTATATTTCTTCCGATACCGTCAATCGTCTAGGGGTCAGAACTTCTAATTATTTTTCCTTTGTGATCAGTAACAGGTCTATGTCATGGCTGTTGCTCCTTAACTTAAATCGACGGTCAATCAAAAAACACCACGAGGCTTTATTATGTGCCTAATGGCATATGAATTAAGCACATGTAACTGGAATATCAATCAACCATTCTATTCTATAGGGTGTGATCAATGGAATTTTTACCATACATTTCAAATTCCACAAGAAATAAAGCCCGTTGCATGGATTATGTAATTGGTTCTACTCCAGTTTATGGCTAATTTCTATTATATGATTGTGCTCTTGTGGGTGTAGGTTATATCATATGAAAAGAGATATCAATCTTCTATCGAACCTTTTGCATTCCATTGTTAACTTCGTTTTAAATAACTGACATGGAATTTTGATGTTTTGTTGTTTCTTAGTAGGGATTGATTATACAAACGGACTATTAACGTTGGAAAACATTTTCAAATATTCAGCATGAACGTTCGAGTGGCATTGAATTTTGAAAATTGGCCCGGTAGATAAGGTGTTGAAATGTGTTTAACATTTCCGACAGTTTTCATGATTTTACTACTAATGCGAGATTTCTTATGAAATCTACTCCGGAAGAACTTTCGAACGACATAACTGTATTTCTCTCCAGTATTACTTTACAAATAAGCATTAATGATGGAAACCCTGGCCTATTTCCACTTTCCCGATGGGTTTCTCGAGTAACTTGCAACGTTAATGTATTTTTAAAATCCCTCAGCATAAGATTTCTAACGATTTTAATTCGACTAGTACAACTCTACAACTATGCGTCAACAGATAAAGCCTGTTCTCATCCAGGTTAACGTTCCAGAACGTCTGTTGCTGTTTATGTGAAAAGGAGTAGCGTCGTTCTGGAACGTCATTTGCCAAGATTTGCATAGTTCTCGTCTTTGGATATCTAGAATGATTCTTATATGTTATTATGTCCTCAATAAATTAGTGAAGACACATGGTTAAGCGCCGTGTGTTTATTGGTCTGTTCAGTAAGTTGTGAGAAGGAGTATTAGCTGTCGGTGGGGTTGGTCTCAGCTGGCGAGGCGCACGCGTGGCTACAATAGATTCGGAGATATTGAGAGCCGTCTAAATATGTCCGATGGTCGCCATGTTGGATTCTTATATATGTAGGCAATAGAGTTATGTACACATTAGATGACGATAATGAATGATGATCGTGTGGCCTCCAGAGAGGCCGAGTGCACGACTTTCTACTTGACCTGGGTGACCTGCGCGTCGTAATGAGGATAACGTGATGATGAAGACGTCACGTTCACCCTGTCCCCGAGCCACGGGAATTATTCCCAGGAGATTAAAATTCCTGATGGTTCGGCCATGAATCGAACCCGCGACACTTCGGGCCAAAGCCTAGCGTGCTAACCATTTATCCATGAAGCCGGACAGATGATTATTGCGTAGATTCGTTATTCAAACGTGGAGTTCGATCGAATGATAAGGACAAAAAAATGAAAACTTAATTTTAAAATTTTGCCCAGCCGCCATCTTGAGGTTATGTAAACAATTGAACAAAATTAGATATCAGTGCATTACAATGTGTATAAATATTTCCTGTGCCAAGTTTCAATGTGTTCGGATTGTTAAATCGCAGGAAAGGTCTATTAAAATGTTTTAACTTCGCATGGCCGCCATGTTCGTTCTGTACTTAAGAGGTTCTTAAAGGTCAGAAAGGTGAACTTTTAGTGGCGCCCTCTATCACCGTACAAAATTTCAGGGTGATATTAGTAATGGTTTCGGAGATATAGAATGCCGGTGAAATATTTCGCACAGCCGCCATGGTGGATATTTAAGTTCTGAAACATTGTACTTTAGGTACTTTGTGCCTAAAACATGTTCCTGGTATGTAAACACTATGGTTAATAGAACTGTCATACATTTAAAAAACTAAGTTTGGTCCTGATTTGGTCTATATTCTTACTCCTTAAATGTTGTGAAATTGTGACGTTCCAGGAACCTCAATACTCCTCATGGTTAAATATAGTTTAGCCATTTTCTTAAGTATTCATGAACTCCTGGAATGGCCTAAACCTTCAATTATATTCCATACACCCAACTGATAAAAATCTGCGTGAATAATACAAAGGACATTTTTGACATTCAGATGTTTGTAGATAACCGCAAATCAAATGTTCCAATCAATACGTATAAGGATGAAAGAATTTACCTCATGCATTAACCTTCTCTTCCGGTGTCTGAAATGGTTTTTTATATGCTTTGAAGGTATTCCTACCTTTCTATAGAGTCCACGAGTTGGCTTGAAATCCAGGCACTCACAGTCTCCACTCAGCAAATGGCATTAGGCCTGGCGGGATGGAATCTCATTATGACTCGGAGTGAAGGAGACGAATCCCTGAGAAACTTGTGGGCTGGTTTGTTTAGAACAGGGGGAGTAGATACAGAGTTCACGTAATGGAAGAAAGTGTTAAAATTTACCCGCCTTTAGCTTGTAAGGCCAACTCAATGAAGACCTCTTTAATTCATCACAAATGTAGTTTAGCCATTATCAAGTAAACCTAACAATACTTCAAGAGCAAAACCTATAGATTATTGGGGAACATTTTTATTCAATTTACAATGTTGATACAATGTGAAAAAGAACAAGTTTTTTCCGAGAAGGACTACTCTAAATAACCGATTATCATATATTCTACTTGTCGTTTCTATTTGTAAATTGCCGCCTCGTTACGTAGTAGCTAGCATTCTTGACTGTCACCGCAGAGACCCGGTTCGCTTCCTGGCTCTGCCAAGAAATTTAATTCTGGTATGATAGATTAAACGGGTTACGCTCAGCCTCGTGAGGCAAAACTAAAAAGGCGGGTTTGATTCCCCCCCAGATATCCTGGAAGTGGTATTCCATGGTTTCCCACTTCTGCTCCAGGCAAATGCCGTGAAAGTACCTTACTGAAGGCCATGGCCGCTTCTTATCTAAATGCTAACTCAATTACAAATACACACCCTGTTAGAGACGACACAGTGACACAGGTTGTCAGACAAATTATGCACACACAAAAGTACACGGGGCTACATGACCACGATGTAGCAAAGCCCCTAAATAAACAGCAAAACATTTCTAAATTCTCCTGCCAATTAAACAGATTTTTAATGTGACACACTAAGTAGGTCTTGATAGATGTCCTACAATTTAATAAAGTATACGACAAAACTAGAGAAATCGGTGTCAGTTGATAAAGATTAATATGGTGGACCATTATACGTAGCTTGTCTTCGCTTGAATAGGATACACAAAACCATATTTTTTATTCCGAACTGACGCCATAGAATTATGTTCCTTTAGATAAAGATCAGTACAATGGTATATTATACCAACTTTCTCTTTGATTGATTGATTGATTGATTTATTAGGACACTTTTTTTTCGTGTAGCCTCCTGAGAGGCCGAGTGCAGGTTTTTCTAGTCGACGCCCGTGGGCGACCTGCGCGTCGGGATGAGAGATGGAAAGGATGAAGATGAATGAAACTGGGCAAGGATGTGGAAGGAAGCGGCCGTGGCCTGTCAGAAGGTACTGTCCCAGCATTTGCCTGGTGTTGAATATGGGAAACCACGGAAAACCATTTCAAGGACAGCCGACGGTGGGGCTCGAACCCACGCGTCTACCGAGTCAGTAGAGAGCTTGGCCCCTTGACCTAACGCGGAGCTTTAGCCCGCGTAGCCACTACTGTCGGTTATTAGGACACATGAAAGAACATTGTTATAAAATTTTGCACAACCACAATCTTAAATTTCTTATATCAATTGAATTGAATTAGATGCCAATATATGAACCTTGCGTAAAGATTTGTAATGCCAAGTTTCACTACGCTCGAACGTTCAAATCGTGAGAAAAGTCAATTTAAAATATTTCAATCCGCAATGTTGATTTTTGTGTTTATCAGGTTTTTGATATTTACGTAAATGAACTAACCACATAACCTCTATCACCATGCAAAATTTCACGTTGATATTATCAATATTTAGGAGATATTGAATACTAGTGAAGTATCTCGCATGACCGCCATGTTGATCGATGACACATTAAAATTCGAAAGGCGTGATCGAGATCGGACAGAGTTCTTACCAAGTGTAACCAGTACTCAATATCTTCCAAATTCTTTCAGTATTCAAAATTGGCAAGAAACTTGTGCATAAAATTTTGAAATCAACTGAACATATAATTGATGCAGCTGCCATGTTCGATGATTTGAATTCTTGACCACAGAGCGATTTACCAGTAAATAAATATTATTATGATGACTAATTGTGTAAATTTTCAATTCAATAATTTGCGTAGGACACATAAATGTTCTTTGGGGATATGTTCATTGTATTTCAAAACAGTCTACTAAGGGAGGATTTTCGGATATTCAGGTTCTAAAGGGGTCTTAATGGGGTTAAACCTGCATTTCATTGAATAACAATATCTCCCGATTGGTTTCATTGGGGGATGTGATACACGGCATATAAACTCATCATTAAAAAGTAAGACACGTGTCTGAGGGTTTTTCGATGTGGAGTATATTATGAGGTGAAAGGGGTGAAAAGTAGGGATTGAAAGATTCCTAACGGAGCGTGTATGTCTTAAACGACATAGGCGAGGAGTTTGAAACTCAGCGGGAAAAAATCAGCATAAAAATAAGTAAATATGTGTTTGACCGTTTTTTTAATATAAATCCAATTTAAGAGGCCCATGGGGAGGGGTGAAATTCTGTGGGGGGGGGGGGACAGGAAAGAAAATGTCCTAACTGATTGACTGACTCACTCACTCATCAAACTCAGGGGGAAAAACTGCTTTAAAGTAAGTAAATATCTGTTCGACAGTTTTTTTATCAATCAAATTGAAGGGGTTCATCGGGAGGGGTGAAATTCTGAAGGAAAAAAAATGAAAGAAAATGTCCTGACTCATTCACTCACTCATCATCGCCCAGCCAAAAATATTGAAGTTGGAAACATGGCATTTTGGGGATATGTTCGTTGTATGTCAAAACCGTACACTAAGGGAGGATTTTTGGATATTCAGGCTCTAAAGGGGTCTTAAGGGGGTTAAACCTGAATTTCATTGAATAACAATATCTCACGAGTCGTTTCATTTGTGGATGTGATACTCGGCATATAAACTAATCATTAAAAATACGCAGACATGTGTCTAAGGGTCTTTCGATGTGGTGTATTATTATGAGGTGAAAGGGGTGAAAAGTGGGGGTTGAAGGATTCCTAACGGAGCGTGTAGGCCTATCTCTTAAACGACATAGGCGAGAAATTTGAAACGCAGCGAAAAATCATCAGCTAAAGAGATAAGTAAATCGTTGTTCGACCGTTTTTTCATAAATTAATTTAAGGGGCCAATGGAGTGGGGTGAAATTCTGGGGGAAAAAAGGAGAGAAAGTGTCCTAACTGACTAACTCACTCACCAAACTCAGGGGAAAAAGACAGCTTTAAAAATAAGTTAATAGGTGTTCAAGCGTTTCTTCATCAATCCAATTTAAGGGGCCCATGGGGAGGGGTGAAATTCTGGTAAAAATAATTGAAAGAAAATGTCCTGTCTGACTCACTCACTCATCACGCCCAGCGAAAACTATTAAAGTTGGAAAAATGAAATTTTGGGAATATGTTCGCTGTATGTCGAAAACGTCAACTAAGGAATGATTTTTGTTTATTCGGGTTTTAAAGAGATGTTAAGGGGGTAAACGTGCATTTCATTGAATAACGATATATCATGAGTTGTTTCTTAGGGGATGTGATATTCGGTATATAAACTAATCATTAAAAATAATCAGACAGATGTCTAAGGGTTTATCGATGTGGTGTATATTATGAGGTGATAGGGGTGAAAATTGGGGGTTGAGGGATTCTTGACGGAGCGTGTATCTCTTAAAGGACATAGGCGAGAAGTTTGAAATTCGACGGGAAAAGAACAGCTTAAAATACAAGTAAATAGGTGTTCGACTGTTTTTTTCATAAATCCAATTTAAGGGGCCCTTGGTGAGAGGTGAAATTCTGGGAAAAAAAAAAAACAGGAAAGAAAGTGTCCTAACTGATTGACTCACT
Source organism: Meconema thalassinum (assembly GCA_946902985.2). Taxonomy (NCBI): domain Eukaryota; kingdom Metazoa; phylum Arthropoda; class Insecta; order Orthoptera; family Tettigoniidae; genus Meconema; species Meconema thalassinum. The sequence goes on from OX336389.2 coordinate 795,912,114, forward strand.
TACTCACTCATCAAACTCAGGGGGAAAACAGCTTTAAATAAGTAAATAGGTGTTCGACCGTTTGTTTCATAAATCCAATTTAAGGGGTTCATGGGGAGGGGTGAAATTATCAAAAATAAATGAAAGGAAATGTCCTGACTGACTCACTCACTCATCATAGCCCAGCCAAAATTATTAAAGTTAGAAACATGACATTTTGGGGATATGTTCGTTGTATGTCGAAAACGTCCACTAAGGAAAGAGTTTAGAATATTCAGGTTCTAAATAGGTGTTAAGGGGGGTAAACGTGCATTTCATTGAATAACCATATCTCACGAGTGGTTTCATTTGGGGATGTGATACTTGGCATATATACTAATCATTAAAAATAAGCTGACACATGTCTAATGGTTTTTCGATGTAGTGTATATTATGAGGTGAAAGGGATGAAAAGTGGGGGTTGAAAGATTCCTAACGGACCGTGTAACTCTTAAACGACATAAGCGAGGAGTTTGAAATTCGGAGGAAATCAATCAGCTTAAAAATAAATAAATAAATAAATAAATAAATAAATAAATAAATAAATAAATAAATAAATAAATAAATAAATAAATAAATAAATAAATAAATAAATAAATAAATAAATAAATAAATAAATGAATAAATAAATAAATAAAATAAATATGTGTTCGACCGTTTTTTCATAAATCCAATTTAAGGGGCCTATGGGGAGGGGTGAAATTCTGGAAGAAAAACGTCCCCTAATGAAGGATTTTTGGATGTTCACTCTCATCGACCAACCCAAACGATTAAAGTTAGGAGAATAATATTTTGGGGATATGTTTGTTGTGTGTCGAAAACGTCTACCAAGGAGGGATTTTTGGATATTCAGGATCTAAAGGGGTGTTAATGGGGTTAAACCTGCATTTCATTGAATAACAATATGACACGACTATGACGCGAGCGAAGCGAGGCTAAAAATGAGATGATGTGCGTCTATGTATTACTCAATCACGCAAGTACCACTGGTCCGATTTACATAAATTTTACATGGAAGTAGCTGATTTACCTGGTTAACATATAGGTTACTTTTGATTTCAATACTTTGTACTATTTAAAGATGGCGACCATTTTAGTGACTTCACTACACAATTTGGTTTAAAACTTTCATATTTCCATTTCAAATACAAAGAGAACGCTAACAAATAGCAAACTTTTGATGGTATATACGAGGTTAAAAATTACATTTTCTATCCGAAAGGTATCTCCAACCGTTAGCGAGTAAAACCTAAATTTGTGCTATAAAACACGGTCAACGCCGAGCGGTGTAGTTGGACAAAATGTTCCATCTTTAATCTCCCTCTGCGCAGCACCTCGCCTATCCCCTGTTTTAACTGTCACCTTCGTATTTTAATTTATTTATGACGCGTAGCGAAGCACGGGTACTTCAGCTAGTATTTCATAAATGAAAATAGGCAAGAATAGTATATTATGCAACGAGCCTATAATGGCAATAATTAAGACACGAGTATGTTTATAAAACGAGCGTATGCGAGTTTTATAATTTCCATAAGAGTGTCTTAATTACCATTATAGGCGAGTTGGATACGACTGTTTATGTTTGACGATAATTATAACTATTTTATTTTCGAACATAAATATTCATAAATATCTGTCGAGATTTTGCCAGTTTTATGTACTTAACAGTGCGCATAGGACGCAGAGAATACCTTGTATTTGACCATGGCCTCCTCGATTACCACACTATGACACTAGGCAACGTAGTGAAATTTAAATTAGAAGGCCTTGGAACTCAGCGCAAGTGCCATGCTATCCTTATCTAATTGGTCAAACAACTGTTTCTTGAGGCGTGATTGGTGGGAGAAACTGTTTCATAATGAAAAATAGTGTTATAATGACCATCATTATGATACAGTTTTCTGACATATAATAGTCAGGGTCGAACATAATAGTACATTATGCAACGAGCCTATAATGGCTATAGTTAAGACACGAGTATGTTTATAAAACGAGCGTAAGCGAGTTTTATAATTTCCATACGAGTGTCTTAATTAACATTATAGGCGAGTTGCATACGACTTATGTTCGACGATAATTATAACTTTGTTATATGTTTTAACATAAATATTCATAAATATCTGTCCAGTCACTAGAATTCTGTGATCGGGTGCTGCGCTGGGTAGGATATCTCTGTTCTCCAAGCTCTCTGGCCGACCGACGCATGCTCTCTGTGTGCTTCAATGCCATATGTGCAGATTTTGCACCAGTATTCAGTAATACTGTCACCGAAGTCGTTTGAAAACAACGCATTGTGTAGAAATTGGATTTGGGGATATTACGGTACAGTGCTATTTCTTGACTCATATTCACCAGTTTATTTACGCGAACATGTGGACTGTGCACTTTCGGTAATTTATATAGACATTTTGGATTTTGAGCGCATGCGCGAAGGTATCCTTATGTAATTGGTCAAACTACTGTTTCTTGAGCTGTGATTGGTGGGAGAAACTGTTTAATAATGAAGAATAGTGTTATAATGACCATCATTATGATACAGTTTTCAGACATTAGTCAGGGTCGAACATAAACGTGTTTATAACATTTTGAACTCCCATAATCTAGAACGTTTGAAAACAATTGAACAAATTGGTTGCATATAAACTTAGATCTTACTGGAGATTCGCAGTTCCATATTTCACCGCGCGCAGATGATTGAATGGCGAGGAAAGTCATTTTAAATGCTCAAAATTAACAAGACCGCCTTGTTGTTTTGTGCTTATCGTGTCTATAAACGTAATATATGTATATTTACTACAATGTCCCAAATTTCAGTTTTAATACTGAAATAGTTCGGAAGATATTGAGTACTTTTTAAACATTTACCACAGCTGCCATATTGGATGATTTAAATTCTAGACCACAGAGTTATATACAAGTAAACAATTATTCATGTGATGGTTACTTATATAAACATTCAATTCTATCGCTTATACCTACAGTATATTGAGCACTGGTTAACTATTTCCGCAGCTGCCATGCTGGATGATTTAAATTCTACACCACAGCGTTGTATACCAGTAAACACATATTATTGTGATTGTTAACCATACGAGGGTCATTTCATAAGTCATGGCAACTTCGTTATATCATTCGAACATATGTCATCACTGTAATTCCAGTGCCGACATTTGAAACCGCGCGGCATACTGCACATATTTCACCTGAGAGAAGGCGACTGTAAGTGCAGGTGGCTAGGTACCAACATCATACACGTTCATTCTGAGCTTGGCGATCATTCGTGAAAATTGATTTTCTCAGTGACAAAAATGCTACGCAGTGTCATGAAGCCGTTGGTGATTACCGAACAGTTGCACGTTGGGTGGAGGCTTTCCGACATGGACGCGCAGCACTGCAGACTCGCCACGAAGTCGGCGTCCCTTGTCTGACCGATCTGACATGTCTGTGTTGTGCCCGTTTAGACCGGAGTCCGCACGACCACATATGCATTTTACCAATAATCAGTCAGCACGAGAGTCAAAATATCCCGGAGCGCCAGATGGGTTAAAGCAAATCGCAAAAACGACATCAAATAAAAAAAATGCTTTACTGATTTTTGGCTCAATGCAACAATAAGGATAGAAGGAGATTTAATTGGGTATGACACATCTGGTTAAATTATCTCAGTTTATTTTGAAGTTAAAATCTGACTGCAAAGAGCTCAAAGTAGCATCATCCACGTGTGGCGATCCACACTCTTATTTACACACAATATACAGAAATTTTCCAAACACATTTGACAATCTTTTTGGAAACACAAGTCCGATTAATAGTCCTGTAGACTGTGTTCCAAAATTATATTCATTCATGATTAAATCCAGTTCAAATTTAATTGTCTTTACTGGATATATCGTAGTTCACTGTTTGAATTTTTACATAATATTAACACTCGTAGAATAAATGTTCATAGAATTTTTAACTTTCACTTATTTTTCCAGTTTCAAAAAATATATTGCCAAAAAATATTATTATCATTGACTCAACACAAGTTATGTACACATATTAATAACATCTGTAAAGTATTTGACCTTGAGCTTAGCATCGAAGAACTGTGCGAAGCACAACAAAATTAAATGTTTTTCTGACATTAAACGTTTCGAGAAGTGACTCGATTATGAACTTCAAGTTCCTAACAAAATACATGATTTCTGAATCATCAACTTGATCACTAAATTGTTGAACCATTCAACTATTTGATTTTCCACTTGGAAACATTATTAAGAAAAATATTTATATTTATGGCCATTTTAGCAACTTTCACAACTTGCAATTCTTCGACAGAATGCGGAAATAAGAATTGTAACTTCATAATAAATTCATTTAGTTCATGGCACTAGGATTGAAAAATATCCTTCAAATTATTCGTGGTTATAGAATTATTTTTAATTGGCAGTGGCCCATTCTATTATTTGTGTAAGAACACAATATTCCAACAACAACGGCAAAGGTCTTCCTCTGAAGAAGAATAAACTACTATCATGACAAATCCGGGTTCTAGCAAAATCAAAGTCTAAATGGAATCCGTAAACAAGGTTGAAATAAGAACTGATGGTTTCTAAGAAATAACCTTCGGGTCATTCATACGACGAAATGTGTAGTTCCAATACTCCTATAAACCTGAGCCATCGAACCTGCTATTTGATTGATGCTCGAAAAAAACCTCCTCATTCCTGCGACTTAAACATGCGCACCTGGGAATGGCATTTCAACTACTCCACACATAAATTTTCTTCCCAAAATTTATACAATAAATCAAGCCTCTGCTTGTTATCAACACTGGAAGATTAATAAACTTACAAGTTTATTTTATTTTACCATTCAGTTCAACCCGTGAATTTACCATACTTTCGAGTGTATTTACGTCATGATTTTATATAAATACAAAAATATCCTATTTGATACAAATATCAATTGCTTCCCGTTTCATGCCTCTCCGTGTTATCTAAAAAATATACTTTGCTCATTGCAAATATTAACTGTTCAACCAGAACTGAAATGTTGGTTGAATGCGGGCTTGCGCTAACCACTCTCCTTCGGAAAATCTCCTGTTCCAAACTAGAAATGATTAAACTACTTCATAAGCTCTCTCTCAATAAATGTGATTATTAGAAAATATAAGATCCAAAATTATTTAGAAAAGTTATAAAAATCATTATTATTATTATCAGTGGATTATTATTATTATTATTAGTTATATTATTTTAAATATATTTAATTATCATCTCATTATGTGAGAATCCACATGTTCGAACCTTCGAATATGGAAAAAATATCCATTCCTCAACAAAAAATAATTTAACTTTTACAGTTACATCGACGGTTTTCCGTGACTTCCCAAAAATATGAAATATTCAAATAAATGCTCGATATGCTCGGTCATCGATCCTAAACTGTTCTGAGTGCTGAAAATACTCAGAATAACTCTAATATGTCTTGCGTAAATCATTGCAAGATTTAAATACGAAGAAAAATAAATGTGTTGGTCATCTGCCGAAAAATAGTTTGTTCCAATTAGCTAGGCATAATATAAAGTCAAAATGTGGCTTACATTTCTTGATGGTCTTGAAGCGTAGCGAACCTGGTCTGTACCAGATTTATCCATAGACATGCCCTATAGTACAAGCACGTATAATCCTTGTATTGGCCGCCATTATATACCCACAATCTGTCTAGCAAGACATAGTGGTAATATCTCTTGACGTTTGAAGTAACTGTTGATCCATTTTAATATTGGCTTCTGTTAAAGCCATAACAGTTTGCTTAAATGGGGTCAGATCTAAGTGATCTATTCTCAGATATGTCAGTTGTAACATAACTCACGGTAATCTTTTCAGTACAAGAAAACACTGACAGTCTAAACCAATCAACGGCTGTTCTGAAGATCGTTCCCTGGGCATGGCTTCACACCATCTACCATGCGCGAAGCAACATGTAGTTTCCCTGCGTTGGCTAATGAACACCACCGTGTTAGACTGGCCTTCAATATACTGAAAGATCGGAGTGGTTATTAAGTTACAAATATGAAACTGACTGAATTGGACTAAAATATCCAAGTATTAGATTATTACTGGACTGTGACAAAGTACTATTCTAGACAAAGTCTAGCATATGTCCATGTAGAAATAAAAATATTTCTCCAGTGTCCGTCGAAAAAAACTATCACCTTAGTGATTCTTCCTGTCGGAAACTTACTAAGTTCCACTCGTAGCGCAGCACTTTTGTGACTATCACAATTTTGAAAATAACTTCTGCGTAGATCCGGCAACTATGTGCCTTGGCTCAGCGTAGCGGCACCTTGCTAGGCAAGTGCTTGATTCGAAGTGAGCTAAAGTTGCTTGAGCCGGCCGGCTTTTATTCAAAACGGTCAGGGTCACGCTGAATCAGCTGAAATCTGGAAATCATCATATCTCTGGTATCCCTGGTCCGATTTACTTGATACTAAGTGCATTCTCTTTCATTTGGCCGTGCCAGTAATCTGATCCAAGTCTCAAGTCTCTACTCCATGGCTAACTATTTAATCAATAAATAGCCTCGACCTCTGCTATTACTCGCTACGTCACTTGACATGCTCTTAGCGGTATATTCTTTCCAATTGCTTCGAGAAGCAATGGAGCGCGATATTCAAATATCTCAACTTTCAAAAGCGGCTGTAGCCTTTCCCTTGATATCTAGGTGTCTGAATCTTGGAATACCCATTCCTAGAGTTGGGCACATCCACCCCACACCTAGCAAAAAATAAAAATTGAATTTTTTTATTTTTCCTATCTACACATTAAATCATCTGGTTCTTGAATAATAAATCTTCAAATTCGATGCATTATAAGTTCCCACGATGTTACCAGTTCGTGTATTGGCGATTTCGTAGCTTCCATTGTTGTTTACTTCCATAATACGATAGGGTCTAGCGTAAAGGCTTGCAAACTTCGAGTACACTCGATTTTGCACGTCAGAGGGTGTAGGTCTTTTCACTAAAACAAGAGTTCCTACGCGCAAGGGTCTGCGAAAACGCTTTCCTCTCACTCTGCGCTCTCTTTTCTCAGCTTGGCTCCTCAACTTGTCAAAAGCTAGAGTTTCCCTCGTCTGACGACTTGGCTCAATCTCTGGTGGAATAGAGATGATTCGATCCCATAATCTTGTTGGTTTAATTCCATGATGAAGCAACATGGGAATCTGTCCAGTACTCTCATGAATTGTAGAGTTGATGGATTCGGATGCTAAAGAGAGAACATCCATCCATTTCCAATGCTCATTTGGACAATAGAGGCGGCAAAATTTTGCTATTTCAGCCATCACGCGTTCTGCTGGATTGCTCTCAGGATGTCTGATAGAACAAAACAATTGTCTAATCCCTAGATTATTCATGATTGTTCTAAATTCTAAAGATGTGAATTGAGGTCCACGATCTGATAAAAGGAATTCCGGTTTGCCTGCTTCCGGAATTACGTTGTCTCTAATTCTCTTCGCACAATATTTTGCGTTTGCCTTCTGAATTGGATGTAACATAGTGTATTTGCTGAATACATCCATGGTCACCAGAATATATCGGTTACCTCTTTTAGACATTGGGAGAGGACCATATAAATCAGTCGCGAAGATTTCACAAGGCTTAGAAGGAATAATAGGCCTTGGTAATTCTCTCAATAATCTAGAATTATGTTTACTCCTTTGGCATAAGTCGCATTCTCGAATAGTGTTCCTGACAGTTTGTCGCATTCGCTCCCACGAAAATTTCTCTTGTATCAAGTTGACCGTCTTATCTACTCCAGCATGACCTGCGATACGATGTGCCATCCAGATAATGGGTTTTTGCATTCGTGGAGGTATCACGACTCTCAGCTTCGTATGGTCGGGATCTGCAAACTTGTAGATTAAACCATCTAACATCATAAAATCTCTTGAAATTCTTTCAGTTTCCACAAAATCATCATCATTTGGATCCATGTCTCCCTGTAGAAAACGAAAAATGTTTCTAAAACGTCGGTCTCTCCTCTGGGATAAATGCAACAATCTTAACCTTCTCAAGGTATCCTCATCCTCTTGCGTCAGGTTAACTTGAAAAACCTTAGATGTAGACTCCACTGCTCTACTCAATAAATCAGCTCCAACGTTCAACTTTCCAGGAGTGTCTTCAATAACTAGGTTGAATTGTTGAATAAAAAGTGACCATCTAGTTATCCTATCACTGGCAAAGTTTGTTCTCAAGATAAACTCCAATGCATGGTGATCAGTCCTCACAATTACTGAATGTCCAATTAACATTTTCTTCCACGACTCCAACGCGAAGATTACAGCAAGTGCTTCTAACTCTGTGGTGTAATAATTCCTTTCTGATGGACGAAGTTTCCTGCTTATGAACGCCAGGTAACGTCTCTTGTGGTCGTCATCTTCTTGAAGAAGAATAGCTCCAATCCCTACGGTGGATGCATCAGATTATATGATGAAATTCTTGGTAAAGTCAGGATACTCCAATTTCACGCTGTTTACCAATAACCTCTAGGCATCTTGAAATGATTGTTCACAATCTTCTTTCCATTTCCATTTGTTTCCTTTCTTTAATAATTCCTGCAATGGAGCAACCGTCTTGGTGAAGTTTGGACAATGCCCTGCAAAATAATTGGCATGTCCCGAGAAAACTGCGGACATTCTTCACTCTAGTAGGTCTACGGAAATTTGCAATCGCCTGTATCTTCGTCTCATTGGGACGGTATCCTTCTCCATCCAAAATGTGACCCAAAAATTTTATTTCCTTCCGAAAGAACTGACATTTTCGAAGGTTTACTTTAAAGTTCGCTTTTCTCAAATCTGCGAATAACATCTGAAAATGTAATAAATGTTCCTCCTTAGTCTCAGATGCAATTAGGATATCATCTATGTAACGAATTGCTATCTCCTTTACTTCAGGACTCAAATTTTGTTCCAGTGCTCTGATCAAAACGGATCCAGATGTTTTGACTCCAAATGGTAGACGGCGGAATACATATGTCTGCTGGTCAAACATAAATCCTGTAAACTTCTTGGAATCTTCACTAAGCCTAATGTGATGGTAGGACGAAGTGAGATCAATGTTAGAGAACCAGACCTTGCCTTGGAATTTCCTTAACAGTTCCCTAATGATTGGTGGTCTGTCATACACTGGCAGCAATCTTGAATTCAAATTTCGCGCGTCTAAACATAGTCTCAGACTTCCATCTTGCTTAGACACTACTGCTAATGGATTGACATAAGATGTAGTGTACTTTTCAATCACATTGTTGCTTTCCATCTCCTTGATAAGCACTTTTACCCTTTCTCGATGCTTTTCCGCAACCGGATACAATTTAGCATGAAAAGGTGCATCATCATTTACACGAATACGATATTCAAAATCTTTAATTTCACCAGGTTTAATATCAAAAATATCGTGATACTCTTCCAAAATCTTCCCTAGCTCTGGGGACTCCTCCTCAGTGTAGACTTCTCTTCCTTCAGCTTCATGAAAAATCACAGACCATTGAGCATCTCCCTCGATGTCCTCCTCTTCTTTTCCCTCGAAGTTAATCTCTTCGGTATTCTTGAATCTGATCGTCTCTGTCTTCATGTCTATCACTGCTTGATATTTCTGAATGAAATCCACTCCCAATATCATGTCAAAAGCCATGTCCTTCATTACTACAAACACATGTCGGAAATCATGTCCTCCAATAGTAATACATAAGTATAATTGTGTTTTACACAGAGATATTCTGTTGGGTATTATTCCTTGGATCTTAATTCCTGATACTGGAATCTCCTCTAAATTCTGTTTGAGCTTCCACAGAATATAAAGCTTCTCACTCACAAGACAAAGCATAGCCCCAGTATCAATCAAAGTATCGACAGGCATACCGAATACTTCGCATGATATGATTGGCATTCTAATTCTTGTACCCATTTCTTTCCGTTCGTCATTATGTTGAATTAAGTCATCATCCTCTGCTTGCCATTTAATAATTCTGGAAGTGAAAGTGTTCAAAATTCTATCTTCTACTGTGAATTCGAAGTTGTTTTTTTTTTTCGTTTCCATTCCCCCGGGATTGTTGTGTTCCCGATGGACCTGGTTCATTGTGCTTCTGTTCCAAGAACTGTAAGTTATCTTGGTGTCTTGCTTCTAAGTTCTTCCTCGTCTCCTTGTTGAACTCTTCATTGGACTGACGAGTATCCACATTCCCTCTGTTATTGTAGTTGTTTCTACCATAGTATCTTCTTTCCTGGTACCTTCCTTGATTATCCCTAGGCCTTCTCCATCGAGTATTATATCGATTTCCACCATCCGGTCTTGCATAAGGCTTGTAACTGTATCTGTTACTGTACTGATTCCATCCTCTTTTATTGGGATCTTCCCTCGGCGTTTTCTCTTCTCGCCCCTCTCGAATCTCTCGAGGTGTTTGGGAATAACTGTCAGCCATAACAGCGTACACACCGTTGTTATTCTTTCCTCCCTTCTGATGGAAGAATTGAGCGTTCGTATGATCCAGCTTCTGCAATACCTCGTCAAATTGCTCCATATTATAGATGTCAGCAGCGATCAAAGTTCTTTGGACGTCTGCTGGAAACTGACGTATTAATACAGTAATTAATTCGTTATCTGGCATCGGCGGATCTAAATGTTGTAGTTTAGAAAGCTGTCCAGAAAAGTACGTAGAGTATCGAGTAGGCTGTGACGTCGAGAATCTCTTCGAATATAATTCTGCTCTGACTTGCTGTTGGGTTTCCGGGGACCAAAACTTTTTTAATAACCCACGGGAAAACTCCTCAAAATTGGTGAGAGTGGACCTAAATGCTCTAAACCAAAGAAGTGCAGGACCTTCCAAAAACTTCCCTATCACTCGGATCTGTCTTTCCTTAGCGATCTTGGAATCTTTCAGGTAGTCACCTGTTTCTCTCAAAAATTCCACGGGTGTCACAGAATCTCGCCCTGAAAATTTAGAAGGCTTATCCTCTACATTCTTGAATACAGTTATGGGGTTGGATTGAAATACTGTCCTGACCTCATCCTGTCTTTGACTATCAGTTTCTCTAGCTGCTCCTAGATTTATCTGTATCGGTTCTTTTCCCCTTACACTTGGCATTTTTAACAGATGGTCAGACTGTTTCTCGTCCTTGATTTGGGTTTTCATAGCCTCAAGTTCCTTATGGTTTTCTTCTGCCATTTTCTTAATTGCTTCGGTTTCCTTACAGTTCTCCTTGACATCAGTGGATATCTGGTTCATAACAGCCTCGTGACTTTTCAATGACCCTGTCATATCTGATATGTCCTTCTGAGTTGCTTGGATATCTTTGGAAATTACTTGAATATGGGATGACAAAGATTCCCTAATTTCCTTGATTCCTTCTTGGTTCTCCAGCTTGAGTGTGTCTTTAATTTCATTGACAACTGTGGTTTTAATTTCAGTTTGTAATTCATTAATCACACCTTCTCTTATTTCTCCCATTACAAGTTCTTTGAATTGTTCTGTTAAACGTTGAACAACTAGAATTCCCATCTCATTACTCTCTTTCTTCACTCTGACTTCTAGGTTGATCATGTCTTCACCAACTTTCCTAAGACCATGTTCTATCCTATCAGCTAAGCTTTGGGATTTTAGATCGGCATCGCGAAATTTATCGTCCATTAAACTTGCGTTAGTGGCTAATGAAGTTTCGAGCTCATGTGTTTTTTCGCATAATTTAGTCATTTTACTCTCAAGTGACATTTTCAAAATTTCAGAATTCTCTTTAAATTTATTCTCCATAGAATTAAATTTACTATTTAAATTTTCTTTCAAGTTACCTTTTAACCTGCTATCTAAAGAATCAGAATTTTCTTTAAGTTTATTTTCCAAAGAATCAGAATTTGCTTTAAGTTTATCCTTCAAAATTTCTTTAAGTTTATTTTCTAAAGAATCATAATTTTCTTTAAGTTTATTTTCTAAAGAATCAGAATTTTCTTTAAGTTTATCATTCAAATTTTCTTTAAGTTTATTTTCTAAAGAATCAGAATTTTCTTTAAGTTTATCATTTAAACTTTCTTTAAGTTTATCAGAATTTTCATTAAGTTTCTTTTCCAAAGCCTCTGTATTTTCTTTCATAATGGCTGCTACACGCAGTCCAGCTTCTTTTGAACTCTCCTCCAAACTCGTCATCATCCTCATCATCTCTTCCATAATTTTCAATTATTATTCAAAACTTAGGGGTATACAATATTGGCAAACACAAGCTTATAACTAGAACAAGAAATATGAATAGCTAATTGGAACACTCTAATAAAATGAGTTTTGTCCTAATGTCGACGTGATGGAAAAACAAAATTCTCTACTTTTACGAATTACATTTACCACAATATCACAAGGAAAATATGCAGGTTCTCAAATATCCTCCACCTGGATTCCAATAATGCGTATGTCCAGTCATCGAACGTTTACTACTGAATTTACTTGACGCCCTAATGGTTAAGCCATTATCAAAAATAATCAAACCCATTCTAATAATTAATCCAGTTAAATTATTAATTTTCCCCACTAATTGGGCTTCCTACTAATTTATTCATCCAAACCAGACATCTCTCAACTCCCAAAATATTTATATAAAAATCATCATAATTTAAATCGGCATGCGATTGACCATGTCTAACTCGAGCCCCACGTTCGAAGCCATTTCTCTCTCTATCTTATTTTATGTGCCCGTTTAGACCGGAGTCCGCACGACCACATATGCATTTTACCAATAATCAGTCAGCACGAGAGTCAAAATATCCCGGAGCGCCAGATGGGTTAAAGCAAATCGCAAAAACGACATCAAATAAAAAAAATGCTTTACTGATTTTTGGCTCAATGCAACAATAAGGATAGAAGGAGATTTAATTGGGTATGACACATCTGGTTAAATTATCTCAGTTTATTTTGAAGTTAAAATCTGACTGCAAAGATGCTCAAAGTAGCATCATCCACGTGTGGCGATCCACACTCTTATTTACACACAATATACAGAAATTTTCCAAACACATTTGACAATCTTTTTGGAAACACAAGTCCGATTAATAGTCCTGTAGACTGTGTTCCAAAATTATATTCATTCATGATTAAATCCAGTTCAAATTTAATTGTCTTTACTGGATATATCGTAGTTCACTGTTTGAATTTTTACATAATATTAACACTTGTAGAATAAATGTTCATAGAATTTTTAACTTTCACTTATTTTTCCAGTTTCAAAAAATATATTGTCAAAAAATATTATTATCATTGACTCAACACAAGTTATGTACACATATTAATAACATCTGAAAAGTATTTGACCTTAAGCATAGCATCGAAGAACTGTGCGAAGCACAACAAAATTAAATGTTTTTCTGACATTAAACGTTTCGAGAAGTGACTCGATTATGAACTTCAAGTTCCTAACAAAATACATGATTTCTGAATCATCAACTTGATCACTAAATTGTTGAACCATTCAACTATTTGATTTTCCACTTGGAAACATTATTAAGAAAAATATTTATATTTATGGCCATTTTAGCAACTTTCACAACTTGCAATTCTTCGACAGAATGCGGAAATAAGAATTGTAACTTCATAATAAATTCATTTAGTTCATGGCACTAGGATTGAAAAATATCCTTCAAATTATTCATGGTTATAGAATTATTTTTAATTGGCAGTGGCCCATTCTATTATTTGTGTAAGAACACAATATTCCAACAACAACGGCAAAGGTCTTCCTCTGAAGAAGAATAAACTACTATCATGACAAATCCGGGTTCTAGCAAAATCAAAGTCTAAATGGAATCCGTAAACAAGATTGAAATAAGAACTGATGGTTTCTAAGAAATAACCTTCGGGTCATTCATACGACGAAATGTGTAGTTCCAATACTCCTATAAACCTAAGCCATCGAACCTGCTATTTGATTGATGCTCGAAAAAAACCTCCCCATTCCTGCGACTTAAACATGCACACCTGGGAATGGCTTTTCAACTACTCCACACATAAATTTTCTTCCCAAAATGTATACAATAAATCAAGCCTCTGCTTGTTATCAACACTGGAAGATTAATAAACTTACAAGTTTATTTTATTTTACCATTCAGTTCAACCCGTGAATTTACCATACTTTCGAGTGTATTTACGTCATGATTTTATATAAATACAAAAATGTCCTATTTGATACAAATATCAATTGCTTCCCGTTTCATGCCTCTCCGTGTTATCTGAAAAATATACTTTGCTCATTGCAAATATTAACTGTTCAACCAGAACTGAAATGTTGGTTGAATGCGGGCTTGCGCTAACCACTCTCCTTCGGAAAATCTCCTGTTCCAAACTAGAAATGATTAAACTACTTCATAAGCTCTCTCTCAATAAATGTGATTATTAGAAAATATAAGATCCAAAATTATTTAGAAAAGTTATAAAAATCATTATTATTATTATCAGTGGATTATTATTATTATTATTAGTTATATTATTTTAAATATATTTAATTATCATCTCATTATGTGAGAATCCACATGTTCGAACCTTCGAATATGGAAGAAATATCCATTCCTCAACAAAAAATAATTTAACTTTTACAGTTTCATCGACGGTTTTCCGTGACTTCCCAAAAATATGAAATATTCAAATAAATGCTCGATATGCTCGGTCATCGATCCTAAACTGTTCTGAGTGCTGAAAATACTCAGAATAACTCTAATATGTCTTGCGTAAATCATTGCAAGATTTAAATACGAAGAAAAATAAATGTGTTGGTCATCTGCCGAAAAATAGTTTGTTCCAATTAGCTAGGCATAATATAAAGTCAAAATGTGGCTTACATTTCTTGATGGTCTTGAAGCGTAGCGAACCTGGTCTGTACCAGATTTATCCATAGACATGCCCTATCGGACAAGCACGTATAATCCTTGTATCGGCCGCCATTATATACCCACAATCTGTCTAGCAAGACATAGTGGTAATATCTCTTGACGTTTGAAGTAACTGTTGATCCATTTTAATATTGGCTTCTGTTAAAGCCATAACAGTTTGCTTAAATGGGGTCAGATCTAAGTGATCTATTCTCAGATATGTCAGTTGTAACATAACTCACGGTAATCTTTTCAGTACAAGAAAACACTGACAGTCTAAACCAATCAACGGCTGTTCTGAAGTACGTTCCCTGGGCATGGCTTCACACCATCTACCATGCGCGAAGCAACATGTAGTTTCCCTGCGTTGGCTAATGAAAACCACCGTGATAGACTGGCCTTCAATATACTGAAAGATCGGAGTGGTTATTAAGTTACAAATATGAAACTGACTGAATTGGACTAAAATATCCAAGTATTAGATTATTACTGGACTGTGACAAAGTACTATTCTAGACAAAGTCTAGCATAAGTCCATGTAGAAATAAAAATATTTCTCCAGTGTCCGTCGAAAAAAACTATCACCTTAGTGATTCTTCCTGCCGGAAACTTACTAAGTTCCACTCGTAGCGCAGCACTTTTGTGACTATCACAATTTTGAAAATAACTTCTGCGTAGATCCGGCAACCATGTGCCTTGGCTCAGCGTAGCGGCACCTTGCTAGGCAAGTGCTTGATTCGAAGTGAGCTAAAGTTGCTTGAGCCGGCCGGCTTTTATTCAAAACGGTCAGGGTCACGCTGAATCAGCTGAAATCTGGAAATCATCATATCTCTGGTATCCCTGGTCCGATTTACTTGATACTAAGTGCATTCTCTTTCATTTGGCCGTGCCAGTAATCTGATCCAAGTCTCAAGTCTCTACTCCATGGCTAACTATTTAATCAATAAATAGCCTCGACCTCTGCTATTACTCGCTACGTCACTTGACATGCTCTTAGCGGTATATTCTTTCCAATTGCTTCGAGAAGCAATGGAGCGCGATATTCAAATATCTCAACTTTCAAAAGCGGCTGTAGCCTTTCCCTTGATATCTAGGTGTCTGAATCTTGGAATACCCATTCCTAGAGTTGGGCACAGTGTCTGTTATTGAACAGTGTTCCTCGGCTTGGAGACGGTGCCCTGGATGTTAATTGATTTATTTGTGTTCCATTTGTACTAGTGCAAAACAAATTCACACGATGTTAAATTGTGTGGATGTCATTTGTACCTATGCCGTTAACTCCTGTACTGAAACCCCATTTTCTGTTGGCACTGAGATATCACACGGCCTTAATGGTTCAATGCACATCGTGAATTTCCCATGCTGTAGCATTATCGAAAAATAGAACATAGTTGCCTTGACTTATGGATTGACCTATGTATAAACTTTCAATTCGATCGCTTATGCCTATATTGAGTACTGGTTAAGTATTTCCCGCAGCTGCCATGTTGGATGATTTAAATTCTAGACCAGTAAACAAATATTATTGTGATGATTAATTATATAAACTTTCAATACGTAGTATAGACACAAGAATGTTTTTTTTTAATCACACAGCCACCATCTACAGTACATTAGACACTAACATATTAAGCTATAAATGAAGATACACCATACCAAGTTTCGCAATGCTCCAATGATTCAAGTCACTAGAAAATCCGTTTTAATTTACGTGGTCACGATGTTAGTTCGACACAGAAGTAATTGAAAGTCAAACACTTGAACTTACTTTTGCAGTCTCTATTATCATACAACATTTCAGGTTCGTTGCAAGAATGCTTTCGGAAAAACTGAATGCTGGTTAAGTATTTTACATAGGCGCCATGTTGGATTGATGAAACTTTTTTAACATTTGGAAGCCATGGTGATTTAGTAGTAAGTTTTGCCAAGTTTCATTGAAATCGCACGAGCCAGTTAGAATTTATTATGGACACGCACATGTGGACAAAATGTGATCTTATCTAAATATATAAAAGCTCAATGTTTGTCTGTCTGTTATTTATACAAATCTACTCCGTTTCACCGATCTGTACCAAATTTTGTATACATACCCTTTTGAACCCTCCGGGTAACACTGTTCACTTTAAATTTCGGACAGACCACTCCATTCCTCGCACATAGACCCTTTTGCACAAATCTGCACCGTTTCTCCCATCTGAACAAAATGTTACATACTTACCCTTTAGAACCCAACGTGTAACACTGTCTACTTGAAATTTTTGGACAGACCAGTCCATTCCCTCCATGCTGGCCCATTGGCACAAATTTACACAGTTTCACCGATCTGAACCAAAATCTGTATACCTACTCCATTCTCTTCATTTATGCCCTATGGCACAAATCTACATCGTTTCACCAATCTGAACCAACATTTGTGTACTTACCTTTTGGAACGCTGCGGGTAACACTATCCTCTTACAATTTCGGACAGACCACTCAATTCCCTGAATTTAAGCCCTTTGGCACAAATTTACACCGTTTCAACGATTTGGACCAAAAGCTGTATACCTACACTTTGGAACCCCGTGAGTAACACTGTCCACTTTAAATTTCGGACAGACCATTCCAGTCCCTGCATTTAGGTCCTCTAGCACAAATCTACACCTTTTCACCTAATTCCATCAAATTTTACATACTTACCCTTTGAAACCCTGCTGCTATCACTGTCTACTTTAAATTTCGGTCAGACCATTCCATTCCCTGCATTTAGGCCCTTAAGCACAAATATACACCGTTTCACCTAATTGCACCGAATTTTACATACGTATCGTGTGAAACCCTGCAGGTAACACTGTCCTCTTGATATTTTGGACAACCCTCGCCATTCTCTACATTTAGGAAACAGACAAAAGGAACTTAAAACCACGTTGTAAGGTCCTAGAACCATTCATGTCCGTAGTAGTGTAACTGTATGAATATTGTAATAAGTCTATTGTCGGTTGGCAATGCGGGCTGCATCACGTTGCCCTTGCCAGTGTTCTGGTTCAGATTGCGAAAATGGTTGCATCTTGCAGTCACGGGGAGTCATTGGTGATTTCATAGGCCCCTGAAATAGTTATCATCATGTACACATTATGCCTCTGTATAAGTGCGATGGTGTTGGTGCAGTGCATTGAGGTTATCAGCTGCAAAAAGCGTTGTTGCTTTCAAATTTACTTTCATTTTTTCCGATCCTTATACATGAGCGCTATGTGGCTACAAATGACACTAATGCTTCCTCAGGAGCCCGGGACAGCCAAAGTTTTCCAAAGTGCTCTCATTATTCTCCCATGGCGCTATTCGACAAAATACGAAACTATTGCTCTCTACTTTTCTAACAGCCAATGATATATAGGTCCTAGGCAGTGTCTTTTATTTCACTTACTCCTCTTTCCCATCATATTTATCAATTCGATGACATGTGTCAATACTGTAGTTACCGTAGTAAATAGCCGTTTCCCTATTCATTATCGTTATCATTACGGGAAAATGACCTCAATGTTACGTCCATTATACGGTACTACTTAACATCCCCACTACCACCACCACCACCCCCACAAAATATATTTGTAAATGTTCTTTTCCTGTTTAAGTAACATGTGCCAGTTCTGTAGTAGTATTCATTATCATCCATAAAACAAATAAATCCACTTGGCGAAGCCGGGCACTACTGCTAGTAAGCCTATATTTTACAAGTTGAAAATGGGCTATAAACTGATATGAACTCATTTCTCTTAAATGAAAGCCTATGCCTTATAGGAAAACAAATCCTACATCTTTCCCGGTGGCCGACCAGTAGTTCACGACTCGAGAAGGAATTGTCGCACAATTTTGCATGCAGTTACATCTCAGGCCGATAGTCACATAATTAGTGTGGGAACATGGTTAGTTGAGCGGTCTCACACAGAGAGGCGCATTCGATATGCCTCCACGATACATTCGAATTGCATTTTCCCATTTAACAGAGCTGAAGAGGGGACGTTCGAAGCTGGATGGTCGTATCGGCGAATCGTCTGACCCAATGGGCGTGTTGGGACCACTGGATGCGTAAGTGCACGCACACACACACACACACACACACACACACACACACACACAGAAAAGGGCTCAGAACGTCCTCGATGAACCACCAGGATTGAAAACCTAAGATGAAGCGAGGAGCACACGCTGGTCCAACTGTTTCGGAGCCCACCATCCAGAGACAGATAGCACCATCGTTACAGGTCGCTTGTGTAGGCCCGTACCATTTCCAGGAGCTTTGCTGAAGGGAATTTGGTCTCGCCGCGTCATTACCAATGACACCCACCCACCGTAGACTCCGTTAGCTCTGGTATGAACCTGGACTGTTACAGACTGTCTTTAGTGACGGATTCCCTTCGTGCTACGACGATGGCCGTGTTCGTGGCGTGCGCCTCAATTCAGAGTTGTTTGTGACGCGTCATATTGTGGGGCAAATGTTGCATTATCACGTCTCACTAGATCAATATGTTTAATTCATCTGCTGTTTAATGAAGAACTTATATAGAATGCAGCACGTTCTTGTTGTATTGTATTAGACTCTAAATATTGGCGTAGTGGGGAGGGGGGGCTCATGGGGCTGCATGGAGATGCTCAGGCACATAAGGCATAGGAGAGCAGTACGTTTTCATTTTTAGCTAAACCATTGGTATATGAATAAGATGAAGTTGTGTGTTACGACATATTTCGAAGTGTTCTTCTGGGCCAATAACCTAGATGTTAGGTCCCTTAACACAAAATTCTGCTTCTTCTTCTTCTCCATCATCATCATCATCATCATCATCATCATCATCATCATCAAGGAATGTTTCTGCATTTTAATAGCATTTTTCTCATGTACCAATAGTACATCGCCTTCTTCAATAAGCATCTAAAGGGCAAGCTGAGTAAAATAATTTTGCTGCCATTGAATTTAATATTGGTGTCTTAAACGCCGTTTATGTTTCTTATTAATGTAAAAGGGGTCATCCGTATATATTTTTTTAATTTGTGGGTTTAACTGTAGTCGCAAGAGGTAAGCTTGCATCGTGAGTTAATCAGTTACCACGTACGGATGTAGAGGATGCTTCAAAGTGACCAGTAGTAAAACATTTCATTTAACCTGGCATTAAGTTGACGCACTCCTCCGGCACAATTATTAGGCTAGTCATAATCCGTGATACTCCCAGAAAATCGCATTCCACACCTTACCTGGCACAGGGAAGGTTGTCAGCAAGTCAGTGGCATGCATAGATTATTTCAGTAAAAAAGGAAAATGTCAGTTGGTTTCATTGCGCCCGTTGAAATGAGTTAGTGTTTAAAGAGACAGCCGCTAGATGGCTTATGCTGTAAAAATAGTCAGTCGGATTCCCGCTAGGAGACCGAGCTAATACCCCTGTGTGATACTACACACATTACGCCAGAGGCCCACTGGCAGCCGTTCACTGAGTGCAGGCTGCTGGTATATTATAAAAGCACAGATAAAAGCCCATTGAATAATAATTTACTATTAGCCAACGTTCGTGCTAAATTATTCATAAGCAGTGGTCCTTTAATATCTTGGTGGCTGACTAACTGAAGAACTACCTAAATATAGAATTGTAAAATATAGCTTCAAAACGTGCAATATGGGCCAATTTCGTACAGATTTCCAGTGGTAAGAAAGCACGACTCCTACACCTGAAAAGGCAAGTGAGATTGTCCCAAAATGAAAATAAATGTTCATTCAATTCAAGGTTTCGAACATCATACCGATTAAACCTGCGTAAATGGCTGAGTACGGCATCGTTTTGACAAAGTACGCTATTATGTGCCTATACTATTGACTGTACTTCTAATTGCGCGTAAGATTGGGAAGAAGTAAATCATTGAGCAGTGTCTCTAAATGTTAACTCTTACAGTCCTTCACTCTAAATATTATGCCGACATGTATTCGGGGGTTCTCAATTTCAGCACATGAATGTCATTTTACGTTACTAACACATCATCATCATATTAAAAGTGTCATTTATCAGAAAGAATGTCTCTCATGCCCCATAATTAACTTAACTACATCTTGCGAATAATGAACCAAGGAAATTCTTGAATATTTTAATAACACTGCCTGCGCAATTTATTGTATGCATCCAATACCTTCTAGATACTGTAACTCTGGAAGAGCTCCAAAGATTTAATTGAACCTAAAAGTCAGATCTAGCAATGAAGCCCGGTGTGAAATATGTTAATGGCAATAAATAATTTGCTTAACAGAAGTGACTTAAGGTAATAGCTAGTCTTGGAGCGGTCAAATCTGGTCTTATCTGTAATCACGGTCTTCTATGAAATTTCCATGACGTCGCCACTCAACGCTTTCTTTAAATGACTTGGAAATTATATTTGCCGTGGCACTGCGGCTGTGGTGTTAGTGAAAATCAATTTTGACCTGGCAGGAATAGATTCAGGTTCGAAGACCGACCGTATATTGAATTTGTCTGAAATTACCTGTGTCGATGACTGTAGCCGTGTGTATAGGACTGGAGGTGCTGTGGGACTTCAAATAAGGAAACTTCATGTTTTTTTTTCCTTTAGGGCGAGTGAAAAAACACCAGAGAGAAAATCGCAAAAAAGATGGTGAATATCAGAGCTGGGTGTCGTTCCTCCGATATCCGAGTTATGGCTCCCCATTTCATTCGTGGAGCGTTATATCTAATGATGTCCGGATAAAGGGAACCTGAGTTCAAATCTAAGACTATCTTGATCATTCCATAAACATGTGTCTACCCTATATCTTACTTAGGTGCCATCCTTGTATTCATCTGAGTACAGTCCGTGTCTATCCTTATCCAAGGGTTTTAAGCCATTAGTCGATCCGTGATTTCAACACGAGTCTTCAGTTCGAGAACCTACTGGGCTTCGACGTAGATCGCGCACGGAGGAGTATAATTATACAAACATTTGTAACAGAAAAATATTTTATGAAATATTAGGACGGATATGAGGATATAATTTCATAGAATCCGTTTGTAGAAATGTTGAAAGCGCTGAAACCTTTCAAACTCTACGCAAAATACCTTTTTGTATGACGCACATACCTTTAGAATGGGATGACAGGAGAAGAAAGATTAGGTTTCTATCCGAACCCGGTATTCCGCTCAGATGGCTGATACACTGCCCTTCTTTGCCGGAAGTTTAGGAATCGAATCTAGGCACACCTATTTTTCATTTTATCCTGTTTGAAAGCAAGGAACAAACTTCAATACATCTGATGCCTCATTAGTTTCTTTTCTATGCTACCAAGAAATTTGATTCTGGTATGAGGGCTCAAACGGGCTTCACTCAGCCTTGTGGAGAAGAGGTGGATTCGATTCCAATCTCAACCATCCTGGAATTGGTGTTCCGTGGTTTCCCACTTCCACTCCAGGTGAATGCCGGGATGGTTCCTAACTTCCTATCTTAAAGCCATTGCCACTTGCTTCCCAATCCTCACCTGAATTACAAATCCGCTCACTGTTACAGCCATCACAATAACACAGACTATCAGGCGAAAATCCACACACACCCAAGTACACAGGGATAAATTACCACGATGCCCAAGCCCCTCAAACTAAACAACAAAAACCTCTTCAAAGACATTACATCAGTATTTTCGTACCTCTAAGGGACCAGTAGTAAAAAAGGGGCGATGAAGACAAATCGGCATTATTTTGTCCTCACTGAATCGCTGTGCTCATGCATTTCCATCTCAGGTAGGTCTAATTGATCTGTTTTTGGTAAAACTAACGACACAGCCTATACCAGGAGCGCTCGATTGGGTTGTTTTATCACTTTAAATGATCTAGTCGACTTCGTCGTTACGTTACGGCGACGTCACGAAATGTACCGAGAATGCACTGAGGTGTGTGACGTCATAATACCGCTTGGTGCATGTGTACTGAGTTCACTGGTGAGCTCTGGCGTTACGAGACGGCAACGACACGGCGAACGTGACGTCATCCAGCCAGCTCCCTCATGGCTTGTAACATTCTAGCGTTCTGATTGTTTCTTGATCATCTAACATCTCAAGAGTCTTTGGCTTCGAGCGAAGTGAGCAGCCTACAGCCTTTGTAGCATTTGTAGCATTTAAAATAATATAAAGTCTAGTCTTTCAGACTGACTGTCTCTTTTTAGTGTGGACTATATTTATTTTACTTTTGGATTCAATGACGAGAATGGAACTGGGGATCAAGGGGAAGCTTTCAGCAATCACTCATTATAATACCGAATGAAATTCACTCTTAAAGTACCTACATTAATAATAAGCATGGACTCAGAATCAAAATGGAAGTAGACCAACTCGTGGTGTAGCGGCTAGCATGCTTGGCTGTCGCCCTCAAGGTCTGGGTTCGATTCCCAGGTCTGCTAAGAATTAATTCTCTGGTCTGAGGGCTGGAACGGGGTTTACTCACCCTCATGAGGTAAAGCTGAGAGACGCGGGTTCGTTACCCACCTCAGTCATCCTGGAAGTTGTATTCCGTTGTGTCCCACTTCTACTCTAGGTAATCACCGGGATGGTTCCCTACTTAAGGCTATGTCCGTGTCTTTCCCAATCCGCACCTGAATTATAAATACACACGACTATACACAACACAAAAACACAGGTTATCAGCAAAAAATTATTTATATACAGTATATGCACACATCCAATTATACGGGGAGAAATGACCACAATGTTCATGCCCGTCAATTGGAACAACATCAACAACAACTGAAATGCAACTAGACAATGAGGAAGTGCTTAAAATGTATGCAGAGGATCACAACTTTTTGTAAATTTCCAATGTATCTGTAATATCAATAAGTTGTACACAGTCATATACAGTAGGTTCTGTATGTCTACGCCTCATTATTCCCGTTTATACGGGCCCAGAGATGAAATGCGAAAAAAATCTATACTCTCTCATGAGCGGAATTAAAACCAGTGGCTTTTCACCGATGTCTCAGTCTCTCTCATGGCTGTGATTATATGGAAGCTACCGAGGTCTGGGTGGTGCTTAGTAATGCCATTCAGGGCACAGGCGGTGCCTGTGGATGCTGTGAAGGGTTCTACTCATACGGTTAGTACTGCTGTTCTGACTCAGTGAGTAAAGCAATGGCAAACTACCTCACTCCTCATCTTGCCTAGTACGCCTCAATATGGCGCTGCCTTGTGTTTTTGTGGGTATCTACCCACATAAGCTAACGGCGGTACTTTTCGAGGATCTAACCAGCCTTCAGGCTGACTACCTAACAGACAGACACATTCATAATCTGTCTCACTGGCCAATGAAAACTATCGTCACCTAAACGTGCAACCAGTTAAGTATGACTATCGAAGATGGCCTATCACAAGCTTTGGGTGACTAGTTTCTCATTCCCCTGGGGTTGGACAATTCAGGGGGATCGTATCTGCCTTTAAACATCAGCAAAATTCTATGTACCTATCCCGAGTGCTAATAAGCTAAGCGTGTCAAACATCGTAGCTGTAAATAAAACCAGGGATTGTGAGTTGAAGATACATTTTGCAAACAGTATGAGGCTTGTACGTCTGGAAACCAAACCATTCCACATCTTTCCATATTGCCACGCTTATTTTGATCGTAGAACTAATGGCAGTTGTAGATTACATCATCATATACGGATTGATTTTAAACATAAGCATTCGATGTTACGTTCTAGCATATTCTGGCTCAATAATGAATTGAATACCATCCAGATTGGCATGCTGTTGAATTGAACTGTTTGATGAAGCCTGCTTCAAACAGACAGCAACCCTGGGATTCTACAGCCCAGTGAATACCTTGGCCTGCCAAGCAAACACTGCTCAGTCATACAATTGTATGAATAAATTTTATTGTATTTTCGGGACGGGCTAGGGAAGGGATTTCGGCCGTGACCTGTTAAAAGGAACCGTACCGGCCATTGCCTGGTGGTGAAAATGTCCAGGACGACAGAGGTGAATTTCAAACCCACGCTCTCCCGATGCCTGCGAGGCCACCGTGGCCAGTACTGCTCAGTCATATGACCTGCAGTTTGTAGTGTGTCATCTCCACCATTAACATTGGCTTTCTTGACAAAGTTAGATATAGTCCGCTCTATTAGGGATGAATGACTTCCATTTGTCCCATGTCTACTTAGTATATCATTGTAAGTGTCTCGGGTTGTATTGCATTCACTGTCCTCTCTCATGTTTACAAGTCAACCTGTTTTCAGACATTGAAACTGGCAGGTCAATGTAACTGATTAACTGATCATCAGATGATAGTCTTTTTTTTTACGTCACCCATGGTCGCCAATCTTTACGTTGGTAACGAAGCAACAATACATAACATATCAAGCTACACCAATCTAATGCATATTAATAAATTTCCATTCCATGTACACGGAACTTTCTTTCTGTTACCTATAACTGTGATTTGATAGACACGTTATTGCCGCATGAATTGATGGCGGTCACGGTTTTTGGCACCGTAATCCCGGCCGACAACATTTCTTCAAGGAATGAATTACTTACTTCTTAGTGTTGCATGAAACCGAATGGGCTGTCATATGAGCATGATGAAAAGAGCACTTCTTAGAACAAAAGCGCAGCTAGTAAATTGTTATTAGGTTCCCGAATAGATCCATACTCAATGTCAGACAGCTACATAGGCCTACAGGAGGTTTGTGTTTTGCCTCGACTGCGAACCCCTGATGATAGGCTACGAACGGCAATAGTCATAGCTTGTTCAATTGCGGGAACGAGCCCAGAGCTATTGTTTTATGTAGCTTTCGTCACTGTTCAATAGTTGCGTCTGTATTCAGCGAGGAAAGCTGTGAACCTACATATTCAGTGTGGTGCCACTTGCATAATGGCGTGTGCTTTCGAAATGAGGAATTCCTTAAGCATCCACAGCTCTTAAGATAACATAGTGGAATTTAGTACTTTGCATGTACTTAGCGGTTTTATGGATCCCAGTTTCATAGTTCTCTGTCTATGCATGTACATCATGTTTAGCCTATTTTTAGCCTACTTTTCACATTTTGCAAAAATGAGGAAAAAGTAGACTTATGAGATCGGGCAAATGTGTGTCTGTCTGTCTGTCTGTCCTTCTGTCTGTCTGTCTGTCCTTCTGTCTGTCTGTCCTTCTGTCTGTCTGTCTGTCTGTGTGTGTGTCCCCCCCCCCCTATCAACTCCTAAACGGCTGCATCAATCGAAACAAAATTTGGTAGGAGTAAGGATCTATACCTGAATATCTTACGGCCATATTTTAAAATGATGTCAGTGCTACCAACTGCTGAAAAATCGCAATTGAAATTTGAGCTCTATGTTGGATATCTTGAAAGGTATGAATAGGAGCTATTTCAAAATTGGCACACGTATAGATAATAATATTGCGGTTTAATTTCCAGGAGGCCATACTTGGCAGTGTTGCCAAAATGATTATAAGCCTGCTGATAGGTACAAATTTTAAATGCATATAACTTCTACACTATCAATTGGATTTCCACCAAATTTCATATGTGGTATGTGTACATGAACAGATATGACTGAGCGTATTCTTAAGAGCCACCAGGGCTGCCAACTGTTAATAAATGCTCTCAATTTTTTTAAATCCAAATAACCATATATCAGAAAGTATACAAGCCGACAGCTTTAAACTATGCACACGTATAGTACCTGACATTCTATATTAATTTGGAGTAACTTATATACGTCAGTGCTACCAACATGATTCTAAGCCTGCTGATAGGTCCAATTTTAAAATGGATGTAACTTCTATACTAACTAATGTATTTCATTCAAAATTGACACAACAATAGATCATATTATTTCAGATTATTTCTGACCAATACATGTATGTCATTGTTGCCAATATGATTTTACGCGCGCTGTTAGATCCAATGTTTAACTGCATGTAACGTCCATGCTATCCATTGGACTTCAACCAAATTTTGAATTCTGTACCTTAAGAGATGGAACTAAGAATATATTCAGTCACTAGGGCTGCCAACTGTAGTTCTCTATTAGGCTACATTATGCCAGGTATACAGTATTTCGAACTTATTACAAATTTCGATATTACCAACTTAATTTTGTCATTATTCTAGATAGATCCATATAGATTAATCATTGGCATGCATCTTAAATTTCAAGAAAAGTAGGCTCATTAGTTCGTCACGGAACTTCTTGTTAATTTATGAAATATAGTTATCCAATTTCAATATATGAAAATTAAGCTTATGAGATCACCTTTTGTCCGTGTGTGTATTTGCGCGTGTGTATGCGCGTAGCCTATGTGTGTGTGTGTGAGTGTCCCTAATAAAATCTAAACGGCCGAAGCGATTTCAAAGAAACTCGGTAAATATATACTACTACCCCGTCCAACCTTAATCATGCCTCTCAAATTTTATACTGTAATAATTCACCAATCCAAGATGGTGGTCACGCGAAATATTTCACCAACATTCTATATCCCCGGAACAGTTACAGGTATCACCCTCAAGTTTTGTACGGTGATAAAGGGAACTACTAGAAAATCACACATGTGACTTTCAATAACCCCTTAAGTACAATACCAATATGGCGGTGAAGTGAAGTTGAAAACTTTTAATGGACTTTCCTCGTGATTTAAGCATCTAGCGTAGTGAATCTCGGTACGGTAAATGTTTATACAAGTTCTAAATACTGGTATTTAATTAAGGTCAATTGTTCTCATAACGTCAAGTTGTGCGTAATTATAAAATTGAGTTCGCATTTCTTGTGTCCTAACTATGTGATCAAAATGAATGTTTGAACAATGCACCTATGCAATAATTTTCATTCAATGGTACATGGCTCTATGGCGTATAAATCCACATGACGGCCGCGCAAAATATCCTTCCGGCATTCTATATCTCCTGAACTGTCTGTGATATCATGCTGAAATTTCGTATATAGATAGAGAGTATTACTATACGTCCACCTATTTGACATTGACAATCCTGTTATTTACAAAACTAACATGGCGGCCAAGCGAAGTTAAAATATGTAAATGTTATTTTCTCGCGATTTTATCATCCGACCACAGTGAATCTTAGTACGGCACACAATTATACAAGATTTAAGCTACTGGCATCTAATTTTATCCAGTAGCATTAAGATGGTGGCTGTGCATTCTTTTTAATTATGTGATTATTTCCTGTGTGCCAATCGAACGATCGAAGTGAACGTTTGAATAATGAAACTTAACAAAGAATCTTGATCTAATGATACAAAACTCTATGACCTACATATAGAACAATCTAACATGGCGTTCATCCGAAATAGACGATCAGCGAATCTATTACAGTAGTCAAACTAAAATTTTGTATGTTGATAGAGGATATTCTCATAAGTTCACCTATAGGCCTTTCAATAACCTGATAAACACAAATCTAACATGGCGGCGACGCGAAATATAAATATTTATATGGATTTTTCTCGCGACTCAACTATCCGAGCGCAGTGAAACTTAGCACGGAAAATCTTCAAACAAGGCTCAATATAAAGGCGTCTAATTTAGTACCATTTCTATGGGAACTTAAAAATGATGGCTGTGTTAAATTTTTAAAATCACGTTTATATTTCTAGTGTCCTAAGCAAGCGATAGAAATGCAGGTTGGTATAATGAATCATGATTATAATATTAATCTGTGGGCACATACATCTATTGCATATATCGAACACTCCATCAAGGCGTCAATACGATACATTTCAGCGGTTCTCAATATCTCCAAATCTATTAGGAAATGAAACTGGAATTTTGTATGCTGTTAGAGGATTGCTAATTAAGGAAAAATGTGTGACTTTCTAAATCCTGAGAAAAACAAAGACATCATGGTGGCCATGGGATTTTCAAATATTCAAAATAAGATTTCTAGCCATCTTATCACCCGACTGCAATGAAGCATGACAAAGCGAAACTTTATTCAGAGCCTAGTGTAAAGACATCATTCGAATGATTTTCAATAGTTTTCAAAAATTCAAGATGGCGTCTGTCCGAAATTTTTAAACCCATTTTTTATTTCTCAAATCTTATGCAGGTGATTGAAAAGATGATTCGTATGATGTGCTATGATAATAATCATTATGAGGGCACTACATTCTATAACATTTTTTATTCATAGAAACCGTGAATTTCTTTTTTCTAAACATGTATACCATTGGTTTGTCACAGAAAGAGGCCATCTAGTGGGAGGAGTCTTCATCACCGACATTGAAACTACAAAATCTGTCATTGTTATGGTGTTGTTGAAGACATAGTTTGTGAATCAAAGGCCTATAACATGGAAAGTCCATGTAATAGGCAGGAGAGTATTCATACAAAAGGTCAGTGGGATATATAAAAATAGGCTATTTAGTTCTTCACGGAACTATTTGTAATAAAGGTTAACATAATAATAAAACTATGTTACTACAGCTTGTATAATAGTTGTAATAAAGGTATGAAAATGACTATGACGTGAAATTTTGATATCTTTCCGCATTTATTTTTAAAGTCCTCCAAACTTAATAGTTACATTTTAAATTGTTTACGAGAGAATGTGAATAAAACAAGAAGAGAGATAAGTTGTGAAAAATTTTAATCTAAGATTCTGGATAGTTCATATAATTTTTTGATCTGGTGAATTAATGCTCCTCTAGAAACCATTTTCTTACGATATTCTTTCGTGACCATTTCTTTGGATTTTCTCCATTGAGTAGTCAGCTGCAGCAATCCAATTGTCATCAATATCCTTTAGTATTGACAGTGCAATAGCTCCTGGTTTTAATACCAGCCTCTGCAATGTCTTGATTCTTCTCTGCATTGTCACGCTTAAATTCTTGCTGTTGATTCATTTAGGGGCTTTATGGCATCGTAATTATGCAGCCCCGTGTATCGTACCTTTCTGAGCATGAGCCCAATGCAATTATATAGCAAAATTAATGTTTAATTATAAATACAAAGGAGCGTGTCAAGCCCAGCAGAACTGTAACAGCACGTACATCAGACAAGGGGAGAGTCGTGGCATCAAGCATAACGATACCCATGTCCTGTTCAGTCGCCAGAGAGTTGCGACATTCACCATTCTAGCAGTGACAAAATGCAATCGTTGTTTTAAGAAGCCAATATATATACTGAAGGCCTAGTAAAGAGGGGAGACCACGCCTCTCTTTATTTATAAATCCTTCGTCAATCAAAGAGTAATCATTGGTTCCTTGCTAATTTTATTTAACTTGTTTTTTTTTGTCGTGCTGCCTCCTGAGAGGCCGAGTGCAGGTCTTTCTAGTTGACGCCCGTGGGCAACCTGTGCACCAGGATGAGAGATAGAATGATGAAGGTGAATGAAACTGGGCAAGGATGTGGAAGGAAGCGGCCGTGGCCTGGCAGAAGGTACCATCACAGCATTTACCTGGTGTTGAAAATGGGAAACCACGCAAAACCATTTCAAGGACGGCTGACGTTGGGGCTCGAACCCACGCGTCTACGGAGTCAGCAGAGAGCTTGGCCCCATAAACTAACGCTGCGCTTTAGCGAGCATAGCCACTGCTGTCAGTATTTAACTTAGTGCATCGTACTCATTTATATAGTAACCAATCTACTAATTTAGCCAATGATTGTTTTGAAGATCAACCAATATATCTAATAATTTTAAAAATCCAACGATAATCGCTTGATGAGGATTTCAATAATTAAAAAAATTGCAATGTTATGCTTAGAGGAGAAGTTATGAAGATTAATGTCATTTTTATAAAGACGATGGTTTAAATATTTGTATTTTAGGGTTGGCAATCAAATAATGGCATTTTTGATTATTTGAGTTAAATTGGTAGTAGTAGTAAGTTGATTATGGGATTGCTGGACATCCCGTAGTTTATGTTTATTTTCGAGTGTTTTATAACCCATTCACAAAACAAAATTGTACCTTGTATGTTAGATTAAATATTATAATAACTTAGGAATCTGTGTCTATTATGTACCATTGAAAAGCAAAAATTACCCCACGTTCCATTCCTCATGTGTGAGTTATTCATTGATTACCAGACGACCCACGCCTAGGATTGTTGTTGATTTAGTCAGGGGCTCTGCGACATCGTAATCATATAGCCCCGTGTACTTGTGTGTGTGTGGGGGGATATTGTCTGATAACCTGTGTTATTGTGATGGCTCTATTAGTGTGTGTAGTTGTAATTCAGATAAGGATTATGGAGGAGGCGGCTTTGGCCATAAATTAGGAACTCTCCCGAAAATCACCTGGAGTAGAAATGATAAACCATGGTAAACAACATGCAGGATGGCTGACGTGGGAATAAAACTTACCTACTCTATTCTCAGTTCTGTTTCACAAGGTTGACCGTGCCCGATTCCAGCCCTTGGACCAGAGTTTTCTTGGCAGAGCCGAGAATCAAACCCGGACCTCATGGATGACAGTCAAGAATGATGGCAGCTATACCACGAATCTTAATACTTGACACGCATCATATTACATTATTTTGACTACGTGTGATGAAACGAAATGGTTTAGGGACACCTCTTCCAATTAAATGGCTCATACTCACTTCCGCCACAGAATTTATGACACTGTTTGTACAGCGTAACACACAGGTCTTAGTACTTGAAATATCACCAAGAATCTGCATAATCTCTCACTGAAAGTTATACTTCTCGTGTCGTTGAAAATGTTTTAAAAACTTCATTGGCTGATAGTTACTCCTTACTCTCTCCAACACTTCGATACATTTTCCTCATTCACAAAACCCTCGACCATGTGGTCGCCATTCACTCATCTATCCAATTTGACCAGCTTCCAAATATTGTTCCACAATTAATGAAACCTCTTCGATCCAGGCTAACGCAGCCTCGTGCAGTCGAAGATACTCTTGGTATACTGATTATAACACTGCCAAGGACGGCAAATTCACAAAAACTCAATTAACGTCGTCTTTCTTGATACACAGAGAAAAACTCTCCTTAGCTTGTCGTGCGGGAACACGGAGAAACAAAAGTCCAATCCAGCCGTATACGAGCAGGCAGGTAGTCGTTTAGCGACTAAATTCTATGATTCGCACATTAGCGACATGAATTAGCATTTCATATGTGACGAATAATCATTAAGTGACCCTCCTGTGTTCAGGGTATAGTTCAAGTGTTCACATCAAACCGGTGAATTGAGTCAATCAAAGTTCATATGAGAGAAGCATTTCCAAAGAGTAATCACATCCACCACACTAGTCGAAAATCCAATGGGAGCGGGTTTGAAGCTTCGGCGTTTCATTACAGACACCATGGAGTTTATGTAGAATGTAGGTCACATAAATTATCATCGGCCATTAGCTTGCCGGGATCAATATATTCTATAGAACATAATATTCTTCATTATTTATTGTAACCCAGATATGGCAATGTTGCCAACTTGATTCTATGCATGCTCATAGGTCCAATGTTTTACCGCATGAAATTTTCCTACTAAAGAATGGATTTCTTTCTTATTTTGTACGTGCAGTGTATGCATTAGAACACATAATTGTGCCTTATATGAGAGACAGGGCTACCAACTGTGTGTAATAACCTGAAGTCTTTGAACTCTAGATTCAATATCTCGGAATATTTGCACGGAACACACTTCAAATTTAGCAAACAGTAAGTCCAAGATGTTTTAAACATATTTATTTAGGGGATAGTAGGCTATATATTGTTTTAATGTGTTGGCTCTTAGCAGACAAGACATTCGCAAGTATATAGAAAATTATAATTTCCTGTGAATCCATTTGAGTTGCGAAGAAATTGTGTATGACTCTTCTTGCAGAAAATCGAATTTTATGTATATTTTGGGGGTTCATTTTGTGTTAGGATTAATCGTGTGTCCATTATTTTGGTTTATAGAAGACTAGCAGTAGTGCCTGGCTTCGCCCGGTGGATTTATTTGTTTTGTGGTTGATAATGAATACTACACCCTCTGTCTGAAAAGTTCGGTGAATGGGTCTATATTACAAACGGATTGTTGGTTTAGCTGATACAGCCGTTACTATCATTCGAAGTAATCCCCGTGGATTGTTATGCACTTCATAGAACGGCTGTACAAAACCTGGCATAGTCTTCCTGAGGGATAGCCTTCATTTGGGTCGTCATATTACGTTGGATGTCCGAAATGTCGGAAAACCTCTGGCCCTTCAGGGCTTTTCAGCGACCCTGGACCCCGATACTCCATACTTTGACGCTTGCCCTCAAGGTCGTACCTCAGGCACCAGGTCTCGTCACCCGTGACGATGGTTTCCTGGACCATTCCATTCCACGAGACATGAACCCTTCTGACTGCCACCCGGCGAACATGTGTGCACGTTAGGTTGCATAAATTCACCCTTCTCACTGCCGCCCGTCTATCAGGTGTGCAAGGCAGGTTGCTTAAATTCGCGCTTCTCTCTTGCTTTCAATTTAGAGTTTCAACGGCCCAAACTGAAGGCTATTCCTAAAGAAGACTATGCCAGGAGTTTCCAGGACTTGTTCAGCTGTTCTCAGAAGTGCATAACCATCCACGGGGATTACTTCGAAGGACAGTAACGGCTGTTTCAGGTAAGCCAACAATCCGTTCTTAATATAGACCCATTCACCGAACTTAGCAGACTGAGGGTGTACATACCACAGAACTGGCACATGATACTTAAACTAACAGAATATAAATATTTTAAAAATATAACTTTTGTGGTGGTGGTAGTGGGGGTGATACGTAGTACAGTATAATGGACGTAATATTCGGATCACTTTCTTCTTATGATAATGATAATAATGAATAAGGAAACGGCGAATTACTAATTACAGTACTGACACATGTAATTTACAAACGAGTTGAAAAATTTGATTAGGAAAAGGAGTAAGTGAAATAAAAGACACTGCCTAGGTCCTATAACCTTGGCTGTTGTTACAAAATTAGAGACCAATAGTGTCGTCTTTTGTCACATAATTATTAACTCAACCATTATTTCATTAGTGCACACGCATAATAATAATAAAAAATCACTGGCCACTTATACCAAAGTTCACCTGTGGCATGAGCTCAGAAAAAAACAATAACAGTCCATATCATGACAATCTACCTTGATGCATCGATGGACACGCCTCCTGTATCGAACTGAAATTTAACATCTAAAGAGCATCAAACAAAATCGCATCATAAATTTTCCCAACATCAAATGGACGTTACCTAATGGGGAATTCAATAACCAACCGTTATATAAATTATTTACATTTACAACTAGTGTTCAAATATTTTACACTGCAAATTCTTAATGTTTTATCTGGTCTATATGCATGACCGTCCCAATTACCTTGATCCTCATTAATATCTCCACTTGCATAAGTAAGTTATGTCATATGCTGACGTCTAGAAATGGTTCACAACTTTCATGATAGGGTACCTCAGTGTGTTTCATTTTCGTGACAAACATTTAATCATAGCCATTCAGTCAACTACTATGTGTGAGGAACTGAGTAACCTTACTGCAGAGCGTACCCTCAAGTACATCATTGCTCTGTTCAACACTGAACAGAGGGAATGTAGCACATTCATCTAGAGTGAGGGACCTGTCCTTATAATTACAATTTTCATGGTCATACATAACCTTGTTACACATAACTGAATATCACCACATTAATCTACCTCATCACACTTGACGGAATACCATATTAATCTACCTCGTCACACTTGACGGAATACCATATTAATCTACCTCGTCACACTTGGCGGAATACCATATTAATCTACCTCGTCACACTTGACGGAATACCACATTAATCTACCTCATCACACTTGACGGAATACCATATTAATCTACCTCGTCACACTTGAAGGAATACCATATTAATCTACCTCGTCACACTTGAAGGAATACCATATTAATCTACCTCGTCACACTTGAAGGAATACCATATTAATCTACCTCGTCACACTTGAAGGAATACCATAATAATCTACCTCGTCACACTTGAAGGAATACCATATTAATCTACCTCGTCACACATGACGGAATACCATATTAATCTCATGACAAAAATTGCGCTTAATAGCATACCTCGAATTCACACTTAACACAGTAATTCAACCTTATCTGGACAACGAAGTCGTACAATAACATGAAGCCTTGTCCAAGGAACGATACCATACCAGACTACTATTAACCAAATCAAGCGTCTTATTTCATATAACATTTCTGTAATTCATAATAAAACCTTTTGGAATAAAATTGTTTCATAATTTTCATGCACAATTATCTCTAAAAATATTTCTGTTTCATGGCCAAGAGTGATTATCACCAACTATATTTTCGGTACTGATTATTGCAGTATTTATCAACCTTTAACTAAGATGCCTCTGATATTGCAATGTCAACAACCTTTAATCAAAAAAGGACGTCTCGTATCCTCGTTACTCGTTCCCAAAATTTATTATTAGTATTATATAATTATCAGCATAACTATTTATCTTGCTCCTAACATTGGTGCTGATTATTGTAAAAGTCAAAACGACTCGAAGTTAAAGAATGTCTGCACAACATTAAGAAAACGAAAATGATGATCTTATTTAATCTAGAATCAATGGTTATTAATAGCGTTAAAGTATATTAATGGGATTAAGTTACACTACCTCAAGTCATCTCATGGCATGGCTCTTCGAAGTGGATATTTTCTTCTTTACGATGAACAGGAGTGAGAATAAGATATCTTACTTTGGATTCGGAGTCGTGATGAATCCTGGTCCTTGGGAATAAGAGATGTACCGTCGGTGTTTCCTGGCCATTCGTACAGCGTCGTTCCACCAGCATCTCCCAGCGCACCCGTGTAAGCATGCGCCCCCAACACCTCTCGAACTCCAGGCGACGACAATGACCGCCCCCGACTGCACCTCTCCACCAACAGCGTCGGCGTCGGCGTCTCTTGACATTTTGGCATTTGAGCCAGCTTGGTTGTTCACCTTTAAATGACGTAACCGGTCGGCGTTATAATTCAGGTTTCCATTCCGGCCGTCACTCAAATGTCCAAATGTTCAAATGTTTAGGCGCACACAACTTTATCAGAATATCGCCACAGTACATTCCTTCAGCGTTTTAATGTCCGTTAGCTGACCCGGATCACGTGCATTAAACTTCATAATACAAAAGAATGCTGAAGAATTCTGTGATATTACACGTACTCTTCATAGCCTAATCGCGACGCTGGCATAAACTACACATACCTCCATCTATCAGTTTTGGTTCTTCCTTCGCGTGCCGGTGTTTCCGATACATGGATATCGCGATGGCGACACTTCACCAAAAACGCAACTCCACCACGCTTCACGAATGATTTCTTACGCCAAGCGGCGACGAGCATTAACCATGCACATAAAAAATCTATCCAGTGCCCGACGCGAAATTCAACTCACGTGGCTGATATGTCCGACTATACTGCATTACGCACTCCTAGCCGTGTCGCATAATCAACTTCCTAGTCCGGGCCACACTGTATGACTGAACATTCCGGAACCGTGTTAGCCTCCTCTCAAGAAAAGGGGGGAAGGGGTTGGAACATTCTGGAGCATCTCCCCTACTCTAGCGGTTGCCTCGTGAACCATTGCGATGGCCATTTCTTCTTAATCGCCGTCATCCCTAGGTGAAAATGGCAAAATGATGAATAACGCTCCCATACATCGTGCGCATACAATATAAAATTGAAATTCCTTGCTGTCAAAGGTAAAATATATACAACCTTATAGAATCATCATTCCAAGTTTCACATGACGAAAAACCCGTCAGGCTTTGTCCCATGGCTCGGATGTTCGTTTCTAACACCTCGCTACGTCACGCCATGACGTCATGCTGACCTTCCGGCCTCGTCGTTTCTCGAATGATCTGGGGCCGGAAATTGACCCTGACTGGATCGGTCATAACATTAAGAGGTTGCGAGAAGTACCTAACAGTTAGACATTATGACACGGAAGGTATTCGAAATGCCGAAAGGAGTTTGTATAATATAGGGTTTTGAGTTTGTTTATGTTTGGACCATAATGGTAAAGTCAATAGATGACTAAATTTAAACATGGGGTAGATATGCGTAAGTAGAATGAAGAAGGGTAAAACCCAATTATTGTTATATTATTGTCCACGGCCATCATGACTACAGTTAAGTTTATATGTCAAGTCAGATTTTACTTACACATTTTTGAGTCACTATAGTGCGATATTGTTTGAATCACACCCTAGCTTTGCCGACGCCTTGCCGTATGTCTAGATGAAAATAAAGACTGAGAAATATAACGCACCAAAAGAATGTATATGTGCAATATAGTAATTATTGTCATTTGTGTATTAATAAGAAACCATCTATAAATAGTATTATGTATCTAGTTTATGTCCTCTATGGGACTTGGGCGGAGAGTATGTACGCTTTTACTCTGTGACGATACTAGTTGTAATTGCTCAATGTGTTAAGATGTAGATTGAGATGGGTGTACATATTTAAGTGATATAAAGTGCTTTATTCAAAATATAATAGTTGGCGACGAGGAATTGGGACATGATTCACCGGTACAGATATAGCCTATATCAATGAAGTACGGTATTTACGTCAGGTTTGTTTCAACGGCCACGTGAGTAAAATCAAGAATCAGGCAAATCGACATGAAATTTACAAAGAGTAGCCTACTTGTTAACGATCCCAAGCAACTCATCGAATATTCAGCTGCATGTGCCTGCATGCCACATATTCAAAATAATATTTATCGCATTTCGAACTTTGAGGTTATGCAAAGTTGTTTTTGTTTTTTCTCAAGCCCAGGACAATATTCGGTCATCGATCACTACCCAGCGTGTTTTAAATAGGTTATCTTGAAACATTTTATTATATTTGAACTGTGATTTTAAAATTATTTCCACGTTTCGTCAAGATGGACGCATATCAGTTTCAACAATTACTGAATATTTTTACTGATTCTCAAGAGAAGTTACTTGAAAGGTATCAAGCTCACCAGTCCGTCACAACCCCACAAGCCACTAAAATCACACCTTTTGAAAATTTTGATGCTGAAAAGGAAAAATGTGTGTCGTATTTAGAACGATTTGAGAATTACGCAAACTTCAACAATGCAACGATCCAATAAAGAAAGCTCAACTCTTGTGTGCATCAATAGGGGCAATTCATTGTAACAATCTCTCTACATTTTTAGGCCCTGATAAACCAATCATGTCTATCGGTTTTAATGACCTAGTAAAACATTTCAAGCAAATACTGTCACCTCATGTCTCAACCGTGGTTTCCCAACACTATTTTTTGAACGTCAATCAAAAAGAAAGTCAAAATAATGCAGGGTTTGTTTCCACTCTTAGAAGCCACTTAGTAGACTGTGACTTTTATATTCAGTGTACATGAGACGCCAGAATTTCAATCGCGGATGATTTTCTTCGTGCACAATTTATACGTGGCTTGCGAGATAATTGGATCAGAGAGAAACTTCTTCAGTCTAATGACAAGAAATTTGATCATCTCCTGAAGAAGGCCTTGGAAGCATCACGGTATGAGAGTAATCAGCTGTCAAAACAGCTCACTGCACCGTCAGACACTGTAGAGGACACAAACAAAGTAACAAAAGCCACAGGTTCATATAATGACCGAAGTATGAATCAATATAGCAATATAGCCTAGCCCAGGCTCTCGCTCAGGTTCACAGTCCAGGGGACGCCGTAGTTCTGTCAATTATAGAGCTCTAGGTATTGATGGATTATGCCTAAATTGTGGAAATTCAAACCACAGGTCAAGAGATTGTCGCACAAATAAAAACTCGCTTAAATATAGGTCATGTAGGAGAGTGGGACATGTTGCAAAAGTTTGTATCACTACACTTCTTCAACAGTCAAATACACACAACATTGCAACTGAGAACATTGATGACAACTTGCATGACCACCCCGAAACCAATTTCGGGATAGGACAATTGGAATGAATCGAAGATCTCTTTGACGTAGGACAAGAATCAGATAAATATTTAATCACTGTTAAACTCAACTATAAATCACAAAGATTTGAAGTCGACACGGGAGCAAAATATTCACTCATCCCAAAGAACGAATGTTCAACCTTGGATCTTGGTTTGCCATTGCAGCCAACAAATGTCTGTTTTCGATTATATACTGATCATGTTATCAAACCCAGAGGAAACATTGTTGTCACAGTATATTACAAACGTACAGAAATTGTTGCAGATCTGTTTGTAGTTCCGCAGGGCCATGCCGCATTACTTGTTCGTGTTTGGATCAGGGGCCTCGGCCTTGATCTGAAGGAAATTGATAAAGACACAAATCAATCTCTTCACACTGAATCTGTCAACTCAGTGCAGTCAATTCAAGATATTTTACATCAATATAGTACAATCTTTGAAGAAAAAATCGGATGCCTTCCCAATATTGAAGTTGAACTGCAACTCAGAGAGGGGGTGAAACCTGTCTTCAATCGTGAACGTGATGTCCCTTTTGCTCTTCGGGAACGCGTCGAAAAGGAACTCGCTTCATTGGAATCAGAAGGAGTTATTTCTCCCACAGCTTTAAGTGATTGGGGATCGCCTCTTGTTGTTATCCCAAAACCGGATGGGGGAGTTAGGTTATGTGTCGACTAAAAATGTGGAGTGAATTCAAGGTTGATTTCTGCAAACCATCCACTAAGACCAGTTAATGATGTTCTACATAATCTTAGAAACTCAAATTCTTTCTGCAAGTTAGACTTATACAAGGCATATCTACATCTGAAGGTTGATGAAGAAGGTAGTATGATTCAAACTATATCCACTCACAAAGGAACCTTCAGTATGCACCTACTGAGTTTTGGCATCAAAACTGCCCCCTCAGAATTTAATTGGATATTATCACAGATCCTTCATGGTCTTCCAAAAGCTGAAGCTTATTTTGACGACATCATAATATATGGTACTACGAAGGAGGAGTGCACCAAGAACTTAATAGCCTGTACAGAACGGCTTTCAAATAATAATCTGCATTTGAACAAAAGCAAATGCTCATTTTTCAAGGAAAACATAGACTACCTAGGGCATATTTTATCATATAATGAGATCCGCAAGTCACCAGAGAAAGTTCAAGCTGTGTCACAAATGCCACGTCCTAAAAACATTGAAGAAGTGAGACGCTTCCTTGGACTTATTACGCAAAGTTTATTCCTAATTTTTCAACGAAGTCCCACCCATTACGGCAGTTATTGCGGAAAGGTGAACGGTTTTTCTGGTCTGCAGCCTGTGAAGCAGCTTTCTTGAATGTCATGTCCGAGTTATGTAGTGAACGTGTCCTTACCCCACTCAAGGCATCACTGCCTCTCATCTTGTCAACCGATGCCAGTCCTACTGGTGTTGGATCAGTATTAAGTCATGAGATGGATGGTGAAAAAAGACCCATCGCCTATGCATCTCGTGCCCTAACACCAGCAGAATATAATTACAGTCAGCTTGACCGGGAAGCGCTGGCAATAATTTTCGCCACAACACACTTCTACAACTATATTTTTGCAAGAAATTTCATACTTGTGACGGACAATGAACCTCTATCTCGTATTTTTCATCAGAACAAGGGCCTGCCACAAATGACATCCGCAAGGCTCCTAAGATATGCATCATTTCTCTCAGGTTTTGACTACACGGTAAGAGTGAAAAAAGGGAAAGATAACGAAAATGTTGTTTGCCTATCCCGAGCCCCTGTTGCATCTGCCTCGCCAAACATTGAAACATCAATAAATGCAGAAGTTTCACAATTCTATGCTTAAACGATTCTTCAAGTGTCAAGTGAAGCCATTACGTACGAAACTATCCATGATAAGACTATGTTAGACCCAGAACTTAGAGCCACCCTGCAACGTCTTCAAACTCAATCCTTTGATGAGCCATATACAGTTGAATATGGTATTCTATTCCGTCAAGACAGAATTGTTATCCCAAAGAAACTACAAAGAAAATTTTTGGAAGAGTTACATTTAACACACCTCGGCATTGTGAAAACGAATCAGTTAGCAAGACGATATGTCTACTGGCCGCAATTAGACAAAGACATTGAGAAGCTTATCAAATCTTGTGAAGAGTGCGCGCAGACTCGTTCAAATCCACCAAAAGCTCTAATACACCCCTGGGATGAACCAGAAGAAAATTGGGAACGCTTACACATTGACTATGCGGGACCATTTGATAACCACCATTTCTTGATGTGTGTTGAAGCGAAATCCAATTGGGTCGAAGTCCGAATAGTGAATGACGCTCGATCCTCTGCAACTACTATCAGTCTGCTTGACAATATCTTTACCGTACATGGGTACCCGAATGTCCTTGAGTCAGATAATGCCACTGCCTTCACGAGTGATGTATTCAGATCCTATTGCAAGGAAGAGGGATTTTTCAAAAATATATTGCACCAGGGCACCCATCAACCAATGGGCTAGCTGAGAGAAACATCCAAACTTTGAAGAGACGACTTCGTGCTGCTGTAAATGACCCGGCACCATTATAGACGAAGTTACAGAACATCTTGTTTCAATACAGAGCATCGCCATTGGCATGTGGACAATCTCCAGCTGAACTATATTTGAAACGTCGGCTACGTATCCGCTTGAATGCTCTACTTCCAAACCAAAAGAGCTTGACTACATCCAGTTTCTCACCCTCTGTTTGCTATTTCAAAGTGGGGGAGAAAACCCAGAAAACCCGTGATATTTGGCAGTTTGGTGTTATACAAACTAAACTCGGCCAGCGCCACTATGATGTGAAATTGGATTCGGGACGAATTTTAAAGCGGCATGTTGACCAGTTAGTATCGACTCTCGTGCCAAAGAAAGATAAGCATGTCACTTTTGCTCCAACAAATCATCCAGTGCTTGGTGTTCCAAATATACGAACACCAATCCAGCCAAGACTAGAGAATGATGATATTCCTCCTGCTACCCACACTTCAGATGATACAAGGCAGACCATCCTGCAACCAGATGAACGTCCTGATCGAAACAGCCTTCCACCACCTGCTGATAATTATTTAAGAAGATCAGCCAAAGACAGGCGACCTCCTCAGTGTCTGCAAGATTATGTGCCCAAATGAATATGAATAGTTCCTTTATTTGTTTCATATAAGTGGGGGAGACTATTATGTATCTAGTTTATGTCCTCTATGGAATTTGGGCGGAGAGTAAGTACGCTTTTACTCTGTGACGATATTAGTTGTAATTGCTCAATGTGTTAAGATGTAGATTGAGATGGGTGTACATATTAAGGTGATATAAAGTGCTTTATTCAAAATATAATAAATAGTTAAGGATATAATTCTATTTTGTGTGAACAGGTTAAACTATTTTTGTAACTCAATAAATAGATAATTAACTGGTTGAACATTTGGAAGTTAATAATTTTTTGTCTGAGGAGTAAATCGAATATTTTTTGAAAGATAATGAAACTTGATACACAATTGCAGATGCAAATAAGGAATTAGTTATGAGAATTGAAACATGGAAAGAGAACTATAGGATTTGCGGTCAAGTTTGATAAGAAATTCGTTGAGTGGATTTTTTATCGTAATCATGTTATCAATTTATTGTTAAAATGTCCATGACATGGAATGATTCTAAGTAGATAAATTTGTAATCCTTGCCTAAGGATGAGATCCTTAATTGAACAAACACTAATATTTGAATTCATGTTATTCGAATATTTATGTTTAAAGGAATGTAACCCCTAAACAATGTACTTTAATAAAAAAAAGTGTGACAGTGATCCCATAAAGGTTTATGGTAATCCATCATATCGTAATTAATTCACCGATTACCATTTATGTTTCTTGGATAGTGATGAACAGTGAGTGTTTGTAAAACCATGAAACGCAGGCGTAAGGACGGACAAATAATTTTACCTGAGCGACCTGACGTCATATCTGTAAATATTTTATTACTTGTCGGTACCAGATGGACTGACAATTTCTGGTTATCGATCATCATATAAGTGATTATTTGAATAGGGTTTTAAAAGTGTTGATATTTCTATATTTTGTTGTTGTTGTTGTTGTGGAAATTTATTTTCCATTTTCTTGTTATTGCTATATTTCCTTTTTAAAATTTAATTTTAAATTCACTTAATTATGAATAAAATGAGATGTTAGGAAATTGTGCTATTTTCATTTCTTTTTTCTTATCCTTATTGCTGCATCGAACCGGAAATCAGTGAAGCAAGTTTAGATTTTGTTGTTGCTTTCATTTACCCAGTTTAGCCCTGAGATGTGTTTTTGAATCTCTTGTTAACTGATTTTCGGTGACATGCGTATGTGGTCGTTGGACTTCGGTCTAAACGGGCACACAATACAGGTACATTTGTACGAGGAACACATAGCACTTAGGAATGCGAGAGGGGGAATATCCCAACGAGATCAGAAACCCTCGCACACTCGATTATCCCCTCAGTCGAGTGCATACAGTGACCAAGTTAACTGCTCTCAACAGGACCGTGCAAGACTCAACCAGATAAGTAGTCTGTACAATACAAACTGAATTGACCATTTACAACAACCACATATTCACTCCAAACAAGCAAATTCCAGATGTCAATCACCACTTCCAGTATCTCAACAAAACATCACATAGACAAAAATTAACAAATATTGACGAGTTGCATCATCACAACTAATACTGCAACGAAATAAGTGTATATATTGTAAATAATTTCACCCATATTTTCAGGCATAGTTTTTATAGCCTAAGTGTAATGGATCTCATGATGATCGCTTGTCCGTCGAAACTGGTCATCCAAGGGTATTTATTAATCTGATGTAACCTTCTTCAAGATTAGGGAATAACACATCTCATTTTGGGTGCAATCGTGTTGACCGACTGAAAAGCATCAATCTTTTGTTTACTACGGCAACACTGAAAAATAACTTCAAACACAATAAAATATGATGGAATTGATACTGAATTATATAATTAAAAATTACGTTGAATAATTAAATAATTAAATTAATTTATGGAAAATTAAAAATCAATTTAGTATGTTAATAAATTGATTATTATAATGTAATAATAATAATAATAAAAATACCTTAGGATTAAATAATTTAATTAATCAATTGAATGAAAATCCACAACCTGCTTCCAGTCTCCGACCGGGCCAGGTATGGAATGAATGAAGCCCCCATCTAGCGGCGAGGATATGAACTGTGCCGGCTGCCAAGGCCTGTCGCACTCCTCGGCGGCAATGATTAAATGAATGACAGATGAAGTGAAATGATAGTGGAGAGTGTTGCTGGAATGAAATTTTGACAGGGAAAACCGGAGTACCCGGAGAAAAACCTGTCTGCCTCCGTTTTGTCCAGCACAGATCTCACATGGAGTGACCGGGATTTGAACCACGGAACCAGCGGTGAGAGGCCGGCGTGCTGCCGCCTAAGCCACGGAGGCTTCAATTAATCAATTATGAGA
This sequence comes from Meconema thalassinum, assembly GCA_946902985.2. Lineage (NCBI taxonomy): Eukaryota > Metazoa > Arthropoda > Insecta > Orthoptera > Tettigoniidae > Meconema > Meconema thalassinum. Next base: position 795,956,469 of record OX336389.2, read on the forward strand.
ATAAATGAATGGGTGTAATTTATGTTGAATTTATTTATGAAAAATATGATTAACTTGAAATTAAATGAAATTACATGAGTAATGATAGGTGAAAGATTTAATAATGAATTTATGATGAAAATTATTTGAAATAAGAGTTCTAGTTAACACAATATGAATTTTTGAAATTGATGTTATTCAAATCTTGATATTGGAAACAGATGAATCAGAAATTGAGAAAGGTTACAGACAGGTATAATTCTGAGATTTTTTTAAATTATAAAAATATGAAATTGCCTAACAAGTTGCGTGGAATTATATCCCTCACCCGTGGTAGACGAGCTTTAATAATCGGAATCTACGCATTTCGACACTCAAATATCTTAAGCGTGTTGCCTATGAAACCAAGTTGTTTTGTCAAAGCTGCAATAATTGGAAAAAGACTGAAATCAACAGTGAAAATAGTAACGAGTTCGAGAAAGCCAAGTGAGTGGGCTAAAACCACCGTAATGCTTTTAGTAGCACACGCTACTATGTCACATAATCAATGTAGTATATAACATACTCCTTTACTTCCGGACTTACATTTTTATCCAATGCCCTGATCAGAACTGAACACGAAGATTTTATGACAAAAGGTAGGCGCTTGAAGACGTAAGTCTGCTGTTCAAAAAGAAAACCTGTAAACTTCCTGGACTCTTGACGAAGTCAGATCAATTGTAAAAAAAAGTATTTTTCGTCTGAAATTCTTCAGTAGCTCCTTCATGACAGGTTGTCTATCTTACTCGGGAAATAATCTGGCATTGAGAGATCCGGCATCTAAGCATATTCGTTAACTCCCATCGGGTTTAGGAACAACTGCCAACGGATTAACATATGGAGTGGATGAATTCTCTATCAGGTTTTGTCTTTCTAGATCTTGGAAGATATCCTTAACCTGAGTTCTATATTTTTCGGCGATGGGATATATTTTGTCTGATACGGGGCTTCATCGTTAACTTGAATATTATATTCAAAATTATTATTTTCTCCTGGTTTTGTGTCAAAAATGTCCCCATAATTCTTCAAAGGTCTTCATATCTCGTCCTTCAGATGTTGATCTTCTACTGCTACACTCTCCTTTACCTTCATCCATCGGATGTCGCCCTCGATAACTTTCTCTTCATCATCCGGGTTTCCTTCGAAAGACAAGTTCTCGGCACGATGAAACGTAATAGTATCTGTCCTCATGTCAATAATAGCTTTATTCTCCTTGATATTATCCACACCCATAATCATATCATGTGCGATATTTTTCATGAACACAAAAACATGATGAAAATCCAATTTCCCTACGCGAATTTTCAAATAAAGCTGTATTTTACACTTGTTTTTTTATCTGGGATAATTGCTTGAATTTTAATTGCAGTTACAGGAATTTCCTCCAGTTGTTCGGTCTGTTTCCACTTCTCATATAACCTCTCAAAATGAATATTCAGCAAGGACCCGCTGTCAACTAAGGTGTGAATTTGTTCTCCATAAACCTCACATAAAATGATAAGTAACCTTCTCCTTGGTTCTTTCTCCGAGTCGTTATGTTCCCCTGTATCAAATCTGCATCTTCGGTCTGCCACTGAATGACCGGTGTGATACGTTGAACTATTGTTGATTTTTAGCCTACTTTTCACATTTTGCAAAAATGAGGAAAAAGTAGACTTATGAGATCGGGCAAATGTGTGTCTGTCTGTCTGTCTGTCTGTCTGTCCTTCTGTCTGTCTGTCCTTCTGTCTGTCGGTCTATCTGGCTGTGTGTGTACCCCCCTATCAACTCCTAAACGGCTGCAGCAATCGAAACAAAATTTGGTAGGAGTAAAGATCTATACCTGAATATCTCACGGCCATATTTGAAAATTATGTCAGTGCTACCAACTGCTGAAAAATCGCAATTGAAATTTGAGCTCAATGTTGGATATCTAGGAAGGTATAAATGGCAGCTATTTCAAAATTGGCACACGATTAGATAGTAATTTTGCAGTTTAATTTCAAGGAGGCCATACATGGCAGTGTTGCCAAAATGATTATAAGCCTGCTGATAGGTCCAAAATTTAAATGCATATAACTTCTACAGTATCAATTGGATTTCAACTTAATTTCGTATGTGCTATGTGTACATAAGTGGATATGACTGAGCGTATTCTTAAGAGCCACTAGGGCTGCCAACTGTTAATAAATGCTCTCAATTTTCGTAAATCCAAATACCCATATATCAGAAAGTATGCAAGCCGACAGCTTTAAACTATGCACACGTATAGTACCTGACATTATATATTAATTTGGAGTAACTTATATACGTCAGTGCTCCCAACATGATTCTAAGCCTGCTGGGAGGTCCAAATTTACATACATGTAACTTCTATACTATCATTTGGATTTCAACCAAATTTTGTGTGTGCTATGTGTACCATAACAGATATGACTATGCCGATTCTTAAGAGTAACCAGGGCTGCCAACTGTTAATAAATACTGTCTCTATTTTTGTTATCCTAATATCAATATATCAGAAAGTATGCAAGCCAATAGCTCTAAACTTTGCACACGTATAGTACCTGGCATTCTAGATTAATTTGGTGTAACTGATATATGTCAGTGCTGCCAACAGGATTCTAAGCCTTCTGATAGGTCCAATTTTAAAATGCATGTAACTTCTATAATAACTAATGGATTTCATTCAAAATTGACACAGCAATAGATCATATTATTTCAGATTATTTCTGATCAATACATGTATGTCATTTTTGCCAACATGATTTTACGCGCGCTGTTAGATCCAATGTTTAACTGCTTGTAACGTCCATGCTATCCATTGGACTTCAACTAAATTTTGTATTCTGTACCTTAAGAGATGGAATTAAGAATATATTCAGTCACCAGGGCTGCCAACTGTAGTTCTTTATTATTACCAACTTACTATCGTCATTATTCTAGATAGATCCACATAGATTAATCATTGGCATGAATCTTAAATTTTAAGAAAAGTAGGCTCTTTAGTTCGTCACGGAACTTCTTGTTATGACTGGAATGATTCAAAATTGGCGTTTCTTCATTATTAATTTGCTGCAACCCTGATGGTCCTGGTTGTGCATTATCATAATTTCTAGACCTCAGTTCAGCTAAAAATCTCTGACTAGCCTGGTGACGTTGTTCTAGTCCCTGACGCGAATTTTGAATTCTGCTATCATTATGTTGTTGAGTTTGGTTGAAGCGTTGATTATGAAAATCTCTTCTGCCTCTGTGTTGACCCCAATTCTTTCTATTTCTGTAGTTCCTGTTTCCTCTTCTATCGTAAGGAAAATCTCGCCTGTAGTTCCAATTGTAATTCCAGAAGAACTCCCTTCGTGGTAAAAAAAACTCCTTGGTTTTGTCTTTGGAATCTATTTACCCCTGCGTCTCTCGTCTGGACTTGACGATCCGTCACGACGATATTAACAGAGTGTGCATGTGATTTCACAGTCCTCTGAAAAATTTGAGCACTAGAATGGTCGAGCTGTTGCAAAATTTCGTCAAACTCCCCTAGCAAATTGTTTCCTGCAGCAATCTGGGTACGCTGCACAGCAGCTGGAAATTGTCGCGTCAAGGCTGCGATCAATTCATACTCCGGCATTGGAGTTTCTATGTATTTGAACTTTGCAAGCTGGCTTGTGAAATAACTTGCGTACCTGGTGGGCTGAGATGTCACCTATAACTCAGATCTGACGTTTTGTTGAATTTCCGGCGACCAAAACCGTCTTTTCAGTGCCTGTGAAAATTCATCATAGTTGGTCTGATTGGACTTAAAAGTACGGAACCAAACGAGAGCTGGTCGATCCAAAAGCCTCCCTATGACCCTAATATCTCTCTCCCTAGTCACCTTCGTATCCCTCAGGTAATCCTTCACTTCTCTGAGAAAGTCAACGGATGTAAGTGTACCAACCACAGTAAATTTATTGGGTTCGTCTTCGGATGTTTTGACAATGGTCACATGGGTGGAATCTGCCAATGGTGTAGCACCAAACCCTGTACTCGTGTTCCGTGGTGGTTCTGGTTCCACCCACTTGGATCTAATCTCGGTTATCTTCTCCTCAATTTGACGCACCGTTCCATTCACTTGTTCGAGTTCTTCATGATTAAAATATGAAATTTCCTCATTAAGGTTCGCCCTCAATTCTTGAATTTGTGCTGGTGTCATTGTAATCTTATCGCATTTCTCCTGCGTTTGAATAAGACCTGACTTAAGCTCATCAATATCTTTCCATATTTCTTCAGTTAAGGATCAACCTATCTACCCTTGTTGTGTAAGTTGATCTGCCATTTATTTATTTTACTGCCCAACGTCTAGTTATAAAGCCACCATGTCTTTATTGATGACCTTTATGTTGGTTTCGACTGAGCTGCGGAAATCATTTATTTCCGTCATTGCCTCCTCATTTATGTTGGAACTAACTTCCCTATTCCCTTCCTTTATGACCTTCTCCTTCACTTCGGTTCTTCATTCAAGAACTACGCTGCTTCTGATTTCTTCTGAAACTATATCGTGGAAATCTCTAGTTAATTTTTCGGTTACCTATCTAAACATGTCGTTCGAGTACTTCATGACCCTGATTTCCAGAGAAGCCATGCTTTCCTGATCCTGAGTCATGTTTTTATCTATCCTGCCTTCTAGAGTAAGTAAATCCCTTGTAATCGCTTCGTGATCCATTCTAGTTTTTTCATGTGCTTGTTTAGCATTTTCAATTATACGGGCCTCAAAATTCGGTAAATTTTCCTGAACCCTATAGGTGTGATCAATTAATCTGGTTTCTAATGAGACAACCTTGTCCCCTATTATTTGGTCTCTAATGATACTGGCAATCTTTCCTCTAAATCGACAATTTTATCCTGGATTTTACCCTCAATGTTATCTATATTTCCTTTTAACTCATCCAACGATTTCTTTTTTCAGAAATGCTAGCTTTCAAATTATTTTCCAAGGGCTGACTTTGTTCTAACATTTTAATTTCTAACGTTTCTAAAGTTTTGTTTTGCTCTGACATTTTAATTTCTAAGGATCTTTTTTGATCCGACATATTAGCTTTTAAATTATTTTCCAAGGATTTATTCTGTTCTAATATTTTAGCTGACATACTAGATTCTAATGATTTGTTTTGTTCTAATATTTTAGCTCCCATGTTAGCTTCCAATGATTTATTTTGTTCTAATATTTTAGTTTGTTATGATTAGTCTGCTCCTTCATCTGAGCAGTCAAACTCCCCAATATCAAACGTAACTCTTACATTTCCTTGCTTGAAAATATGACAGGTTATACTAGAAGTTGACAGAAGAGAGACTTATTTCTAAAGTACATATTATGTATATACCTGAACAGTGGTCGCCAAATCCAAAATGTGTAACCTAGAAACGTCAAGTGCCCTATCTCACACAAAATGTGTGAACACGATTGACACATATAAATGCGCACCAATCGATCCCCCACGTATGGTTAAGCCAACTAACCTTTCTATATTCTATGTGCCCGTTAGTCCGGAGACTACCGCCCACATATTCTAGAATCCCGTAAACAAATGAGCACGTGACTCGGAAAATCTCAGGGAAAATTGGGTATGGACAAAATGGTGCAAAACTGAATTCGAGATTTGCGCCTGAATATAGGAAGGACGAAAAGACACACACAAATTTCCAAAAACACCACCACTTGTATTAAATAAAAATAATTAACACACGCAGAAGATACCCTATCTTCAGGGTATAAAATGTATATAGTCTCTCACCATGAGATTCCTGACCTAAAAATATAGTGTGATTTCACGTTGAAAGAATAAGTGTCTTATAGCCTACAACAACGTTCAACGTGTTCACTTTCACGAATTTCATTTAACATATTTTACAAATTATTTTATCATATGGTTCACTGTTGATCAATTGAATTAATTCTCATTTAATTCTCACATCAATTAATAAGCTGTAGTAAATTTTATTAGCACTCAGTCATTAATCAGCTGTTCATAAATCGTCGTAATACATTTTTAAACATCTCAGATATTAATAAGCTGATCACAAATTGTTGTAATATATTTTAATGAATTAATAAGCATATCAGACATTATTGATCGTTAGCACTCCGATAAATAAACCTATCATTGATATTTCACATCAGTGACTAGCTCAATTATTCACTTATTATTCTGAATTTAACTATAACAGAATCATTAGGGTTTTATGCAGAAAATATGCCTTCGCAAAATATACAATTTAACAACCTTCACTTGAGTAGCATGATTTTTAATACTGGCGTTACATTACTCATAGCCAAAAATGCCATACTTCTACAAAAATTATGCATTCATTCTCTACAACCTCCATAAAGCATTTATGATAAATGCCACCAATTCGAAAACAACAACCATTTCCTAATGACGGCAAACTCAAGCCACACTGCTTGATGCCCAATAATATTCCATATTAAGGCGTAATGTCATCGACATGCCTGCTTCAACTGAGGCTAACACCTGCCTCCACAGAATGCAAAAATTCCAATATTATAAATTATTGTCTCGACTCCTCTCAAATAATTACTCATAAACTAGAGATATATTGATTATATAATTTTACTGCATGCTTTTAATAACCCAAGACTTCTTCAGCCATTCAGTTCTCAGTCACTAGATGTTATTCATTTTATCCAATATAAACCTGAGATAATTATCATCATCTGTTATCACATCGCATAATATAATACAATTTACAATACATTTTAACTGCCCTAGCTCAATTTATAAACATTATTGTTACGTGCAAGAGCCCGTCCCAACGTTTTAAACATGTATCTCCCCTGGATGGAATTCATGACATTTTGAATCGATCGCCTGCTGACTTGATTCCGTTTGTCAACACGAGATAGCACCTGCTGTCGGACTTCGGGATTCTTTCAAGTAGTTCCTTTTTCTCCGATAGAGAGTGTTTGCTGTGTCTTATTTAACTCTTCATATTCATGGCATAATTGAAAGACAATTATATTCTACGTCATGAAACAAATGCCGGTGTATTCATGATACCGCCAAATTATTTACTAAATTATGACATTGTTGATTGATGTGTCAAGCCTTGATTGGACGATAAATATTTACATGAATGCAGTTCGGCTTCTGACGGGGGATTGTCTCCGCCATCTTGTGGAGTCGATTGTCTGTCGTGGAAGATGCAACTTAACTGCTGGTGTGACAGAGTATCTCTTCAAGGGCTGGGGGCGCCCTTTGGCCCCCAGCGTTTACAAATATGAATGCCAATTCTACTAGGAAATTGCCTGTTCTCTTCAGGCTGTGAATTTCATCGTTTCGCCGTGAAGTGGACGTGTGAAATGTAATCGCATCTCGATGCAGACCTGCGCTTGTGACCAAAACGAAGCATGTGCTGGGCGGGCATGTTCAAGGAAATATAGTGGCATATTTTATTTTATTTAAAATGTGTTAGTTTTTTTATTTTCATTGTGTCTCCACTGTGAAGTTTTAAGGTACGTTTTTATTTTATTTATCTAATTATTTTATTTTGGGAGCTCCAATTTTGGCCTTGTATGAATGTTTGATCTTCTGTTTTGTTTTGCCTGATAGGCCTAAAATTTTCTTTTATGTTTTAATAACGTTTCCTTATATATATTAATTTTGTTATTATTTTTGTACCTTCTGGAGACACATTTATAAGTTTATTTTACGTTTAAATTATTATTTATTTTCATTTGGCAATCTTGGGATTGTCATATATTTAATCTAATGTAAGATCCGTCGAGACATAAAACCGACTAGCGGTAATAGTTTTTAGATGTAATTGTTTTCCGCCTTTCATTCCGCTCTGGGGATTCTAAATTAATTTATGCTTATTGTTTGCCGTTGTTTCGATCAGGCATGCGGTCTCCTGTTTTTTTTAGTGGCCATGTTTGATTTTTGTTTTGACGAGATGCATTCTGGTCTCGAGGTCAGTCTCTTGGCGCCGGCCACGAAACTCAAACGTGTTGTGTGTTAGCTTAATATTTTTTTTTTAATGTAATCTTGTTGATTTTACTTTGTGGTTTTTGGTAACTGTTCCTGTGTTTTTCGCCGTCGTGCTAATCATATATTTATTTTCTAATCCCATTTTTTTGTTAATTTAAATTTGTATTTCTCGTTTCATCGTGGCCGGGATATCCGCATGTCGGATCGCTATTGCATTCCCTTGTAAATTATCTTGCCCTTTCTCATTGTGTTATGCCTGTAATTTTTATTTTATCCTTGGGCTTTAACATTTTATTTTAATTTAATTCTTTTCTTTTTTGGGGGGGGGGGCTTTGCAAGCAAGCATGTTATGCCATCTCTTGGCAATTGTAATTTAATGCTGGATGATGCATGTTCTGTTTTCTGGTTGAGGTGTTTCTTAAGCAGCTGTTGTGGCATTATTTCGCCGGCAGCAGTTCTGTCGGTTATTGGGGGGGTGTCAGTAGAATAGCCTGTGCGTTCCCCTTCTCCATTTTCCTTCCACCCCTTTTGGAGCTCTGCTGTTGGGGCATGTCTTCTGGAGGTGATTTTGTTGCTGTGGAAGCGACGCGGACCTCTAAATATACGGTAAGTTGGCCCTTCCACGCTGGCCTTTGGGCGGTGTCCTTCTGGTGAAGCAGAGCGTTGGTTATCGAGTTACCGACGTGCTGCTGGCCCTAAGCCGCCGCCGGGTTGCATTCTGGTAGCAGACCGCGCTCGAGTTCATTTCCGTAACTATCCCCTCCCCAATACACGCAGGCTGTTTTATGGACCCCTCTAGTGCTGATGGGGCGGTTGTTGGTGGGATTTTGTCAGGCCAGTGCACTTGATGTTATGTAAAGCTAATCCTTGTCGTTTGTTTTATTTCATGTTTGCCTCTGGATATCCATGTGCTGTATGCAAGTGACCTGTTTAGAAGCGAGGCGTTTGCTGCTGTATTTTGTCCTGTTTGTGTGCTACATCCCCAATGAAGATGAAGCTCGGTGAGTGACTGACATGTGTTCTTGGCATGGGAAATGTGATTTCTTAATATTCTGATAGCCTACATGCTTCGAGTGAAGGGGTCCTGGAGCCCTGTCGGAAGCTGTTAGCCAGATGTTTTGTGCCAATTTTTGTAATTTAGCTTCCTGTTCTCGAGCCAAGCAGGTGGTGACGTATGCAGTTCTGGGCAGCTTGGTGCATGGTTTTGTGTAGTATGGTGGCTGTGTTCGAGTGTCAGCCTAATCTATGGTGGTGGTAATTGGTAGTTGTGGTACTGTTGTGAAAATGTAAACTGTCCTCGTAACTCCTAAAATTTGTTTCCTTCTGTATTGTCTGTCTGCATTCTGTGTTCTTTAAAATGGCCGACAACAATAGTGTTTTCGATTTAATTGACTTAAGAGATAACCTTGTGAATTTGGAGAGTTCTTCTGGGGTTGACCGTGAATCACCTCTGTTTACTAGGTCGGAGGTTTTGGGATCGATTTCTAGTAGTGGTTTGCCTGCCCCTCTTTTGTCTGGTTCTGGCTCGCCCAGACCTCTTAACCCTGCATACGGTCATTCTTCTCACGTTAGGTCACCTAATGATTTCCTGGGTACTGCCGACCCGTTGCATCCCAGTTCTTTCTCTGGCAATGTAAATGTTTTGTCTCCTGTAGAGGGTGTGCGAGCGGGCTACCCTGGTAACAATGTCTCTTTTCCTAATGCTACATTCTCGCCTACCGTTAATTATGGGTCGATTCCTCATCCTATTTCTGGTTTCTTAACTAAGTTAAAGCATTTCAACCTAGATGACGTTACCCAAGTGGTACAATTTTTAAAGCAAGTGGTCGAATTGGGTAACCATGCCTCGATTTTTGGGATGTCGGAAAATCAGATTTTCCAACTGTTATATCCGGTTGCTTCCGGTATGCTGCGCGATAAGCTAATTGAAGCTATCCACCTCCGCATGTCCTTAGCCATGTTTATTAGGGAAGTGTTGTGTTTTTTTTTGTCCCTGCGAGTGCCCTTAGTGCTCTCGAGCAAAGGTTTTTATATCGTGTCCAAAGGTTGGACGAGTCCCTTAGCGACTATGTCAGCGACATTAAGGTGTATGCCCAGGTATTTTCATCTCCTTTAACTGAGCGACAATTGGTGTCATCGATTGTAAATGGGGTTTCGCCTCAATATAGGTCATACATGACTATGTGTACCAGGCCTTCGTCGTTTGTCGAGCTGAAACAGGTCGTTATAGAGGCTATGGCTGTGAAACATGCAGATTCCCTTCGGGTAGCTAATGTTCCTCCTCCTTCCTTGATGTCTCGTCCCCCTCCTTCCTTGATGTCTCGTCCCCCGCCTAAGGTTATGTTCCACCCAAGACCCAATATTAAGTGCCACACGTGCGGAGGCGTGGGACATGTCAAGAAGGTGTGTCCGAGTAACCAGGTTGTGTATCGCCAATGACGGGATGTTGTGGAGACCAACTCGGGTGTTACTTCTAAGGATATTTCTGTGCATAAGAGTTTGGGAAAACCCTGTGAAGTTTCTGGTCGCCCTACCAATGAAAATCTTGATAACTCGTTGAAAACTAAATCTTCACGTGCTAATTCTGCTTATGTCGCTGACCTACCTGACCTGTCGGTGAGCAATGTCGTGGCAAGTCAGCCTAATTCTAAACCTGTGGTGCGGGTGTCCTCGTCATCTACTTGTAATCGTTGTAGAGTGAGTAATGATTTTGGAATTTCTCCTGTGGCTAAAGGAATATCCCCGTTTATTGAAATTTGTGTTAATGACGAGCCCGTTTCTGCATTGCTTGATTCTGGTAGTGTCGCATCCTTTATAAGCGAGGACTGGTTTTTATCTATGAAGAGTGTTTGCAAATTTCCTGAGTTAGAGCCTAACAATGAATCTTTTATTTCGGCAAATTGTTCAAACTTAAATATTTTGGGTAGTATGACAGTCAAAATTCATATTCTAAATTTTTCTTGGAAGTTTAAATTTTTTGTTGCCAGAAATCTTTCTTGTTCTGTGGTCATTGGAGCTAATTTCATGTCACACGTTGGTATGCTTCTTGATTTTGGTGCTCGCAACTTATGGTTTAAGTTTAATCCGCAAAGTAAGTTATCGTTTAAACCGGTTTTATCTTCTCCTGCTGTCAATTCTGTTAGTGAACCTGTGACTATTGAGGATCTCGATCTGGAAAATTTAACGAATCTTCAAAAGGATGCCATTAAGAGGTTATGTCAGGAGTATAGTGATGTATTTACGGACAAGTTGGGTGTAACCCATTTGATGGAGTAAAAGATTGAGCTAACCGATTCTGTGCCGGTGCGTTCCAGCCCGTATCGCCTTGCCCCGCCCAAGATGGCTGAACTTCGTAAGATTATCGATAAGATGTTAGAAGAAGGTGTAATCCAACCCTCTATCTCTGCCTACTCATCCCCTGTATTTCTTGTGCCAAAACCTAACGGTGGTTTTCGGCCGGTGGTCGACTATAGGGCTCTTAATCAAAAAGTTGTTTTGCAGTCCATCCCTTTGCCGGACCTTCATACATGCTTTAGTTGGTTTCGCAACGCGAAGGTGTTCACGATCCTCGATTTAAATTCTTCTTACTTCCAAATTCCCCTCTCTCCGGAATCCAGGCATGTTACTGCTTTTTCCACTGACTGGAACCTGTTTGAGTATGCCCGTGTCCCGTTTGGCCTATCCACCGGAGCCGCTGTGTTGAGCAGACTTCTGGACAAGGTGTTTTCTGAAATTAAATTCAAGTTTGTGTACCACTACCTTGACGATGTGGTGATCTATTCTGAGTCCTTCGAGGAACACGTTGATCATCTGAAAATTTTACTTGATCGGTTGCGTGACGCTGGCCTTACCGTCAAATTGTCCAAGGTTTCCTTTGCCAAGCCCAAAATTTCCTTCTTGGGACATATTGTTTCTGAATCTGGTATCTCCGTTTACCAGTCTCGTACGCAGGCCATCAGAGATTTTAAACCACCCAAGAACGCCAAGGGTGTTGCTCGTTACATTGGTATGGTGAACTTCTTCCGTAAGTTTATCAGTAACTTTGCCGACCGTGCTGCTCCTCTAAATCAATTACGCAAAAAGGCTGTGAAGTTTGAGTGGGGTCCCTCTCAGCAAGCAGCCTTCGAAGATCTTAAGCTTGCGCTCTCTAACGCCCCTGTATTAGCCATTCCGGATTTTGGGAAGCAGTTCATTGTGCAGACTGATGCGTCTGGTCGTGGTGTTGGTTGTGTCCTACTGCAGGAATCTGATCTGGGTAGGCAACCCATTGCATACGCTTCTCGTACCTTAACGGACGCAGAGAGGAAGTATTCCATATACGAACTTGAGGGTTTAGCTGTGTTGTTCGCTCTAGAAAAATTCCGTATGTATCTTGAGCACACTAAGTTTCTCCTTGAGACCGATAACCAAGCCTTGAGCTGGGTCTTAGGGAAACCCCGTAAAACTGGTAGGATTGCCAGATGGGCAACTAGGATTCTGTCTTTCCAGTTCTCAGTCCAACATATTCGTGGGTCCGAAAATGCGGTAGCCGATTCATTAAGCCGCATGTACGAGGAAACAGCTGAAGAGGATATTCAAGAATGTGAACCCGTAAACCTTGTATCTGCTGTAAATTGTGTCAATGCCGTTCTTAGCAATTCCCTGTGCTTTTTGAGGATGTGAGACGATTCCAGAAAGAAGATCCCTCCTTATCTAGCCTTATTGACCGAATCAATTCTGGTGAAGTGGTCAAGCCCTACTCTCTGAAGGACGGTGTATTGTGTTGTTCGTCTCGTCATGACCACCTACCTAAAATTGTGCTCCCGTCAATCCTAATTCCGGAAGTCTTTCGTTACTATCACGAATCTCCTATTGGTGGCCACCTAGGAGTATTCAAGACCCGAGCTAAAATCAGACAGTTTTTCATTTGGCAAAGTATGGATGGCGACATCAGGAGGCTCATTAAGGAATTGTGCTGCATGTAGTATTAGCAAACCTCCGGTTTCTACTAAGGTTGGCCTGTTGTCATCTGAACCGGCATCTAGACCCATGTAGAGGCTGTTTATCGACCATGTTGGGCCGTTCCCTCGCTCTGGTCGGGGAAACCAATTTGCGCTTGTTTGCACTGACGGTTTCACCCGGTTTAGTTGGATTTTCCCCACCAGACAGGCTACGACCGGTTCCGTCATAAAGTGTCTTAATTCCATCTTTTCATCTTTTGGGCCATGTCAGTACCTGGTGTCAGATAATGGCAAGTGCTTTGTATCTCATCAGTTCCGTCAATTCATGTTTGATTATGCTATTTCGCATGTAACCACCACTCCCTATTTTCCTAACCCGTCTCTCGCTGAGCGAGTCAATCGTAATCTCCGTTCTGCTCTGATTGCTTTCCACCACGACGACCATTGCAAGTGGGATTCTAATTTGCATTGGCTCAATTTTACCTTCAACACCTTCGTGCATGAGAGCACGCAAGCCACCCCTTTTTCGTTAATGTTTTCCTTTATGGCCAATTCTCCGTTGTCTAATCTGTGGAACCTGCACGATCTCCTTCCAGACAGTTTAACGCCCGAGGATATGAGGGCGAAATTCGACAAGGCTAGAGAGAATATTAAGGTATCACATGACCAACTTGCCAAGCGACACAATGCCTGTCGCAAGCCAACGGATTTGGAAATTGGTGATGTTGTGTACGTTGGCAATTTCGAGCCCAAGGGCGTCAGTAATCTAGTTTCAAGCAAGTTGACCCCTCGTTTCAAGGGCCCATGTTATGTAGAGGCATTCCTGACTCCCGTTACTCTGCTTATTAGAAACCCCAAAGCAAAGAAAATTTCCAGAGTGCATCTGTCGCACATTAAACGAGGTGGAGAGGTTTCTAAAGAGGAAATGCTACCATAAGTTTTGTAAACTGATTTTGTATAATGTAGAGTATCCCTAACCTTCATTGAAGCCTTCAGGCATCTGTTCCTTCTGGAATTTTGAACTGGATTTGCAAACTCTACTGGGATACAACTTGTAGCTGTTGGGTAATTCCCATTTTGTGGTAAATTGTAAAATTTCAAACTAATTTTGATATTTTCATAGAAGATGCTAACATGTAAGTTGGACTCGGTGGGAGACCTAACTCATGATATCTTGTATACATGTTCCCTTGGGAATTTGAGTGGTCATTCCTCTACCGTAGTTCCTTCTAAATGTATAGTCGTTTAACTCTTGTCATCTTGAAAGGTACTTCTAGTCTGTAAAAAGGTAAATTTTTAAATGAAATTTTGTAAACACGGATCTAGGTCATTGCCAGAAATATTTTCTTCATATAAATTCAACTTTGTTTCTCTTTTGTAAAATGTAGTAAGAATTAGTAATTCTGTAAACCTTTTGTGAAATTAGATTAACTTCTATTTTTGTAAATGGCTGCCCACGCGTCGAATGATATATGGCACATTGCTTCCACCTACTTCGTCTAAAGCGAACTACATTGGACTTGTTGAAAATTTTCCTAACGTGTCTCGGACTATGAAAGCACTGCAGGTGCTGGTGTTCTGCGTTTCTGAAGAATTATGGACACAGGGAAGCTGTTAACTAAGTGGTTTGCGAGGTGATCGATTATCCATTCCCTGATAATCTGACCCTGCACTGTTCCTAACCAAAACGATGCGGTTGTTATCCATCAATTGGAGTTAACTGGTGAACATTAGCTTCTGGAAACATGCTTGGTGAATCGACTAGTTAGGGAGTACTGCCTATGCCTAGGCATATTCGTGAACGGTGTTCTCGCTTAAGGGAGGGAGACTGTTACGTGCAAGAGCCCGTCCCAACGTTTTAAACATGTATCTCCCCTGGATGGAATTCATGACATTTTGAATCGACCGCCTGCTGACTTGATTCCGTTTGTCAACACGAGATAGCACCTGCTGTCGGACTTCGGGATTCTTTCAAGTAGTTCCTTTTTCTCCGATAGAGAGTGTTTGCTGTGTCTTATTAAACTCTTCATATTCATGGCATAATTGAAAGACAATTATATTCTACGTCATGAAACAAATGCCGGTGTATTCATGATACCGCCAAATTATTTACTAAATTATGACATTGTTGATTGATGTGTCAAGCCTTGATTGGACGATAAATATTTACATGAATGCAGTTCGGCATCTGACGGGGGATTGTCTCCGCCATCTTGTGGAGTCGATTGTCTGTCGTGGAAGATGCAACTTAACTGCTGGTGTGACAGAGTATCTCTTCAAGGGCTGGGGGCGCCCTTTGGCCCCCAGCTTTTACAAATATGAATGCCAATTCTACTAGGAAATTGCCTGTTCTCTTCAGTCTGTGAATTTCATCGTTTCGCCGTGAAGTGGACGTGTGAAATGTAATCGCATCTCGATGCAGACCTGCGCTTGTGACCAAAACGAAGCATGTGCTGGGCGGGCATGTTCAAGGCAATATAGTGCCATATTTTATTTTATTTAAAATGTGTTAGTTTTTTTTTATTTTCATTGTGTCTCCACTGTGAAGTTTTAAGGTACGTTTTTATTTTATTTATCTAATTATTTTATTTTGGGAGCTCCAATTTTGGCCTTGTATGAATGTTTGATCTTCTGTTTTGTTTTGCCTGATAGGCCTAAAATTTTCTTTTATGTTTTAACAACGTTTCCTTATATATATTAATTTTGTTATTATTTTTGTACCTTCTGGAGACACATTTATAAGTTTATTTTACGTTTAAATTATTATTTATTTTCATTTGGCAATCTTGGGATTGTCATATTTTTAATCTAATGTAAGATCCGTCGAGACATAAAACCGACTAGCGGTAATAGATTTTAGATGTAATTGTTTTCCGCCTTTCATTCCGCTCTGGGGATTCTAAATTAATTTATGCTAATTGTTTGCCGTAGTTTCGATCAGGCATGCGGTCTCCTGTTTTTTTTAGTGGCCATGTTTGTTTTTTGTTTTGACGAGATGCATTCTGGTCTCGAGGTCAGTCTCTTGGCGCCGGCCACGTAACTCAAACGTGTTGTGTGTTAGCTTAATATTTTTTTTTAAAATGTAATCTTGTTGATTTTACTTTGTGGTTTTTGGTAACTGTTCCTGTGTTTTTCGCCGTCGTGCTAATCATATATTTATTTTCTAATCCCATTTTTTTTGTTAATTTAATTTTTTATTTCTCGTTTCATCGTGGCCGGGATCTCCGCATGTCGGATCGCTATTGCATTCCCTTGTAAATTATCTTGCCCTTTCTCATTGTGTTATGCCTGTAATTTTTATTTTATCCTTGGGCTTTAACATTTTATTTTAATTTAATTCTTATCCTTTTTTTGGGGCTTTGCAAGCAAGCATGTTATGCCATCTCTTGCCAATTGTAATTTAATGCTGGATGATGCATGTTCTGTTTTCTGGTGGAGGTGTTTCTTGTTAAATTTCAACATTAAATTTTTATTTTTATTTTTTAAGCAGCTGTTGTGGCATTATTTCGCCGACAGCAGTTCTGTCGGTTATTGGGGGGTGTCAGTAGAATAGCCTGTGCGTTCCCCTTCTCCACTTTCCTTCCACTCCTTTTGGAGCTCTGCTGTTGGGGCATGTCTTCTGGAGGTGATTTTGTTGCTGTGGAAGCGACGCGGACCTCTATATAAACGGTAAGTTGGCCCATCCACGCTGGCCTTTGGGCGGTGTCCTTCTGATGAAGCAGAGCGTTAGTTATCGAGTTACCGACGTGCTGCTGGCCTTAAGCCGCCGCCGTGTAGCAATTATTATTGATTATAAGAGCACTTGACGCAATTCAAGTTATCAACTTGGCACAGATGCATTTTATTTATCAAAGTTACGGCACGAAAATTCATGTTCAAAGAATCACTTCTTTCAAATATTTATTCAGGTATAGATTCAAAAATGCATTCATAAACATTATTATGGATCAGGAAGCGCATTGGAAAATTTGCGATAATATCCGCAAAATATTCTAGCTAACTCAAACTCGGGAAAATCTGACAACTTTTAACTAAATATCACACCTGGTTGAATAGAACTATAATTTAATCATACGACTGGCTAGGAATTAGTAGAACTAAAGCTTAGGTAAACAGAACTAATGTTAGGAAATACGACATGACTATACTACAATGACTACCAAAGCATGGTCTGGTGTTACCTTCTGTCAAATATTGATGTCGATTAGGCCATTCTGCAAGGCGGTGAATGTTGAAGTTTTGGTTCCTCCATGTGATATGAGTGCTCCCATGGAATCCATGATTTTTCCTGGCTTGATAGACAGCCACCTCGGGAAGCACTCCATTAATCCGCTCCATCCTGGTGTTCCCATGGTCCCCAAAATGGCCTTGAATCGGCATCTTCCTTCTTCTAACTTCTTCCGCTAACCCATCTTTGATGTTTAGTGCATGGTCATCATCATGACGTAGGATAGTCCAAGATTACTGTTCATCGGATAACCGTAATGTTCCGCACACGCTTGGCTAATGGCTCCATTAAGTAATGTGCTTATCCACTGTCGTTAACACACTTGGCTAATAGTTGTATGAATAAATATGACTCTCCAATATCCTTAACACGCGTGACTAACAATTGCATGAATTAATAAGTCTCTCCAGTGTCCTTAACACGCTTTGCTCGTTGCATTAAATACATGTCTCATGAGCTAATAACTCCGATGTGTTGCCCGTCACTCAAAATTCGATACAGTTCAATTGTAACACAAGCTGAATGGCTGCTAGCATGCGTTATACAACACGTTTTGTCACATCTAAACTTCACTGCCTTTGCACGCCGCAAATATATTTCACTGTTCATTAATAATATTCCCAACTCATATATAACTCGTTGAATAAAAATATTTCAATCACAATATTAATCACTTCTGATATCGAATACTCTTCAGAAAAGATAGTTCAAATAATATCAAAGTCTTATACAACGCACATGCGTTTGGCACAACTCAAACTTCTAGCACTTTCCATTTCAGGTAGGCGTGGTCAATGGCAGACTGTCCCGTTCTAGATTCTCCCGAACTTGTCGCGCAGACTGTACACGCACAGCGATGGCTCGTAGCACAATGTGACAAGATCATCTTTCTACCACAAGGCTATCCGTGGCAGCTTATATACTGCTCGAGTATGTGACGTTGGCTCTCGGTGACGTAATGCTTATATCTTCCTTCGTTAATATCTGGAGAACGCGTAACGCTATTTACATGATTCTTCTTGTATATTCATCATAATGTCAGGGGCTAATTTATGCTGTAGTGTTCTTCTTTCTTGGGAAACGGAGTAAAATACCATATTTTTTCTAGTATGTTCGATGGCTTGCCATTTGCTACGACAGCGCGCGTTAGCATAAGACCGGCTCGCCGCACAAAAGCGCTAGTTTGGAATCCCCGCTCGGCGCTCCTTTCAAATATTCCAAACGACATGACCGCACATTGGCCATGGGTACAGTATGTGTATGTACTCCACATGTCTGTTATCGCCTATCAATTCAAACACGGTGTCACTGAATTGAGCGATATTTGGTACAGAGGTAGCACTAGCAAAGGGCACCTCAGTAACATGTTTTATATCGCCTCCATCTTTACGAAAACGTACCGGTGGCCATCCAAATGTTCAAAGCTTAAAATCGAATTACGACTAACTTAATCACCTCATCTCTACCAAATTTTGCAGCAATAACCCCTAATGTGGGAAGTGTCTTCTGCTAAACTACAAGATCATCAGCCAAATAGTTTCAAGATGGCGGATGAATGAATCATGCAAGTATTATACCCAAACCGTAACTTAAGATTCAACCAGGCATGGCCTTACCAAATAGCTCATCGTACATAGAGAGGTTTAAACTGTCCTCAAGCAGGTGACCGGTAGGATATTAGTTTTCTAAAATAGAATATTATTTCATTGTAGTGACTAATAATTCAGGCTGATCGTGCCGTATCGTGCTTTTCCGTGCCGTCCCGTTGTCAAAATGGCGGCTATTTTGGTCGTAAATCCCTATATATTTCCGTAACGTCATAAGTATATATCCTTTTAGGAATGTACTGAACAATTTAATACAAATTTAGTAACAAATTAATGCTTTATAAAATCGGAAAAAACGCTAATGAAATCGTTCATTGCAAGATAAAATATTCTAGGCAGTAAAACTAAACCTGTTATTAACACAATGTTACCACTGAGCTACTTTAGCTCAATGGCAACGTCTCTGACCCGTAGCAAGGAGGTTCCTGGTTCAATTCCCAAAAGGGTCAAGTATTTTTACTTGTTTTTTGTATTTATTGATTTATTACTACTCACATGTTATACTGTTAAGCCTTTATAGTATGAATTTGCGAGCGAAAATATAGGTACATATATACTTATAACACCACATATTTCAACATTCGACTACATCAATTAAAATGTGTTCTCCTTAATCCGCGGTAGAGTCTATTGTTGTTGTTTTTGTTGTTGATTCTTAAGGGGTTTTGCGGCATCATGGTCATGAAGACACGTGTACTTGGGTGAGTGTAGATGTTGTCTGTTAACCTGTGCCACTGTGATATCTGTAGGCTTACTAATGTGTGTACTTTTATACGAGGAAGGATGTCGGTGCTAAGCTGTAGTTGTTTCATTTGAGATGCATTGACAACATATTCATTTAGCCCCGTGTACTTGGGTGAGTGTTGAATTTTGTCTGATAACCTGTGTTATTGTGATGGCTGTATTAGTGTGTGTATATATAGTTAAGGTGAGCATTCAATCAATCAATGTGTAATATCCGTACAGCACGTTGCATTTCAACAAGCTACTACATATAATTATTATACTCCTTGAAAAGGACGAAGAACTATAACAAAACCCATGAAACTACGAGAAAGTAGTCTATATGTTCTTTATTGAACATCATATATATTATTTCAGTAGTATACAGTAGATCCCTCCTGCAGCACTCACAAGCGACCGATTATGAAAATGAGCATTCAAATGAAAGAGAATAGCCCTTCCCTGTGACGAATTGCACTCTAATTCGATAAATATGAATAACGTCTTTAAAAGATTACTTTAAAAATGTACCAAGTGTGCGATTTGTAGATACTGTTTATGTATGAAAATACGCTCCATAATTTCTGTCCACTTCACATTTTGGCCGCTGTGACATCTGTTTCATGTTACTTTAACATTATGAGGTATTTCCTTTATCATATTGCATGAATTTCAGAAACAGTAAATCAAAGGAATGAGTACTCAAATAGTATAATTTCATAAATATCGAATAACCGGCGAGTGTTAAGCACACTCAGCACACAAATGACATTATCAGTGACAAATTGCATTCTAATTTCTTAAATATCAATATTTGTAAGAAGTGTTCGATTTGCAAAACCTATTAGGGAAAGTGTGGCTTATGAACATGCGAGATTTCTCGCACGGGTCGGCTAGTATTGTTTTAATCTGATCAGCCTAATTTCATCAAATCAATCAAGTAATTCCGTAAAGAGCTAAATAGCGTATGTATCCTAATTTTATTAATTTCCTCTATCAACTTACAAATTTTCAGTTTGATTGCTGTAATCGATTCGTAGATATTGAGAACCGTCTAAATATTTCGGATGGTCACCATGTTGAATATTTATATGTAGGCCTTAGAGTTATGTACTGCTCGGGTCTAAGCTGCATGGACCTGAGAGGAATGTGCATCGCAGACTCTCAGTAGTGGTGGTGATGAGTGATGAGGTTTCTCGGTCCTTGCGTAGTAACAGAAGCAAATACATTAGTCGGTGACACAATCACTCATTCCCAACGCCACACTGGTTTCAGAAAAGACCCATGTTAGGAGTATTGGAATAGACGAGAATGTCAGGTAACACGGCGGGCTGTCGACAGGCTTCTCAATTTTCGCGTGCTCCTACCCTGCCTCTGCCCTTCATCCCGCAAGTTCACAGAGCTTGGGACCGAGCAGTATTTTGTCATGAAGGTTATTGTGTAGGTGTATTACTCAAACTTCAATCGCACATTTAGGCCACAAGAAATAAAGACGAGATTTTAAAATTTCACTCAGCCACCATCTTGTTGTTATGAAGATAATTCAAGTGAATTAGACGCCAGTGGATTAAAATTCATATAAGCATACACCGTACCAAATTTCACTGTGCTCGGATGATTAAATCGCGAGAAACGTCTATTTGAATATTTTAATTTCTCGTCGTCACCTTGTTGGATTTGTGCTCACCAGGTTATTGAACGTACTGTCCCCGAAATTCGATTTATGATGATGGTGAGACCCATGCAAAATTTTACCATAGAGTTTTGAAAATTAACAAGGCCTGGAAAGTGGTCATGAATCCAGTTTAGTAGCGAGAGACGGTGAAGAAAGTGTGTTGCCCAATGAGAAAATAGATGGTTGGATGTACGGCGAACAGATATGAGGATTAATCTTATTGGACGTCTGGGAAAGTAGACTACCCGCTATACGAAAAATGGTATCCATAGGAGAAGTCTTGTTGCTAGGACGAGGTCACGTGATGGAAATAGCCAATGGAAGATTTTCCGAAATCATATTTTATTTGAGCAAAGATGTTATTTTGGCTTTATATATCATTTTTGGGACTCTGAAAAAATTGCATTATTTATTTGGTGAATTACCATGTTAAGATATATGTAAAGATTTGCTTCAGTTCGATGGTAATTCGGTATAAGCCATGATCGCGCGCGCAAAGGTGTTGCCACGCTGAATTTAGAGGGAAGCAGGAGAAGAAGTGGCCATTGTGAGTTGACTCTGATCACGACTTGCGATGGGGATGGACGTGTCGAAGGCGTGATCCATGAAAGACAGAGACCCATTGTGCAATGTTGAAAAGTGATAAGGAACGAGTGAATAATGGTGGTAAATGCAAGTAAGTTCACGCGTAAGTAACGTGTATGAAATACAAAAGATTTGAGAAATTTTTGAAGTGATATAAAGACATGTTACGCGAATCTGATTGTCATGGAGATTTGTGAAACACTAAGAGATGAAGATTTAAAGTCAACGCAAGTGCGTTATATTAAGGGAACAGTGCATTGAAAAATATATTGTTGAAAACTGTATGCAGAAGAAACGTGTGAATTGTAGATTATTCATTTCGAGTGAAATTTTATGAACATGGCAAACGCTGTAGAAATGTATATGATTGGGACATGTGACTTACCTACTAGTGAGATGAGTGCGTACTAAATATGCCGAGGGGAAATGTAGTCTAAATTATGCTGCAGGAGTGTTCATGGTTGACCAATATCAAGACACTAAGAACGGAGGCACGATGTGGCCACGGAAATTTAGAACGAAGTATGACTACATAAATTGCACGAACTGAATGATAGAATATCGACAATATGAACGGAATCAACCAGAACTTCGATGGGCCAAGATCAGAATAGTGGAACGAGGAGACGCTCAAGAGCCAAGAAGATGTCGAGACTCGATCCAGCGGGACCCAGGGAGGCGAGCGAGGTGTTGCGGGAGCCGAGAGGTGCGGCTGGGCGAACCTTCAGTTGGGGCTGATTTCCAGACGACCAGCGCTGGATGAGGGGATCCTGTTGGAGACAGCAGAGCCGGACCCGAGCTGGAGTCCGTAGTTTATTCTTCATAGCGTGGTGTTACATGCTAAGTGCTCCGTTGAATCAACATGAAGCCTACACAAAGTAAGACAGAAAGTCCATTTACATTATCAGTTCAGTAGTTGCTAGATGTTTGGAGCATGCCTGTAGGACCAATTCTCATTGTGAATCTTCTCTGTATTACCATATATTTTGAACGTCAATTGGAAATTGCATTAGAACATCAAGTGTGGATAGTTTCATTCGAAGTTAATGCTTATTGGTATTGGAGATCTACTCTTTTTCAGTATTATCTTGAACGTCGATTTGACTTGATAATGAATTATGCCAGTTCTTATTTATGGATTGTCGGATTATTTGAAATTTTAGTTGATGATTTATTTTTCACGTTTTCGATTCATGGAAGGATTTTAACGACGACACATAACATCGATTTTCACAACAACATTTCGTGAGATTGATTATACGCCAAGGATTACGGATTTTCAAGGATGACATTGTCATGAATATAGGATTGAATCCTATTTAAGGATTATTTTCATTTAAAGATTTTCTTGTTTAGGAGTTTTCCTATTTCAGATTTTACTGAAGAACTAAATTATTTTCTTTGCATGGATTTAAGGATGTTGGACAATCCAATTTTAGGATTAAGGATTTACATATAATCACAGGATTAGGATTTTGAGTTTGGCATTGTTAATATTAATTTATTTATAATCGGATTTGAGTATTTTCCGATATTTAATATGTTATTGGATTTTATTTTTGACTTTGAAGTTGAGTTTTGATTCCATATAGTTGGGTGTTCAGATGTGAGTTTCAAATCTGCTGTTGATATTCCTTAAAGAATCCTGATCATTGTCGATAGTTATTGGAGACTTAGATAGTCAGTATTATGTTTTCATGGAGTTGAGACTGATGAACAGGAATTAATCCTAGTTGAGGAATAATATATTTTGATGCCATTAAAGCAAATATTTTGGTATATAAGGATGGAAGCTTGTTATAGTTATTGTTTACATCGTGAAGAAAGCATTGGTGCTTTAGTACAGAAGCTATTGTATTATCATTTATTTTAACGATACTGGTTATTTATTTGGGATCTGAGAGCGACGTATTGAGATGTTGTAGGAAGCCAGCTGATATTATTATTGAGAGGAGGTATTAGGACGGACATGAAACTTGACTTTGGTCAGTTCATGGAGGCGAGGGCTGATGCCTTGTGACGCCTTGTCCTATGTATTGGTGTGACATTGTTTCATGCTGGATAACTCCCGTGATATATTAATGGAGTATTGTAGGCCAGGAGAAATATGGCAATGCAGCTATGTATCCAGTATCGGCTTGAACGGCCCGATGTCTGTGGAAGGTTCCGCTTGTTGAATCAAAGAAATGTTGAAATGATATTGCTTCGTATTAAGGGAGGAGATGTAGTTTGAAACAGAAGCTGTATATGCAGGAAGTAATGAAACGAGATGTTGGCTGAAGAATGTAATTTGAGTGCGCCTCTATTAGTAGGCCTGAGCGGTCAGCTGAGCGGTACCGTAGTGAGTATAGTATGTGCCATAAGCGAGATTCCTGGTATCTTATGAAAGCTTTATTGGATATTAGTATATTTATTAACGGAGTTGAGACTAGTAAGGAGTGAATATTACCTTAGTCTGGGCTTAGTTGAATGGAATATTGACCCTTATTGTAACAGTAAAATACATGATTTTGACAACAATGTTAGTGGAAGATTATTAAATATTATTGAGTCATTTTATAACACCTTAATAACGGCATTTAAGCGATTACCTTTTTGGTAGAACATGTTTATGATTGTACATAGTAGATATTATATTTTCATTGTTTATTTAATTAATATTCAGATTTATTGATTCATTTGGAGCTGATGACAGGTTTCAGGATATAAGCATGTATAGAGTTCATCATTGCGGTTGTAGTAACCACAGGCCATCGTTATTAGAGTCATTTTCACAGATTCATTTAATTTACATTTTTTATTACCGTCGATCCTGAACACCTGGGCGTACCAGGTTAATGCCAGATTACGCTAGTTTGTTTCGCCTATGTAGGCATATATAAAATGTATATTGACATTTTGGTGTAAGTCATAACGTTTGTTACTTATTTGTGTTGTTACAAGGAATCTGTAGAGACAGATGGGTGGAGTTAAGTTAATAAATACGGGCACGTGTTTACGACTGCTTGCAATATTTTTTAAAGAATTTGCCGTTATGATTTATCGTACTGGGAGTTTATTGTAAATATTATGGTCAAGATATTGAAGCAATACCTATTTACCCACTCCATTTCCCTATGTGACCCAAGATTATAGAGTTCTCTAGCTCTCCTTTTTGATTATGTGCTTTTGGTCCCTGGGAGGACAGACCATAATATTTATTTATTTATTTATAGATTCACCCTTAAATGTTCCTAGTCTTCAGTGTGTGATATGCTAGTTGTGACAGTGAGTATTTTTAGCCGGGGTGCTGCTGTTTACTTCGATCCATTGTCATCTTGAGGATTTTGGCTGTCACATCACTGGTAAATCGGGCACAGTACCATAGGTGAGTTTATGTTTAAAGCCTCTATACACATACAAAATTTCAGTTTTATTGCTGTCATCGATAAATAGTTATTTAGAACCGCCTAAATATTTCGGATGGTCGCCATGTTGGAGTTTATATATGTAGGCCATAGAGTTATGTATTATTAGATGAGGATTATTGTGTACGGTCATTATTCAAACATTGATTTCGATCGCATGAATAGAACACAAGAAGTAAAAACTTTTATTTGAAATTCCGCACAGACAACATATGGAGGGTAAACAATTGAACTAAGTTAGATGCCAGTACATTGCAATTAGTATAGTCTTTTGCTGTACCAAGTTTCACTGAGTTTGGATGGTTACATCGCAAGAAATGTCTAGTGAAATGTTTCAACTTCGCTTCGCCCCCATGTTCGTTTTGTCGTTTACATGTTTTTGAAGGTCACACAGGTGAACGTCTAGTAGTGCCTTTTATCACCGTACCTAATTTCAGGGTGATATGAGTAATAGGTTCGGAGATATAGGGGGCTAGTGAAATATTTCGCACAGCCGCCGTGTTGGATTTGTGAGACGTAACAAAAAATAAAATTTGAAGGGCACGGTCGGGGTCGGACGAAATAGTAAAATGGCTTTAACCGTTTCACTGAAATCGCTCCAGTCGTTTAGACGTTATTAGGGGACACGCACACACACATACACACACATACACACACTCACACGGACAATAGGTGATCACATAAGCCTATTTTTTATAAATGAAGATAGGATAGAAATAGGCTTATGAGATCGGCTTTTATCTGTGTGTTCGTAATTTAATCTAAACAGTTCGCGCGATTTCAACAAAATTCAATATAATGTTAGCAATGTTTTACCCGACACCGACCGTGCCTTTGGAAATTTAATACGTTTCACCAATTCAACATGGCGGCTGTGTGAAATATTTCCCTGACACTCTATATCTCAGAAACTGTTACCGATATCCCCCGGAAAGTTTGCATGGTGGTAGAGAATACTAACCTGTTAAGTACAAAACCGAACTAGGTGACCAAGGGAAGTAAAACGATTTGAATGGCATTTTCTCACGATTTAATCATCCGAGCACAGTGAAACAGTATGATAAATCCTTAAAAAGAATTGTATTTACTGGCATCTAATAAATTCAGTTGTTTTCATAAACTCAAGATGGCGGCTATGCGAAAAAAGATATATTCATCTAACCTAACCATGATACATGAGTTAAGCATTGTTTAATGAACCACCTCAAGAGTTTTCATCTAACGGTACCTATACTGTAGAACAATCCAACATGGCGATCATCCGAAGTATTTAGCCGGTTATCAATATCTACGATTCTATGACAGCAAACAGTCTCAAATTTTGTATGTTGATAGAGACTATTAACGGCGTTTCATCTACGGGACTTTCAATGACCAGATGAGCATTAAATTGAAATGGTGGCAACGCGTAATTCAGATATTTATATGGATTTTTCTTGTGACTTAATTATCCCGGCGCAGTGAAACACAGCTCGGTAAATCTTCATACTAAGTTTAATACACTCGTGTCTAATTTATTCATTTTTATGAGAGCGTTTGAATGGCGGCTATGAAAACGTATTTAAATAGTCCTTTTTTATTTCTTGTGCCCTAAACGAGTGATAGAAATGTAGATTGATATAGGCTACGTTGACTCCAACCGTTTGTGCTAATCAGTTAATAAAGCCCTGCGACATTAATTATTACCTCAGTAGGGTCATATAGTAAATGTAACTCGAACTGAGCATGGACCGAGGAAAGAGACCTATCCTAAGGCACCTCACGGGTACAGTATTTAAAATATCTACAGTAAAAAAGTCATATGCTTTTTTGTGCAAATTTGCGCGCATTACATTCATATAAGTTGTTATAGAGACAAGTTTAAGTCCTGTCTTGAGAGAATCAGCCTGGATATTCCATTCATGAACAAGTAGAAATTCCTTGAATCATATGACTTTGAACTTGTAACTGGTACTACTCATCTAATCTTCCCTAAACAATGATACAAAGTGTTGTGATATTAACATGCATACACATGCTGTATCACATTAAAAGCAGCGTAAAGAGATCTCTTATTGTAAGCACATGTTCAATCACTATTTTTGCGTAACTTAATCTATTACTCAAGTACACTTTCCTAAATGCCATTTGAGGCATGTTTTTTCGTCGAGATAAAACCTGTTCTGGGGTGTTAATACCACAAGTGTGTCCATTAAATTAATTATTCACTGGGGATATGAGGTGGCGGGAAGTTCTCTGGCGATTAGAAGCCGAGCGATCTATCTTGAGTAGCGTGTGGTTGGTATAGGTGCATGTTATTAAACTCGTAAC
Organism: Meconema thalassinum; assembly: GCA_946902985.2. Taxonomy (NCBI): domain Eukaryota; kingdom Metazoa; phylum Arthropoda; class Insecta; order Orthoptera; family Tettigoniidae; genus Meconema; species Meconema thalassinum. Next base: position 795,983,920 of record OX336389.2, read on the forward strand.
TCAAGTTGAATGTTGAATGTTGACTAATGTCTCTTTTTAAAACCGATACATTTCTGAACTTTTGTCATTAAAGAACTCCATACTTAAGATTCTTGATTTTGCAATAGAAAAAACAATTATTTATTCTGATGACTTAGCAACTATATAGCAGCTTCTATGTGTCATGGTGTGCAACCACTTTCTTCAGTTTCGCGCTATTCAAGGCATCTAAATAGGATATCTGTGCCCCACCCGTTCCTACTTGGGAAATATAACAAGCATATGGGGGAAGGGGGGACAGAATGGACGAAAATGTTGAAAATATAGGATACACATCAGGGGCAAGAAATTGAGGTGGGCCATATTTTCTTGGATGTTGGATGTATCAATTCATAATGCATGGATTCTCTACAGAAAGACTGGATCCGATGAATCTGAGCCTCATTTAAAACGTAGCATTGGCAAATACTATTTGACTACCAGTTCAAACTTCCCCAAAACACCTGGTTGACCAAGCATGGCAACAGAAAGCGGCAGAGTCATGGAAGATATAAGATATGATGGAAGGAACCACTTAGTGTCTGTCTTGCCGCAGAGAAAAAGGAGGCGCTCTGCTGCTGCTAACTGAAAAGGGGTACCATGGACATTTTGCACAAAGTGTAATGTCGGATTATGAGTTGAGAGCTTTGTTTCGTACCATACACGTCAACACAGGACCACTTAGTTGATTCATGAGTGAAGTTTGAGTATATCACTGGGTATCATGAAAGCAATATCTTTTGTTGGTACAATGCCTAGCGTGACATATATGTCACAAGAAATATTATAGGAGTTGCGGAACTTTTTAGTATTTTTTGTTATTAATGTATTCATACGTTCTTTATAAACCAATTTAAGTAAATATTCTGAATGTATTTAAAAATAATAATTCAGGCAGAAATGGGTTAAGTTGAGCATCTCTGGTTTAAGGTATTACAGATGCATCATGGCTACTCCCCATTAACTGGTTGTAAGTACCCGTATGATGGCAAATAAATGCGTTACCAGACTGATTTTGAGTAAATGGGATCAATTACCATGAAACAGCGATACTTACAGTTTCATGGCACGAATTATTCGTCTATCCCCTAACAGCTTCTCTAGCTCGGACGGAAGTGAGGTAGTCTTTGGTAGTACACCTTTGCGTTGGATGATTCGGGGTTCCAATCACGGATATTAACAGTGTTCTGCCTTGATGCGACTTTTTCTAACATTTTCCAAACATGTTACAGTAAGACGCTAGGTTGGTTGATTATTATAAATTCCAGGATTTGTATCGTAATTCTAGCTCCAAAACATTTATAATCACATACATCACTATAGGCAATAAATCAACTGATATTTTCTGACGCAAGATGGGGGGATGTAGACTTAAAGTAATGGGGAGAAACTGCAATGCATAAACACTACACTGTTAGTGTTCTTTTCTGTTCCATAATACACCTTTTATCTTAATTTCAGCTTACTTTTCACATTTTGTGAAATGTTGAAGAAGTAGACTTATGAGATCATCCGAGCAGATTCGTGTGAGTCTGTCTGTCCCTCTGTCTGTCCTTTTATCTGTCTCTCTGTCTGTCCTTCTGTCCGTGAGTGTCTCTCTCCTATGAACTCCTGAACGGCTGCAGTTAAAACCAAACTTAGTATGAGTGAATATCAATACCAGGACATCTCAAGGCCATTATGTCAGCACTTCCAACTGTAAAATATAATAATTTACATGTTGAATTCTAAGTGGGAAATTGTATCAAATCCTGGTAAAATTAAAGTATGTACTTCTGGATGGTCAACAAATCAAAATAAAAGTTTATATCAGGATGTATGCATGGGAACTTTCCAAATTTGACACGCAGTTAAAACATAATATTTCAAGTAAATTGTCCAGTGCCTGTACACGGCAGTGCTATCAACTTGATTCTAGCATCCTGATAGGTTCATTGTTTAACTCTATATAACCTCCATATTTCTTAAAAAAATGGCACACATATACACCATAATATTTCAAATTAATTTTGAGCAAGCTATATACGACAGAGTTGCCAACACGATTCAACACATGCTGATAAGTTCATTGTTTAACTGCATTTGACTTGCATACTATCTCTTAGACTTCAACCAAATTGTGTACCAGCACTGTATAACTTAAAAACTGAAATTATGCATATAGGCCTATTGAGATTTGCCAGGCCTGCCAACTGTTAATAACTGTTCCCCATAATTTTGAAACCTAGTCCTAATATATCAGAAGATATGCAGGCCAACAGCTCTAAACTTTGCAAACGTATTGAGCCCGTTAAAGGTAGCTATCCGGGTGCCATCCGCCGAAAGAAATGGTACTTCGAACGACCCCGTCTTTCGAACCCACAACTTGAGAGGATCGGATGCATTTCTTTATAGGGCTTGCGTAGCACGAGAGGATTGATCCAAGGGATCTGGGTCATTTTGTACGGAAGAATGTCATAGACGCCCAAAGGAATACATGCGCAAACACAAAGCTAACAATAAAGAGATCCAGTCTTAAGTAAAATTTCGTGCATGATTTATTCATAAAAGAAGCCCCGAATCTACTTCTGAGGGTTAAAATCGGCTAATCCGCTGATCTAGTTACAATGGTGAGTCAAACCCTAAAATGAAGTTAACGTACCCTCGTGAAGTCCTAATTACAAGAAAGCTAAAGCAACAAATAAGCTAGACGCGTGGCACAAGATAAAACTAACACGAAGCAGATTACTAGCAAACGATTATGTATAATTTACATTAAACAGCAAAGCAAATCCAATCGATGAGTTAGGACGGTACTGCCCCCGTAAATTGAATTATTTTGGGACAAAATGAGAGTATTTTCCGTCCCCATGATAAAATTTAACCAGCAAATATAATTTCTGGAAGTGTGACACAGGAGTGTAGTGTTACAAGCTCGAGGATGTGGGAGAGCCCGATCACGTGATATATTGCACAATGGACGCTTCTAGAAGGCTATATTTGGCATAGCAACAGCGAGTTTGGAAATAAATATTATAAATATTGTTATAAATTATGCTATTGGATCCCAGCCCAGAGCCAATGAGAAGAGGCCTTATTGAAGACGGGGTCAACTTCAATTACACAATATGATGAAATTATGCATTTAGGCCCTTAGAAGAAGATTTTCTTATTTCGTAATGAAGAGAATATTAAGACATTATGTCTGATACTTCAAAAATCGCACATCGGTTAATCTACGCAGTAATAAGCATTAGTAATCTACGCGCTAAAATTATGGTGGGAGTTTGATATGGCCGCCAAAATTTCGACTTGGAGGGGGAGATCCAAGGATCGATGTTCTTATTCCAGCAGTCTTTGAAGAAAGAGGACGTGTTTTTACTGGGTTAACGGAGATCCCAAGACTTAGTCCGAGTGCGACGACTGTCGACTTGTGGAGACGCGAGGATAGCTAGGTGGAACGTAGGAGATCACCGCACTTCCATTCTATGTGAAGTTGCGAGGAACATTGAATTGATTATATCTCTCATATCATTGAGATCTGAATTTAAATAAGCGAATATATATAAAGAACAGGTCGCTTACTATATATTGTGAAAAGTCAAGCGTTTTAAAATTCACCGTTTGGACAATATAAGCCTGTTAAATCAGATTTTCAAATGTGTTGGAAATATAGCTGAATATCATTTTAAATTGCAACGTGAAGTTGGTGAACGCAGTTCAAGTGAACAGTAGCGGAGAACTTTTAATATTGGCGCAACACATAAACAGTAACAGAACGACTATTATTATACTTCAAATGTCTTCATTCAACATAAGTAACATTGTTGATATGATGAACTAAATAGTCATGCGCCAGAGACATATTCGATAAGAGGAGTTAAGATACAACGATGGAGCTTCGTTAGACGACGTATTCTTGAATACAGACGTAGTGTTCAGTCCATCTTGTACATTTTCGTCAGTCTACGAACACTAATATAACATCAATTAGTAATGGAAATATTTCTTTCACCATTAAAATGAATATTTCTATAATTATATTTCAATCATGAGGCTGATACATATTTACGACGGAGAATGAAGACTCAACAGAAGAGATTTGTCAAGATGCTAGGGAGGGTAACCCAGCAACACAGAAGAATTTCCCAGAAGGAAGTCGTTCGAGCCCAGGCGAATGTTGGTGAATTTTAGAGAGGGACGTTTCCTATCTCTGAGGTCGCAGGTCCGAGGTTCGAATGCAGATCCATCTCAGTGTCTTGTACTGAGGAAACATCTAAAGTATTGTGATATACTTACTTAGATCTTCAAGTTTTCGTCCAAGTAAGGTAGCAGTGTATCTCATTTGTAGTATAGAGCTTAATTAGTGACATCCTGAGCCAGCGATCAAACTCCATATTTTCATGTTTCCATATTCCATATTTCCATATTTTCACATTTCATGTATTTCAGTATTTTCATGTATTTTACACTTCAGATGTGTGTTGAGATTTTTATGCTTTAAGTTTATTTAGAAGATGATTGCCTTTCATCTATTTTTCAAATTTATTCTACGGATCAGTTGTGGACTTGACATTTAAAATTTTATTCGAGGAATTATATTGCTTCATAGAAGACTAGTCGTTTCGACTCTCGAATTTTTAATAATTTGATTTAAACCAAGTATTCTGACATTGTGTCATAGCTTCAAATTAAATTCTTATTAAATTTAATTTGAGCACTTTAATGTAACAACATCAAACTTCAAAAACAGAAGAAACATCGAATGATATTGCTATATCATTATTGTACATAAACTGTCGACGATCTAAGAAATACTAGTCGTTTGATAAGACTGAAGTCTTAATCCCTATGAACATTCTTTGTGTAGAGTGGAAAAACATTACGACATTGACAAACCTTTTTATTATTTGTAAAGCTAAGAGCTTTGTTCATTTAATATGTTAGAGGAAATACCTTTTGATAGAAGATTATTCGATTCTTTGGCTAGGAATTCAAACCTAGTTTATCCCGGACAAGATTGGATTCTATCTGACACTATAAATAACATGTGTGTTATTTTATTCTATTTGTGTAACATCACGTCATTTTGTGGACATGATATTACAGCGATAAGCAATTTAAAGCTTGACAAGTGAGATGAGACAGGAGTATTATTTTATTACATGTATTTGCGACAGCCGAGTTAACAGTTAATTATCTGGTTGTGGAGTAAACTTTAGCAGGTTAATCACGACTGTCTAATATCGTTCATTACAATTGGAAGTTTCGTTTGATGAACTTAAGCATGTATAATTGTAGTCCAGTAGTCATGTGTAATGATACTGAGGGTCATGCCATTATTTGAGAGAAGTGCCTACAGAAGATATGTTAATAACAATTAATCCTTTTTGGTTATTGTTTAACATAGTGGATGGTAATTTTTTACGCCATATATACTGTTATATGAGGATGTGTAGAGCTATGAAGCGTGCTCGTGTGAGGGAGTTCCGCATTTTAAGGAAGTCAAAGTATTGTTGTTCTTTGATAAGAAGGCATGGACCATGATAAGAGCCGTTGTATACAAGTTTTCCAGTTCTTGTGGAAGTAACGATTTAGCTGTGTTAACAGAATGGTTTTAGCGGAAATGCAACTTGAGAAAGATTGTCTACTCATGTCTATAATACTATTATTATTTTTTATTAAACCCGAAGTTATGTAATTACGTACAGTTAACTTTAATTAGTCGACTGTATTATACCGACAATGTATTGAAACCTATATAAGACGATGTGTAAGCAGTATAGCAAAACTACGGAACGTTAGAGAAGGGTTATGTGAAAAACCAGTGTATATATTTAGTTGAGAATTGTATTGTAACCGAGAAGCCAGAATCTAGAAAGTATCGTGTTAGCATCACTAAATAATGTATATTATTATGAACATATTACATGTAAATAATTTCTTTGAAAATGATTTAATTAGTTAAATAATTTAGTAGGATTTATTAATCAATAGTTTTGAAATAGCGTGTGTTTTATGAGCGGATGTTTTTTGTATGAATGATTGTTCAATGTTAAGAGTAAATGTGGAACCAAATTGGTCATGAACAATTGCAGGGTGCGAATGAAAGAGTATATAAAAATTTTCAGGATGATTGTTTAAGAAACAGAGTAGTTATGTGAACTTTTGGAAGATCTAAATGTTAAATTTTACGTGTTTTTATAAACGCACACACAAGCAGTCTCTATGTGGGCTAGCTAGAATGATTCACCGTTAGGGTTGGAAAACGGTGTGACATAATATGAACATGTGGACACTCACCGCATTGTATATAAATTGTATAACCAGTTCCGAGTGCGGCGTGGTGTTAGTATTTCATTGATGAAACAAGGCCACTGCACGTGCGTTCTACAAACGCAAGCTAGTGAATGAAATCAGGTGTCTGGAATGCCACGAATGTAAGAGCCTTCATTAAACGGTTTTATTTTTACGCTGTGTAGGCCTAAAACAAGCCAAGATTTTATGCTCATAATTTTTATACACAGCATTGTAGTAAGATGTAGACTTGAAAGGAAGTGTGAATGATTGCGTGTTTTTATTTTAATTTCTATTGTTAAATCAGTTTATTGTTATTTTGTTTATACTAGATTAGTTTACACTATTGTTAATACATTTTATTTAGTTTGTTATCCGTTGTTGTTGGAGTGTGATTCATTTTAAATATAAGGAGCAGAGTATTGTGGATGTATTGTAGGCGAAGCTGAATTCCCAGTCCCCGAGAAAGTAAGTAAAGGTAAGTGCCCCGTTTAGTTGGTTGTTGATCCACAATATTCTTGTAACTGCTGTATGTAAATCCCTAAAGGCCATGTTGTAAACGATTTCTAACGTAGTAATTTGCCGGAGCAGTTAGAAATAGGCAATCCAGTTGGGGCAATGGATATTCCAACAGGATCTTTTCCGGATTTTCGGGTACAGTACCACGTCCACATTTACAGTTACATTTAGTGTCTATCTAAATCCTGATGTGAATGAGAATATTACGACGAGACGCGTGGTAATCAAAGAACTAATGCAAAAGCTAACAATAGTTGACCACAGACTATAAAAAAACATTGCATAAAATACACTCTTATAATTAACAGGGTACAATGTGGGTAAATGCACTAGGAAATGAATCAATACACACACAACACAAGCCTTCCTTCGCGAACTTAGAAGCTATTTGCCCTCAGTCGTTATCTCAAGTGTGTAAGTTAGGTTGGCAATAGCGCAACCATCACTGCGACTTACGTTGCTTTGAATCACGCGGGCCATAAGGTACGAATTACTGGTCCCGGAGAATCATGTCGTCGAAAAACAAAGTGTCAGCTCATTTGAGTAATCATCTCCCACAGGAAATGATGTAGAATCATGGTGTCAAAATCATCAACAAACAAATGGATTCAAATACACTGGGCTGTAATTAATCAACTAATTAATCCTTCGGTATAGGACAATTAGGCATATGATTTTCAATGAAGGTTTATGAAAAGTATTAGATGGTTTGATTTAGGACACCAGTCGTCGGATGCACGTGATCTTAACAGAGATACACTCGTAGAACATGACTTCTAAAAGTCAACAACACAATGCTCTTAGCTAAGAACTCCTCAAGCGACAATAACACAGATTAGCGCGTCTTATACCATTTGCACGAAAATGACATCGGTTGCCTAGGCCTTGGTTCATTGACACCGGAATACGCCAACAATGTAAGGGTTATTAATCCACCCATCCTTACCAAAACTCTGTGTTCACAGACACAATAATAACATTAGCTAGCCTGACATGATACAAAAAACTGGGTCAATTTACATGTGTGTTAAACTTTCATTATAGCTTGCTAGATGATTCACTTCATCAGCTCAAAATACAAGGAATTCCTATGAATAAACATTCCTTCACTGTCTAATAGTGGTAAAAATTATCAGGTGTTTACAGCTCGTAATAGCTGTCCCCAAAGCTTGGTTATATAATCAGTGACAATGACCTACACATTCCATGTGATCATGACGTCAACAGCAGAATAAAATAGTCAATAAAGTCGTCTCCCACTGAATCCTGGGTAGAAACAGGTTCCGACTGCAAGCTTCTTACGTGTCAATTCACTCTACACATCACTGAGTGTGGCGCGGCTTTCATTTATGTTGCAACTTGAAACTCTACATTCTATCTGACAGAAACACGTATTACAGTCCTATTGTGCTCTGCAGATCGCTTAGAAATTGTATGTCACTTCCATCATAGTGTCCATCAGTGTGTGTTACGTTTTGTAACGAAATAATGTTATTAAAATACAAAAGATGATTAAATTGAAGACTATACAATCCGCAGCATAATTGCCCTGACATTGAGAGATATGTTACTCATCTCCATTATCATGAACCCCTAGGTTCTGTGCATTGCTCGGCACATTCTCAAAAACAAACTAACAAACATATAATCTCCACGATGCTGTTTGAAATGATACGCTTATGGTTTCAACTTCATGTCTCCATCAATCCTGCCGGACATGAGTTCGTTCCTCTCAGCAACTAAACGTGGTATAGTGTACTCACTTAATGTTAACCAAATAGTACAAAAAATATAACAATGACTGTCGACTGATAACCGATACGATAAAAATGTGTTTCAAAAATCAAAATGAGGGGCCTAGAGTATAGGGTGTTACCTAAGTATTTCAGAAGTATTTTGGATTATGGTGTCCATTAACTGACACAACATTGAGCTTTCATCTGGCTGGCCAATTATATACTTGAAAGACATACAAATACATGTGCACCTGCCGTATAGATCACGGTATCGTTGACTCACAAAGATTGTCCCAGTTCCAAAGAAGAAAGACATAATCTAACAAAATGGTCTACTATCAGTTTTGGCTAAAAATAATTACACAAGTCATGTCTGCCTGTACAAACCTTGTACATGAATGAGAATACAGGACTCACAGTGACGTTGATATGTTGTTCACTTTCCTGCCTCCAGGCCGGAAGGGGTAATATGTCTCCAATCCTCTTGACATATTAATAAGCAAGACCTGTCCTCCTCGTCCTCGATCGCGTACATGGCTCGTCCTCCACAGTTTCGGCCAAACTTTCCTCCTCATGGTTGAATCATTACGTCGGTTCTTCCCTCTTCATGAATGGAGTTGTTCCATAACGGAGCTCACGTCTAGTTGGTAGAATGCATTAAACACGTGGCACGTTGCATGGTGATCAATTTCACAAATATCACAGAAGCTACAATCTTAAACTCTACAAAATCAGCTCACTGGCGTTACACTGATGCAGGTAATTTAAAAATAGCTCTGGATTGTCCTGTCTCAGAATTTATGATACAACTGGCGGTATCTCTCACAGATTTTAATCACTTGAAAATCACTCAAAATCTCGGCAATCACGGTGAAATAAATGTGATGCGTGGCATTGTCATTAGTTATTCCAATAGTAGCATTCGATGGGCTGTCGTATTATAATGTAGACTCAATATTTCATCTGTCCTAGACAGCGTGGTCACAATTCACGTGGTGAAGTGAAAAATAGTAGTTTCAATGGAAATATGTTCTACTTCAGAAATATCGATGCACAAGCATTGCATGGCCAAAAAATATAGTATTCACTCGGTTTACACAGTGCATTCGGCACGATGGCTGAGGATTATTCTCCACACACTTATGGGTGCACTTCGCACAAAGCGTGGTCCTCGTCAAATATGACGGACTATATTAAACACATCTAGTCTTGGCGGACTATCAAACTGGTGTGTTGAAGCCAGGAACTGCTCCCCAGTTCCAAGGAAGTTGTAAGTTTTTGAGCGACGAATTACATCAATCCCCGCATATCTGCGGCGTAAATATCTTAACCATAAAAGAGATTTACCAATTCCAAAGGAATAAGTAAATGGTATATTAAGCAGAATTACATGTGGTAAGTTCCTGAGATATGCAGTAACAAAATTGCGTGTAGAATATATCCAGGAAGAAAATAAGCTATCCTCGTCGAAGTCCAAATAACGTAATAAACATGAGGAAGCTTCAGAGTGCGCTCTATCGAACTGAGCACAAGGAGTAAACATGCTCTCAAAGAAATATTGAAGACATGAGCGGATACGGGCTCAGTATAGCATATAATGTGTCAGATTAGTGTTCAGTAACATGTATATGATAGTGCAGCCAACATGATACTACGCGTCCTGATTGGTTCAATGTTTAACTGCATGTAACTTCCAGAATAAAGGACAGATTTTTTCCAAAATAGGTACACATATACTGTACATCATAATATTTTAGGATAATATTGAGCAACTAATACATGACACTGAGGCCTACATAGTCCTACGTGTCCTGATAGGTTCAATTTTTAGCTGCATGTAACTTCCATATTTCTATCGCATATCAACCAATTCCTTTAAGGGCATAGTGTACCGTAAGAGATGAAACTAGCCATAAATGACTAGCATCCAGGGCTGCCAATTGTTGATAAATCATCTGTATAATTGCGAACCCCATTGTTTATAAATCCTCTGTATTATTGTGAACCCTATACATCAATATATCAGAAAGTATACAAAACAACAATTCGAAATTTCACACTCGTATAGAACATAAATTAGCAGATTAATTTCGAGTATAGGCTACACGATTCAATGCGGATTTATATTTTTAATAATTAACTGTATGTAACATCCACACTATCGAATGGATTTCATCCAATTAGTATGTGCAATGCAATGTTTGATTTAAAATTTACAACGTAGCTTATCACCAGAGCTAGCAACTGTCGATTAATGATCCCATGGCATTTTAATCCTAGAGACGATACCTCGGAATAGGTGTACGGAAATAAATTCTAACTTAGCGCAGTATAAGTCCATGATGATTTAGAATATTTTGAGTAAATCGTTAGTTAGTGCTACCAACAGAAGTATGTGCATGTGTATAATATTCGATGTTCAACTGCTGTACTAATGTATGACTTTATACCTAGTTTTTATGTTCAATGTATGTCTTGGCAGACGTAAGTATGCCCATTAAAATCTCCACAAGACTCTCATTACCTAATAACGTTCTGAGAACATTTGAGCCATAGATTCTATCACACAATCTGTTCATAAAAACTGTTTGAAAATTTATGCAATATAATGTCTTAATATTGTATAGCCTTCAAAGTTTTAACAACACGTATATACTGGGTCAATCAGCTGCCCCTAATAATATTTTTCTTTGCAGCCCAAATAGAATTGTTATCAGGAAGGTCAATATTTCTCTGCTTGCATCTCGTATGGTACAAAAGTACTGGAAGCATATTCTAGTTAGTTAGTTATTGTTGTTTTAAGGGGCAGAATTACAAGGTCATCTTCCCCGGAAGCTTATTCTACAAACGATACTGATCACTATTATGTTTCTCTCGATGTGACTACAGACTTATACGAGAGAAAAATAATTGTGTTCAGTATCATTTACGGTATATGTTTGCAATGCATTAGTACCATACGGGATGCAAAGCAGATAAATATTGACCTTCCTGACAACACGCTTGAGAAAATTTGCTGCCCTTCCATATCAAACTGCACACCATTCTAAAGCGGCATTTTAATACTCTTCTCTACCATTGACCTGGAAATAAATACATGACAACTACTGTATTAAGGCGAATATTCAAAGCATATGAGCAAAGGATCAAAGTATAATTCGAATTACAATTACTAAAAGTCCTCGGAGATAGCTGACCGCTGATTCTTATTATCACCATGAATTCGTTATTCAACCAAAGCCAGTTTCTGTACAGATCTATTGAAAACACATCACGAAAAGAAATCACAGATATTTTTCCATAATTACCCGAGACGTGAAGTAATGTAGTAGCTTGCAGGTTTTACAGCCTGAAATTTGTTGATCCAAGTCATATGAGAATGAGAAATGCTTTCTGAAGTTTTATCTTCAGGATGCATTGTGCCATTTTCCCATCTTACGTAAACATGAGTACAGCAAGTGAGGCTGAAAACTGCTATGTCACTACTCCATATAATAGGCAACAACGATTCATTCTGGCCGAAGTGCCTTGCGTGCCAATAGTTACGTCTTGCTGGCCTATCATGTCTTGGATCGTTGAAGCTTACTGCTGGCAGGGTTTGATACTGTAATCCCGTAGCGAGCTGTGTAACTCGAGGCGACGAAGTGAGATGCAATTAATGGAAATGGAATGTGGTAGTCGCTAAACACATTTCTACAAATTGCTGCCTAATGAGAGAATGTAATTAGTGAGAAGATTGCAACCTTGTGCTTGTATTATTTCACGCAACATAACTCGAAATACCATTGTTTATTTCTCTGCGTTAGATTTAGAAGAAATACACATATTTCTACAGGGTGATTCTCTATGTATTTTACAATTTCAATAATGCGTTATTATTTATTGGAACCACTTACGGACTTGGTTTATATGTCATTACATAGCAAAACACTTCATGTTTTTTGACAAATCCATTGCGGCTCAATGTGTGCACCATTTGTCATCCTGGACTCATCCCAAAGGAAGTTGATTTCCCGCCACGTATGAACCAGCATTTCCGGGATAACAGAGGTGATGGCTATTGTGATGCGATGTCTACGTTCATCAAGATTTGCAGGTAGGGGAGGGATGTACATCCTATCTTTTACAAAGCCCCACATAAAGAAGTCCAGTGGTGTGTAATCTGGGGACCCTGGCGGCCAGGTAATTGTTTCTCTCGAAACAGCGCAGAAAACGTTCACTTTGGGGCTGTCATGTGGTGCCCATGTGGTTTTTCCATGCCCCAAATACAATTGTGTTGACTTGGCCAGAAAGGTGCAACGTTGATTCATCGCTGAAGACCACATTGTTCAAGAATGACTCATCACGGCTGATGCGATCCATCATTTCAGCACAGAATTCATGTCGGGTATGTTTATCCGCTTCACTTAGTGCTTGAACCAAGGGCAATCGGTATGCTTTCATGGCCAAATGTCGACGCAACACCCGCCAAACAGTGGTCTGAGGGTTACCAGTTTCGATTTTTCCGGACGGCGGATGAACCTCTCACTAACTGTTTCCACCACATCGCCAGTCACAGGTGCGTGACCTGGCGCCTTTGTGTGTAGCACAGAACAACCTGTTTCGGTAAATGTCTGGTGCCATTTCTACACTGTTGGTCTGCTGGGTGGATCTTTGCCAAAATCTGTGTGAAACCTCCGCTGTACACTCGTTGCTGACTTGGTTTCTTCAAACCAGAACACGCATTTCACTCTTTCCGCTCCTGTGAAAGACGCCATTTCCAACAAGTGACAGGTGGCGCGCGTTGCGGACAACTGTGCAACTACAAACTACGTGAGTCAAAACTTGAAGTGTTTTGCAATATAATAACATATAAACCAAGTCTGTAAGTGGTTCCAATAAATAATTACACATTATTGAAATTGTAAACTACATAGAGAATCACCCTGTATAACTTAAGTAGGGAGAAGGGGAGAGAGCTGCTTACTAACTTATTGAGCCCTCCTCGTAGCGGCCCCGAACCTGATATTTCGGTAACCAATGATGGGATTTGAACATACGGGGTGTCCTAGCACTGGTAGTAATGCCCCCTTCTTTCCTATGGCCTCTTTATTTAATTAAAAGTGGTAGGAAAGGTGGGGGGGGGGGGAAAGTGTCAGAAAAATTGGGAGCAAATAAGGGATCAAATGTCGGAGCAAAGCAAACATAAAAAGTGGGAGCAAATATGCTAACAAATATGTCAACAAATATGCCAGCAAAAGTAAATACACAAGTCAAGATAGTTTAAACAGCAAAGAAAATATGGAAGCAAATATGAGAACAAAAGTGGTGTTAATTCTAAAACAACTAGACATAACAAACTTAGTCATCACCTAACCTAACCTAACCTAACCTAAGCTACCCTACCCTAAACTAACCTAACCTAACGTAACCTAACCTAACCTCACCTAAACTAACTTCACCCAACCTCACCTAACCTAACTTCACCCAACCTAATCTAACCCAACTTGACCTAACCTAACCTAACCTAACCTCACCTAACCTAACTTCACCTAACCTAACCTAACCCAACTTCACCTAACCTATCCTAACTTCACCTAACCAAACCTAACCTAACTTCACCTAACCTAACTTGACTTAACTTTACCTAACCTAACTTTACCTCACCTAACTTCACCTAACCTAACCTTTCAACTCTCAGATCAAAATTAAATTCTGGGCATAGTTGAGTTGGAACCCAAGTATACTAGCCACTACACCGCCAGATGGGTAAATTATCATGCAACACAACACAATAATAAAAGTTTCCTGTAGTGTAACTCATTGGCCGACAACCATAGTTGGGAATTAAAACCTAAGTCCTCAGGACTTTTGTTTTGAACATTATCCGAAATATTATTCCATTTACATTTTGCTACTGCTTGTAGTTATAACAGTTGGCATTAATATGGGAGTAAAAAGTGGGAGAAAAAAGTGGGAGAAAATGTGGCAGCCAATATGGGAGCCAATATGGGAGCAAAAGTGGGAGCCAATATGGGAGCAAATGTGGAAGCCAAATGTGGGATCAAATGTGTGATCAAATCAGCTCACCTCGAATATCACCAGTGAGTGCTCATATTTACCGCTAGGTAGCGGAAACATACTTTGTGTGTTGTATGTAACTATTTTACAAAGTTTGACTGCATGCAAAACGTGCGTGTATAAGCTGTGCATATAATTTTAATATACAATTAATACTAAGTGTTCAGAACTAACATGTATAGCCTTGTCTAGGGTATATAGAGGATCCTTAGCAAGAAAGACTGACTAACCCAGGAGTGTAAAGCCTTGCCATATGCAGTAAGCACCTGTTGGCAGAAAATGGTTATGACTAAGTTTGTTATGTCTAGTTGTTTTAGAAAAACACCACTTTTGCTCTCATATTTGCTTCCATATTTTATTTGCACTTTAAACTATCTTGACTTGTGTATTTACATTTTCTGGCATATTTGTTGACATATTTGTTAGCATATTTGTTCCCACTTTATATATTTGCTTTGCTCCGACATTTGATCCCATATTTGCTCCCATTTTTTGCTCACAGTTTTTGCTCCCACATTTGCTCCCTCTTTTGCTGACACTTTTTACCCCCCATATTTGCTCCCACTTTTTGCATGTATATATGCTCCCACATTAAACTATTGTTGTTATTACCAAGTTGTCTTTACTAGAGATTAGTTTATGCTTGACAGTTGATATGGAAGTATCAGTGACTAGATATGGTAAGCCTTATGCATACTATAAAGGATATTCATACATTGGAAACGAAGCAATAAAAATGGAACTGTTATCTGGCGCTGTTCAAAGCAACGATCGTAACAGTGTCGACGAATACTTAAGACAAAGAATTGGGCATACTTTCTTCAAACAATCATGATTGTAAACTTAATAATCATGCTAGTCTAAATGTAAGGAAAACCCAAACCGAAGTAAAAAACCAAGTCCAAGAAAAAGATAGTGCTGCTGAAGATAATATTAACCTCAAGTTTATTAGACTACAACGCACTCATGCTGTTAGCGAGTTGTTTAAGAAACCTTTAACACCTCCTGTAAAACCCATGTTGAGACACACACCCACATCTCAAAGCCCTCAACTCTATCTGAGACTACACACCCCATCAAGAAGTTGGTGGGGGAAGGTTAAATGGATGATCATGATGATAATAATAACACAACAATATTAGAGCATACTAGCACATCTAAAAAGAAGCTTTCAACACTATCAAAGGCAACTCAAACCATTGAACAGACTGTGGACACAGGTGGAAATTGTGTTTGTAAAGATGACAATGATGATGATCATTATGAAGATGATTATAATCATGAGGATGATAATGATGATGATGGTCATAATAATGAACTGCTTCCCGAGTTTTTAAAACCATTCATAAAAATAGCAAATGGAATGATCCAAATATATTAGTCGAAAGTCTACAGGTCTTGCATGCCTGTAAACAGGCTAGTCATATTGGATATCAGGAAGAGCTATTAAATATAGAAGATGAGCTTCGTAAAGCTGCAATTATTGTGTGATGGGTCAACGTAGCAACACCCCCATCCCCTAAAAATAATTTTCAACAAGTGTTAAGTTTAAAAGAAAACTATAACAATCAATGATAAACAACAAGAACTGTATTCTGTGTGTCTATATCTTGTAAAAAAAATATTTCATTTAAATTAATAAACATAGTTTGTGTACCATGTTCAAGCAATAGTTATGTCAGAGAAGGGGTTCGAACCCTTGCTTCCTTATATATTTGGAAATTTGAACTTATGTCAAACGCCTTAACCACTCGGCCACCCTGACAGTTACTAATTTAATTAATCTTGTTAGACATCAGTGTTTACAAAACTTTTTTTCCCAGTATATATTTGCTCAACCACTTGTTTTGTTTTTTCAATGCAGATGTTTGTTTTGTTCCAAATTATTCCGTAACATTGCAGTTATCAGTCTTATAAACTGAATGTTTAATATAGGGTTAAAGGCATTAAAAAATGACGAGCCTTACAGTAGTTGCATATGATGTATAACATGTAACATGTTATTGAAAATTTCGAATAGAGCTGTGCCTTGTTAACAGTAAACTATGTTGGTCATTAAAATAACTACTTTTAAAATAATTCCAGTGCCAAATCTTATTAGCAAATACCATATATTAAATATTCTCACACCATAGAACAACAACTTCGAAATGATTCATTGTAGGAATAGCTTTAATGGGGCCACCAAACCTTCAAGTATGAGATATAGATTTCCACATAGTGTTGTATTTTGGTCGATAATGCATCCAGTGCTTACATTAAATAAGAATACAGTAAACGTATAAAAAATTATAAATCATAATTGTTTACATAAAATATCATATAATAAATATTTTCACACCAAAGAATGACCATTTCAAAATGATTTATTGTAGGAATATCTTGAATGGGACCTCCAAATCTTGAAGTAAACCATATGTGAGATATATTCCACATAGCTACATAACCGAGAGTACATCGTGGTACCAAACTCCACCACCGAGCGCGCGCATTGTTTGTGTTGGATTTCTGTCACATTACTAGAACTGTACTTACTGGTCAATAATCAGCATAGTGGCCAACGGGTTTCCCCGGTACGTAACTCATGTTTGGTTAGTCAATTTCTTATTGCAAGGCCAGTCAAGACCTAATCAAAATTAGTTTCAACGTATATATCAACGAGCAACACCATATCATTAAACAAATCAAACCATCTTAAGGTATTTATTAAATTTAATTGCATTTTAGGAACCTTGCAAGCATCTTGCAACCTTGAAGAGGAAAGTATAGACAGGAATTGTCAAAAGGAAACTGTTCAATCATGCAATGTAGTTAGTGTTATCATCCTCAACGTAAGAGGTTATGAAAGTCAATGTGAGGGTGTGGTTTTCACAGCTGGATGCCTTTCCTGACACCTACCTCAGAGGCGAGTTTATGTAAGATGAAACACAACTATCATGTCCAATGTGGAGGTTCTAGCCTAAGAGAAAGTCATGTTCAGGTATTTGCCTGCAGGTAGTGCGGTAAACAAAACAACAACAACAACAAAAGCATACATGTAACGGAAATATTATGGAATTTTCGAGTACATATAGTGAATTTAAAATAAAATTGGTTTAATTTCATGGTTTGTAGACCATTTGGGTAAGTTTGGTAAATTTTAGTAAATTTTCATCTATATTCGGGAAATTTTATTTGAATTTGAGGTATTTTAAACCATTCTTTTTAAATTAAGGGAATTTGAATAAATCTGGTAGTCATTTGTTGGATTTTTGCTGGAATTTTGTGTCATTTCATCAATATGTGGTAAATTTAGTGAATTTTAGATAATTCAAGTCAATTTCAAGGTAAATTTCACATAGTTAAGTATTTGACAGATAGCCTGTCACTATTATGGTTGTATTAGAGTGTGCCTATCACCATCAAGGGTAGGATTGGGGAAAAGACCGTCATGACCTTAAGTGCATTGCCATTTATATTCACTTTAAGGATGGGTGTTGTGGGGGATCAAACACTCCTTTTGTTAGTTTTGAGGGAAGTGTGCTCCATTCCATTTTTTAATCCACTAATCAGGTCCTAGCATTGGACAGTTGCAAACCATTTCACTTTTCTTAACATCAAATGTGCATTTGCCTGGAGTAGAAGTGGAAAAGCACATCAGTTTGGTGTATAGAAAACTCACCTCACCTCACCCGAACTCATTGGGAATGGAAAATAATGCGTTTTGTCTTACTTAGGGGCTTGAAAATCATGGTCATCAGTCCCATGTGTTGTCCTTAGGGAAAATAATAAGGGTCAAGTACACTATTATTAGCTGAGTATCTTATACAATTTTGCATACCCTAGGACCAGTATCGCATTATATAGGCATGCCATGTGTTACCGTCCTTAAAGCCAGTGATATAAAACAAAAGAGGTTTTTAATTCCTCCTCTAGGAGTCACATATAGTGTGATGTAGGTTGACGACCACGGAGCCCCAGCTGAGTCCGTAACTGCGTCCACCGACTTGTGCTAGGCTCCTCTCTGTCTTCATTCCTGTCGACCACACTTGCTCAACTCTTGTTCTCTACCGACCCCAACATTATTAGGGTACCCAAGGCCTAGTGAGTCTATTCCTTTTCCGAGTTAATTGGCCCTTGTTTATTTTTGTGATATCCTGCTTGTGTGAGGAGGCAGCCTTGTTTTTATTTTCATGTTATTTCCTGCCTTTTGCTGAGCCCCTCAAGAAGGAAGGGTGTATATAGCCCTACCACTTGAGGTGCACTCTGCATATGGCTACACCCTCAAGGGGCTTACGGCTGATCAGTTTGGAAGTTGGCGACCCCAAGGGATTTCTGAGCTGGGTCCAGTTTTCCTCCTCTTTATCCATTACCTCTGTGGAATAGCCTCTCCTCTTTTAGTTTTCTATCTACCTTTGATGGCTCTCCTTCCTTCCAACTCCCTCAATCCACATTCTTGAGGGTTGAGGGTCTTTTTTTTATTCCTATTGTCCTTTTGTTTTTTCATTTCTTCTTCTAGTATATAAGTGTGTAGTTAGTTTTAGTTATAGTTTAGATTTAATTTTCATCTTTACGATCACTCAAACCATTAGGGGTCGATAGGACAGCTTAGTGGTAAAATTTATACAACGCTTGTCTTTTTTTCGAAACAACACCAGCTTCAATTCCTGACTGGGTCGTAAATTTTAATTCTAACTGTAATGTACGGTGTAGAATTGTAAAAAAGGGCGGCCGTAGCTTTTAAATGTACAACTATCCTAGCGTAAAGGCAGGTAATAAAGTATGCCAAGGTTCTTCAGGGACTATAGCGCCGATCAGTAAGTAAGTAATTAAGTAAGTAGTGTTTGTCTAGTTTGTGAAGTGCAGACCACTTCAACTCCACATGTGCTCTCAGTGAGACAAGAAACCTAATATTTCTGACAACAGTGCACTATTTTTATCACCAAGTGTCACATGTTCCGCCCACCTTGTTCGACCATAGGCTGCAACTAAAGCAAATGCATTCAAATCTGTGTTTGTTTAAATGCAACTTTATCACTCTACTGTCACCACAGAGGTCAGGGTTCGTTTTTTATGGCTGCATTAGGGTACACTCAGTCTTGTCTGGTAAAAAAATGTTTTGGTCAATTCATGACTCACTGGAAAGGATAGCCATTGTGAGTCCTACCACATCTTACTTCCCCCTCTCCGATAATTAGTTTATAAAATCTCAGGTCGATAACCATAACGTTTTGACTCTTTTGGGTAAATTCATGGGGCATGGCAACAGGTTGGTCATCCTGACTTGTACAACACCTCATACAACTATCTAGCCTTATTCATTAATCCATAATTACCTAATAATAATAATAATAATAATAATAATAATAATAATCCTCCATACTCACATCCATTAAAGCATGGTTTGACAAAACGCTTATGCTTTTAGATGTTTAATACCTATTTTCCCTGTAACATAACTATTCCCTGTTTTAAAAGTGAAATAATCTATCGAGGTAAAAGCGTATGTCATCACCTATTTTTCAACTACCACACCTAATTTTAGGGTTCTTCGTTTGCAAGATATTGATTTTTTCAATTTGGGGGTAGTTTTCACACCCCTACTAATTTTCATCAAAAACAAAAGATCTTAGGTTCAATTATCATTTTTACCCGTTTAACACATTTTACCCCCTGTAAAATCACAATTTACTGTTTTAGGGGTAAAATGACTTATCCAGGTAAAAGCGTATGTCATGACATATTTTTTATGCTATCACACCTAATTTTAGGGTTCTTAGTTTCCAAGGTATCGGATTTTTTCAATTTAGGGGTAGTTCCCCCCCCCCCACCACAATTTTTCGTCAATAAAAAGATGTTAGGTTCATTTATCATTTTAAGTGTTCAACACGTTTTTTCTCGTAAAATGACTATTTACTGTTTTAGGGGTGAAATGACCAATCGAGGTAAAAGCCTATATCATCAGCTATTTTTATGCTAACACACCTAGTTTTAGGGTTCTTTGTTTCCAAGATATTGATTTTTCAATTTTGGGAGGGTAGTTTCAACCCCCCCCCCAAGGGGGACGTCGCCCCAATTGCGAGGACCCCTCATACAAGTTCCTAGCATGATTTGTTCGCGATATATTAACAAAAGTGTAGTTAGGCCCTTTTGACACAAATGAATCATACATTTAAAATCGGGGCGTCACCCCAAGTGCTACGATACTGCCTATGGCAAAATCCCATCAGGGGTTGAGGAAATATTAACAAAAGTGTAGTTAGGCCATTTTGACAAAAGACGTCAGTGCGCACACATACAAAAAAATACAATTTCTCCCTCGGGTAAGTGTAGTTTTTATTTTGGGGTGGACATTCCTCGTCCATAGGACAGGGGAGTTCACCACGTGTCCTGCGACACCCCATTTGTTTAAATCCCATTATTGGTTAGCGAGATACTAAAAAGCCGATGACCTATTAGTTTTTGGGTTTATTTAAATAAATATTAAATAAACCTCATCTATAAATAATCATTAAAAATCTCGCTCTTTTACAAAAGCCGCCAAGTTCGTATGTATACAAAAAAATCCTATTTCACCCCCGGGTAGTGGTAGTTATTATTTTGGGGTGGACCTACCTCGTCAATAGAAAAGGGGGGTTCACCACGAGTCCTACGACACCCCATATGTTTAAATCCAATTATTGGTTAGTGAGATACTAAAAAGTCGATGACCTATTAGTTTTTGGGTTCTTAAATAAATATTAAAAAATTCATCTATAAATAATCATTTAAAAAGCCCGGTCTATCTTACAAAAGCCCTCAAGTGCGCATACATACATAAAAATAAAAAATCACTACTCCCCCCCCCCCCCCGGGTTAGGGTACTTATTATTTTGGGGTTGAAATACGTCGTCCATAGCAAAGGGGGGTTCATCACGAGTCCTACGACACCCCATGTGTTTAAATCACATTATTGGTTAGCGAAATACTAAAAGAGCGGATGACCTATTAGTGTTTGGGTTCTTATATAAATATTTAAAAAAACTCATCTATAAATAATCATTTAAAAAGCCCGGTCTCTCTTACAAAAGCACCCAAGTGCGCATACATACAAAAAAACACTACTTCACCCCCGGTAAGGGTAGTTTTTATTTTGGGGTTGAAATACGTCGTCCATAGCAAAGGGGGGGGTTCATCCCGAGACCTACGACACCCCATATATTTAGATCCGATTATTGGTTGGCGAGATACTAAAAAACGAATAACCTATTAGTTTTTTGTTTTTTTAATTATTTTTAATAACTAATCTATACATAATTATTTAAAAAAGCCCACCTACTTACAAACAACGATGCAAAAAATATGATACACGTCATTATCACTTTTATTAAATGTCCCCAAATATCAAAACAACAGGTTTACCCCAAATTGCGTTTCCAAATTCCACCCATTTAAAAAAAATAACCTCACCATCAAATAGAGCGGGTAAAATATCATCTAAACGAGCCCTCACTCAACCCTAGTCTTCCCCACCACCTAAACATTTCCCATCATAGCCATACGTCATAGCACACACGCGACATGCAACACAACATACACTACCCCACTACTCGCGGATGACCTTAAATTTTTGTCTTTTAATTAAATAAAGAGGCTATAGGAGAGTAGGGGGCATTACTACCAGTGCTAGGACACCCTGTATGTTCAAATCCCATCATTGGTTAGCGAGATATCAGGTTCGGTGCCGCTACGAGGAGGGCTCAATAACTTAGTAAGCAGCTCTCTCTTCTCCCTACTAACTTATTTACATTGCTGAGTTGCTTTCTGTGATAACTTTTTCAATATTCTTTCGCGTGTAGTCAGAACAGTGTATTGCAGAAAAATATTCCAGGTGAGTTCCATTCGTTAACTTACCGTAAAAATGCATATCTACTGCACTATCGGGTGTGAAGAAATTGCGTATTCTCTTTTAAATGTTTTTCATGAAGCGAGAGTGTTTATCCAGTGAGAGAAACGAAGTGTCTGACTGGCGTATTGGTGACATTCTAGCCTGTTGATGCCAAGGTTGCAGGATATAATACTTGCGTAGTCAGTTGTCATTTCAGGGTACGGAAATACGAGAGAGCCGTGTCAGTGGATTTAGACATTATTTTATTAAACTGTCTACAGACAGAAATAAGGATATATTCTCATCACAGCTACATTATGATTATTGCAGTTACCCAAACTGCACTGGGTTTTCTCAAGAACTTACTAAGAACTTAAGTCTCCAAGGAACATTCAGTGAGTGTAATTTACTCCACTATTAGTTATTTAAGAGGCAAGGCTGTCCTCCATTTTTCTGTCTTAGAACTTTTGTTTCTTTTCTTCGGTGACGGAGATGTGACCAAGAAGTTGTCATCAATGCATTTTCTCTATGTACCCGTCAAAGATGGGTGGTGAAAACTAGTCTGCTAAAACAAAACGTGCTCTCTCATCTGACCGTTGTGTCATTTTTGACCTGCAGCCCTGAAACATACGGCACATAATCGGTCCCAGATCATAAAGAAAGCGATAGAAACGCAAGGGAACTTCAGTCAAGAAACCAGCAACCAGCATAGATGTAACTAGCTGCAATTATAAAGAATATTGATAGGTAATTCTCACATCTTCTCGTTTTTCTACTAGCCTTCTCTTTCCTGTAAATAACTGTGTACTTATTCCGCACAAATTTCAAATAATGAATGTCGTGTGACATCCGGGGAGGCCTGTTGTAAGTCCTTCAAATTGACACCCGTGGGTGACTTGCATGTTGTGATGAGATTGAATGAAATAATAAAGGTTGACACAAATACCCTGTCCACAATTCGACAGGAATTAAACACTGAAGATGAAAACACCCAGGCCTAGCTGGGAAACGAAACCGGGGGCCCTTCACGTCAAAGCCCAACTTGCTAGTCACTTAACTACTGAGACAGACAAACTCGTTCTGCCAATTGGCCTGTAGCAAGTCTTAAAATTTGCATATTAACAAAACCGTTGTAAAACATCAATCCAGAAATATTGCATGTCTTTGTTAGAGCCAGGAATCGAACACGGACTCCAAGGTTGTATCCAATTAAGTTAACCAATACACCACTAGGTGTACTGTTTCAATTAAAAATTGTCTATCACAATATTTTGCTTCATTTCCTTGTTAGCAATCAGTCACGTTCTGTTCTAACGAGATTAAGCTTGGATCTGTACAAAAGCTGTACATTGAAGATGAAAATACCCAGGCCAAGCCGGGAAACGAAACTGGGAACATTAACGTGCCAATTACTTACTTCAACTACTGGCGCAAACCAACTCGATCAGCGCACTGGCCTGGTGCAAAACAGGTGTGTGTTTAAAGCTATGCAGATGGTATGAATCGGGTTGATTCCAATATTTCTACAAGCTAAAACACATTGGACGTTATCCTTAAAAATCCAAATTTATGGATTTGATCTCAGCCCAGTCCAGGCGCATTCATGGATATGAATGTCTGTGTTAAAAATGAAGTAAAGATAAGGATAAACATGTCATAATTCGTAAGAATTGTATCTAATAATAAGATTATTCAGGAAACGATTGGATTTCTTAAAATCCACTTACGATAAGCAATTGCTCTGGAATTTGTGTACCAAGTTGTTCTAAGTACTGATGGAGTTTGAACATTGTTGCAATAGATTTATCGAAATTATTTATATCATTTTAAGTTTGAATAAGCACGAATCACACCCGATTACGTTTACATAATCATCATGGTAAGTTAAGGAGACACTTATGTTTGAACTACTGCCCCCGTAAATTGAATTATATTGAGACCACGATGGCTGTATTGGCAAATATGAATAAAGTTATGAATGTCATAGTTGTGACGTGTATATTCATGACGTAGGCACGGATGACGCAGAATTCATGCAAGTAGGCTGGTTGAGCTGAGATTCTCGGTGACGTCATGATTTTGTTCGAGAAAGATCTGAGATTTACGACGCAGTCGCAGGAAACAAGGTATTGTGCTAAGGAAGAAGTTACGCTATTGGAGGAGAGACTCGAACCAATGAACGATAGTTTGGAAGGAAGACGGAGATTGCTGAAACTACGATATTTAATTCCTTTGGCATGCAGATTTGTGGAAAACTATTTTCAGTTATGGCATTGATTTGGAATTTTGAAGACATTAATTTTGAGTTTTTGAAATTTGAAAATCCGTCAAGTATAGCCAAAGTTAAAACTTCTAGCAATGACGGAGCAACAGGCTATGGAAGGGATGGATACGCCCCTTAAGAAGTTGATAAAAGGTCGTGCACAGAAGAGAGGAGCTCTCATATTCTCTCATATCTCTCATACCGCTGATACCGCATATATATTTCAGATGTCAGATAGTCATTGTCGAGTGAATAAGTGAAGCAAGTCATCTTTAGCGTGTGGTTAAAGCCCGGCGCATCGAACGAACACGGAGCAGTTCCATTTTACGCTGTTCGAAACTAGGTGAAGTTGTAACGCTCACATTAACGTTTCTACCAGATAAGATATAAAGAGTTAACTTCTGCCTTCATTATAATTCAATTGGGCAGTACAACATTGAAGTGTGTAGAAGATTTGAACAATTTCACAGTTATAATTTAAAAGATATTGGCATTTTAAGGCTGCAGACAAAAGTGATTTTCTCGCCACCTGAGAAGCACTTTTAAAATTCTACATTATACACTACGGCTGACACGTGCATCGCAACCGTGATATTGGAGCATACGTTTGGTGTTACAACGATACATTCTATTATGGAACATTATAGTCTAGCAGTGCTTTCAATGATTATAACAGAAGATGAGATGGAAGGCTAAGGCTTTAATGCAATTGGGACATATATCGATGGAGTGAAGTAACAGCATGGAACTTCGTTAATCGTCATTCTACAAAAGCGAGCATGTAGTGAACTTCCAACTACACTCATGCATCGTGAATCCATCGCTGAATTATATCAAATGACAGTGGAAATATCATCATACTCCACGATTATGAATATTTCTGCGGAAATAACTGCAATAAACTTCATGGCGAATTACGACTGGAACTTCAGGGAACTTTCAAGAGAGGCCAGGGAGGACCCGGCTCACAAAGAAGAATTTTGCCAGAAGGATGTCTTTCGTATACATGGAGCAGTGCAATTTCCGGAGAAGGAAGCAGTTCGATTCTCCGAGGACGCTGATTCCAGGTTCGAGGTCGGAGCACATCTTCACGCTGGTGAAATGGAACCAACAGCAGTTTTCTTTGAAAACTTTCCTCTAGAACTTCAATCAACAGATAAGGTAGTCGTGAACGTTTCTTGTATTATTTGAGTCATGTAGTGATATCTGAGCAACCATTTTCCCATATTTTTTGTCCTATCTTTTGCCCCATTTTCTTGATTAACATTTCTGTACTCAGTACACTTCGATGATTTATGCCTTTTTCTTCGATTTGTTGAGACATTATTATGTCATTGGCATAGTTAAATAATTTTGGATCAGTTGAGACTGATAATTTAGATTCTTTCAGTAATTTGCATATTTTTGTAGTCACGATTTGACTGTAAAGTTAACGATTTGCTATGGCAGAGTTGAAGTCAGACAGCGTGTCACTTTATAAAAGTAATTCTATTCAGTAAATTACTTTGACCAATTTTCTGTCATCCTCAAGAAAGAAGAATGATTAAATGATTTTA
The DNA here is from genome assembly GCA_946902985.2 of Meconema thalassinum. Taxonomy (NCBI): domain Eukaryota; kingdom Metazoa; phylum Arthropoda; class Insecta; order Orthoptera; family Tettigoniidae; genus Meconema; species Meconema thalassinum. The sequence continues at coordinate 796,010,194 of OX336389.2, forward strand.
GAGCGTTAAAATCTAATACGTTATCGACGATCTTTGAAATACTAGTCGTCTTATGAACATGATTGCAACATAGACATTTATCATTGCATTATAGACAATCTTATGAAATATGAACTTTGATTACGATTTATTGAATACATTATAGTAATGAACATTTGATAGGAATTTTTCCCAATTATAGATTGGAACAATAATGTTTGCATTCCACAGTCTAATTGTATTCTATTCGACTATTTATGCAGTTTAGATGAACTTTGATTGAAGATAGTATTTTTATACTGCGTTACTTTGAAGATATTAATCTCAATTTTGATAGACCAGGGAGGAGTGTCTAATCGTATTTGCTATTAAATTTATTTGTGATTGGCAAATTTTTACTTCATATCGATTCATGAATGAAACCCACGAAGGTTAAATAATAACAGTCATTAATACAATTGATGAATATAAGAATTTTTAAAGAGGAACAATGGATGTATAATCGTTAGTTCAGTGGACCTGTAAAAGTCGCTGATGAGTAATGCCCTTGAATAATGAAGGAGGTTCCCACAGTAATAAATGAAGTTGTTGAATTTATGAGTGGAGGTTTTTGTATGTAATTTGGAAGATTTTGATGCCATATATATTAAGATATATGATGAATTCTGGGCCTATTGTTGAGCAATTTTGTGCGTTTTGAGCGAAGTATTTTTCCGCTGAATGTATTGTCCTGGTTCTTTGAAAGTTATTCATGTGAAGATACTGTTAAAGTTAACAAGAGTGTTAAATAATTTGAGATGAAGATTTTGAATGGAGGTTACCGTCACAAATATTAATGATAATTATTAAACCTTATTAAACCTGAATTTGACATTTAAATATAACTAACCTTCATTGGTCGATTATATCAACACGATTTAAGTAATTATCAACCGGATGAACGTGTGGTTTAATGTATTTCTTGTATAAATAATATAAACAATATTAATATTGTAAATAATTTTGTAAATATCTTTGATAACAATTTGAAATGAAAGGGATTAATAGAGGCGTGTATAAAAATTTTAATTGTCGTTTGACATTGTTATAAACAATTTATTATTGTTATAAATAATTAATGAACTTTTGTTATAAACATTAGGAGTTTTGTTTTTATACTCTAAACAACGCTAATTAAGCAAGTGGATTGAACAATTAAACATGATTTAGGATTATTGGAGTATTCCATTGGTGTTTGAATGGAGCATTTAAAACATTTGCGTGACAATATTTCAGTTGAGAAGTGGACATTTAACGTGTTTTGAAAGGGAGAGCTAAGCTCTGATGTAACTCGCCTATGCTAGGGTTGAACGGACAGGTGAGTCCACTTTGACGATGCAGGTGCATTGCAGCTGGCCCGGACAACTGATGATAGAGGCCAAGGACGTCTGTGGCTATAAATAAAATGTGATGTGTATAAACACGCAAAACAATTGCTATATGTGTCTCGTCCCAAATCCCGTTTCCATTCCAAGTGCATTATTATTTTTACGTTGTTTTGAGCTTGAGAAAGCTGAAACATTATATGTAGAGTATACAAGTCCGACAGGAGGACATGGTTATGTGGTCGATGGCTTCTGATTGCCACGTGGATTTTGTTGTTTTATTTTTGTTAAATTCATTAACTGCGTGATGGCGCAGTGGCTTAGCTGCTCGCCTTTCACCCGGACGACCGGGGTTCGAATCCCGGTGACAGCGGGTTGGAATTTTCACCTGAAAAATCACGTGGCGTCAGGAAGGGCATCCGGCCTTAAATCCCCGGCCAAATCCAAAATGAGCCTGGTTGGCTCCGGCGACCCCAATTAATTGGGAAAAGCCGAAGGAAAACAACATTTTTGTTAAATTCATTCTTTATGTGAAATAAATTATTGTGCAGTTTAAAGTTTCTCGTCTTCGTGTTGGTTCATTTTAAATATCATGGTGGAGGTTATTGTGAGGGCATACTTTAAGTGATCCAGTTGACAACCCAGTCCCCGAGATAAATTTAAGAGGTAAGTAAAGGTAAGTATGAACCCCCGTATATTTTGGTGTGTTCCACAATAATTTTCTTGTTAACTATTGTGCTCTAATCTCGATAGTATCTGTCAGTGCCATTTTCATTGATGTAGCTGTGCCGGTGCGATCGATTATTGGCAATCCGATTGAGGGGGCGGATATCTGACAGCCTACTATCCTGATAACGGGGACACTACGACACTTGCTTCTGAGCAAAGCACTCGTGAATACTTAACGTTTTAAATTGTTGACATAGTGGTTACACTGCTTGCCTTTGGAGCTGCATTGAGTTTGTATATCGAGGTGTGTCGTCATTTTGTCGTACCCAGTCTAATTGGTTCCAAATTTACTCTCTCTTTCCTTCAGAACTAGTAAGGACTGACTATACTGTACCCAATCGGAGATGGTACAAGTTCGAACGCAGGATTATTTGATAGAAAAGAAGCAAGCCATAGCGTACTAAGAAAAGATTTTACAGAGGGTTAACGTGGAACCAAGATTGAGAAGAGAGCAGAGGGTATATTAAAAATCCATAGAAACAGATCAATATCCATTAACGTAGACAGCTTTTAATATAACATAAACACGGGGAGCCATTAAAGAGGGCTCCAGGAGAAGAGATTGGTTGCAGTGAAGGACACCTTAACATTCCACAACGCAGCACGTTTGGAAGGATTATGACAAGATAAGTGTCAGGCCAAGAGGGGACTTCTTTGAAAGTTTATGATAATTACACCTCTCGAGCGAGACCCAAAAAAGTACAATTCAGCATTTAAACGTGTACAGAGAAAGGTAAATACCTCGTCTTAAAGTAAGAAATTGGCAGAGAACAATTTTGCTAGCCAGAAATGTAAGATTACGAAGCCACATGCATAGGTTTCCAAGGAGATGGGATTTTTGTGTGGGTTTAAAGTCTATAATATACGCATAGACCATAACTGCTGACTAAGACTATGTCATCTGAAGCACGCGAAGTGATCCGCGGAGAGAATGAGTAAACTAACCAGGCCCCTGAATGAGAATAAAAACGTTTTTAAATAATTAAAATTAAACGGACGAACGAATCTTAATCCGCCAAGGAGGAATCGAACATTTCGGACATTCCTCACCTATAATTAATTTTGGAAAGATAATCGGAGCAGAGAGTCAAAATTTGAGCTCATGAAGTAATTAAGGGACTACGTTTTGTCCCAAACTAAATATAAGGGCTTCCGAGACGAGCTAAGTTCAGTCATCTATCAGACCTCGGTGGAGGCACGTCACGCTATACAATCATCTATCGGACCTGAGTGGGTTCACGTTACGCTATCAGACAACGAACAGGTCTAGAGGAAGGACCACGTCATCATAAGTCAGTAGAAGGCACGTTACGATAACAGTCATATACTGGACCTCGGAGAAGGCCACGTTATATCAGTCATATTGTGGACTCAAGTAAGAAACACACAGGTTCGAGACCACGATATATTAATTTGAGGGCGATGGGCAAAGCTATGCTACGCCAATTAAAAACATTATCAAACATAGGTCCCAGAAGGGAGCTTTATTATCCGTTATCGCATCAGAAAGTTTTAATAAGTAAAACGTCGGAGAACATTGGTTCGAAACTGAAATAGAAATACTCAAAGGAGTACGCAACAGAGAAGTATAAGTGATAGCAAGTATACGGACCTCATGGGAGGCCAAGTTAGTGTGGAAACGATAGGTTCGCGATAAAGGCCAACCTTAGACCGGAAAGATAGAGCCACGACGAAAACAGACAAACAATTAATAGTAAAGAGGTGATAGAAGCTCTATGTAAAGGAACAGTTCGAATAGAGACTATGAACTATGAATTCGAGGAATAGGAGAGATACCGGAGAAGTAGGATACACATGTTCGATGCTAGGAGAAGGCGGCAGAGGTAAGAGACTTTCAAACTAGGAGCATCGGTAGGAAACATCATCAGCGGTCGAAGGAACTTTCGTCAGCGGCTGAGGTATTATACGTATGAAATAGTGATTGTGTAAATAGGAAATAGGTTTACATCCCAGTGTAATAAGGGATATATTTTATATGTGTACAGTGTTAATGTTAAGAAAAATGTGTCAGTGTTAGGAAAGTATTAAGAATATGAAGAGTGTATGTAACGTTAGTGAGATGTGTTGCTAAAAGAAATGCAAGATGGGCCAACCCATCGTAAGATATGGTCATCCACCTGTGCAGGAAAGGGGTAAGTGATGAAACTTCATTACAATATGTTATGTCGCGCACTAAATAATAAGATGAATGGTAAGTGTATCCATGAATTAAGAGGTTATTGTTTGAAAAATATGTCATGTAAATGTAAAATCAGTGAAATCCAAAATAATGAATGAAACATAGTTAACGAGATCTTGGAGGAGGAAATCGGATATACAGTTGGACTGATGGCAGGTCAGTATGCCATGTAAATTGAGTTTTTATACTCCAAGGTAATAATATTGAGTTTGTATACCCCAGAATAATAAATAGTGAGTTATATACTCCTGAATAATAAATGAATAAAGAGTTAATATAATTGAAATATTAAGCGAATAATGGGCTTTTACAGATCGGGATAATGGAAATATTGACTGAATAATGGTATTTATGTTTCGTAATAATTGAAGGATTAATTAGTAATGGTTGTTGTATACATTAAATAATTGAAGGATTAGATAAATGGTGGTTTTTAGACACCCCGACAAAGTAATTGTAAACGTTATAGGCTGTTATCCCATGTTGAACGGAAAGTTGAATTATTGGTAGGAAGACCTAGTTAAACAGACCGTAAATGAAGGCAAGTTGTTACATGTTTTGAAGTTGATGTGTGATGACTATCCAAGCATATGATTGGGCCAATAAATGAGCAAAAGTAAGTGATAAACTCAAGCTAGGAGTTAATATGCATAGTTAGTTCATACGCATTTTTCGGGAGATCAGTCAACGGAGTCGGATCGTCGAATCAATTTGGGTAGCACCCAAAAATTGGATTATGGGATTCCCACAGAAATAGCTGTGTGTGTGTTATATTGTGGTTGTATTTGCATTGTAAGTCTGGATGAATGTATTGTTATGCAGAAGGCCGAGGCTTAGGTGAAATAGACCTCCCTCGAGTCATTCGTGCATTAAATGGGCGGACGAGCATGGCGCTTCGGACCGTACCATTTCATTGTGTTTATTCTCATGCCAGCATTGCCTTATTTTTTGCCAAAGCCGGCGTGGTACGTTGAGAGCAGGTGATCTATTACCGACCAATTAAAAATCTCCGAATAAATGTATAGATGAACTAATGCACAAATTGGTGTCATGATAAAGGAACTTGGATATTCATTGAGACGGGTAAAGCGAAATGTAATATGGAATGAGTGAAAGCCTTAAGAGTTGTACGAGTTTTTGGTTGTCGTAGTAAAGTTTGTTTTGACGAGCCGGCTGAGGGGGAAGCGCGACCTTGCTTTGCAGACCGTGTTCTTCGACTGGGAGAGTAAGGGTCTTTTATGAGGAAGCAGCAGACACAGAGGCGAGTGGGCTGACTAGTAATTAACGGTGCGAAGATGAAATTATTTAATGACGGGAGCTACAGTGCCCAAACTTTTATATTTGAATTGCTGAGAATTAGACGAGCGTGTCCAGCTAAAATTGTAATGAATTCTTTCAAATTTGACCAAAAGTAGTCAAAATAATTATGCATAAAATATAAGCGATTTCCTGCCTCTCAAGACAGTATAAATGCGTAAACAAAATATGTTGAATTTGAGCACAGATGGGAACAAGCCCACTGAAAAATTGTGAATGTTAGTGCGTGATATAACATAACATAACCTATTCTAATAGCATGAGAAAGAATGGTGATGTGAAGAACGGGATTCAATCCCAGAAATGTGAATTGTAAGTATTGTATTGAAAGGAAAAAAAACTAAGGCTTGATGAAGTAAGAATTGTTAAACTTAAATGAAATATTGATGAATAAATGATTGAAGTTCATTCCCAGAGTGGAATAGAATAATATAAATGTCCCACAAGACTTAGAAAAACAAGTTAAACGTGTGATAGGCACGCTTTAAGACTTAAATAATAATCATTCCCAGTTAAAGACAATAAGGAGGGAATTAAGCAAGATAAACTTTAGGAAAGTTTTGGACAGTTTGTCAAAATACTTTTATGTTTTTATTGATGTTTTTTTGAAATTTTTATTGTTTGATTTAGTGGATTTATTGCGAATGTATTTGTTCATGTAAGATTATTTTGTTGGGTGCTTCCCTTAAGGAAAATAAATAATGTTTTAAAATAATATGTGAGTATTTGTGTAGCCTTGTTGACCTGAGTGTGCCTCCGTATCTGAGTATGCGTCATACGGAGGGATGAACGTAACACCCCCGAATGCCGAGAGCTAGGCCAGGTTATGACTGTGCATTCTCCGTATTCTTATACGGGTACAATACTTCGAATTGCATTGGGTGCCAAGTGTTAAGGGGAGATGTCAACGTAAATGCAATGCTTCAAAGAAACTGAAATAAATCAGGATGTTTTAACTCTAGTGGTATGAAATTTGTTGGGTTGAAACTTTACCCTTTTCCAATGATGTAACCTCATTTTAAAAACATTGGGAACAATTTTGCATGTATTTTGGCTCCAAAAATGTTTTAAATTCAAAAAAATATAAATCTCACTTTTTTGAGAAAACAGGAGAGGATATTACAATGAGATTTTGTATGCTGTTTGGACTCATATATAAGATAAATTCTATGTAAGAAATTCTCTCTAGGTTTCTTTGGCACGGCAGTTATGATTTTTCAAATATTTACAGTATTATATGTTTTTTCGGATGTGAAGTTAACAACAGTGAAAATTGAAAATTATTAATAATATTGGAAATTGCTTACATGGAAATGAAGTTCTATTATAGTTCAGTAAGTGTGCTAAATTTCAACTGAATATCCCACATGGTATTGGAGAAAAGTGCACACATATTTAAAAATTGGTAAGTTCTGGGAAATTAAGAATTAAGTTTTGTGCTACTATGAATAATTCATAAACAGTTTCACTTGGAATTTAGAAGGCTCCATATGAATAATGAAGATCATTAGCATCATTTTTAGCAGCTCTCTTGCCTCTTCTCATTTTCTGGGCAAACTGGGACATGTTATCAACAGCTTTATCTGCAGCTTCAACCCTCTTAGCATCAATACCCTTTAGTGTTTGTACCATATGGACTCCAGGAGTGAATCCCAGCTTCTTTATAACATTCACTCTACCTACATTTCCATCATTAAATACAATAGCAGCATCAAATGCTGCAATCTTAACCACTTTTACTGAAGCAAAACTGATTTTTGGACACCGTTTCCATATTAAACTATTGAAACTCTCATTAGGATTTTGTGTTTTGCCATGTGTGCACTTCTTCAACAACTCTGGATCTGCTAGGACTCAAAATGTTGGTTTTATGGTATTCATAACTGCTTCAGGAAAACTATGCTTATGACTGTAGAGTTTTCCAGTTGTTAACATTTGCTTGTATTTGCACCAACTTTCAGAGCACAAATAATGTTGTGGATTTTCATCAGTGGACAGTATGTGAAAATATATGGCCCAAATTGCTTTTTTCATTGCTTGCACATCATTTATGTTGTTTCTTATGGCCATGCCATAATAACCCTGTATTTCCTTGATTTTGTTCTTTGTCAGTCTGTTCTTTCCACTGATACACTTACCATCTTCTAACTTTTTCATTTCTGGGTCACTGCATAGTTTCAACAGTCTACCACCCATGCGTTACTGAATATGACCAATGCATTCAAGTTTTTCCACAACACAATCTGAGCCATAAGGTTTACTCTCACAAACACTCTTGAATGCACTTGAGTCTCCAACTCCCAAATATTTCACATATCGTACACCATGTTTTACAAGGGAACGATTGAAAATTGTCACCATTGCCCTCGCTTCCATACCAACACTATTGCCAGTAAAGTTCTTCTGGCACTTCCCCTTATGTTCCTGTTCCCACTGTAACTGTAACTCCTTGTTGTCATTCTTTTTTCTTACAGCACACATATGGCAATAGTTAGTAACCACTTCTATATCTAAAACTTTACCTACATCTACAGAGATAACTGTTGACACCCCATGGTGTGATTTGTGACCTCTACGCATCCATGCCCCATCACACGATACACTCAAGTCACCAGGGCTATTTTCTCCTCCAGCTTCATTTTCTTGATTAGCCAGTTTAGCTGCAGCTGACATGCTTGCTTCACATACTTCACTCAAGCACTCCAACAAAGCACTGTTCACTGTGTCAAAACGGAGAAGTGGGGGTGGCATGTTCATAAGCCCACAGAACAAGTTTGCACCTTCCCTTCCCACACCAATACACCTCATGCCATAGACAAACCTCACATTTGCTTCAAACAATTTGTCCACATAATTTGAAGTTGTGAAACTAATATCACTTTCACAACTGTCACAAACAATATGAAGATTAGTCACAAGTCCATTTCTTGTGCCATCATCAATCAATTTCACGGAATTCTTCCCACATTTTGTGCATGAACAAGCAGAATTTATGGCCTTACTAAGAATTTCTATATAAATTAACCTAAATCCAGTATTTATAGAAATATTATTTACATCCTCACTAGGAAGTTCACTAAATAATCTTCCCGACAGCTTTTGCCTAGAAACACTTGGAGTAGTATTGTTCATATCCCTGGTTACCATAACCTCAACATGGACACATTCGTATCTTCTGAATGATATATTATTTATTCTTGACCCCTTTATCTTCCGAAACACTCTTGGTGATCTACCCATAGCTATAAATGTTAACAAAACACACTATAAGAAGTACATTCACTATAAAAACTCAGTAAAATATAACGATTTCCAGACTCAGCCATTGAAACATTGTAAACACAAGTCAGTGCCTTCTATACGTGTAGTGTTATTATCTGCCTGTACAATAAGGAAGGGAAACACCATTTTAAAACTTTGCATGCAAAATGAGAAGAAAATCAGGTGGAATACGATACAAGGAGACCTAGTGTATGTCATTGCTGTAAAAACGGGGCGTGGCACTCTCTACTGCTGACCCTTATTTAATTGTTTGAGGCACTTCCCTACAAGATATCCCTACGAAATTTTGGAATTTTATTCTTCAAGCAATGATGCTTGAAATAAAAAAATAAAATAAAATTGCCATTTTTATAATTTTTCATTTACATCTTCCCTTAAGCCCATTAAAGTAGGCCTAGTGCAATAAATAACAAAGTTTCCTATCTAAAATCCTCTAGTAAACAACATGCTTACTTGATTACTTACAACTATTGATACTGTTAAAGCCCAGCCCTTGACATGGCCTAACGACAGCTTTTTCCAAATCCCACGTTAATGGGTTACGAGGAACAGATTACAGACATCTCAATTATTAATTTACGCACAGGAGAAGCAACCAATGCCTCATGGTCATAAAACTGTGACTGCAAGTTTGCAACACTACCTAAACAACAACAACAACAACAACAATAACACAAACAATAAGCAAAATACTCCTGAAAACGGACGACTTAGATTAGCCTTGATATAAGGAGAGGAACCACGTGCTCAGGACAGTCTAACCAAGGAGACAGTGCAACGGTCGCCGGAGGCGAGCGCCGCTCGGCGAGGCGATGCAACCCCCAACATGGATGACGAATCGACGACAGGACTTCAGACCAATACTCCAGGGTAAGTGTGCTCAGCGCTATCCTTATTTATATACCCCAGACCCCTCACTCCATCAGCCTTTCATTCGACTGCAATAAGCAGTCCAATACATTTAGACCTTTTTCTCTCATTGATTCGTTCTGCATGCCAAAGCTAGCCAACCTTTCATCCTCTCGTATTAGCAGTCCACGCGACCTTGCAGACCATACAATTAGCTGTCTCAAACTGCAAGTCAGTACCCAGCATGTGCGATCACCGCTCGCTCGCTGGTCGTGCTGGCGCTCCCTCCATGACTTGCCTTGCCACCCTTTTTCCAAACACTAGCTTTCCTTTGACGATTTCGGCGTGACATTTGCCTCTTGTAAACGACACCATATAACACCCCAAGCAAGCGCCCCAATCATTGGGAAGCGCCCACCAAAACACTGGAGGAGTGCGCCGGCGTTGAACTAAGGAAAGAAAGTTCAACAGTACCTCGGACACCTCCTTCGCAACCACACATTACACAATTCTCACCCCCACCTACCCCCAAAAACCCACCAATACATTGGCGGAGTCGCATGGGTTAAACCAGATGAACGGTTTAACATTAACCCAGGTAATCCCCTCTCGTATTCCCCGAAATCCTTCATTCACACCCTTACACTAGTTTCTAAACACGTGCCCACATATATGATAAAACACCTCTCGCAGCTATTAAAATATCACCCCGCCCTCCCTCCTCCCTAACCTAGATGTTAGGCCCCTTAAAACAACAATTATCATCATCATCATCTACTGAACCGCACCCCAGTGCCCTTCTAACACTGCGGGAGCGCACCAGTCTTGAACCTCTTCTAGTAAGATCTCAGACATAGCCCACTTGCATATTTCTTCCACCCCGGCAAGGCGGGACTGCATCCTGAATTCCAACCCAAGGACACACACCCAATTCCTCACCGCGTCAATCACAGCATTTTTTCACGCCACCACAATCTTCACGCAAACTACTCACCAACATACGAGCTTTAAATACACTGAAAAGTATTATTATTATTGTCACCTATGCTCATATCATTATTATTATCATTAATATTATTATTATCGTTATCACTATTATTAAACGTAACGCGACAGAGGACGGAATTACACACGCACGTAACGACAGAGAACACATGTTCGGACACTACTACTATTATCATTATTATTATCACTAAGCTATTGCGGTGAAGTTATGACCCTTAATTCTTGGCATCACCACAAAGGTCCGGATCCAACTCGTGACTCGGACATCAACACGTAATCCACATTTGGTAATTTGGCACGATTATGCCAAGTCTGACTTGCTTAATTGCACTAGTTGCAATTTTTACGGTTTTTAAATTTGAAGTTCAGATTAGGAGAGATATTGAAATTAATAAATTAATTGATATTCTGTCCGAGGGCAGGTTCGAGCCTCCGAAGAGGTTACCCCCTGCCGGAGTGTACGTGCGGTAGGGTTGCCAGGGCCTTTCCGCTCCTCCTTATGTCGGACAACAGCGCGCAGTGCCTAGAACCGGCATACCATCCAAGTTCCGACCTCGCCCAATGCTGCTTAACTGAGGAGTTCTCACAGGATCCGGTGTTTCAACACGGCTAGGCCGTTGGCCAGGAGAGATATAGGAATGAATTTACACACACTTTTCAGTAAGCAAAACGAGAAGACGCGGATTCGATCCTCACCTCAAATATCCGGGAAACGACTTTCCACGACTTTCCCACTCCTACGCCAGGCGAACGACGGCATTCCCCCCATACTTAAGGTCACAACCTTCCATCTCATCCCTAACTTCTATTATAATCTATATTGCCCAATTTTATAGTGATAAGTAACATACAAATATAATTCCCTCCAGGGGTATATTTATATATGTATATCTTGTACCCCACCCATTCATTGGAGGATATTTGCATTGACCGACTGAAGAGTACTAATGACAATTTGTGTATACAATAAGAATAACTTCAAATATTTTCAAGCCTTACACTCTTAAATGATGATGATGATGATAATTCTTGTTTTAAGGGGCCTAACATCTAGGTTATCGGCCCCTACACTCTTAGAATTACAAGGCACACACACTAATAAATTCACCACAATAGCACAGGCTAGCAGACAAGTCAAACACACTAATGCATTCACCACAATAACACAGGTTCACAGACTAATCACACTTACTAATACAGTCGACAAAATAACACTGGCTAACAGACAAATCTCACACCCACTCGCTAACTCGGTCACCATAATAACACAAGTCATCAGACAGCGAACACACACCCAAGAGCACGGGTACACATTACAATAACACAGGTTACCAGACGCATCACAAACACCAATACATATCACCACAATAACACAGACTACCAGACAGCCACACACATTGGCATAGTTATCAGACAGCCACAAACAATGACACAAGCTATCAGACAATCCCCACAATAACGCAGGTTAGTAGACAGATTGCACACACACATACACTAATACAGCCACCACAATCATACAGCGTTCCAGACAGGCCTCACAATATCACAGATTACCGGACAGCCTCACAAAATAACACAGGTTATCAGACAGTTACAAAAGGACACAGGTTATCAGACAATCACCACAATGATATAGGTTATCAGACAGAGTACACACACCCATGTACACGGGTATACATAACCACAATGTCACAATGTCCTACATGAATTCAAAAACGTACAATTATGTTTATACTGACCCCAATATTTGCTTTCTCTAAAGTCAGATGTGTGGTCTGTGGGATGTAAGAAGCTGTATTCCAAAATTTGAAAGAAATCGGACGGTATTTGGCAAAGTTATGAATTCGAGAATCAAACTGGTATGTATTTGAATATTATGGTACACTTGAGAATTAAGGAAAGTTTTGTCTTATGTGGATTTTATTTCTATCATAAATTGGCGAGTGAGGCGGTGTTTTGAGACCACGTCACAGGCTTTGAAGATCGGCGGCGAGGGGAGGAGACCGGTCAGTCAAGTATATTTCTCTTGATTGTGCTGGCGAGTGACTAGCGCGTGCAAGGGGATGAGGAAAGGAAGTTGGCACGAGTCAGACCTGCGCCAAGTCTTCACGCCTGCAATATTGTGATTGGTTCAGAGCATACATACCACGTGATACGATCTGATATTTGAAATTACGAAGGGAATAATTGTAATTCTAATTACTCTGAAGAAGTAATAGACATCATGGAGTACCAGGTTTGACTCAGTAAAAATATTCTGCATTTTATGATATTTTCGAAATTTTAGAACAGGGATTGTAACGCAAATACGATTTCATTCGGGAGATTGAGAGGGAAATTTTAGCGGAAAATTTGGTGACCCTCGCTACTGGAAGAAGGGAGGAGGACACTCAATTTGACGATGTCATAAGTGACGGATGTGATTTTAAAGATCAGGCTATTCTGAAGTGCGCGGACTTAGAAAGTAAACGGAAGTATTGAGAGGCTTTCCGGCAGTAGGTTATAACTCCGTGGAACGATAGTACAAGTGATTTGTGACATTAATAAACACAATATTTACAACCATTATCATTATTAATCTTCGAATATTATAATTAAAATTCAGCAGTGTGATTATAGCAAATTATGCTATTCGTTGCCAGGTTACAATAAAAGAAAGCTCTACAGTCTACGAAAAGGCCCTTTGTTAAACCATTATCGCCTGAAATATTCTACGAAAGTCTACATCACTCCATTCTATAAACTTTGCAAAAATCTACGAATTGTTGCCAAAAATCATAATTATTTTGAAGAACTTACGATGGAGTTCAGAAGCTACATGTTGCGGGGGAAGGTTAATCAACTTTACGAGAAGTTGGTGATGCATTGTTAAACGCCTGATAAGGGAAGCTGAAAACTGAACACGCAAAAATGGAAGAAGTGTCCTGAATTATTCAAAATTATCACATCTACGAGAGATCTACTAGAAACTACGATGGAGAGACCTGATAATTGTAGCAGAGTTGAGAGATGGAGTCGACAATCCATGGCTGACTGGACCATCAGCTCGAGTTCAGGGAATCCCATTACCAGAGCGGACGATAAAGGCTTTCATCCTACTGCTGTTCCAAGAACGAAATCAAGGCGAATGCTGAAATGGGATCAGCAATGCAGAGTCCAATGCATGACGAATCATAATCACCCGGGTATGAGGAATCCTTATCATCTTGCAGAAAAAGGTAGAGAGAAGATTTTCCAGTTATTCATGTAGATATTTGGAACTTGTAGAAATTTCACGATTGACCAATTTTTTTAGCATTTCGTAATTTTAAATGAGGCATTTTTAGGCTTATTTTAATATTAGAGTTTGGATTTGTATTTTTGCGTTTTTGGCGTAACTTAAATTTGATGTTTGTGTTTATTAAATCTCTGTGGAGAATTTTGTAGATTTTCAGGGAAGTTGAGTAAGAGATTGTAGGATTTTGATCGAATTCGAACGATAGTGATATTTTATATTTTTTCAATTTTGTTCGAAAACTATTTCTTAAGCGATGTCTGATTGTATAATGGCTCGATTATGTCAAGTCTGACTTACTTAATTGCTCTAGTTGCAATTTTTACGGTTTTTAAATTTGAAGTTCAGATTAGGAGAGATTTAGGAATGATCGATTGGCATATATATATTTGATATTGCATTTGTTGGACATGGTAGTCCTATTTTCAAGACATTTCGATGGAGAGAACATTAGTTGCCAGCAGGAGTTAGCTCGGATGTTGATCCAGCTATTGTATGTCAATTTCAATCGCAATTTATTAAGATGGAGTCAATGTGATCACTAGATTTCAGTCAGTCTAGTGAATTTAAAGCTACGATAGTCATTAATATGACCAGGCTAACTTTGATCCCTGAAATGTTTGTTTTTCTAGAAATCACTTTTAGTGTTTAAATATTGTTATAACTGTGAATAACAAAATTAGGTCAGAGACTTACTGCATAATTATTAAGCTGATTTCTGTAAGAAGAATCTGTATGTTCTTTTTATGATACTTAATTGCAGAGGTTATTAACATTTTTATTATTGACAAAGGAGTGGTGGAACAGGAAGTTTATTTAACGGCGTATATTGGTATTTGAAGATATTTTTCACAGGTTTTTTTGATAATTGATGAAGATTTATTCCACAATTAAAGTTCGACGATGTGCAATGATAAAATCTACGTGTATTTGAAGGTATTTCCGCAAGAATGCGGTGTAGAAATTACGCAAGCGTAGTAATAAGTATAATGTGAAGATTTATGCCACATAACTGAGAAAGTGATGCCTTTATTTTTGAGTGAGGTTCAAGTTAAGTTAATATTGTTGTAAAGACAGCTGTTTACTTTTTAAAATTGATAACCGATGTATTTTAAAGTGTATTAGAAATTGGATTTAATTGGTAAGAATTAATCTTATTATTGATATTATTGATTAAGACATTACTGGTACTAAACTTAACCGCTTGGGCTTGTAGCCACTTGATGTGAAAGGGTAGCGGATTTAAGTATAATCGTATGAATTTTAATATGTGTGGATGGATTCTCTGAAGACAATAATGATTATTCGGTTGAATGAAATGGGAGAAATGGAAAGATAGTGAACGCAGTGTTGTATATAGTTGTACAGGATTTCAATGACTTCTAGTATTTATAATATTTCACTTGTTTTGATGATCAGCTGATAGTATTAGGAACTTCACCGAATCAGGAGTTCTTTGTATCGAGTAAAAATATAATTGTATGTTCTTTTATACTTCTAGAAGAGGTAGAAAGCCACATGAGTCAGCTGGTAATAGAACAGCGAGTTCATAGACCGAATTTCAGTTTTAATTATTATTATATATTTATTTTAAGATTATTTAATTAACAATTAAATTAGCTAATTCTTTTAATAACTTTAGGAGATTTTATTATTATTTGTACGTGTTATTCTGTCAATAAACTTGCGAGTACGCATTGTTTCCTCACCTTTTATAGAAATTCCATCTTATATATACACCCATTTGTCCCGAGATTCAGAAATTTCATGGTCGAGCTCAGTTAGATTTCTGTGTTTTAGGCAATTCCATTGTTCACCATCACTTTCCACCTTTTAAAACATGTATGAAAATGAGCTACTTGTCAGCGTTACATTCAAGTTGTTTTTGCCGGGGACTTAAGTGCTCCTGCGATTCTCTTTCTATTTGTGGATTGACAATTACCGAGGAGGCTCGGGTTCATTTTCGGGCACGAAAGCCCTATACGTGGGGCTATCAAGCAAACTAGCGGAGTTCGACAAAGCATGTTCTTATGGTGGTCCAACTTGTGAGGCGATGTTTTATTTGTTGTTGTATCGAGCGATGGGAGACATGAGAATTCTATTTTGATCTTACCATCGATTTGAATTTCAACCGTCTAGTTATAAGGTCACGTAATAATTAAATTTAAATTGTAAGGTTCAGATTAGTTATATTAAATATAAATAAACTGGCGTGGTGACTCAGCGGTCTAGCTGTATGCCTCTCACCAAGGCGGTCCGGGTTCGATTCCCGGTCAATGCATGTGAGATTTTCGAAGTGAAATGCCATGTCCTGTGGTTCGGATTCCACGTAAAAAGGAGGTCCCGTGGCTCATAATCACAAGATTCACGGTCACGTAAAACTACAATCTTCCTTCCTTCCTTTTTATAAATAAACTATAGGAAACATAGTAGGAATAATAGGTAGGTAGGATATTGAGGATAGGATATGCTACAAGATCTCCAACATGCTAATAAAATGGTCACTCTGGAAGTTTTTGCTATGATCAGCGATTTCAGCTTCCCAGATTTCTCAAGATAAGAAGATGTTATATCAGTGACAAATATGGAGGCCTTCAAGGCCATGTTTAAGGTGGTTCAAGAGAACCAAGTGCAGATT
This sequence comes from Meconema thalassinum, assembly GCA_946902985.2. NCBI lineage: Eukaryota > Metazoa > Arthropoda > Insecta > Orthoptera > Tettigoniidae > Meconema > Meconema thalassinum. The sequence goes on from OX336389.2 coordinate 796,026,831, forward strand.
ACTGGTGGCGTTGATGCGTTACAAAAGTTCAACCCATGACAATAGTAAGAAAATACAGGAGACTCAATGGTTAGTACAGGAGTCACAGGAGGAGACTCAAAAGCTAGTACAGGAAGAAAGTAGGATGGTTAGGGATGAATATAATGATACGATAAATCGTTTTCAGATTGAACAAGAGAGTGAGAAGGATGCTATCTTCCTTCAGGAAAGCATTAATTGGCTACAAGATGAAAGCATTGAAATTAAGGGGTTGATGTTGCTCACGTCCGTAGGTATAACTTTAAGTACCCTACACGTGACCCCTGGGTGGTGCTAAGCGAGCAACAATATTCTGGCAGCCAGTCTATCTGCAAGACCTCCTGGCTATCACATGATGACAAGAACACCTAATGGAAACGGCTCTTTTCAGAGCTCCTTAACAAGGAAAATTGGACCTTCCATCCGTATTTTACAACTCAACATCGAAAATATCAGCAAAGCCAAGTGTGACTTTCTGTCGAAAGTTCTGCTGGATAATAACATAGATATTGCTGTCATACAGGAAACACATACTGCCAATGAAGAACAGTTCCAGAAGAGGGGTGGTATTGCGGGTTATACAGCTCTTGGAGTGACTTACCATGATGTCTACGGTGTTGCTACGTACGCTCGGAATAACATCCAAGGAGCTTCACTTCTGTCCCAAAGTGTAGATGGAGACATCCACAGTGTAACGATACGGCTGAATAATGTCACCATTGTCAACATTTATAAACCACCCAGCACATCTTGGCCCGACGCTGTCCTACCAACTGCTGAACATCCTGCAGTCTATGTGGGTGACTTTAACAGCCACCATGAATCATGGAAGTACTCAAAAAATAATGAATGTGGTATTAAACTCTCAGAATGGGCTGAAGTCAACAATCTTCATCTAGTTTTTGATGCCAAAGATCATGGCACCTTCTGATCAGCTGCATGGGGTAGAGATACTAATCCTGACTTGTGTTTTGCCAGCTGCAATGAAAATGGATATCCTCTGCACATCATACGAAAAGTGATTGGAAACTTCCCTCACAGTCAGCATCGACCTGTAATATTAGAAATTGGCACCTCAATCCCAATTGTAAGATCTACACCACATGCCCGGTGGAATTTTCGGAAAGCTAATTGGACTACGTTTTCTGCTGAGCTGGATAAATCTGTTCGCTGGATCCAGCCAAAGCACCAAAACTACAAACGATTTTTAGGTGCAGTAATGTCAGCAGCTAAGAAAAGCATGCCGAGAGGGTACAGGAAGGAATACATCCCTGGTTGGAGAGCAGAGAGTGAGGCACTTTACAATGACTTCCAACAAAGTGGAGACTTACATGTTGCTGACCAACTCCTGTCAAGTTTGGATGCTAACCGAAGTCAAAGATGGGCTGAAACTGTAGGAAATATGGACTTCACTCACTCCAGTCGAAAGGCATGGAGCCTCCTTAGAAAACTCGGAGAAAGCGCACCAGTTGTTAAAAACCAGCCTGCGGTGACACCTGATGAAATAGCGTCTCACATCGTTGCAACATCTCGAGTTCCAGAAGATAAGAAACACACCAGGTACATCAGATGGCAGCTTCGAGCTCTGAAATTAACAACACTTCGCAAATCAAACTACTCTTGTGCCTTCACATCTAACGAAATAGATGCCTCACTCAAGGATCTGAAGTCCGGTAAAGCTCCTGGTTTCGATGGAGTTCACCCAGAATTCCTCATACACATGGGTAATAATGCAAAGAGATGGCTGGCAGAGTTCTTTACGGACATTTTAAACACTGGGGAAATCCCATCAGAATTCAAGAAGGCAAAGATAATATCTGTCCTGAAACCAGGAAAACTCTCTAATAGACCTGAAAGTTATAGACCGATAGCTCTTCTTAGCTGCTGCTACAAACTGTTTGAGAGGCTTATCTTTAACAGAATTAACTCCACAATCTTGGCACACTTTCCTGCAGATCAGGCAGGTTTTAGACCAAGTCGCAGCTGTTGTGATCAAGTACTATCACTCACATCATATATTGAGGCAGGATTCCAAAAGAAGCTTAAAACATCTGCTGCGTTTATAGACCTCACTGCTGCCTTCGATACTGTCTGGAGAGAAGCTATGATCTACAAGCTCCTCAAAGTCATACCCTGCAGAACCATCGTTCAGGTTATCAACAACATGCTAAGTGACAGGAGATTCCAGGTGTACTCAGGCAACAGTAAGAGCACAGAGAGAAAACTCAAGAATGGTTTACCCCAAGGATCAGTTCTGTCCCCTCTACTGTTCAATCTATACATCTCTGATCTTCCTGAGACAAATTGCAGGAAATTCTGTTATGCTGAAGATCTTGCACTAGCCACACAGCACCAAGATCTCAAGAAAACTGAGGAAATCCTCACAAGGGTCCTCTCAACTCTAGAGGTCTATTTCAAGAAATGGAGACTCAGTCCTAGTGCAAGTAAAACAGAAGTGTCATGCTTCCACTTAAATAACCGACTGGCTAACAGCAAATTGAACATAAGCTTCTGTAACCGAGCTCTTCGTCATAACTGGTTTCCTAAATATCTTGGTATAACCTTAGATCGCACTTTATCATTCAAGCAACATCTATTGAACTTATCAAAGAAACTGAAAACTCGGAACAACATTCTTCAGAAACTGTGTGGGACCACTTGGGGATCTACTGCAAGCACTCTACGACATTCTGCCCTTGGTCTGGTTTACTCCAGTGCAGAGTACTGCTCTCCAGTATGGTTAAATTGCCCGTATACCCGATATGTTGACACGCAGCTAAACAACAGCATGCGCCTTATTTCGGGCACAATCAGATCCACGCCAATCCATTGGCTCCCGCTGCTCACGGGAATAATTCCACCTGATCTGCGCAGATCGAATGCCCTATTAAGAGAGTACCAAAAAATCTGCAGAAATCCTGAACTACCCATACAAGAAGACATCCCTGCACTCAATCTTCAAAGATTGAAGTCACGCCATCCACCTTTGCGTGATGCTACCGACATGGCTCACAACAACTTCGACGCTGTGAAAGTTTGGAAAGACCGTTGGGAAACTTCCACAGACTTGTCCCTACACAACATCTTTTCTGGTGCGCAAATTGCTAGTGGATTCCATCTACCACGCAGGCAGTGGGCCACTCTTAACAGAGTTCGGACAGGCCATGGAAGATGCAGGGACTCACTCTACAAGTGGAACTGTTTAACGTCACCAGAATGCGACTGTGGTGCTCCACGGCAAACCATCGCTCATATCGTCGGCAGCTGCAAGCTGAGAGCCTACTCGGGTAGCTGGGCTGATTTCTTGATCCCATCAGAGGCAGCACTAAAGTGGATCGAAGGACTGGACATTTCTATTTGAAATTGTTTCTTGTTATTGTATCATATTTAATTGTATATCTGTTACTTATGCCATACGCTAATAATAATAATAAGGTGACCAATGCTCAACTACAAAATAGCTTTGGAAATTTAGAAAATTTCTTCAGAATAATAGTCATTACAAGAAGAAGGAATTGCCTACGGGTCATATGAAAGGTTGCAAGATTCAAAAATTAAAGGGAATATAAATGAAGAGGAGGTAGAAATGGCAGTTGAACAAGTTAAGACAGGGAAAGCAGCAGGAATTGATGAGATAGCCCCAGAATTAATTAAATTTGGAGGAATGGAGGTGGTAAAGTATTTAACTAAAATGTTCCAGCGAATGTGGGAAGAGAACAGAATCCCTGAGGAATGTACGAAGAACTTAATTATACCATTACACAAGAAGGGGAACAGCTGTGACTGTTATAAATACAGGTCCAAATGTCTGTCATCTACAGTCTACAAAGTCTACACTCGTGTGCTGGAGAGGAGATTGAGGAGGCCGGTAGAAGAAAATATGGGGGAGGAGCAGGCTGCTTTTACGCCTGGGAGGCAGACAAAGATCATAATTATCTATACCATAAGAGCAATAATGGAAAAGAGCATATCCAAAAATCGGGACCTGTACTTAACATTTCTCGATCTCAAAGCTGCAGTTGACTCGGTACCAAGACGATACGTGTGGGGAGCACTTGCGGCGAAGAGGGTGCCAATGAAGCTGAGAAATGCTTTGAAGAGCATATATAGACTACCAGTGGGAATACTACGTGTAGATGGAGAAACATCTGAAGAATTTCCAATGGAGAAAGGAATTAAAGAAGGGGGTAGCCTCAGCCCTCTGTATTTCAACATCTTGCTAGACGAAATAACTAAAATATGTAAGAGAAGAACATACAGAACAAAGCTTGGAATGTGGAGATTACGAACGGTTTATATGCAAGTACTGCTCTATGCAGATGATAAAGTATTGATAGCTGACACACCAGAAAAACTTCAGCAAGCAGTGGTGGAATGGTATGAAGAATTGAAAAGGAAGGGAATGATATGGAATGAAGAGAAAAGTAAAGTAATGAGGGTCTCATAACAGAATAAACAGGAAGAAGAGCTCAATATTCTCTGTAATGCAAAGCCTCTTGAGAAAGTAGAAACTTTTGAATATCTAGGAACCATATTAAGTAATGATGGAAAAATTGAACCCGAGGTACTAAATAGAACTAAGAAAGCAGTATCAGCTTATTATCTGATGAATACGACAATAGTAGGGAAGAAGGAGATAAGTCTTAAGACCAAAAAGCAGATCTATAATGCAATCATGGCACCGATTACGCTGTATGGTATGGAGAGTTTGGCATTACATGATACGCATATAAGTAGGATTACTGCCACAGAAATGAAGTTTCTGAGGAGAGCAGTAGGAAAGGCAAGAAGAGATCGAGTTCGAAATGAGAGAATTAGAGAGGAATCAGGACAAAAAGCAATGGGTGAAGTGGTTGAAGAACGTCAGTTGAGATGGTACGGTTATGTTACGAGAATGGAAGAAGAATGAAAAGTAAAACAAATACATGAAATGCGAGTTGAGGGAGGAGCTGGACGAGGTAGACCCCGTATTACATGGGAGAATAGGATTGAGAGCTTGGGATGGAAAAGGGGCAAAACTGTTTTGGAAATAAAGAGAATGTGCTGAAATAGAACGGAATGGCAGAAATGGCTCAAACGAGGCTATCCCTTTGCTTGAAGGCATGAGGGAAATGAAGAAGAAGATTCAGAATAATCCAAGAAGATATTCTGAGATTACAAAGAGAGGTTAGGGAAGACCAGGCACAATCTGAAGAAGTAGCTGCTGAAATCATACTCAGATTTCAAAGAGAGGTAGAAATAGTTTTGGAAAAGACTAAGATACGAAATTCACTGTTCAGGACACTATTAAAGAGAACTTGAAGGAGCTACATGTAGATATCACTAACAACACTACACAAATTCAGGTTTCTGAACTAGCCCAAACATTGAAAGTTAAAATTGAATTGGAGATTACTGAAGTTGTTAAGAGTACTGATGACGGTATGAAAAGTGAACTGATGAAATGTAATCAAGATAATATAATTAATGTGCATGCTAAATTTAAGGAAGATATTAAACATTTGGAAACTAAGTTAACAAATGATATTGTAACAATCTGGAATGGTTTAGGGAAACAAATTGACGGGGTTCAAATTGTTAGCGTGGATACGTTAAATGAATTCAGAGAAAAGGCGGAAATAGATGTATTACTTTTAACTGTCGAAGGTAAAGGAATTAAGGAAAAGGGTAGATGAGATGAGAACAGGAGTAGAAAAATTAAACAGACTCAACACTCCAAAATTGGGCATTTACGAGTTCAGTTTAGTAATTTCAAATTTCAAGGAGCGATTAGCGAGATCCAAGTGCACGCGGACTCTAGGAGAATAACAGGAACGGATTCGAGGGAAGGTCTTAAGAAAAGCCAGGATAGGAAGAAGGAAGAGGAGGATTCATATAAGGCTAGATTAGACAGACTAGAGGAACAGTTAAGGAATACTATTGACGTAGAACCGAGCCCATTCAAATTAATACAGACAGGCCGAGAATCGATCTCAAGGATGAGATGGACTTTGGCCTGTATCAGCACATGCTAGGATCCGAAAGTAACAACCAGAGAGGCGTGGTAATTAGTAATATAGAAGATCGCCCGAAAAAATGTACAGGAAATTCCACAACTCTTACGGCCATTCAATTTCCTCCAGATATGCAGGAATATCTCAGGGAAAGTCATATATCTAGACATCGGGAGATGAGAGCAGTTGAGTGGTATCTACATGGAGTGGCATTACTATGACATAAGGCATTCAGATACACTTACAAGAATTTCGAATAATATGCCAAAACACTTAGGCGGAGATTTTGGTCAATTGCAGATGAATTGAATATAAGAACTGAAGTATACTCTAAGAGATATTCGTCATCTCTACCCACTGAAAATGCAAGCTATTTCACAGCACAGTTAGCACGCTTGCAGTATTTACATCCACCATTGTCCGAAGCGGAGCTTATATGGGCAATAGCGAGATAGTTACCACCGGATGTGCAGCGCTGTATTACAGTATATCTGCTGGCATTAAAAGTCTACCGATGATGGGCGAACTACATCGAAGTCTAGACCATACAAGTGCCACGTGGCCTTGACGGCAGCTGAAGAATGTCCGGTGATCGTTGGTTTGAATCCCGGGGCTGACAGCGGCTATCCTGAGTGTGGTTTTCTCCCGTTCTTTTTTCAAACTCCCTCTAGGCAAATCACGGGATTATACCTAATTTCAAGTTCCGGGGCATCTATCTCGTCCCTGTCCCTAATATAGCTACACACACTACTACAGTCATTACATAAATACAGGTTTTGAGACAAATTTAACACGCACCCAAATACACGGGGCTGATGACTCAGATGTCCCAAGCCCCTTAAATGAATTATTAACAAAAATAGCTGTTTGTGGTTGATTATTTTAGGAGCTTTGTGACATCGTGGTCATATAGCACCGTGCACTTGGGTGTGTAGAATTTATCTGAAAACCTGTGTCACTGTGATGTCTGTACTGGTGTGTGTATTTGCGGCCGTGGCCTTAAGTTAGGTTCCGTCACGATATTTGCCTGCAGTAGAAGTGGGTTACCACGGAAAACCACTTCCACTATGGCTGAGGTAGGATTGGAACTCGCCCTTTCTCAGTTTTGCCTCACGAGGCTGACTGCAACCCGTTCAAGCCCTCAGACCAGAATTAATTTTCATGGCAGGGCCGGGAATTGAACAGGGAACTCCGCGGTGACAGCCAAATATATCAGCCACTACATATCAAGGCGGACTTAACAACAAAAGAAAAAACTGGTAGGAGCTCTTTTTAAATTCCTCACACACAGAAGACATGTTGTACGGTAATCGCTGTCATGGATATGACTGAGGCTACGTTGTAGGATAGGGAGTATTCTCTGCACGAGAAAGTTCGTAATGAATAATCCCCGGAATATATTTAAGGGAGTTTCATGCTAAATATATAAGGAGATATTTGAACGAAAGTTTATGTGAGGGAACAGTGGTTTAGTTGAGGAAGTATACATACAGAATTAATTTAACCATGGATGAATTTAGCTCTAAGGCACGCACACACACAAAATCACTCTCTCTCTATCTCAGTAACCAGTTGCTATAAATCCAGCTTGTTGTGAGTTATGGTTTTGTGAGTCATAACTAACAGGTCGGGTCATGAGGCTGGAGAAGAGGAGGCGGTACAAATAGCACAGTTTTGCAAGTCGAGCTTATTGTCATGGTCAGAGAGATATTTTAATTGTGACATGCTTTTCCTCTTCCACGATGCAGAAGACAACCAGTCTTCATATCTACCACACCCTTGAGGCAGGAGTAATCAACATGCTCGTGTGTTACACATTTAAGATGTTAAGTACTCATTTCAAATTGGATCTAAATAAATTCCACATATCGTCCATGAATCGTCAATATGTCGTAACCCTCAATTTGAGCGAAATTGACTTTTTGCCATTTTCAGGCTTGTGGGTTATGTTTCCATCGTCAGTAAAAATGTCATATCCCTCCGATAAATATTTCTATTTTATTTTCATGGAAAACAAAATGTCGTATCCCCGGTGATGTTTTCAGTGAGTAACAAAATGTCGTATCCCATGCTGTTAGGGTTACGACATTTTGCTTTCAGCATAATCTTATACCCCCGCAATGGCATAATGTTGTATCCCACATATATGTGAGGGTTACGACAAATTGCAGGTAGCCATTTTCTTTGTTTACTTAGATATTTTGTAGTAAGCCATTCGCAGGGGCACTCAGGGAATTGGAAGAACCTAGGGAAGATCAAAATTCTGCTACAGACACCAACTTTTCTGTCATAAGAGCTAACCCAGATGCCTCAGATATGCCTTTTGATACAGAATTTCACCCTTCCCCAAGTGATACCGTACTTCTTTAAGGCAAAAGAGGGGTAATTGTAAGTGCTGGAGTAGAAATTTAAATAAAAGGAAGCGTATGCAATGGAAGGGAAGGGATACATAGGTTAGCCTATAGGATCAAAAGGAATAAAGTTGTACAGGACCAACCCAGAAATGAAGTAAAGTTAGGAGATAGATGCAACTGTGAATCATGTAGGAAATATGCAGAACAAAAATGTGATGACATTGAGGAGGAGCGAAATTATATATCTCACGAATTTTGGTCAATAATGTCATGGAAGCAGCTAAAGGTATTTGTCGAAAAAAAAAGTTAAGAAAATAGTACCAAAGTGGTAATATACATCTGAAGAATAATATCGGAGACGTGTTACCTTCCTTTATTATTTTAAATGAAAGAATGGTACTCAGGACCCTGTGTGCAAGAAGATGTTCCTCCCTACGTTGGGATTAGGACAGCATTCTGTGACAGATTGGAATCATAGAAGTTCAGCAGGAATGCATGCTTCAGATGAAGTCACGGTGAAAAACAGGAAGTGACAAACCTGCTGCTTATAAAGAGCAAGTGGGGCATTTAAATACATTCTTGAACGATTTGCCAAAACTTCCTTCGCATTACAATAGGAGTAATACACCGAAATTATTTCTCGAACTGAGCTTGGCTCAGCTGTATGATTTGTACTGTGAGAAATTTTAACATGATAATGGAACTCCACTAAGCAGAACTAAATTTTCATCCGTATTCCATGGAAACAATCTGTCCTTACATAAACTGAAAAAGGACCAATGTGACTTGTGTGCTGAATATGAGGCAGGTAACCTTTCTGAATAAGACTGGATACAGCACAAAATTAGGAAAGATAGAGCACGGAAAGAAAAGGAAGACGATAAAACTCTTGCTGCCCAGAAACAGTGCACTGTAATTACCATGGACTTACAAGCAGTGAAGGTTTCAGCATGCATTCAGGCTAGTGCTTTCTATTATAAAACCAAATTAACATGCCATAAAGTAATGGCAGTTTTTAACAGGTTTCAACCTAACTGCACATCACTGTGTGTGCTATTGGTTCATCGAAATTGATACCGATTTGTCAGTATCAACGTTTGCAACTATGAGTATTGATTACCTCAAATGCCACTGTGTAAATTATAAGGAAATAATGATATACAGTGATGGGTGCACATATCGAAACAGGAACAGTATTATAGCTAATTATTTGCTAGACCATGTCATCAAGAACGGGCAAACAATCAGGCAAAAGTTTCTGGAAAGGGGCACACGCAATTAAAATCTGATTCAGTCCCCAGCACAATACAACGAAAACTAAAGAAAAGACCTTCACTCCACTCCGAACCACGGAAAATTTCTTCCCAGAAGTATTATCACATGCAGCAGTTGAAATCAGTCTTCCAAAAGACTACGATTCACTCCCTCATGATTAAATGTCGTGATTGACTTAAGAGTACTGGTGCAAAAGACTGCCACTAGTTTCGTACTGTATGTTCTCTTGTTATTTTTATTGAGCAGACTCGGTTTCTACAATGTGTTTGCCCCTGATGTGTAGGGAAAACACTTAGAATGAACACTTTCCGAAAGGAGCAATGCGATATAATCTATAAATTGTGAAGTTGTAGGTATATTTGTGCTTTGTGTTATTTTGCTAGTTAATCAATGAATAGTCTACTTAAATTAAAAATAAAATAAAATAACCCCTGGCACTACAGCCCATGAAGGGCCTAGGCCTACCAAGCGACATCTGCCCAGCCATTTGGCCTGCAGATAATGGAGTGACACGTGATCAGCGCATCGGGTCCCCTCGGCCGTTAATCTTGGCTTTCGTGGTAGGTGCGCTGCCTCACTGTCAGACAGCTACTCAATTGTCCTCACGAGGCTGAGTGCACCCCGTTCCAGCCCTCACGTCAGTTTCTAAAATCCCTGACGGAGCCGGGAATCGAACCCGGGGCCTCCGGGCGAGAGGCAGGCGCACTACCCCACACCACGGGGGTACTTACTTAACACTAATTCTCTTATTTGAAAGAAACTCTAATTACTGACTATGGTTAAATAATATTAGCCTATTATGTTCACATAGTAACCTTGAGAGGATCTTGGATACAGTACATTAGTTCATTTTCAATAAAATATAATTTTATTATTTATACACTTTATTTTAAGCAGTATGTGTATAGAATATTCAATTATTAACCGTTATTAGCTTTTATATTTTGTCTGAAAACAGTAAATCTGTAGGAAAGTACCAACATGCAAAACGTCGCAACCCACATTCTGTACAAATTGCTTGATTCAAAATGTCATAACCCACATGTATTCAAGAAAAATGTAAAAAACTCCATTTTTGTATTGTAGCAGTCAAACGAGGCTAGAATGAATCAATTTAACACTTTCATAATATATTTAGGATGTACTATTGAAGTCCTGCAATGTTTTTTGTGTCCCCTGTAAAATTGATGTCTTGTGGGATACGACGTATTGCCGTTCCATGGACGATATGCACATAATTTTCCATTGCAGCACAATTAATACACTACACATGCTCATGAAATGGCACTTGGAGAGAAGGTGGAATAAAATTCGTACTTTCCTTAGATAACAATTTTTCTTTCTCTGAATTATTATTTTTCCCTACATACAATCAATCCATAAGTAAATAAAATATGTTTTTGAAGTTCGCCTAAGTTCCCTATGTGTCATAACATACCAAGAGTGATGCTCCCTAAGTGATCAAGGATATTCTGTTTTATTTTTATTCGAGGGGCTTGGACAGCGTGGTCATTTAGTCCCGTGTACTTGGTATAAATAAAGTAATAAATAAATAAATAAATACAAAAAACTGATAACCTGTATTATTGTGGTGTCTTTTAGTGTGTGTATCTGCAATACAGGTAAAGGTGGCATCCATGGACTTAAGTTAGGTACCATTGCGGCATTTGCCTGGAGTAGATGTGGGGAATCACAAAACACCGCTTCCAGGATATTTGAGGTGTGAATCGAACCCTTCTCTTCTCAGTTTTGGCTCATGAAGCTGAGTTTACACCGATCCAGCCCTCAGACCAGAATTACATTTCTTGACAGGGTCAGGAATCGAGCAATGTCCTCCAGGTTGACAGTCAGAAAAGCTAGCCACACCATAACGAGGTGGTTGGATCTGGACAAGAAGAGGCTACCCCTCGACAACAATAACAACAACAACAAAAAAACAACAACTACTACAACAACAACAACAACAACAAAAATGGTCTCCCATATTATTTAGGAAAGTAATATAAATTGGAATGCGATTTTGGTAACCAGGGGCTGCCAGTAAGACAAACGATAAACGATGTGAATGGAACATAAATGCGGTCGCTTGGTACGCCAAGGCCCCTAATGGACTGTAGCGCCTAATGTAGTGCTTAGCAAGTTCAACTGAAACTCTGAGTGAGGGCACTGTCAGCGCGAGCGAGGGAGGGAGAGCACGTGGGGGGTTTGGGGAGGGAACGAGAGCGCGATATGAGAATGCCGATGCCAAACCAACAATACTACATCAACTATGTAGTTAGTTGTTTTAATGGCGTGATTTAATGTGCTACAATTGTCAGTGGAAATAAAACAATAACAGTTATTCGAATTTTAACACAAAATATTATTCATAAAATATAATCCTGTGAAATGGACAATAATGACAAGCTACACCTAGCATATATTTCTGAAGCAGTATCACGAGTTTGTAAAGAGAGAAAGAAAGAAAGAATGTGCAACTGACACCGCTGGGAAGTCATCCTCACGTGTGCGAGCAACCCAGCGACAGTGTTTACAATGTTGTGAAACCTTCAGCTACTCGTATTTGGACAAAGCGGCCTGCGATAAAGTCACAATGCTTGCCGGTTGTGACACATGCATCACGTGACGTCATTCGCTGGAAGAGTATGCTTGGTTTAAATCACACATCGCAGACATACCTCACCCTCCATAAAAACAGCATGGGATAGTTGCGTGTGCCCCGTGTACTTGGGTATATGCATTAGCCCCTGCTCTAGAACGCATCCACTCACCGGTTCAGTTCAATCCCGGTTTAGTTCGGTTCGGTTTGGTTCAGTTCGGTTCCAGTTTCATTCGGTTCGGTTCCGGTTTAGTTTGGTTCCGGTTCGGTTCGGTTCCGGTTTAGTTCAGTTCAGTTTAGTTCAGTTCGAGTCTGGTTTGGTTCAGTTCGGTTCAGTTCCCGTTCGGTTCCGGTTTAGTTCGGTTCGGTTTGGTTCGGCTTAGTTCGGTTCGGATTCGGTTTGGTTAGGTTCTGGTTCGGTTCGGTTGCTGTTTAGTTCGGTTTGGTTCGGTTTAGTTTGGTTCAGTTCCAGTTTGGTTCGGTTCCGTTTCGGTTCGGGTTCAGTTCCGGTTCGGTTCCGGTTTAGTTCGGTTTAGTCCCGGTTCATTTCGGTTTGGTTCTGTTAAGTTCGATTCGGTTCCGGTTTGGTTCGGTTCCGGTTTGGTTCCGGTTTAGTTCGATTTAGTTCGATTCGGACCCGGTTTATTTCGGTTCGGTTTGGTTCTGTTTAGTTCGGTTCGGTACCGGTTTGGTTCGGTTCTGGTTCAGTTCCGGTTCGGTTTAGTTCGGTTCGGTTCCGGTTTGGTTCGGTTCCGGTTCGGTTTCGGTTCATTTCAGTTCGGTTCCGGTTTGGTACTGGTTCCGGTTCGGTTCGGTTCCGGTTTAGTTCGGTTCAGTTCGGTTCCGGGTCGGTTCCGGTTTGGTTCGGTTCCAGTTAGGTAGGCTAGCTTAGGTTAGCTAGACTAGGTTAAGCTATGCTCACCATCTGTATTTGAAAAGCGCGCCATCCAGGTGGGTGGTTGCGCGTGGGCGCCATCTTGGAATTCCAGCGGTGTAGTGCTGTTGGTGGTGGGGTTTGAACCGATCAAAATCCACTACTAACGGTAAAACTTACAGTTTGTAGCACTGAAATCCCAGAAATATTCACAAGTTACCTGCCGCTGGTGAGTTCATTGTTCGTATTACGTTTGATTGAAATTGACCTTAACTTCAACATTCAAATGTAAGTAGGTACCACTTATTAAAAACGGTATGCTGCACTAAAGTGAACAAGATTTTTACGGATCATGTGTTGACGGTGAATACGTTGATCTACTCAGTTGGGTGGAAGATGGTTCGGTCATGTATGAGAAGAGAATGCCAACGCTAAGTATGCAGTTGTCAACACCATTTACTCACAGATGACAATATATTTTGGTTGTGCGTACATTTTTCGTGTGGAGCAGATCCAGACAGCTGTGTATACAGGCCACTGTAGCACGTTGCTCACATTCCTGGCAGTCACTGATTGCATTGGAGAGGAAACAGAGAGGGTGGGGAGATGTACAGAACAGCTACTGCTCTACTGTAACAGGTGAACCTGCTAATAGCTTTGAACCCTTTATTCAGTGTTGCATTAGTGATAATTGATATTACAACTTTTCAGTCCGTCAACACATTGTAATCCCAGTTACTGGGATATGCGAAACAAAAAACCTGGATATATATATATTGCGCCCGAATGCGCATCTTCGACCAGAGGATCGATCGCTCATTGAGATCGACTAATTAGTGAACACTCTGGAACAGGGCTACGTTCGTCTGCATGCTATATCATCTCATTGCAGTACCCTGTTTTGACTTGATTTGGCTGGCAAATTTATTTTCAATAATGTTTCAGGCCTGATAGTAATGGAAAACATTTGAACCATCTGGAATCTTTATTTAACATATTTTTGGGGATTATTAAATGTTTTTGGATTAGGTTATAACCTCACAGAGATACGAGCTGGAATATTAATTGAACTCCTCACTCGAGTGGTGACGACAAGAGTTCCGCCCGTTACCCTGGCTGACACTCGATTTGGTGAAGTCTCGTGGTCGAGACGCGTAATTGTACTTCGTGGATTGAAAACGTGGTTACGTTATCTGAGTGAAAATTTGTGTAAAGTCTGCATCCCTGCTTGGTTTAAGGCAGGAGAACATAATTCGCGCTTACGAACTAACAGCGAGACAATATTTGCCATTTTTTGCATTTGTATACGAGTTGAAAGAACTCAGGACTCTCATGCGACCACATGGCCGATAGCACGTTTTGTAATTGTGAGGCTAACACCACGCCTACGTTTAAATCTTGAGTATTATCATTGTATTTAAAGTGTTGAGAAGGACCTGAAAAAAATGTGAATTCATCGAACCGTGGATGGTCGCGATAACATGCGATCACGTGGCAACGTGAATTATTAAAATTAAACCAGTTTTGGGTGAGTTCATACCATTTCAATGGTATCACTGACGTCTGTTGCGGCGGGTATGGTCATTTTTGTAACATTGCCGCACCTGTGTAACGCCAGTGATTGCCAGTATTGATTACTTACTCCTAGCTAATAAAATCAGTAAATACGCTACTGCGAGAAAATGTTGAGATTATGGAATCGATGCCAAGCCCACCTGAAACCATATCCTTTATTAGCACGTCGAGCTAATACGGAGTAGAAAGCCATGAATTGGGAGGACAGAAGATTTTAGTTGCCTGGAGCCCTTAACCCTAGAGCGGGCGCGCCTATAAATGTTACATTGCCGGGCGCGTGGTGAATTTCGTTCACCATTCATTTTTCTATGTCTTAGCAACTGGTTAACAAGTACTTACTCTTACACGATTGATATTGTTACTCCTTATGTGTTTTATAAACCTTAGATATAATAATTACAACACAAATTACAAGTGACAGTACATACATATAATAATAAAGGGTCAAAATGTTCATGGGTTGAAGACTGAAAATACAATTGAATCCGATGAATACTTCACTCATGGGAACTTAAAATGAAACAATTCTAACAATCTTCATTAATCATTATCATTATTCTCACAGCTTACACATCTAATGCATCTTCTAGAGTGTGTTTTACACACAAAGTTATGACACTCATGACACTTCATTGTGGTGACTTGATTTTGTTTCCGCTCGCAGTGAATGCATCGTTCTCTCTTCGTTGGCACTTTATTTCTTCTGATGTTTCTTCCTGATGGTATGGTGATAACACTGCTCGAATATCTGGAGGCAGTGTTCCTATCTTAGCTCGTTCATCCAACCACTTATTCAGGAGTTGAAATGAAAGATTCTTCAAAAACACACATCACTTTACTGGTTGGTTCTTCGGATTCCCTTTGTAAAGAACCTGACTGTTTATTCCAGCAATGTTGAATAGAGCAAAAAAGACATACATTGTCCACCATGGGGTTTTCTGGGCTACCGAACACTTGCCTTCCATTTGGTCGGAAGTATCGACTCCGACTTAAGTTTGATTATAATCCAGTATTGCATGGGGCTTTGAACTGTTGGGATCCACAGAGGGTTCGTCGTGCATAGAAGAAAGTAAGATAACTGCTTTATTCATGTTAGGAACATGCGAAATGAGCAGGATTTCATACTGAAACCCAAACGTTGTTGAACCAACTGGCCTATCTTTATGAGGAAGAAACTGCTGTGGAATTTCTCTTTTATTCTTCCTGAGAGTGCATATACACGTTATTTTATCTTCTAAAAGATCGAGGATTAGGTCATAGCTGGTACACCAGTTGTCGATTGTTAGATTACGATTTTTTCCCTTCACGTGGTCTATTAGACGTTTCACTATATCATATGGTTTATTAGAGAGTTCATAGGGGCCAGGAGGTTGCCTGCCGCAGTATAACTCCAGAGATGAAGTATAAAAAGTTTTAGCATCATTCAGGGCGTAGAATTTTAACCCATACTTTGCCGGCTTACTTGGCATAAACTGTATAAATGCACATCTCCCTCGAAAAGGCACTAGCTTCTCATCTATTGTTACAAACTCACTTGGTGTGTAGCTCTTTTTACAGTTCACTACAAAGGAATCGAACTACGTGCGAACTGCTGCTAGTTTATCTATTCGCAGGCGATCGTTACGTGTAGTTTTGTCGTCAAAACGAAGACTCCGTAACAAAATTAGAAACCTCTTTGAAGACATGCAGGCTATTGCTATTCCCATTCCAGTTCCATCTTTCGCCCCGATTTCTTCTACAGATGTGTACTGTTCACCTTTCAAACCAGTGAGGAACAATAAACCAATCAAAGTAATTATTTCTTCATGGCAAGTAGGTTTAGCATCGCGCTCACGACTGTAACTCACTTCTTTGCAATGCCTTGCAATATAAATGTTAGTATAAGAAACTATTTCATCACAATTTCAGAATCAATTATGTGTAAGAAAGCATCCATTTCACACGACACTGTTTTCGCATCTCCTTTTGGACAAGGAAATATTTTTATTATATTTTTTCATTTAATCCTAGAGGTGGCCCTTGCAAAGCTATTGGTGCACCACATTGCTTCGTCTTTCCCGAAGAAAAAATCCTTCTCTAGTTCATCGTGTTCATAGCTATCAACTAGGCTACATCACCTTCTTGTTCACTCTCACTGTCATGATTAATGTCTGAATAATTTACCACTTCATCTTCACTATCAGAAAAATCACAAACTTCAGCTCCCTCAGTCCCTCCTCCTCATCAGATAATTCCTGTAACAGCGTTTGTATGTCTTCATCCTTCACAAACTTCGCCCTAAAATAAAAATAGATAGTTACTTTTGTATCCTCTATATTCTATATTTTAAAATAATGAAACTCCAAGAACGTATAAGGTGCAATTTTACTTACATTTCCGGGCGCGTGGTGAAGAAAGTCCACCAAATGACGGCACTTGCGAGTCAAGGTCGAATAGTGTGACACGTACAACTTCCTGAACAGATACCGCTACACTGAGGGTATCGATAAGACTTCGTCGGAAGGTACTAGCAGCGCAACGGCTGTAGCTCTTAGGAACTAACAACAACAGATGAAATACGTTGATTGGTGAACGAAATTCACCAGTGCGCCCGGTATAAATGGCTAGGATGGACGCCATTATCCGCCTACTTGACCAGAGCGAGGCTCGAACAAATACCAATACAGCTCTATGTAAGTGAAACGACATGCTTTACTAACTGTGGTGTAAGGGTTAGACATATGAGTAGAGTAGTTTACATGGTCATACTCAGCACATTCTCATAGGCAGGCAACTTTATTAGTTAAAAGCAGGTCACAATAATTATCGTACCTTTTTAAGGCAAGCCTGGAGGAAGACAGTTTTGTAATTAAATCGTTGACATGGTCATACTCAGCACATTCTCATAGACCGGCAACATTTATAAGTTAAAAGCAAGTCACAATAATTATCGTATCATTTTAAAGCAAGCCCGGAGGAAGGCAGTTTCGTAAATAAATCGTGTGTGTCATTTCTCTTGCGAGCCAAGTGTCAGGTCGCCTGTTGCATTGTTTAAAACGCTAGGAAGTTACGTTATAATAGCCCGCTGAGACGGGTAGGCAACCACATGTTTGCCATGTTTATGTGATAGGACAGTTTGGAGCGGAATGCACCGCTAGCTTAGTTCATAGCAAAACTTTCGTATACAATTTTGATACCAGTGGAGAGAATGCAGACTGGCTGTGACCAGCTGTAAACCTGTTTTGAAGCCATATGGGCAAGTTAGTGTGTAAGAATTCTTTTGTTTATTTTACGACTTCGCAGACGACTGAAACGACAAAGTAAATGAATGTTTGTTAGGGAGATATCGCTGGTTCGATAGAGTACTTGTCTGGAAGCTTATTGAAGCTTATTGAAGTTTATTTTGAAGTAAAGCGAATGCATTGTATTAGACATGGTATAATTACAATCATTATTACAGAGTAGTTGGATCTGATTTTCATGTTCACGAGCGAACAGATATTTTTCAAGCATTAGATTTGGGTCCATGAATGGGACATTTGTGTAAATTAGTGAATCATGTTATTGTGCTGTCTAGCAGTGAGCGCTATAAGGGAGGCTTTATTGTTCGTATTTCTGAGCTGATATGGTATTATTGCCAGCGAGACTGAACGCGTTTGCCTTGTTGACTGATGATAGAGGCTGACGAGCCACCAAGTGTTATTGACACGCACTTAAGGGTGCACATGAGTTGAGTGAACTGAGATTCACAGGATAATGAGGTGTTATTAGCTGTTTTCTCCCTCACAGAAAGCTACACTGGACACGTTTAATGGTCACTAAAATTACAATGACACTTTTAGGAATAATGACAAATTAAGTCAGAAATTATTAATAATAATAATAATAATAATATGACAGGATTTTCTTTTCTGGAACTAAATGTGAACTAAATAATTATGAAATCTATTCATAATGAAACACTAAACTTAAGTTTCTTTTGTGTGCCTGATATCTTTTCGTATACTGATTTTCGTATATTTTAAATACATTTTCGACATTTTCCAATTTTGAGACGTGGATCAAATAATGACGAGATAGTTGGAAAACTCGGCCGTTAATTGATAATGCAACGTGAGTCGAGACGGCCCGTCACCGTAGTTGTCGACATACGTTTTCCTCCTTACACTCATGACCATTTCTATGCAAAGAGCGTGAAATGTGGAATAGGTAGAAGCGCCGATAGCGCTTATTTAAGTGGGTATTACTAATGTTATTCATTTGTTTTGTATGGCTATTTGTACTATTTTTATTCAGTCAGGGCGAGCATGTGCCTAGATTTGGTGTTCTTATTTTTCTTTGATAAACTCTTCTTGTTTATTTTTAATTTAACGTCAGAGAGGAATAGCTTAGATTTAACGTAAAACTGAATGTTGGAGAGAATACCACCACCGCTTAGCTATCATTATTGTGGCAACGATTAAAGTAATTATACTCTTGCATTGTAAACAAGTAGATATTTTGCTTTGCCGTAAATTCATGGCTGTCATTATTTTTATTCTTCATTTCTCCGATGTAGTTGTGTAGGGAACCGTTACTTATTACTCTCTTAGTAGTTTATTTTTTTCTTTTTTGATTTCGTGGATTGGCATTATATAGGAGACATTATTAATTCGTTTTCAGGGCAGATTACATTCGGACAAGCCATTTCTTACCTCTCAGAAGTAGGCTAAGGATCTGCTTCTTTTATCAATAAATTTAGAGTGACTTTAACATAAGCCTGGCCTCTTTCATTCATGATTTCATTTTTCGTTGTGGATGTATTCCTCTATGCTGATCATAAATTAGAACTCTCCTAATCCCGACACCCCCAAGTGCAATTTCTTGTGCTGGGCCAGTCTTCTTCCACCCTGTGTTGTGTGTTGGTTAGAGAAGGGTCTTGGAAGGGCTGTTCAAGACTGGCAGTCCCCGAAACTCTCGTCTGATGGGCACAATATATATTTACAGGTGAATCAGCTGCCCCCAATATTGTTCTGTGCAGCGTAACTAGTGTTACAATCAGGAAGTTCGATATTTATCTGCGTGCAACCCGTATGTTACTAATGCACGGCAATCATGTCCTGCAAACGATACTGAACACTATTATGGTTTCCTCGATGTGACTACAGACTAATGCGGGAGAAAAACAATAGTGTTCAGTTTCGCTTGCAGGATATGCTTGACATGCATTAATACCTTACGGGATGCAAATTGAGGAATGTCGACCTTACTGACAACAAACGTCAGTTGGGCTGCATAAAACATTATTAGGGGCAGCTGATTCACCAGGTATATATAAGTTATACAGTAATATATGAAGAGGCATAATAGTGTCAACTCTCGTTTAAATTCAGCAATAATGGAATTTTGATTTTTTTATATTGAAGCACCTGTGACATTGAAACTGCCATCTAGCTGCAACGATGGCAACCCGTGGCTCCACTGAATGCTGCGTCTTGACCGGCGTGGCATCAGTCCTGGAATTGCCTTACTTAAGCAATATGTCATAAATTACTGCAGAATTGTAAGTTAATTCAGAAATGACCTTCTTGTACTATGCTAAGATGGTACACAGCTAGATCTGCAACATACAAAAACAGTGTTTGTCTACTGATAATGTTTTGGAACTTCTGATACGGCAATTTATCTGAAATTGTGGAATGCCTACAAGCTGCTCTGACAACGACTTTACGGAGGTAAAGAAGATACTCTATTTATACTGTGCTTCTAGCATAAAAGGCATGGATCCCGTTCGCCTTACGTTACCCCCGAACAGTGTGTTCACATGGCAGGACGATCGCTTCACAATGAACTTTGAGGAGGCATAATGGTGTCAACTATTGTTTAAATTCTGCATTAGTGGAAATCTGAATTTGTGATAATTCGCTTTATTTTAGTATTATTACAATCATTATTTTATTGATAATTTTTCTGATAGGACACCCGAAGGAAATTTCCTTTGTGATAGGTAAGTATCGTTTTTAACGAAAATAAAATTTTATTTTGAATATTTATTTATCTTTACTGCTGGTTCCAAACATCCAGCATTGCATTTATCCAACCCAATCCACTACATTTTATCTGCAGCAACCCGGGTTATTCTCGAGTTCATTTCTTATATTTGAAGTTAAATGTTCATTTCATTTATTCATTGTTGGTGACTATATGATGACTTGATCCTTGATTTATCGCATCATGGAATAATTGGTTTCTTGATTGTATAGAGTGTCTGTGACAGATAATGCGATATATTCTGGGAGTTGTTTATCTACTGATCTGCGGAATAACATCACTAGATGGCATGGTGTGTCCAACTGGTTTCCAGATGGGATCCTATTGTGAATAATTTGAATACATTCATTGCTTCAGCCAATGGTTGTGAGAAATACTGTAGGTTTTGGTGCAGCAGTGAATGTGCTAGTCTATTTTCCAGATGCTGCTGTCACTATTCGACTCGTATTTGTATAAAACCTCTCTCATTCTTCATCCGTCACCCAAGCCTCTCATATATCACCCACCTACATGGAGGTTAATACAATAGGAGAGATTGAGCCTCGTTGACCACAGGCATGGAGTGACATATTGTCGATACACGTCACAAAATTTGTGAACGTCAATTATTGTCGGGTAGGACACACTGGATGGAATATCACAGTCTCATTTATTTACAATAAATCCTAACGGTAAATTTCACTTCTGCTATTCAGGCAATATACAGTATATTGGTAGT
Source organism: Meconema thalassinum (assembly GCA_946902985.2). Lineage (NCBI taxonomy): Eukaryota > Metazoa > Arthropoda > Insecta > Orthoptera > Tettigoniidae > Meconema > Meconema thalassinum. Next base: position 796,048,246 of record OX336389.2, read on the forward strand.
GTTCTGTATCGTAATGATTATCTTACAGTATATGATGTCTCTATTTAATAGAATTTAATATGATAACTCATTTTATGTACCAGGGCACGCACCTCAAACATAGAATTTAAAACATACCAATATACACCTAACTTCATTCGCCACAAGGAAAACGTGTTATCAAGCAAATTCACTAGGCTTAAAATAAACGGGGCTTATGATCAAATTGTCCAGATATCCTAAATGAATTGTAAACTGTTTTGAACGAATATAAGACTACCAACCCAATTCCCCATCACTCGTTACTGCCTGACTTACCAGTCCTATGAAAATGTTGCTCTATACAGTAGTTACAACAATCTTCAGAAGAAACATTAACTGCAAATAGACTGAAATTTGGAAGAAGTTGATTCCAAGAAATTTCATGATATTTCAGATTCTGTTAGAGAACAGTCCGGTCTGCAATTGCCACAACTTGGAGAAAGATACTTCATGGATTACCTGTCTGTCTGTTAGGTATTCAGCCAAGAGGCCGGTTGGATCCTCAAACAGTACCGCCATGGGTTAAGTCAGTAGATACCCACAAAACCTCAAACCAGCACTATAATGAGGCGTACTAGGCAATATGAGGAGTGAGGTAGTTTGTCATTGCTTTCCTAACTGAGTCAGAACAATAGCACAGAGAGTACCAACTGAACATAAAGTGTATGCGATTCACTCCCTGAAGTGGGGCAAAACGTCCACTTCATGTTTGTGATTGGGGCACTGATGTCCAGCCCATTTGAGATATTGTGATCAAGAGCTGTTAGCTGTTACCATGGCAGACACCTCGACATTTTGACACTGCAGATATATTCTTCTAACCAATTACGTCGTAGTTAAGAAACTATATGTTCTGTTTATTATGTATGTTACATTTTATCTCTGACGTACATGATCCTGTTTCTCCTCAGTCCATATTCTGTTGGGAATGGCCGTCTGAATAATGCTATACTAGTGACTGCATTAACGTGAGTGTATGCAGTACAACATCATTATTGCTGGAAACGTACTCGTCTGTAAATTGTTGACGTTTCACGATTTTTTGGCGGTAAATTCCACTGACTAAACACTTGTCCACAAAATTGTTCAGTTGTATTATTTAAATAAAGCCGGTTTCTGAAATATATTGGAAGGCAATAACAATATATGAATTGGAGACTAGTGCAGGAATTCTATTACTTTTGTAATTTGTTGCTGTTATCGTGTTCATATCGGACAGTGAAGGATGACAGAAGTTTGACAATAAAGAACTCCAAATCACACAAATAATTAGTTAAGTACTTTAACCCCACATTCAGGTCTGAACACCAAACGGACCGTTTACTACCCATCACACTTAACAAGTACACTTGAAGGTCAATAACCACTAGCACATTACAACAAATAATCACGTACTAACAAGCCTAAAAGTTATGCAAATCTCTACTTAGTATAAAACAAAGCCCCAGATTCTTGGATATTACGGGTAAACTCGAGAACCACTGGATGGTTTTGATGCGGTTTTCACCATTCTGTAAAGGATAACTCGAGGACGATTTATGTAGAAAATAATTTATATATGATCAAAGGAAGCCAAGCAGTAACGATTTCAGTGGAAAAGTCGAAAAAAATACCTGGCGTCCGAGCGCTTTGTAAGCTTACGCTGGGCACACCGTTAAAAATATCTAAATACTATGAGTGTAAGAATTGTTCAGCATGAAAAGTTCTACAATAACGTCCGCGAGAGCATATGTCTATCTTCAATACATCGCCCAAGATACGTGTTTTTACGTTTTAATTTCTTCCATCCATGTCCATTCAACTACTGAGGTGACAGTTTACGAGCTAGGTAAGGGCGAGTCTATCATCCCTGTTACAGCCCAGCCAGTGGGCGAACCTCTTGCCCCGGATACAGCCAGCAGTAAAATGTTGAGTCGTGTTGAATTAAGACCTCTGAGAAGGGTGGTTGTGTTTGGAGTTTCCCTGGAAGTGCAACTCGGGTTTTCTTCATTTCGCCTGTGAAAAACAGTCAAGTTAAGATTGGACGGAAGGGGGATTTGAGTTTCATTCACCTCGCCATTCCCTGGAAGTGCAACTCTCATTTCGCCTGTGAACTTTCCATTCCGCAAAATTCACAGTCAATTTAAGATTGGACGGATTATATTAAATTATACTGATTGGCATATAATCTCTACTTAGTATAAAACAAAGTCCCACAATTCGTGGATGTTACGGGTAATCTCGAGAACCACTGAATGGATTTTGATGCGGTTTTCACAATTCTGGAAAGGATGCCACGAGAAAGGTTTCTGTAGAAAATTATGTATTTATGACCAAAGGAAGTCAAGCACTAACGATTTCAGTGAAAAGGTTTGAAAAAACTGGCGTCCGTGCGCTTTTTAAGCTTACGCTGGGCAAACCGTTAAAAATATCTATATACTATGAGTGTAAGAACTGTTCAGCATAAAAAGTTCTATAAAAAGCCCTGGAGAGCATATCTCTATCTTCAATACATCGCCTACTATAAGTGTTTTTACGTTTTCATTTCTTCCAACAATCTCAATTGAGTTACAGAGGCGACAGTTTACGAGATAGCTAGGGTCGAGTCTATCCCCCCAGTTACAGCTTGGCTAGCGGACGAGCTTATTGCCCCAGATACAGCCAGCAGCAATTTGTCGAGTCGTGTTGAGTTAAAAACTTTAGAGAAGAGTGGTTGTGTTTGGAGTTTCCCTGGAAGTGCAACTTGGCTTTTCTTCGTTTCGCTTGTGAACTTTTCGTTTAGCAAAATTCACAGTCAAGTTAAGATTGGGCGGAAGGGGGATTTGTGTTTCATGCAGCTCGCCATTCTTAAATTACGTCTGACAAGAATTTGTTGTACATGCATCTCCATGATAATATAATTAATAGTCCAGTCAGTGATTTTAACCCATCTTGCCGAGACGTAAAACGGATATTGGCCGTTGTTCATTGACATTGGAAAAAACCGCTTATCACGTAATGCACTCATAACTGTTCCCGGGCGAAGCCGGGTCGGGTTGCTAGTTTATAATAAACTGATGTAACTAAAATAGTGTATACATTGTAAATATTTGTTAATATTTTAACCCACATATTCGTAGAAATAGATTAATGGCCAGAGTGTAAAGAATGGCCCCTTACTGGTCATCCAAGCCTAAGCTCATGCAATTTCTTTCAGAAGTAGGGAACAACACCCATTACAATTTTGGTACAATCGTCATGACTGACTGAAAAGCATTTAAGTTTCAATTCTTGTTGTTGTTGTAGTTGTCGTTGTTGCTGTTTCATTTGGTGTCTTGTACATCGTGGTCATTTCAGCCCCATGTACTTGGGTGATTGGATTTGTTTATTTATTTATTTATTTATTTATTTATTTTAGGATTTGTCTGATAACTTGTCATGTTGCGGTGTCTGTATTAATATGTGTTTCTAATTTGAGGTGAGGATTGGGATGGAAGCAGCCGTGGCCTTAAGTTAGGAACCACCTCGACATTTGCCTGGAGTAAAAGTGGAAAATGATGGAAATGCACTTCTAGGATGACAAATGTGAGATTCAAACCCACCTCTTCTCATTTATCCCTCATGAGGTTGATTGTACCCAGTTCCAGCCCTCAGACTAGAATTATATTTCTTGTAGAGCCGCGAATTGAACCCGCACCTCAGGGGTGACAGCCAAGAATGCGTCCGGAGGTGGTCGTTTATATAACTTGCTTTTAGGAGCAACAAGGTGTGATTAATGTTGAGGTGAAGTGATGGGCCCGCCCTGTCCTGCAGATAATGAAATACACTGAGCAAATCATGGTATGCTACGATAACAGACCTCAACTTTATCTGCTGCCGATTTCTGTACTTTAAGAGGTTTGGAACGTGATAGAAAAATTAAGAATCACTCACAAGACATAAGCCGACATGGTGGACTTAGCTTATCGCTTATCAACATGATGTTGCCTAAAGAATACACAGTTTACTTTCCTTGAAATTCATTATCATATTCTGCTCTTGCTATGCAGTAAATAAATTTGCGTGGTTACATATCTGCATCATATACCAACACACGCTAGGAAAAGTAATAGGCTCTTATGGATCTTATTGGTACACCTGACTCCTTCTTTACCAAGTCCTTTTTACAAACCTACTATATTTCTTATTTAAGGAAATTAAAGCTTTATTAGGTGCTTAATTAATATGATATATAGGGCTAGATCAATAGGTTACTAGGAAGAATTTTGGTTAGTGGAAGAGGGAAATCGAACTAGCCATGCTTCCGAGAGCATTCCATGGCTGAGAATGTGATCCTTGCCTTAATTGTAAGACACCAATCAGGTTGTGAACGCCCAATCTTTTTATTTGTATTTAATGACTATTGCTTAATTTTAATACAAAAACACTGTTTACCTGAATCATAAGTTTTTACGCAGCCATTCCCGCTGCTATCACAATTCGCTCACAAGAAAAGTCAGAGTGCTCCCTCCTCTCTATCTCTGTTAAACTTCCTCTTTAGTTTACTCTTTTCTTGTCATGTTTTCCTGTATTCCCACGATCACTCATCCCTGACAATAACATGATAAGTCTAAAAGCCCACATAATCACATACTTACAGAGCATGGAGAAAGGAGTTGGCACGCTGCTTCTATATTTAACTTATCTTGTTTTTCCTGCAATTGTGTGAGTTTCTTCCTCGTAATTATGTGTATAATCTACGCGTATTCTATGTATGAGAGAGTTTGCAAGTACTCAAACTGATGCATTTGCCACAATAACATAAATAAATAAAATAATAACACTCACACCATTACTGCGGTGTCACAAGCCGTAAACAAAACTACAGCATCAAACATCCATACATAACATTCCTATTATGCTAAGTTTCTAACGTGTTGCGATTTCACAAATGGAATTCTAGATAAAAGTCAGAAGTAGTCAATAGTTAAACCAATGAACACACTAGTAGCTATGTTTGGGAACTAGGGGTATTCGGAAGACGATTTAAGTAGAATGTGATATTAAACTGACAGCCAATTATATATTAGAAGCTAGTTGTTAAAATGAAAAGAAGTTCTGTCATAACTTTGGAATGCTAAATTGGGAGATGGAAAGTAATAAGGCTAGTGTATTCTGTTTCAGTAAGTAAGTGCGAATGAGAGTGAGCCAGAGTCAAGAAGAGATAAGTGGCTGCCAGAGAACTCGCAGTTCTCCGCCCGAGTTGCGCTCCTTAATCTAATTTTACCCTTTGTTTCTGCGGAACATCTTCAGTCTGAAGGCGTTGTGTTAATGAAATCAAAGCTGCAAATAGAATTTGTGGGACGAAAAAGAATGGAGATGGCGCCCTGAACTCGGCTTAAATCTCGCCGCAGGAGCGGAAGGGTACATGTAAATGAGCGAACAGGATTATAGAGGGTAGCTTTTGATGTTTTGAATAATAGCAATATCATCTGGGAGCATAACATAGTTAACTTCAGTGAGGTGAGCTTCTAGAAGTTTTAGAAGCAGTCAGTATAATATTCTCAATATTTATGAGTGAGAAAATGAGTGACAGACAGGTGTCATAATCAATGGATACACAAATTATTTCCCATTAATATGGAGCTGCTCCAAAATGGGTTTCCGTTGCTCTAGCTTCCTTCACCTCCTCTCATTTCTAATAGCGTATCTCATGTGTTGAAACCTTCTTTGATAGTTATGAATTCTTGTCCTAAATATTAGGAACGTCAATTATTGGATGACGCTTAACAGTAAAATATGTACATACATTCATTAAGGGAACTACGACGACATTACGACGCAGAATTGTGAAGCCTTCAAACCTATCAATCTTGTTTGTGAAATATTAGGGCGAGTACTTCACGTCAACCAAACATCTATGACTCTCAAAGTTGTTGAAAATCAGTTGTATTGTGCCCGTTTAATTACCTAAGATCTTTCCTATAGTTGACTAAGGAAATGGAACTTTGCGGTTGAGAATGGCTTTCTGAGTCACAAATTGTTCGGAGAATGTAGTCACTGTGCTCTGTCCTGTTGTAACACTTTCATAAACAAAATAAACCTTCACGATTGTTCGCATATCTCACATTCGTCGCACAGATGCTGGTATGAATCGGATAACTCGGAGAGGACTCAGCGAGAAAAATGGCTAACGCGAAGGAAAACTGATATAGTGTTAGCTACTTGGAATGTGAGGATATTGGAGAGACCTGATAAGTTAAAGAAATCAAGGAACGAAATGGGTAAGATAGCTGATATGATTGATGCAGTATAGTGCCTCTCTAGGGAAGTAATGTGAACTGGTCTTCCAAGATGGTTGATATGATTGATGCAGTATGCCGCCTCGCTAGGTAAGTAATATGGTCCTGAAGGAACTGGTATTCCACAATGCCCTTTCGATTCCAAGATAGTTGATATGATTGATGCAGTATGCTGTCTCGCTAGGGAAGTAATGTGTTCCTTAAGGACGCATTGCAGTCCAAGCCAAGACCTACGGTTTTCCAAAATTGATCGCACATTCTGTGGCAGTTTTTACAGCACTTGCATATGTAGGAGCATAGTACAAGAGCGTGATCTTGAAATGCGGTTCCGATGCCTTCCGAATAGTCATTCAACTTCAAATCGATCCACAGAAACGTGAATACTGGGGCAGACTTTTCTAGTGATTCTGGTAACGATGTCTGAAACAACACCCAATTTTACACTGTCATGAGTCTGCAACTTGAGAGAAAATAAACTTCAATTGTAATAAAAGAGCGTAGATTGCTGTGGAAACTTCTGGTTTAAAAGCCTAAACAGCATTATCATTATCACAGGCTATATCCACGAGAATCAGAGCTATACTTTGTTATCATTTTAGGAAACCGTCAGTAAAGATCAAAATCAAGAAACACCCATTCTGAGAGATGGGTGTCCCAAATGGGGTCAGACTTTCAATAAGTCCACCCAACGTTTTCCCATAAGTTCACATAAAACATAACAGGTAACATAAACTGATTATCATTCGACACAAGAGCATTTCTCGGTGCCAATATCAACTTTGTGTGATCATCCTGTCAGTGGCAATTTGAATGTGATGTTGGTTGACGCCGGTTCATACACTATTCAGTGAGAAAATTTCTCACACGGTTGCCGTTGGTACTCATGAAATAGTATTATTTAAAGGATTCTTACTCCAATTTCAATGGTATTTCTATACACGATATGATATTCCTGACATGTCAACAGAATACGCTGCTGAGTAAAACAGCCCACCAGACGTTTAGTCCACAATAAGGACATGGGTTGCCTTCTTAGGGACATCCATGTTTATGAATGCTTAAAACCTGCTTTGACTATGCCAACGCTATCTTAATCATCCATAACTTACATTATTTATGATATAAGGAGTATTTTCTTTCAATGCATAACGCTCATTATTTTGATTTATTGCAAGATAGACAATCAAAACCAATACAACCATTACATACAAGGAAGAGTTTGGCTCGGAAAACTAAACATTGAAAGGAAAAAGTTTATTCTGCCACTAAGATTCATGTTGGCCTAAAACCACTGGAACACGACAAAGTAATTCATATCCTATTCTGACTTTTGGAATTGCTTCCCTTGTGAACAAAATCGTATTGCCGATGTGCGGCTGTGTGCGGTATTAACAAATGAGTTATTTACACAAGTAATAATATGTTGAATTAACAAAATCAGACAGAGAGGTTTCTAGTCCAAAAAGTCTGATATTTCAATTCAGAATGCTTGTGTTCGTTTAATTACGAACTGTAATTTTATTTATTTTCATTTGAAATATTGACCCATGTAGATTAAATCTTCGTTACACTAATTAGACTTGTTTATAATGCCGATAGCATTGACATAAGTTTGCAGTGTGAGATTTGCTTTATAGATAATAATTCTGGCCCCGCTCTCTTGCAATTGCGCACCCTCAAACACTGATTGAGCCAGGATTCGATCCTGTAACCTTGGGAACAGCAGGCTAGAACGCCACGCTTGTCTAATAAAACATCATAGCATATTCGAAATTGTTACATGGATTCTGAGATATTTAGAGTCTACGGCTCAAATCCCCAAGGGAAGTCATTATGTAGTTTGTAGGACTGATGGCTTACACAGTATATACAACAATTGGTAGAAACCCAGTGAATGTTATGGAAGTTACATGCAGTTCAACATGGAAAACACAAACGTGCGTAGAACTACTTTGGTAACACTTATGTACATTTACGTGGTGCTCAAAATTCATCCCCAATATTCAGACATTGTAGTGTATAGAGTTTCAGTCTGTTAATTTGAACGGATTCTACGATATTGAGTCCAGGGCTATAATATTCTAAGAATGTCACTAGGAAACCGAATGTATTGTGGACTCTTTAAATAGGCATACTTATGTGTGTTGAAACATACCTTGATCGTTCAAAACTAGGTATAAATCAATAAATTAGTATGGCAGTTGCATTCAGTTGAACATTGAATATTATACACATGCATATAATTATGTTGGTAGCCATAACTTTGATGATTAACCCTAAATTTGGCTAAAACATCCTGGATTTACAATGAACTATGATTGATTTTTTCCGTACAGCTATTCCGAGATATTGACTATATGAGGCAAAAGTCTAATGATCATTAATACATAGTTGGTAGCCCTGGTGATTCATATAATAAACACCGTTGTATGTTCTCAATCACTCATCTATGCTAATATAATAAAGCTGAAGAGTTTGTGTGTTTTCTTGTGTGTTTTTGTGTTTAAACGCGCTAATCTCTGGAACTACCAATCGGATTCGAAAAATTCTTTTTTTATATGATAGCCAGATTCAAGAGGAATAGTTTAGGCTATGTCAAATTTCGGACAGACCACTCCATTCCCAGCATTTAGGCCCTTGGCACAAATCTACACCTTTTCACCGATCTGAACCATAATGTGTATACTGTACCCGCTTGAGCGGAGAATGCTTGGTCACTACTCGACTATGCTCTTCGGCTTCGGGGTACGTTACGTCCAACCCACAAGTGACCTCACATTCGGATATGTAAACACAATAAGGTTATCAAGACTACAAGAAAAACTCAACATTACAGTTATAAACTATTTATTATACTCAAAAATATCAAATCAAAAAATATATATTCAAAATAAAAATCAATCATTTACTTGGCATTATCCCTTCAAGTAAGAATCACTTCAAAATCACTCTAAAATCACTCTAAAAGTCACTTCACTATCATTTGAAATTGTATTGCTTATTCTATTCAGTTCTTATCATTATAATTATTCATTTAAGTTTATATTCACCTAGGCATCGAGCGTGCCTATCACTTTAGTCAATTTTATATCTTCTAAGGCTTTGGATATTTAACTTATTCTCAATACCCTTCAGGGCTTCCTTTATCTATACATTTATCATTTATCTTCCATTCACTTCCTAGACTGATTAGCTACTTCCGCAAAGCCTTAGGTGTTTAACACAAATACATTTACTTACAACACAACATGTCATGGGTCTACCCTTCAATCCTCCATTTATCTCTTCATGCTCCAGGTGATTCATTTTGTACTGTACCATGCACTGTTTTACTTTATTATTGTGGGATCTTTCAATCATATTATACTTCATTATTTCATAACCCGTTAATTATTATTTCTCAAGAAAGGAATCGCTTTTTATCAACAATTCTAATATTGACCAAATCTGTCAAAATTCATTTAATTACTTCAAACTTAGGCTTGAGAGAATTGTATCAATCCCGGCATTCCAAATATATGATTTATATTAATCTAGCACCTTTTATTCAAAAAATTCATATCGCAATTATTTATTGCTAGTCTCCATTTAGAAACCTACTCGACAACGGAACTCATTATGTGGTCTCACCATATTCACTCACTAGAGGTAGGTCCGGGTCGGCTGGCCGCCCCCTCCTCCTTGGTACTTTACTTGTGATTTATGACGTCTCGTGGATCGCTCTGCTTTTACACTACTGTTTACCTTTCAAAACATATGGTTATCCAAGCTTCATTTCACATACAGCTACTTGCTTCTTCATTTATTATTATTATCATCAACATTTCGTGTTTCCAGGATATTTTGCACTAGTTCGGAAAGAATGTACGACGACTTCATTAATATAAATTCACTTACGACGATTCATTTCAACAACGTTATTTCCGACGAATGACAAAGCTGGACACACATCCAGTCTTACATGCAAATACCATAATACACCATTTCATTTCACTTGCGACGCTTCAATACAACAACTTTACTTACGACGATTTATTTCAACAATGCCTGGCTGGGGATCCTTAGTCCATCCAACGGGTCTCACATGTGAATACCATGACTTCAATATCTCGGTGGGAATTACTCATCCACGGAGCCATAACTTCATCAATACACTAACCTGGCCAGAACCAATAGTCTGCCAGTGGTTCATGCCCTCATACAATGACGAATTACCAACATTATTCTTACTTTTCGTCTCACGAACAAAATATACCCTGGATCACGCATTTCTTTGCTAACTCTGAGCTAAACTTATTTCAATTACTTGGCCCTTCCGACAATAAAACTTTTCTTGGATACTCATAGTTTATTTATTTTCTCAACAACAACTTTATTACTTCACGGTAAGACTTCGGGTCTTCCTATTATTTTACTTCATAACTTTGGCCTGATAGCCTACAATACAAACTTTACACTTTCATTTTTGGGTGATCCGTTTTCACCCATTACGTTAAATCTCCAAATTCCTTATCATGAAAACAAATATCGAACATTACCGTTCCTTCAAGTACTTAATCTCATTTATCTGAGTTCCTTATTATTATTATTTAAACTTTCAAATCAGTTTAATATAGCGCTTATTGAACCCGAGGGGGTCATGCTGACTGGTATCGAAAGTAGGATCTCAGAGACTGTGATCTCAGAAGGAAGGTTCCACCAGGGAACGAACCCAAGATCTGTTGAGGGAGTTTCGTTGTAAAAACCCCTAGAGGAAAGTATGTGTTTAATCACTGGTGTGATATCAGTTGAGACTGGCATTATTTGGTGAAATAATGCAGGGAAATGAGTGGATTATAGCATTAGTGGACTACATGGAGTAGGCTATGCTGGACTTGGAACACAGAAGTGCAGAGTTTGACAGTTTACTAATAGCCCCAGAATTGTGGGAGGAGACTCTTGGAGCCCTGTCAATCTCGTTGACCTACTTAAGTCGTCTGCAAGAGGTCGGGGGGTTGAATAATGACCCAGTTCTTCCCCGTTTGAGAATAAAACCGAGAAGAGAGGGGAGAGATCCCAAGGAAAATCATTGATTACTCGTGATTTGAGCAACGCAATAACATGAGAGTTGCACACAGGTGAATCTTTAGCCAGGAGGCTAATTTTAGAGCCATTAAACTGCGAAATCAAGGCATATTTAATGGAGTGCGTAAGAACACAGGACTATGGATGTTCGTGGCAGGGTTTGACTATGTCACCGGGGATTTCCACTGGAAACCGCGTCCCCACGCTATGGCAAAGGCAATTAATATTAATTAATTGGCCGATCGATCCTTCAGCACGCAGATTGTTTTGGGACCGGTGAAGAAAAAGGAACCCGATGAGCATTGTTTCGAGACCAGAATCATCCTGGGAGAGGAGTTGATATAGCGCGGGAATTCTAGGTCTACTTTTTCGTGTGAAACGGATATAAGGGTGTGGACCCAGTCAGGAAGTCAGTTTTGGAACAGACTCAAGCGCGGAACGTATGTCGCTCCGGCTCAGGGAAGGACGCTCACACAAAGACTTGAACACTTTAGTGTTAATCATTATATTCGCCGTGCAGTATAATGCACCAAGTGATAATATAATCATGCATGGTCATGAAGTAATAATAAGTACGGTAATCAACGAACTTTATTGTGTGAAATGCGTATTGCCGAAGTCAAGGAAGGAGGCCCGGACTTCAACTTGGGAAGCCGTGCAGTAAAACTTTTAGAAGGCTTTTATTAAGGACAGTCGTGCTGCATGTGTATAGGCGGCAGTACGAGCAATTGTCAATGTTCACATAGGAAGTGCCGTGTGATATAAGTTGCAGAACATTGAAAGTTATAATTTGTGTAAAGACTATGTACAATGTTAAGCGCAGTGTGTAATTTATGGATTGGTTATACATGTCTTATTACGTCGGACTGTGCTGGGAGAAACTATATGATGCATTTGGTGAAAGGTCTTAAGAATACCAAATAGTAACGCTCAGGACGAAAGTAAGCATCTTTATGCAAAGCAGGAAGTTTATCGTAGGATAATTGATAGACTGTTGGTGAACCCGTAGGCAGATGATCCAGACTTTCAATCAGGAGTTGGTAGGAGCATGGAGGATGCCGTCAATACCTGTAATTCTGATATATTGCCAGGGAATTTCAACCAATGAAAAGTGTAAAAAGTGACGTGTGTTATGTAGAAATCATATGTGAAATATCTTTTAAATTAATGATATAATAAGTGTTATAAAGTGTCATGTGTTTTGGAAGCAATAGCTTCATCATAGAAATGGAAAGTGCCGTGTGCTTGGTGAAAGAAATGTATTATAAAATGTGTATATTCAGTATGCAAATGTCGCGCTAACTCTGCAAATGGCAGGCGACATTGGAGAATATGAGTGGTTGGAACCACCAGGATAAGCCGAAATGTGAGTACCCCACAAATTATGATTATATAGAAGTATAGCCCACTGCATGTAATGTGATTTCAGAATTATAAATATGCCAGTAAGAATCAGTATTAGGAGATAGACCCTCCAGGTTTAATTGTTGTTGTGTTGATTTTAGTAGAGTTGAGATGTTGTTATACTTCAGTGAGTGGATTAATCGTTACCACTATTAATAAAATGGCAAATCAGTTATGTAAACTTAACGTAACGAACACGGATGTTCGATTTTAAGATGGTTATGTTGTGTCGGATTATGGTAATTTATGTCAGTAATAATAATAATAATAATAAATAATAAAAGGTATGAATGAATACATCAGGTAAAATGTTGTAAGCAAGAAATATTTACGCTAATTGGAAGACTTATCGATCTAAGCAGTAAGATTACATTAAGGGATGAGAAAAGAGTTTAGTATCAGAATATATTGTGTTAACGGGAATATAATTATACAAAAAAGTGGAAGAGTTTATGAGTGAATTGAATTTGCAGCTTGTGTAAAAACTTATAGAGTAATTGATAGATTTCTCTTAATAATTAAAGGACGAAGATCATAGCATCAGGTCAGGAAGCCAGGTAATCTATTCGACGTATGAAATCTCGTATAGCCGTGGGCATACTGAGATATGTACTTTGTGCCAGAGTGTATTTAGTGATTGGACCCTAACTCTGATGATGGATATGGAATGGTCCGGGTTCGAATCCTGTGATAGGTGAGAGGAGAACAATGGACACCTCTGCACCCTATCTGATCGCCCGAGAACTTATTATTGAGTGATTTGGCTCTTTTGAAGCGAATCTTATGGACGGCAGCATGTGGCTGACCGCATCATTTATTAAGATACCGGTTATCCAGATCGACCAATGTTTTTATGAATCTCGTGCCTTCATGTTGAAATGGACCTATTGGTGCCAGTTATTATTATATCCTCAGGGTAGGAATAAATGTTAAGCTCATCCAGTACCTATTTGCATACCATTCAGTTTAAATCCATTGGGATATGTGCGTCATTGTGACCACGGTATTGTCTTTACAATCGTACTACTGCTTGGGGAGATATAAGCCATGAGGCAGGAAGGCGGGGGACGGTTTACTGCGGTAACCTCACTCCACTCCATTGTATACAAGCCGCTCGGAAGGGGGCTGAGCTGTCAAGCGAACCGTGAAAGTTAAGGTTTAAGAAAAGGGCAGATTTAAGACCCTGTTAGTAACATGAAAGGAAACATTGTTATATTGAGTAATGAAGTCACGTGGTTTAAGAACACATTGGTAATTATAGGTCACCCTGATGGTTTAAGATTTTAGCAATCTAACGAATGGTTGGAAGTTGCATTTTTACTGTCACTGACACGGATTTCAGAAGTTGGTCACTTGACGCCACAGGCTACGCTCGCAAGGGTAGCTTAATAATACCATCCGACACAGCGATAACGAAAGATTTGAAGATGAAATCACAACGGCATGCAGTGGAACTATAAATAGAGAGAAGTGTAGGGGATATTTACATAATTCTGGAGTTGCACGTAGATTGTTGTGCAACACCTGAATAGGCTAATGCATGATAAGCATTTGGTGGGAAGAGAGAGATCAAACACACACGGTACACATAATTGTCAAAGTAAGACGAGGTTTAAGAAACAAGTAATTTTGTGAAATTAAAGAAGTCACATTAGATGACAGAAGAGTAAAAGTACAGTTTTGTTTATGAAAGTTGTATGTGCATCAGCACGCTGGAGTGAAGTGTGAATTCAATATAAGGGTAAAGGTTTGAGTAATGATACGAGTTTATTATGATAATATTATGTTAATATTAGTGGATTGTGGAAGTAATTTTTGTTTGATTTTGTTTTATGTTTGTTGGGATTGTTTTTATATGTTTGAAGCCATGATTTTAGTACTGAATTAAAATCTTTAGAATAGAGCTGTGCCTTATCATTGTAGAGTTGATACCTTTTAGTCTCAAATCCAAAATATGCAACTGCTTAATGGGGGAACGGTACACGCCTGAGACCTGACGCTAGCTGGAGGCGGAAGCATATTTTCCATGGAGATTACTCACATGGGTACATGGAAATTGATGTCCTGTACAGTGATTTGAGCTATAGGTACAACTAAAGTCGGTCTAGATTTAGTGCACACAACTCTATTAAAGTAACGAGTAACATGAATTAGGGGATGACCGCGCCTAACCTTTGCTAAGCTCCGATACAAACAATATAAATTTTGATAAACACCTTAATTACCATGATCCAGGTAACATGGGGCGATATTATTCTATCGTGGAATCGCCTCAGTAGTGCAATATGTATATCTTGGCATTGCAAGACCTGATCTCTATTTAATTTATCATAGGACACTCTCACCTCCTACATTTAATTTATCATGGCGCTGGTAGGTGGGCCGGTTTTAAATACAGGTCACCATAGGCGCAGGGGTGTATTCATTTATCATGTCGCCCATCTGTGGGGCAAAGCATGTGTTCTTTATTCATTTATCATGGCGCCCAACGTGGGGCGTATGGGATTTAGGGAAACCCCATAGATTTTTATGGTATTTCATGGGGAAAACCATAGTATTTTTTTGCCTCAAACTGTGTTTGAGTGAATTTTGAGTTCAGTAGGCTTTTGATGTAACGCATAATCTCTCTATTGAGAAGAGAATTACCCAAGGGTACGACCGCTATATACCCAATCCACAATTTATCATAAAATTCACAGGTTTAGTACAATCTTACAATATGTGTACAGTGTTTGGTGTCTCTCTTCAAAACGTATCCACACATGTTTCCAGGAAGCCTGCCTGCATCTCAAAATGTATTGTTGTGAGAATGTCCGGTACAGAGGAGATTCTGCAGGTGATTGCAGGGTTGAAACAGCATTTTGATGCTGTGAATGAACAGAATAAGCTGGAAGCCAAGGCTTTCCAGGATGGAATAAACACTCGTTTAGATGCCAATCAGGAGGCAATTAATGCAAATCAGGTTGAATTGAGTAATCGTTTAGATGCCAATCAGCTGGCAATTAATGCAAATCAGGTTGCAATGAATGCAAATAAGGTTGAATTGAATGATAAGCTAGGTCAAATGCAGGAAACGATTAAGACCGAAGTAACTGTTGTAAGCATTATATCAGAAATGCAGGTTAAGACAGATAAACGTTTCGAGGCTATAGAAGCCAAGCTTGAAAGTAATTTACAAGCGTGTAAGCATGCGCAGGATGAAGCCAACACTAGGTTAGATGCGCTGTCTAATGCCATTAAGGATATTCAAATCCAAAATGACGCGAATCTCGATCGCCAAGCGAAACAGTTTTCAGAATTTACGAGAACGGTAGATCAGAGGTTAGAAGAGAACGACAATAAATGGGACGAGAAATTGAAAAGCTATGCTAGAGCAATTAACGGTGATCTAAAGAAACAGGATCAGAACATATTAGATCAATGTCAGGAAATAGGCGAGATTAAGGCTATCGCTAATGAAAGTAAAGAGCTGGTAGGCAACATGAAAGGTCAGATGAGCAAAGTTCATCAAGAATTGGACCAAATTCACAGTGACATTATTATCGTTAATAAAAGGCAAGAGGAGAACAGAGGAGAAATTGTTAAGGTCCGGAATGAAATGTCAAAAGTCAATGGACACATTCAAGAGGAAATTAAAGGGCTGAGAGAAGAACTCGAAGTGAGAGAAGGCCAGAAGACAGAGGCAAGCGACAAGACCCTTGCTCAAATTAAGGAAGATGTAGAGGATTAAATCTCCCATATCAAACAAAGCCTGAAAGAATACAAGAAGAAAATATTTCAAGTGGCCGAGGAAAATAGAGATAGGCTTCCCAGAATCGATAAGGAGGTAATTACTCGACTAGAAAGAGCAGAGATGCGCCACAATCAAATGGAGACTAGGATAATCGCACAGGAGGAAACCCTAACGAAAGATCCTAAGTCAAGTGAAGGCAGCATGGAAGATATGAGGAAAACAAGGTGGGCAGCTTTGAAACCCAACCTATAATAAGAAATGCTACAGGCCCAGGCGAAAGTAATTATATGACGCCAGGTGCACCAGTTGCAGCCTCTACGCCGCATGAAAATGCTATGCACACCCAGGTGATAAACGTAATCAGGGCAAGCGAAGAGAAACCAAGGAAATTCTCAGGTAGCCACTGTAATATGACACCAAAATATTGGTTGAAGGAAGTGTCTGAATATTTGAATGATGCGCGGATACCACAAGAGCGCAGGCTACGAGCCATAGAGAAACTAACGGAGGGAGAATGTGCATTATGGTTTCGCAGTTTCCACTACACTTTCGATACTGTTGAGGAGTTTCGGGAGGCATTTTTGAAACGGTACTGGGATCCAGCAACACAGCAGAATTTACGATTGGATTTGTATTCAAAAAGATACAGCACCAACAATCCAACGAAGTACGCAGAATTCTTCATCTCTCAAATGTGTCGGTTCAAAGAACTGGACCAAAAACCTAGCGAGCTGGAGCTATGTATTCCTATCGCCAAGCAGCTTCCATACGAGATCCAAAGGTTGCTAATCTCGGCAAATGCAAAAACTGCTATGGAAATGGAGACAGTTCTTAGACAACTGGACATCACAACAGCCAATACTATGCGTCAGAATCGAACCGTGGAACAGGTACACGTGACCAACACGCAGACTGACCAGTACAAAGCTCCAAAGAGCAACAAAGCTACGAGCACTGAAACGTTAGATTCCAACGGACGTCAATGGGAACAGGAACCCAGAAGATGGCAGCCGAAGTACAAAGGGAATGATGGTAGAGGAGGAAGAGGCCGAAATTCGTGGAATAAGCAGAATACCAGGGGTAGACCGTACCAAAACAATGGAGGTAACAATGGCCAGGAAGGCAACAATAGGATTTGGAGACCCCAGGAAAGAAGAAGTAACTTCGATGACGAGGTAGAGGAACGATATCACGCTTCATTGCGATACCTCGAGGAAAGGGGAGATGAGCCCCAGAAGCAACAAGTCCGCTGGCAAGAAGTTATGCAGAACAGGACGTCGCCAGACAGATATGGGGATGGAGCTAAGAGTTTGGAGTTACAGCGCAGCGAACAAGAGAGAAGAAATTCTAAGGGGACTGGCGCTATAGAAAAAAAACTCCAAAATTAGAAGAGCTCGAAAATGATGGATGGAAGTCAGTTAACATCATCAATTGGATAGCCAAACCAGAAGAGCTAATCGAGGATACAGGAGGATCACAGGTCATGGTCAAGAGAGAATTGCCTATTATAATAGTAAGAGTGGCAGGATTGAAAATAAGAAGTCTGTTAGACACGGGCTCAACAGTGTGCCTTATGACACAAGCTTTATTTAATGAAATAGCCCAGAGAGAGAATGTTTTGAAAATACCGATCTCTAGTGTCAAAATAAAAGGTGAAATTCCAGACAGAACGATGATATGTAAATATCAGGTATTCCTAGATTTACAGATAGGAGGCTCTATTTTCTCACAGAGTTTTCTATTAGTAAACAAATTGCCTTATAACCTACTTATTGGGGCAGAATTTATAAGGGAATACAGAGTGATAATAGACCTATCACAGGACAGAGTTATGTTCCGTGTGAATGAGGAAGCCGAAGGCTTAGAGGTCTCACTCAATCAGAATGAACCAGGGTCAGATGAACAAGTATGGCATACATACAGAGACGTGGCGGAGGAAGAAGTGTTAGCTATTGAGCAGTTAGAAGAAGAACTGAAAACACTAGCCACAGACATGGAGACAGATCTGGAACCCGAACTGGAAGAACATATTTCGGAAAAATTAGAAGAAGCAAAAATTGGGCCAAAAGTGAAAGAAAATTTAAAGAAATTTTACTGGAACAGAAGGAAGTCTTTGAATCGAGACCTGGTCGTATAAAGAACTTCACTTATGCTTTCCAAGTCAGAGATTGGACACCATTTAGGCAGAAACCCTACCCTATAGCCGAAAAGCACTATGCTAAGGTGAAAGAGGCAATTCAGGAGATGTTGGAGGCCGGTGTTATTGAGAAAACACCTACGCATTATGTAAGTCCATTGGTAATTGTACCTAAGACAGACGGGACTGTCAGAGTATGTCTGGACCTGAGACATTTAAATCGGAAAATAATACCGGAATTCGACCAAGTGCCACCTATTAAAGAAATCCTCAGGAAGTTCAAAGGGAAGACCATATTCACAAATTTAGATATTACTTCAAGTTACCACCATCTTGAATTAGAGAAGAAAACTAGTCTGTTGACAGGATTCATGTTTGATCAACATACATACACGTATTGTCATTTAGACTTTCACGGCCCGTGTTATTATTCATAATGTTGAATTTTGGGCTTATGCCGTGTTTTATTATATTGCAATTCGACGCGTTTCGAAAGAAACCATGTCTTTCATCGTCAGGAATAATCTGGAATACGACAATGTTGCTAAGAGAAAGCAACGAAGAACATATAGAAGGTGCCCAAAGATGGACGCCATTATAGCCCCATGTTAGGGACAACGGAAAGCAGCAGTGAATTACTTTCTCAGGGTTCTGATAATAGGTAGCCAGGATTCACTGAGATTGTAGCCGGTGTCGCGGTTGAAATTATCAGGGTGTTTACGTATTTCAACCGCCTCCCTGATGATTCTGGGACGATATTGCTTTATACGGGCAAGAACATCCACCCCTTGGAACATGACATCATGGCCAGGTGTTAAAGCATGATCGGCAACAGCTGATTTATCAGGTTGAATGAGTCTGATACATCTATTATGTTCCTTAATGCGAGTGCATATTGTTCTCGAAGTCTGCCCGATGTAAACCTTGCCACAAGTACAGGGAACTCTGTAGATACCCGGTTGTTGCAATTTAGGCAAACTGTCCTTAGTTGGTCGCAGGAGTTGCCTAATCTTAACAGAAGTTCCAAATACAGTCCGTATGTTGTATCGACGTAGGATTTTAGCAATACGATCCGTTGTGTTATGTATGTACGGAAGGTAAGCAGTTCCTCTTACATCTCTTTTCTCAACTGACATCCTATTATTATTTGTTGGTTTCAGAACCGTAGAAATCAAAGCCTTGCTATAACCGTTGCTCTCAAAGGTGGTTCGCAGGGTGTTAATTTCTTCTTGTAAAGAAGACACTTCACAAATCCTCCTAGCCCTGGTAGTTAGAGTTGTAAGGATACCATGTTTCTGGGCAGGGTGATGGTGAGAACTTGCGTGGAGATATCTATTGGTGTGTGTTGGCTTACGAAAAACGCTGTGTCCTAAAGATCCATCCTCTTTCTTGGTGACGAGAACATCTAAAAAAGGTATTTTGCCGTCAGATTCCTTTTCCATGGTGAAACAAATAGAAGGGTGCTGGAGATTAAGGTGATCCAGGAAATGGCTAAGATTTTCCTCACCTTCCGTCCAAACAACGAACGTGTCATCCACATAACGCCACCAGATCTTCGGTTTGAAAGGAGCCGACGACAAAGCTTTCTCTTCAAAGTTCTCCATGAAGAAATTAGCCACAACAGGAGAGAGAGGACTACCCATGGCCACACCATCAGTCTGCTCATAAAAATTCCCATTCCATAGAAAGTAGGAGGAGGTCATGCAGTGATAAAAAGTCTTGTGATGTCTTCAGGAAAAAGGCCATTAATGAGAGACATAACACCATCAATAGGTACTCTCGTAAACAGAGACACCACGTCGAGACTCACTAGAATATCACCCGGCTGAAGTGTTATAGCTTTTAAGTTAAAAGTTAAGTTTAAGTTAAAAGCTATAACACTTCAGCCGGGTGATATTCTAGTGAGTCTCGACGTGGTGTCTCTGTTTACGAGAGTACCTATTGATGGTGTTATGTCTCTCATTAATGGCCTTTTTCCTGAAGACATCACAAGACTTTTTTATCACTGCATGACCTCTTCCTACTTTCTATGGAATGGGAATTTTTATGAGCAGACTGATGGTGTGGCCATGGGTAGTCCTCTCTCTCCTGTTGTGGCTAATTTCTTCATGGAGAACTTTGAAGAGAAAGCTTTGTCGTCGGCTCCTTTCAAACCGAAGATCTGGTGGCGTTATGTGGATGACACGTTCGTTGTTTGGACGGAAGGTGAGGAAAATCTTAGCCATTTCCTGGATCACCTTAATCTCCAGCACCCTTCTATTTGTTTCACCATGGAAAAGGAATCTGACGGCAAAATACCTTTTTTAGATGTTCTCGTCACCAAGAAAGAGGATGGATCTTTAGGACACAGCGTTTTTCGTAAGCCAACACACACCAATAGATATCTCCACGCAAGTTCTCACCATCACCCTGCCCAGAAACATGGTATCCTTACAACTCTAACTACCAGGGCTAGGAGGATTTGTGAAGTGTCTTCTTTACAAGAAGAAATTAACACCCTGCGAACCACCTTTGAGAGCAACGGTTATAGCAAGGCTTTGATTTCTACGGTTCTGAAACCAACAAATAATAATAGGATGTCAGTTGAGAAAAGAGATGTAAGAGGAACTGCTTACCTTCCGTACATACATAACACAACGGATCGTATTGCTAAAATCCTACGTCGATACAACATACGGACTGTATTTGGAACTTCTGTTAAGATTAGGCAACTCCTGCGACCAACTAAGGACAGTTTGCCTAAATTGCAACAACCGGGTATCTACAGAGTTCCCTGTACTTGTGGCAAGGTTTACATCGGGCAGACTTCGAGAACAATATGCACTCGCATTAAGGAACATAATAGATGTATCAGACTCATTCAACCTGATAAATCAGCTGTTGCCGATCATGCTTTAACACCTGGCCATGATGTCATGTTCCAAGGGGTGGATGTTCTTGCCCGTATAAAGCAATATCGTCCCAGAATCATCAGGGAGGCGGTTGAAATACGTAAACACCCTGATAATTTCAACCGCGACACCGGCTACAATCTCAGTGAATCCTGGCTACCTATTATCAGAACCCTGAGAAAGTAATTCACTGCTGCTTTCCGTTGTCCCTAACATGGGGCTATAATGGCGTCCATCTTTGGGCACCTTCTATATGTTCTTCGTTGCTTTCTCTTAGCAACATTGTCGTATTCCAGATTATTCCTGACGATGAAAGACATGGTTTCTTTCGAAACGCGTCGAATTGCAATATAATAAAACACGGCATAAGCCCAAAATTCAACATTATGAATAATACATACACGTTTTTAAGGCTACCTTTTGGGTTGAAAACAGCTGGTTCAGCCCTGATAAGAGAGTTAGATCGCAATATATCAGATGATGTTAAAGAGAGTACCATCAGATACGTAGACGACATTCTACTCACATCAGAATCTCTGGAGGAGCACATGAGAGACCTGAAGAAGTTGCTAGAAGACCTTCGATAAGCTAATTTTAAGGTTAATATCAAGAAGTCGCACTTCTGTCAGAGGGAAGTTAAATTCCTAGGGCATGTTATTGATGAGAATGGAGTTAAGCCAAATCCAGAGAAATTAGAGGTTATTCGAAATTTCCCTCGACCCACGAACGTTAAGCACGTTCGACAGTATTTGGGAGTAATTGGATTCTTATCGAACCACTGCCCAATTTATACTACGACTGTAGCACCCCTGCAGGACCTATTGAAGAAAGGCGGCAGATGGAATTGGACGGAGCAATGTCAAGAAGCATTCGTGAGGTCAAAACAAATGCTTTTGGAATATGTGAAGCTGGGATACCCTGATTATACCCAGAAGTTCATCATGCAGACGGATGCATCACTTGTTGGGATAGGAGCGATGCTATTCCAAGAAAATGTTGATCAGCCCGAAAAGAAAGTTTTTATTGCCTTTATAAGTAGGAGGTTGAAAGCCCATGAGAAAAATTACACGATTACAGAGATAGAGTTACTCGCAATTTTGTACGCGTTGCAATACTGGCGTAAACTCGTGTATGGCTTTCAAATAGTCCTCAGAACAGACCATAAAGCTTTAACGTTTTTGTTAAAGACGGACTTGTCTAGCCAGAGGTTGACAAGATGGTCCCTGTATATTCAGCAATTCAATGTGGAAATAGAATACTGTCCAGGGAAAGAGAATGTAATACCGGACATATTAAGCCGTTACCCAAGAGAAGAGGAAGCTCTAGCTGTCCAGATTGAGAATCGAGATCAGAAGACCTTGGATCACTTGAGGAATCTTACCAACCTACAACGCGAAGACCCGTGGTTGAAGATGATGATCGATTACTTCGAGGGACGCTTAGCAAGGGGAACTGCAATATACAGAGAGGCAGAGGCATTAGCAACATATTATGTATGGTACAATCAGATGCTACACAAGTGGGATGATGTAGATAATACACGTCAAAGGATTGTTATGCCTGCATCTTTGCAGAGGAGATTGGTATGGCTAGCACACAGAGCGTTTGGATATCCCGGGATAGACAAGATCACTGCTCTATTGAAAGAAGCATTCACTTGGCCAAAGTTGAGAGAAACGGTGAGAAATGCTATTAGAACGTGCGATTTGTGCCAAAGGGTAAAGCCAAATCCCTTTTTAATGAGGCAACGACCTATTCCGTTGTTACCAGAGAAGCCAAGGCAGCTAATGAGCGTAGACAATTTTGGACAACTGCCTAGAGCACGTAGAGGCAATAGACACATTTTTGTAGCCATGGATGTATTCTCAAAAATGGTAGTATTATGCCCCATACAGAAAACCAGCTCAAAGCAGGTATTGAAACGCCTGAAAGAGAGAGTTATTCCGATTCTTGGGAAACCGGGTAATCTACTCTCAGACCATGGAAGCTGCATCACAAGCGCAGAATTTCGTCGGGAATTGGAAAATCTAGGAATTAGGCAGATTTTATCTACCATTCGCCATCCTGAGGCAAGTCCAGTTGAAAGAGTAATGAGAGAGATCCAGAAGTACATGAAGATCTACTGCTCTGAAGAGAATTGGAGATGGATTGAGTTCCTGGAAGTAATAGAATACTGCATAAATAATACTGTGCATGAGGCGACGGGTCAGGTGCCCGTGACTCTACATTTGGATCAGAGACCGGAGAGACCGTGGACTGGTGTTATTCCATTACCAGTAGACGCACAGCCAGGACGAGAATTGAGGATCCAACGAACCTTCGAATATCTCCAAGCACAGGCGGAGAGACGCCAGAGAAGAAATCGTGCAAAGCGATATCACAGACCGCTTCTCGTCGGAGAAAAAGTGTTAGTGCGGAAGCCCGCCAGTTCAGATCCAGAAGCACGGAAGTATAAAAAGTTCAATTTCGGTTATCACGGCCCGTTCGAGGTGATCAGAGACCTACAGAACAATGCATACAGAATAAGGCATTTAGAAACAGGAAACGAGGTCGTTATGAATGCAGCCAATTTAAAAATTTACCATTCGCCAGAAGAATTTGATGAACAAGAAGAAGTATTAGCAGCGCACACCCAACGAAACGTGGATGGCAAAGTCAGCCAGGCAGTCAGACCTGAAAGTTCGCGTAGCGAGACGGAACGGGAAACAAGCAGCTTGCCCAGAGAAAGGAACGGACGGACAGGATGCCAGTGCCTGCAAGAACTTTACAAAGAAATGGTCGAAGCGGCCAGGGAGGTCGAAGCAATAAATGAAACCCTCCTTCAAGAGAATGCACAGCTTACAGCTGAGCGCAGTGTGGAAGGGGGAAGCCAGACTAACCTACTCGCAGCCAGGCGAGGTGAAGGACCCCTAATGTAAACACAGACAGTTGTAGACAGTCAGCTGGTTACTTAAAGAAAGTCACTTGCAATTGACTTCTATAAGTTTTGCAAGGGGAATATGAACCCGAGGGGGTCATGCTGACTGGTATCGAAAGTAGGATCTCAGAGACTGTGATCTCAGAAGGAAGGTTCCACCAGGGAACGAACCCGAGATCTGTTGAGGGAGTTTCGTTGTAAAAACCCCTAGAGGAAAGTATGTGTTTAATCACTGGTGTGATATCAGTTGAGACTAGCATTATGGTGACATAATGCAGGGAAATGAGTGGATTATAGCATTAGTGGACTACATGGAGTAGGCTATGCTGGACTTGGAACACAGAAGTGCAGAGTTTGACAGTTTACTAATAGCCCCAGAATTGTGGGAGGAGACTCTTGGAGCCCTGTCAATCTCGTTGACCTACTTAAGTCGTCTGCAAGAGGTCGGGGGGTTGAATAATGGCCCAGTTCTTCCCCGTTTGAGAATAAAACCGAGAAGAGAGGGGAGAGATCCCAAGGAAAATCATTGATTACTCGTGATTGGAGCAACGCAATGACATGAGAGTTGCACACAGGTGAATCTTTAGCCAGGAGGCTAATTTTAGAGCCATTAAACTGCGAAATCAAGGCATATTTAATGGAGTGCGTAAGAACACAGGACTATGGATGTTCGCGGCAGGGTTTGACTATGTCACTGGGGATTTCCACTGGAAACCGCGTCCCCACGCTATGGCAAAGGCAATTAATATTAATTAATTGGCCGATCGATCCTTCAGCACGCAGATTGTTTTGGGACCGGTGAAGAAAAAGGAACCCGATGAGCATTGTTTCGAGACCAGAATCATCCTGGGAGAGGAGTTGATATAGCGCGGGAATTCTAGGTCTACTTTTTCGTGTGAAACGGATATAAGGGTGTGGACCCAGTCAGGAAGTCAGTTTTGGAACAGACTCGAGCGCGGAACGTATGTCGCTCCGGCTCAGGGAAGGACGCTCACACAAAGACTTGAACACTTTAGTGTTAATCATTATATTCG
Source organism: Meconema thalassinum (assembly GCA_946902985.2). Taxonomy (NCBI): domain Eukaryota; kingdom Metazoa; phylum Arthropoda; class Insecta; order Orthoptera; family Tettigoniidae; genus Meconema; species Meconema thalassinum. The sequence goes on from OX336389.2 coordinate 796,073,686, forward strand.
CCGTGCAGTATAATGCACCAAGTGATAATATAATCATGCATGGTCATGAAGTAATAATAAGTACGGTAATCAACGAACTTTATTGTGTGAAATGCGTATTGCCGAAGTCAAGGAAGGAGGCCCGGACTTCAACTTGGGAAGCCGTGCAGTAAAACTTTTAGAAGGCTTTTATTAAGGACAGTCGTGCTGCATGTGTATAGGCGGCAGTACGAGCAATTGTCAATGTTCACATAGGAAGTGCCATGTGATATAAGTTGCAGAACATTGAAAGTTATAATTTGTGTAAAGACTATGTACAATGTTAAGCGCAGTGTGTAATTTATGGATTGGTTATACATGTCTTATTACGTCGGACTGCGCTGGGAGAAACTATATGATGCATTTGGTGAAAGGTCTTAAGAATACCAAATAGTAACGCTCAGGACGAAAGTAAGCATCTTTATGCAAAGCAGGAAGTTTATCGTAGGATAATTGATAGACTGTTGGTGAACCCGTAGGCAGATGATCCAGACTTTCAATCAGGAGTTGGTAGGAGCATGGAGGATGCCGTCAATACCTGTAATTCTGATATATTGCCAGGGAATTTCAACCAATGAAAAGTGTAAAAAGTGACGTGTGTTATGTAGAAATCATATGTGAAATATCTTTTAAATTAATGATACAATAAGTGTTATAAAGTGTCATGTGTTTTGGAAGCAATAGCTTCATCATAGAAATGGAAAGTGCCATGTGCTTGGTGAAAGAAATGTATTATAAAATGTGTATATTCAGTATGCAAATGTCGCGCTAACTCTGCAAATGGCAGGCGACATTGGAGAATATGAGTGGGTGGAGCCACCAGGATAAGCCGAAATGTGAGTACCCCACAAATTATGATTATATAGAAGTATAGCCCACTGCATGTAATGTGATTTCAGAATTATAAATATGCCAGTAAGAATCAGTATTAGGAGATAGACCCTCCAGGTTTAATTGTTTTTGTGTTGATTTTAGTAGAGTTGAGATGTTGTTATACATCAGTGAGTGGATTAATCGTTACCACTATTAATAAAATGGCAAATCAGTTATGTAAACTTAACGTAACGAACACGGATGTTCGATTTTTAAGATGGTTATGTTGTGTCGGATTATGGTAATTTATGTCAGTAAGAATACTAATAATAATAATAATAAATAATAATAAAAGGTATGAATGAATACATCAGGTAAAATGTTGTAAGCAAGAAATATTTACGCTAATTGGAAGACTTATCGATCTAAGCAGTAAGATTACATTAAGGGATGAGAAAAGACTTTAGTATCAGAATATATTGTGTTAACGGGAATATAATTATGCAAGAAAGTGGAAGAGCTTAAGAGTGAATTGAATTTGCAGCTTGTGTGAAAGCTTATAGAGTAATTGATAGATTTCTCGTAATAATTAAAGGACGAAGATCATAGCATCAGGTCAGGAAGCCAGGTAATCTATTCGACGTATGAAATCTCGTATAGCCGTGGGCATACTGAGATATGTAATTTGTGCCAGAGTGTATTTAGTGATTGGACCCTAACTCTGATGATGGATATGGAATGGTCCGGGTTCGAATCCTGTGATAGGTGAGAGGAGAACAATGGACACCTCTGCACCCTATCTGATCGCCCGAGAACTTATTATTGAGTGATTCGGCTCTTTTGAAGCGAATCTTATGGACGGCAGCATGTGGCTGACCGCATCATTTATTAAGATACCGGTTATCCAGATCGACCAATGTTTTTATGAATCTCGTGCCTTCATGTTGAAATGGACCTATTGGTGCCAGTTATTAATATATCCTCAGGGTAGGAATAAATGTTAAGCTCATCCAGTACCTATTTGCATACCATTCAGTTTAAATCCATTGGGATATGTGTGTCATTGTGACCACGGTATTGTCTTTACAATCGTACTACTGCTTGGGGAGATATAAGCCATGAGGCAGGAAGGCGGGGGACGGTTTACTGCGGTAACCTCACTCCACTCCATTGTATACAAGCCGCTCGGAAGGGGGCTGAGCTGTCAAGCGAACCGTGAAAGTTAAGGTTTAAGAAAAGGGCAGATTTAAGACCCTGTTAGTAACATGAAAGGAATCATTGTTATATTGAGTAATGAAGTCATGTGGTTTAAGAACACATTGGTAATTATAGATCACCCTGATGGTTTAAGAATTTAGCAATCTAACGAATGGTTGGAAGTTGCATTTTTACAGTCACTGACACGGATTTCAGAAGTTGGGCACTTGACGCCACAGGCTACGCTCGCAAGGGTAGCTTAATAATACCATCCGACACAGCGATAACGAAAGTTTTGAATATGAAATCACAACGGCATGCAGTGGAACTATAAATAGAGAGAAGTGTAGGGGATATTTACATAATTCTGGAGTTGCACGTAGATTGTTGTGCAACACCTGAATAGGCTAATGCATGATAAGCATTTGGTGGGAAGAGAGAGATCAAACACACACGGTACACATAATTGTCAAAGTAAGACGAGGTTTAAGAAACAAGTAATTTTGTGAAATTAAAGTCACATTAGGTGACAGAAGAGTAAAAGTACAGTTTTGTTTATGAACGTTGTATGTGCTTCAGCGCGCTAGAGTGAAGTGTGAAGTCAATATAAGGGTAAAGGTTTGAGTAATGATACGAGTTTATTATGATAATATTATGTTAATATTAGTGGATTGTGGAAGTAATTTTTGTTTGATTTTGTTTTATGTTTGTTGGGATTGTTTTTATATGTTTGAAGCCATGATTTTAGTACTGAATTAAAATCTTTAGAATAGAGTTGTGCCTTATCATTGTAGAGTTGATACCTTTTAGTCTCAAATCCAAAATATGCAACTGCTTAATGGGGGAACGGTACACGCCTGAGACCTGACGCTAGCTGGAGGCGGAAGCATATTTTCCATGGAGATTACTCACATGGGTACATTATTTACTTCACTTTCATTTATTTGGTGAAAATTCAAACCATTTATATTATTTTATTCTTTCAACTTTTAATTATTTCACAACGGCGCTTAATTACTTTACAATTCCTTACGTTGGCGAAAATTCAAGTCATTTATATCATATTATTCCTTTAACTTTCGATAATTTCATTACGGTGCTTATTTACTTTACTGTCATTTAATTTGCGAAAATTCAAGCCATTTACATTATTATTTTCGATTCCTTCCTTTAAATCCATTATTTATTTATCATTTCATTTCCGGGTTTCAATTATTTTACCTTTTACTGATCCCAATTATATCTTTATACTCAACGAGGCAATACTCGCGGTCAACAATTATTATTTTTATCCCAAACATGCTTCAATTATTCAGTGCATTTTAAATGTATAGTGAAATCAAGGCTAAACTCCCCAGTCAGCGCTTGATTTTCACTATTCAGTGCATAGTACAATATCAATTTATAATAATATCATTTGACTTACCCCGTGTGCAGCCGTTGATCATATTCCTGGATAGGGTCACCTATCTCATTACATTCCTTAGCACAAATTCATTATACTGCTTTCCACACACTTCATTATACACTCACATAATCTAACATGATTTACATTGAAACACATTTTATCTCTAAATGTAGCACTTTATCTCTAATACTAAAAATTATATTCTTCCTTTTTACAACACGTAACACTTCACTTCCCTATACACCATATCTCAGTGATTTTCCGGCAACTCCTATCGGCGATCTCCACCTTGACGTAAGTCCCTCGACTCAGCATCGAACGTGTAATAGCTCGAACGGTTCCTGCTCCTACACTGGAATTACTGTCTCAGTCTTTTTGCTCCTTCGAATGTTTTATTATTCGGTTCTTCCTTATCGGCTTCTTTAAGCGATAACTGTCTTTAACGTATATCTGGCAATTTTTCGCACTTTAAGTCTTATATTTGGCCTTCCTATGCTTTTCGGACCGTATATTTCCTTTCACGTAAATTCGTTAGCTTGTTCGGACCTCGAACCGGCGCTTCTCTGAGCTCCTTTAGCTACAACCTACCTTTTTGCGATGCGACGTGATTAGCTTTGTTTCTTCGTATCTGATTGTCTGTGATGCCGTCTCTTCTGGGCGTACCGTAGCTGTACTTTATGAAAGTTCTTTGACTTCGCTACGAATTGTCGAACTCACGTCCTGGAACTCGGAGATCCTTACTATTTCTGATGCCTGATCGCTGTTTCTTTAAACGGTAACTTTACTCTATTCACTAGTTCCGCAAAGACTCTTCATAATCTAGAATTTACAATATTCAGCGCGGCGCACTCTTTAATATATTGGCCTACACTTTAGGCGAAAATACTGTCTTTTACTTAAGCGCGACGTAACTTGCCCTCATTGATGTTCTCGGTAAAACTGTGTAACTGACGTGACGTGACCTGCACTAGGTTCCGGTTGTACTTCACTAGCATGACCCGCATGAGGTTCAAGCTGTGCTGACTATACTATAGCGTCGTGACCTGTCCAAGGCCTGAGATACACTGAGTATTGTCCTTTTCACTTAATATTGTTCCTTATCCCTTTTCGGGCCCACTTTGGCCTAACGATTGCTAATATCGACTTGTACTGATGATCTGAATACTGTGATTCCGCACGACACCCTTCACTTGGGTCCGTAGGACTGACGACTGAATAATACTTGATTCAGAACGACCCACCTTGGCGGTCGGTGAAGACTGAATGAACTGAACTGAATGAATGAACAGCGTGTTCCGTCAATGCGGACACTGTAGACTGAATGAACGAACGAATGAACCCTCTGCCCTGCATGTGCTGTCTATTTATTTAATTCTTGAAAAATAAACTACTCTGGCTTTTTCTCAGACCTTAACTTTTGAACATTTCGTGGTATCATTTTTGAAAAATATACCATCTATGACTTAAATGTTCCACACATGTAAAACTTCCCTAATTCGCATCGTGGGAACGTATTTATAAAAATCGAAATAGCTCCTCAATATGAGAGGGAGGATACTTTTTTGTCCCCTACTCCCACTATCTGGCTTGGTAAAGTCCCTATCGTAAAATGCTGACATAGCCTTTCTAAACTGTGCAAATATTAACCACATTTATCACTTTAAAAATTCTCGTTCCTAGAATATATCACATTTGCAGAGAGACTTTTCTATAAATTTGCTTAATTCTGGCTAATTTTAATTATTTAATTGATTTCTTGACCACGCCTTCAACACAGCGTTGACAATTTATTGCAGAGTTTGCGTTTCTCCGTCATATCTTTTATCTCTCTCTAGCATGGGATATACCATTCGGTCTATTTTAATCTCTGCGTCAACTCTTTTCGGCTGAGTGTGCAATGACATCATTTGCAGCTGCGGTCATTAATTTTATGATTGCTTCATAGGTTTGTTCGTCATACAGATGCAACTTTAGTATTAACCCTTTCGCTACCCTTAAAAACTGTGTAAAACATCCTATTTTCTTTCTTCCTTTCCTGACTTGAAATGTCGTTGGTTCGAGGCCTGTGCCAAAGTCCATTTGGGCACAATACTTAGCCTTTGGAACCCTAAGAGTAACACAGTCTACATGAAATTTCGGACAGACCACTCCATACCCTGCATTTAGGCCCTTTGGCACAAATCTACACCGTTTCACCTATCTGAACCAAATTTCACATACTTACACTTTGGAACCTAACGAGTAACACTGTCTGCTTGAAATTTCGGAGAGACCACTCCATTCCCTGCATTTAGGCCCTTTGGCACAAATCTACACCGTTTCACCGATCTGAACCAAAATTTGTATACACACCCTTTGGAACGCAGCGGGTAACACTGTCCACTTTATATTTCGAACAGACCAGTCAATTCCCTGCATTTAGGCCATTTGAGACAAATATACACCGTTTCCCCGATCTGAACCACAATGTGTATACTTACCCTTTGGAACCCTGCGAGGAACACTGTTTACATGAAATTCCAGACAGACCACTCCATTCCCTGCATTTATGCCCTTAGGCACAAATCTACACCGTTTCACCAATCTGAACCAAAATTTGTATACTTACCCTTTGGGACCCTACAAGGAACACTGTCTGCATGAAATTTTGGACAGAGCACTCCATTCCCTGCATTTAGGCCCTTTGGCACAAATCTACACTGGTTCACCGATCTGGACCAAAATTTGTATACTTACCCTTTGGAACCCTGCGAATAATACTGTCAGAATTAAATATCGGACAGACCACTCCATTCCCTGCATTTAGGCCCTTTGGCACAAATCTACACCGTTTCACCGATCTGAACGAAATTTCACATACTTACACTTTGGCACCCGACGAGTAACACTGTCTGCTTGAAATTTCGGACAGACCACTCCATTCCCTGCATTTAGGTCCATTGGCACAAATCTACACCGTTTCACTGATCTGAATCACATTTTCTACACTTACCCTTTGGAACCCTGCGGGTGACACTGTCCACTTTAAATTTCGGACAGACCACTCCATTTCCTGCATTTAGGCCCTTTATGACAAATCTGCACCGTTCCTCCTAATTGCACCAAATTATACATACACCTTGAAACCCTGCTGTTAACACTGTCCACTTGATACGTTGGACAACGCTCTCAATTTCCTATATTTAGAATAACAAACAAACTGAAGTTGAAAGCCATGTATTAAGGCCCTAGAATCATTCATGTCCGTAGTAGTGTAACTGTGAGAATATTTTAATAAGTCTATTGTTGACTGGTAATTCGGGCTGCATCAGGTCGCCCCTACCAGTGTTCTGGTGCAGACTTGCAAAAATAGTTAAATCCTGCGCTGCTTATAAATTGTAGTCACGGGGAGTAATAAGTTCAAAAAGATTTCTTTTGCCCCTAAAAACAGTTATCATCATGAACATGTTATGCATCTGTATAAGTGCAATGGTGTTGTTGCAATACATTGAGGTTATCAGCTGCAATAAGCATTGGTGCTTTCAAATTTACCGTAATTTATTCCGAAACCTCTCGTTGAGCGCTATGTGGCCATAAATGATACGCTTGCTACCTCAGGAGCTCGTGACAGCCGAAGTTTTCCAAAGTGTTCTGATTATTTTCCTACGGCGCTATGCGATAAAAGACGACACTATTGATCTCTACATTTCTAACAGACAATGAGATATAGGCCCTAGGCAGTGCCTTTTATTTCACTTACTCTTCTTTCTGATCATTTTTAGAAATTTGTTTGTAAATTACATGCGTCAGTGCTGTAGTTAGTAAATAGCCGTTTCCCTATTCATTATTAACATTATTATCATTAGGGGAAAATTATCTAAATGTTACGTCCGTTATACTGTACTGCTTATCACCCTCACTACAACCACCACCTCCACCACCACTACCACAAAAAGTTATATTTAATTATTTGTTTCTGGTAGTTTAAGTATCATGTGCCAGTTCGGCAGTAGTATTCATTATCATCCATAAAACAAATAAATCCACCGGGCGAAGCCGGGCACTAATGCTAGTTACATATAAAATTGGACGAAATACATTCGTTAGTTTGAAAGTTGCATGGAGTTAAACATTGAACCTACCAGGATGCGTAGAATCATGCTGCTAAAAATGAATCTGAAATTTCATGTTTTATACGTGTGCAAAAATTAGAACTGATGGCATACAAGCTTTATAATATATCGAGACTAGGGTTCAAAATTATTGAAATCATTCATCAACAGTGAGCCGACTCAGATGTAGGGGTCATGTGATGAGATTGGGAGGGGAGAGATTGCTCAGGAGGTTAATGATCTCAACCGTAGAGGGTAACAGAATGAAGCAGACGTAGACCTAGGAGGCAATGGTTAGGTTCGGTGTTGAACGATTTCTAAGTGAGAGGTGTAGAAGCGGAGGAGGATCATGGGGCGACAGTCACTATCAGACTGGACGCTGAAAGGCAAAACAGTCTGAAATCCAAATGTATGTACGTATCCTTTAAACACTTATTGTAAGGTATATATCGCTAAGTGCCTTAACTGAATAGTAGGCTATTCCAATGACGTTTGCCTGACGAATGAATCATGACATCCAATGAAACCCCTTGTTCATGAAAGTATATGAAAGTTTAAAGTTGTATGTTATTGTATCTAAGTCAGTACGTATGATAACTTAACTTAATTCCTGCCGCTCCTTCCGGAGCATAGGGCCTTGGCGAAATTTCTCCACGCAGTACGGTTCCTGGCTATTCTCTTCACTTGACTCCAGTTCTTGTCCTCCTCTGCAATTTCATTTTCGGTCGTCCTCTTCCAGGTCTTCTTAGGTCGACCTCGCTTCCTGGCACCTTGAGGATTCCAGTCTAGCGCCGCCCTCTCAACAGCTCCGTCCGGCTTCCTTAGTGTGTGACCGATCCAGCGCCATTTCCTCTCCTTGATCTGGATGCTAATCGGTTGTTGATTGGTGATGGTCCAAAGATCTTCGTTTGAGATTATGTCCGACCACCTCACATTCATGATGCGACGCAGACATCTGTTAATGAACACCTGTAGCTGGTTGTTGATCGGTTTTGTGACTTTCCATGTTTCACAGCCATAGAGAAGAATCGACTTTACGTTGCTATTGAAAAGGCGGAGCTTGGTCTTCCTGGAAATGTTTCTATTTCTCCAGATGGGGTAGAGCTGGACAAAGGCACCATTTGCCTTCCTGATACGGCTTCGAACATCTTCCTCTGCTCCCCCATCATTTGTGACTATACTCCCAAGGTAGAGGAAGGACTCAACTCGCTCAAGTTCCTTTCCGTTGACTGTCAAGCTAGTCGTGACGTCAGAATTTATCCTCATCTCTTTGGTCTTGTTGGTGTTAATCATCAGTCCTGCACGTTCTGCTTCTCTCTGTAACCTCCCCAGCTTATCTTCAATGTCTCGGTACCGTTGTGCCATAAGACAAATGTCGTCCGCGAAATCCAGATCTTCAAGCCTGTCATTTATACCCCATTGAATACCCCTCTTCCGTCCTCCCATTACCTTCTTCATCACGCTATCCAGGACCAACAGGAACAAAGTGGGGGAAAGGACACACCCCTGTCTCACTCCGGAACTGACCTTTATCTTTTCTGTTAATTTGCCTTCGTGTAGAACCTGGCACTCATACCCCTCGTACATCTTTTCCATGATTCTGATGATCTTTGTTGGAATTTTATATTCCTCGAGGGTCTTCCACATGATTCTTTGATTTACGGAGTCGAAAGCTTTCTCGAAGTCAACAAATGTGAGGTAAAGGGTATTCCGCCACTCCACACTCTGCTCCAGGATGATTCGGAGGGTGTTGATGAGATCCACACAGCTGCGATGTTGTCGAAATCCAGCCTGTTCCTTCCGAAGCCTTTTTTCTACGCAGTCTTTTATACGATTCAGGATGACTCTCGCCAGTACTTTGCTTGAAATGGACAGCAAGGTGATTCCCCTCCAGTTATTACAGTTTGTGGTGTCCCCTTTCTTCGGTAACTTGACGATCAACCCCTTCTTCCAGTCGGTTGGTATTTTCTCCTCCTTTCAGATCTTCTCCAACAGCGGGTGCAGCAGATTGATCGTGATATCCAGGTCTGCTTTCAATACTTCCGCTGGGATATTATCCAGACCTGGTGCCTTCCCGCACTTTATCTGCTTCAACGCTGTCCGTATTTCGCCCCGAGTTGGGGAGTCGAGGCTGATGTCCGGGTCACTTTCTGCTTCCTCTTCATCTCCTCCTCGCTGCTTACTTTCTGGTCCTCTATCTCTATTAAGAACCTACGCAAAGTGTTCTCTCCATCTAGTCAGCTGCTGTTCACACGTCGTGAGGATCTCGCCCGTCTTGCTCTTCACAGGCCTAGTTTCATTAAAACCTTTCTTCGAAAGCATCTTTGTGATGCCATAGAGCTCCTTAACGTCCCCCCTTCTTGTCGCTTCTTCTGCTTTCACCGCGTGTTCATCAATCCACCTCCTATGATCCTTCCGCACACTCCTCTTTACCTCCCTGTTTGCTGTTGAATACTCTGCTTGTGTGAGAGCCTTCTGCTGCCTAGTCTTGCAGGTGTTGAGCTTAGCCTTAATCTCCTTTCTATAATTTATCTTGTCCCAGGTCTGATTGGATATCCATTCTTTCCGCAGGTAGTTCTTGTACCCGAGCTGCATCTCACTGGTCTCCACAAAGATATTCTTTACCTCGCTCCACACAGTCTCTACATCCTTATCTGTCTCGGAGTCCAATACCTGGAATTTATTTCTGAGCTCCAGTTTAAATTGGTTCAATCTCTGCTGGTTCTTAAGCTTGCCCACATCAAACTTGTTGTGCCGAGTGATAAACTTTCGGCGGACTGCCACGATCTTCATGCGGAAGTTGGCAACCATAAGATGATGGTCACTACCGACATCCGCTCCTCTCTTGTTCCTAACATTTTCCAAGCTTCTTCTGAACCTCCTGCTCACCGCGATGTGATCAATTTGATTTTCTGTGACTTGATCAAGAGACACCCAGGTGACCTTGTGGCACCGCCTATGAGGAAACACCGTGCCACCCATCACCAAATCCTGACTGGCGCAATATTCCGTAAATTTCTCCCCATTGTTATTCATCTCACCAAGGCCATGTTTACCCATGATCTGCTCCAACCCCTCATTGTTTGATCCCACCTTCGCGTTGAAGTCTCCCATAACAATGAGAATGTCCTTCTTACTTGTTTGTCTTGTGGCATCTCGCAGCATTTGGTAGAATTCTTCCTTCTTCTCTGGCTCCGATTGTTCTGTAGGCGCATAGCATTGGATGATGATCACATTCCTGATCTTTGTCTTGAACCTAGCAAACATGAGCCTGCTAGAAATTGGCTTCCACTCCATAAGGCTCCCCATTGCATTTCTGTTGAGCAGCAACCCCACTCCATCCCTGTGTTCTTCCTCATCGCCCCCAGAATAGAGAAATGTATTTCCATCTGTTGTCTGTATTTCACCAAATCCTGGCCACCTCACCTCACTCAATCCTAGGATATCCAGCCCATAGTTCTTCATCTCCCGTGTCACTTGTTTCAGTCTGGTTTTCTCCATCAAGGTCCTCACATTCCAGAAACCGATTTTCGTAATCCTTTTCATGCCAAAAGTCGTCATCAGGTTATCCGTCCGGTTTTGCAATTTCGCTTCAGTTTCAGTAATCAGTTTATTTAAGAGGAGCGAGTGATTAACCCACTGCCTCCGAGTGCCGTGGAGGGACTGCCACCTTAGGCCTGAGGCACCAGGCTGATTTTCTGTCAGGGTTTCTTCCCTTAGCCTTTGAAGAGCCAACTCCAAACTACAAGGCAGCAGTTGTTTCACCAGAGCCCCGTTAGCCGTAATTTCTTCAGGGTTCCTGTAGGGCCTTCACAGCTACCATAGCGGTCTTGAGGAACACAAAGTCCCCACTGTACTTCACCCCTACAGGCAATCCCCTATTTCATTACGTTGCCCATCTCCCACGACGAGGACGAGGGGTTGGATTTGTGGGAGACAGTACGTATGATAAATACTTATTATTCCCAACCCAATGTAATTGAGCACATTAATATGTTGACCGACTGAAAAGCTAGTCTTTTATAGATTATTTAGCGCTACCGACAGTTGGCGATAGGTTGTATCAACAATTACCTTTACGCTTGTAAACCTCAATTACGTCTGACCCAACTTAGACTAAACATTCAACGCTGGAAGTACGCAACACGTAATATAAAATATTTTACGTGGTTTCACTGCGGTCAACAGTGAGTGGACTAATAGTTGGTACCAACTTCACTGCGACGCTTGATTGATAAACTGCGTACAGATATGTTAAATAAGCTGTATAGTGGGCAACGGGACATCTTGTTGAATGATTATTTTAGCGAAGTAGGTATCGTGCCTACTGTACGACCTAAACTGATACATGAATTGCTTATCAGTTGTCAACATGAATGTGCCCACTTACATTTGGAGATGAATTACATTTAGAAGTGTTAAAAAGTATTAAATTAATTCCATTGAGCACTGCATTCCTCCTACTTCCATCAAAAAAGAAGAAATTCTTTTGTAGATTCAGACTTAAAATACTCCAAGAAATACACATATTACTACAACCATCACAATAACTGAGTTTATCACACAAATTCCGCACCCACACACACAAATGCACGGGGCTAAATGACCTCGATGGCCGCTGCTTCTTAAATAAGCAACGACAAGGTACTGTACTTTTGGACCAAATTATTGAAGAGAAGCACCCTCCCATGCCCCCATCATAGACACTCGTGACAGCAGAGGTTATTTGATAGATTCCTTAAGAACACACCCATTGATAAGGGACTTGTGACCACTATGAGGCAAACAATACCCCCAGAGTCTGAGTTGTGGATTGGCGACCACAGGACTCCAGTTGAGCACTGCATTCCTCCTATTTGTGCCGGACTCCTCTACGTTGAACTTACTTCGTCAACTCTTGTTCTCTTGCAACGCTAATGGCACTGGGGCATTCGAGGCCTTGAGTGTATATTTTTCCATCTCTATTGGCCCTTGTCCTCTTTTTCCTGATACCCTCACTACGAGGTCACACCTCTTTTAATTAATTTCACGGTATCGTGCCTACTGTACGACCTAAACTGATACAGGAATTGCTTATCAGTTGTCAACATGAATGTGCCCACTTACATTTGGAGATGAATTACATTTAGAAGTGTTTAAAAGTATAAAATTAATTCAATTATAAAATGTCAGATTTTGTAGATATGAGTGGATAAGTATTTTACGAAACCAACCCTGGAAAATGGTTTCTAATAATTCCATTGTGTACGAGGCCCTTAATAGGATACCAGGTGTGTGCAACCCTACAACGCATGCTAAACCCTGGATACCACTATATCCTCAAGGCCTCACGATGGAAGAACTCGCGAGTTCGTGACCCCGAGGGATTCCTACGTTGTATCCGATTATTCTTTCTTTTTCAGTGACTAGTGAGTGAAACCTCTACTACTTCCATTTCCTATAGGCCGTTCGTGGTTCTACATTTTTACAAAATCCTGAATCCTTATACTTCGAAGCTTGCGAGCACTTATTAGCCTATTTTCATTTATGACAAGAAAAAAATAGGCTTATGAGATCACCTTTTGCCCATGTGTGTGTGCACGTATTTGTCTGTGTATGTGGGTATGTCCCTATTAAAATCTAAACGGCCGAAGCGATTTCAATGAAATTCAGTAAGTACATACTAATACATTGTGCAACCATGACCGTGCCTATCTAATGTTATTACGTTTCACCAAACCAACATAGTGGCCGCGCAAATTATTTCACTGTCATTCTATATCTCCTCAACGGTGAGAGATATCACCCTTAAATTTTGTACGGTGGTAGAGGCTACTACTGAAAGTTCACCAAAGTTACATAAAAAAACCTGTTAAGTACAAAACGAACATGGCGTCCAAGCGAACTTGAAATATTTAATTAGACTTTTCTTGCAATTGTAACATCCGTGAGCGGTGAAACATGGTACGGTAACGTTTTATACACATTTTAATGCACTAGCGAGTAGCGTCTAATGTAGTTCAATTGTTTGTATAGCCGCAAGATGGCGGCTGTGCGAAATTTTGAAATTAAGATTTATTTCTTGTGTCCTAATCAAGCGATCAAACTGAACGTTTAAATAATGAACCTACGCAATAATCTTAATCTAATGGTCCATAACACTATGGCATACATACATAACACTCCAACACGGCGACTATCCGAAATGTTTAGGCGGTTCTCAATATCTACGAATCTACTGCAGCAATTAAACTGGAATTTTGTATGTTGATAGAGGAAATTAACTTAAGTTCACCTATAGGGCTTTCAATAATCTGGTGAACACAAAACCAACATGGTGGAGACACGAAAGTTAAATATTTAAATGGAATTTTCTCGCGACTTTTCATCGGAGCGCTGTGAAATTGGCACGCTATATCTTCCTACAAGCCTTAATATACTGACGTGTAATAGTAGGGGGGCAAGGGGGGTTCTAAGCCACTCATTTTATTGGTACCCGACTGTACATGTTAAAATAATTAATATCTCTCGAACGCATGGTCCGATTTTGACAAATGAGGTGTCGTTGGACTCGAGCTGACGTCCTCTTTCCTATGGACCACTTGTTATATTTTTGAATTTTTTTTTGAAAATTTTTGTTTTTGAAAGTATGTGATAGTTTGAAAACCAAACATTGTATAATATTGTGCCAAGGCTCAAACGAACGGTTTCTATGTCCTTTATTTATTATAATAAAAAAAATATTTTTTATGTTTTTTTGAAAACAGTTCAATTTTGAAATTCCTATATTTTGGAAACAAGGGACTTTATAAAAAAGTTTGTTTGACGTAAATAAATGGTCCCTACCCCCTTTACCTCGAAAATAAATTTCAAGTCTCTAGGATAAAAACTGTGCAGTAGTGTCAATTGGAGAGTTCTGCTTTGTCCCCTACTTTCATATAAACATTGCCGATATCTCCCGAACGCATGGTCGGATATTAAAGAACGAGGTGTTGTCGGCGTTGGGGTGACGTTCTCTTGGCTGTGAATGTGTGTTGGTATTAAAAAATAATTGAAAATTCTTGTTTTTTGGATTGGCGCTATTTTGGAAACGGTGAATTTTGGAAAAAGGAGTTTGTTTGACGTTAATGAAAGGTGGGTATGCCCTCTAGGTGGGCAGCAAGTTTCAAGGGTGTAGGAGGGAAAAAATGATAGCCTACTTTCTCGCGAACATTGGCGATAATTGGCGAATGGATGGTCGGATTTTAACAAATGAGGTGTCGCTGGACTCGAGGTGAGGCCCTCTTTCCTATAGATCACGTATTATATATATTTCCTTTTGAAAATTTTTGTTTTTATAAGTAGACTATAGTTTGAAAACCAAACTTGATAGAACGTTGTTCAATAGTTCAAACAAATGGTCTCTGTGACCTTTATTTTTTATAATAAAACTTTTTTATTTTTTGAGATTTTTTGAAAACACTTAAATTTTGAATTTTTACTATTTTGGATACTAACAAGTTTACAAATAAGTTTGATTGACATAAATGAAAGGTCTCTACTCCCTCTAGCATGAAAATAAATATCAAGTCTATAGGAAAAGAACTATGCATTTTTTTTTCTTTAATAAAAGAGTGTTTGTAGACAGAGAGCCGGTAGCGCTTGACGAGGCCAGGACTGAGCATGGTGAATACTGGAAATGGCTATTTCGACGGGGCGATGTACGGCAAAACGAGGGGTCGCTTTTCGATATTTTTTCCTATGACAGATGACTGAAGGCGAATATTTTGAAAATCCCTTATAGCGATCTCGGTGACCGTGCCCGGAAGAAATGAATTGCTATTTTGGTGGGATGGCGGGGCAGTTTATGACGGTTGGATTTGTGATATTTCCTATGACGGATAGAGGCGAATATTTGAAAATGTGTGAAGTGTGCTAGGATTTATTTTACTCTGAAGGGGATCTTTAACATGCTAGTAAACGGTAATAAGCGAGACTGCTGTCTGGCACAGTAAATGGTTTTAGAATATGGAAACCTATAACATTTGCTCGACCAAGTCATGTGCATGTACGCAAAGAGCCAAAACGGTAAGATCAATGGCCTGAATTGTTATAAACTAAATATTGAACTGGGTAAAGTCATGTGTTTTAGGGTGAAAGTATGTGGTTAACATGATCATGTATTGAGGATGGCCGCTTGCTAGTAATTATTATTACATTAAATTTTTAATAATAATAATAATAATAATAATAATAATAATAATACACACATGTTTTCAATGCTAACACACACACAGTCCTGCTTACTGGAGACTGAATATTGTACCTAGCCAGAGGACTTGGGAGAGAGACTGCTGATAAGACAAAAGTGTCTACGTCAGCAGGAAGTGTGATATCAGCTTACTTGCCTCGTTGTGGCTAGCAGGTGTGCTGTTTAAGCAGAGACCGCCATTTTGGTTCCTAGACAGCCATACTACCGGTGTATAAGAGGCAGCCATTTTGGTTCCTTATTAAAAACATGAAACTAGTATAAGGCACACGAATCTTATTCAGATTGAGGAATGTGAAGAGGCGTGGGAACACGTGTGAGGGAGACAACATTTCATGGTCAAAACATTGAGAAAATGCAACTCTCTCTGTTGCTAGGCTAACTGATAACGATTGCGTTAGTGATGCACTAGCCATTTTAGCAAACGGACGTATACAGTAGAGCTCTGAACTGAACTTTGGAAGAAAAAAATCCTTTTATTTTTTGGTAAGTACCTATGAATGATTATTTTAATAATGAAATGCTAATGAACCTTAAATTTGTAGTTATTGATCAGGTAATTAATGATTTTTATTTATTTATTTGTTTGCAGATAACCGGTATACATTACATGTCTGAGATACAAGAAACCATTGCACTTGTGGGCCCACTAGAAGGAAACAGTAACATGCCAGTGCAAGTAAAGGTGAGATTAGTTTTTTAAACTAACTTGTTTCATTTTTTATATTATTTTATTTTATGAAATGTATGTATTAACATGATTTTAGGTATTTATAGCGGTTTATTTTATTTATTTTTAGAAACTTGGAAAGAAAAGCCTTACCGCCGTAGCAGTTGCTGAAAACCCAAGACGCAGTAGAGTGCAACCATTGTTTCCAGGCGGTGAACTATTGAAAACTCAGGTAAGTCTAACTTAAAAATGCTATTCCATTTTACCATTACTGAAAACTCGTAGACAAAAAATTCATTACCTGTACATGACTAGGACGATGATTGCTTTCTTGAATAATGGCCGTGTATTGACAAACGGTACAAGACTATATCGGTTATTGACTGGGAAAAGTACAAGGCTATGTTGGATTTTCTAAAAACCCAAACAAAATTAATTTATGGGGGTTCCCTATGGACTCAATTAATATCCACAGGTTTGAACAAGATAATCTGAACAAAATTTTATGATATTTATTTTTGTTTATATATTGGTTCAAGGGAAATGTAAATGACTGCAGCTTTATAAAAAAAAAAGTACATGCGTTACTGTTAGTGCAGACATACAGTTTATTTTTTTAAATATATATTTTTGATGGGGTTTTTATTTAATGCCAATTAACGTTAACGTTTAATTACAAGTATTGATTGATTGATTGGTTGATTGTGTGATGAGTTTTTTTAGGTGTGGTCATACGCCATTACCATAGTGAACAGACAGTGTAAAAAGCATATATTGTGGTTTAAAGTACTGTGTGCAATGTTAATAACTTACAATAAGAAAAAGTTTTATTATAACACATGGCGTTAGTACCAAATACAAGAAGTGAACAAGTTGGTTTACCACGTGGGTTAAATTTAAAATCAGAACATGATCGTTGGTTAACACTTGAATCCTGGCCTGTAGGCTTTTTGTAAACACACAAACTTGCAAAAGCCGTTTTTTTTTTAATTGAACCGAGAAGATGTGGTGCGCTGAGTGTTTTGTCGTATTGAACATTCACACTGGGAAGAAGGGGCTGATCCCTTTAGAGAACATTCGCGATGGTCTCCTTGTTGTCCTTACATACTTGGAAATCAAGTGGGTAACATACCCGTGTTTTCATTTTACCGAACCACAAGGCCATTGGCCGCTACTTACGTTGCTGAATCACAAATAAATAATAACAATAATAATGATGTATTACCAGCCAACAACGGTAGTGTCGATATATGTGGTCCATATGCCATAGACAGTGTTGAATTGTCGTGTGCTTTTGAAAAGTTGGGAGTTTGCAAGACTAAAGCACTAGCACACCCCGCGTACAGCTCTGTTGAAAAACGTTTAGAATCTTATAGAAATGTTTGGCCATTAATATTAAAACACCTTACCAAAGAGCTAAGTAAAGCTGGATTTTTTTATACTGGTGAAGGAGATAAAAAAATATGTTTTTATTGTGGATTTGCTTTAAAGGATTGGCAAATGACTGATGACCCTTTTGTGCAACACGCTCGTTGGTTACCTAACTGTAAGTACATGGTGTTGCTTAAAGGTCAGGAATTTGTGAACACTCTTCGTAAAGGAAACGTGATGGTAGCACAAGACATAAAAGTGCCTTTAGAGTTAGAACACGTGCAGCAAATACATGAGGCTGAAAAAAAAGACTTGTCTCACGAACAGATACAAAAGTGTGACCGACAATTATGTAAAATTTGTTATCAAGATGAACTCGGTGGTGTATTTTTGCCTTGTGGGCTCATGATAGCATGTGTCAAGTGTGCATTAGAACTTAACACTTGTGCTATATGCAGAAAAGTAGTATCTGCTACAGTTAGGGCATTTCTTGCTTAACTAGTTTAATTTATTAGCCTTGCATAGTGTAAAATCCCTAATTGCACAATATTATTAAAGCTGTTTTAGAGTGTAATAGATATGCTTTTCTTTTGTTTATAGACTACTACAATGAATGTTTTGAATGATGTGTGTCAAGCATGTGGCTTAGAGACAAGGAAGCTCAGCGAATTGCCAACGCATATTCCATTCCGCAATATCAAGATTCGGAAATTGAAAACAGCATATGGTGATCGTGTACTTTGTGTATGTGAAAACTTTGAGACATTTCTGCCTACACGGTTTAATGATATGTCGGAGAGTGTTTTTGATGAAGTCAATAATGCTGTACAACCTGTACACTTAATTTATGAAGGTTTTAAAAACAATAGGTGCATGGTTCGTTTTAATAAAAAAATATCAAATAATAATGGAAGATATAAGTCATGACAATGGACTGAAAGAAAAATATGTGTATAGGATAATAATGTTTTAGTGTTTAGTTTTGTCTTAAAATATTATCATGAAACCAAAAAAAATGTATATAAAGTTTGTAAATAACTGAAAATAATGGTACAATGTTGTTTTATTTTCTACAGAAGTCAGAATATTTAACATTGCAGTGTATACCTGATTATGACAATAAAATGCACAATTAAAACAAGTCTTTGCCTTAACGATAGTGTGTTATAGTTTTAAAAACAAAGCTTGTTGTAGATCTTTTTTCTTCCACGGTGAACAATAGGCATGAAAACGTTATAGTCTTGTGTCGGATCATTATCACTATTGAACCCTTTACCCTCTGATGGATAAATGATTCGATGTTTTATTTCTTCAATTAATAAATATTTCCACCAGCATCATGAAAATAGCCAGACGGAGATGAGGAAATTTCAAGCATTGGTTGGAGACAATGGGGACATACCTGCAGCAGTTTGACAAAAGGCTAAATACTTAGGATTGTGAAAAGAAAGACCTAGCAATGATTCAGAAGGACAGGTGGTGGCCACCTCAAAATAGAAGCGACGCGCAGTGAGACACGCTTCTGGTATGTTCATTGTAATATTCGCGCCTAGAAAAAATATGATGCAGTAACGTGAGTGGCTGATGAAAATACTAGACACTCCTACGAAGCCAAGGTCTGATAAAAACCGCCAAGTTACAGAAAATATGGAACCAATGAGAGAAGAATGCTTACCAGCGCGGCAAGTCTAGCTTGGGCACGCGATGACTAGCATTAACGCGGGAGATCGCCTAGACAACATCTCTACGATCGACTCTAGGATTAATGGGCATATTCTTGACCTGCGCTATTTTTCGAGTTCAGTGATATTTATTTCATTCCTGTACCACTATTATTTTGAGAAAATTTTGTACCCCCAATATCAATACCTAGGGCCGGTTCATTTATAAGTGGCGTGAAGAGCCAAGACAGGACTTATTACATTTGTCCGTCTGAGGACGGAAGCTATTACATTTGTACGTCTGAGGACGTAAGCTATTACTTTTGTTCGTCTGAGGACGTAAGTTATTATATTTTATGTGTCAGTGGACACAGAAATTAGTATAAATGTGTTAAATTCAGTGATAGATAGTCACAGTACTATATTTTGTAGGGGCAGTATCTTCGATAATTCGCCAACAGACTGTTCCGGGGAAAGTAGTACCTGAAACGGCGAATTTAGTAGTCAGATATCAAGTGTATAATAATCTAACTTTTTGAATCAGCACGAGAGATGACATCGCTGATCCTGGAGGAAGCTTGGAACTATCAACACTACGTCCAGATGGCTGAGATGAGCTAAGAAGCATTCAGTTGGGAGATGGCGTCTGATGTCCTTTGACGGGTGACTGGCCGAGGATGAGTACTGAATAATATTCTTATTATCTGATAAATTAACTTATGGTGTATGGGACATATTTTGTTTTGTAAATAATTTGCTTGTGTGATTAACGTAGTATATTTAGTTTTGGTCTGACACACCTTTTGCAAGGAAGCAGCTCGCATATATGTTATTAGTGGAAGGTTCTTGTTTTTGTTTTGTTTAACTAACGTAGCTATGTGGACGACCGTGTTTGCATATGTTACGCAGTGCGGTTAAAAACGTCTCTCGGAGATATGTTGTGTTTCAGAAGTAGGACTGAAATAATATAATTACACAGTAGATTGGAGGGTAATTAATTTTTTTGGTTTATTATTGATCAGGTTCAGTGAGATTATTGCCTTTGGAGCAATGTGATTTGTGACGAAGGGCAGTCAGCTCTATCGTAGGTTTTAATATTTTTTTTAAATTGTTTGTGAGCATCTATTCAGCCGATCTGTGTGAGAAACGTCATGTCATTCCCAGAAGTGTGTGTGTGTGTATTTTGTGGTCATTACAAGCGGGAATTTCAGCGTAGACTGATTTCTGTCAGCTTGGTGCCAGGTCCATATTGTTACCTTGCGAGGGCAATTGTGGATATTTTGATTAATGTCTCACCATATGTTGAGGTGGTTGAGATTTTGTTGCTGTTGGTTCTTTGAGATAACGGCACAGCTGGTCAGTTATTTTTACACACTGGAGTTGGGACAATGACAGGTATTGAGGAAAGAGGGGAGCTGTTTCACAAGACGGACTGAAGGTTGCAAGCAAGGTCATTAGTGAGGAGTGCTCGTTTGGCTCCGTAATTACTTGAAATACAACATTAAGAACTGATCAATGGTAAGAATTGTTTAAATAAATGGGAGTTGCCTACGAATCACGATAATCTCCGAAGCGTTACCTTAACATGCAGTTTTTTTCATATAAAGTAATCTTAGCCGGTCAGGCTTTTGTTGTTGTTGGTTTTGTCCATGTTTATATTCCATATCTGTGACCCGTGAAGTCACGTGCAATGCTGTATTTCCTTGTTTGTGGATTGAGCAATTGGCCGGAGTTGGCAGCTCATTTTGTCAAGTGCGTCATCGCGCTAAATGAGGGTCTCGAGAGAGATTCCTGTAAATAGTAGATTTTAGTGTGTGTGTCAGCATTACATTTTAAGGGTTTTCATTAGTGTCATGTTCCATATCCGTAAACGTTGATTTACGAGATGATTGTTCGTAAGCATCGTGGCTGTTAATCCGCTGTAAACGAACAGTCATCCAAAGTACTCATTCCTCGTAGTTAGTCATTACGCGTACATACAATCCAAAATGCAAGTTAGTGAAACTAGGATCCACATTTTAATAAGGGGGAGATCCGTCTGACTCCTCAGCATTGATAGATATTCTTGTCATGGGAAAAATTCACTGAGGATTTTTTTATTATTGTTGTTTATATTCGTTTTATGCACTATTAGTCATTAAATCATGTTATTATTTTAAACCTTGTCACCTTTCTTTCTTAATTATAGTTTAAATCCTATGACCCTTACCTCAGTAGAGCATGTTGTTTGGCGAACGTAAACATCACACTAGGAACTGAGCGCGACCCCTTGATCAAGATTCTTGCATATAAACACTGCTATTCTGAAGGGTTCACTATCATAATCATAATCAGCATGTTCTATATCACTATTATTATAATCACCATAATTATCCTCAACATTATCCTCAACATTACTAAAACCAGTCAAATCTTCCTGTTCCTCTTCCTCTTCCTCTAGAGTGTCCTCATATACAGTTTGCGTGGCTTTTGATAAAGTTAAGGGTTTTTTGAACGTTAAACTATAGTGAGCAGCAATATTGTTTTCTTGCACTCGCTTTTTAGCATTTTTATGATTTTCTGTTGACAACAATAGTGTTTCATGCAGTACACTGCATTGATGATTACTGACACTTAAAACCTCACTATTTTTACTTTTTAGCTCACCGCGACATTGTTTTGAATAACGCCAAATAACAGTTCCATTTTTATTGGTTCGTTTCACAATATATGAATATCCTTTATTGTATGCATAAGGCTTACCATACCTAGTCACTGATATTTCCATGTCAACTGACAAGTATAGACTAAGCTCTAGTAAAGACAACTTGGTAATAAGAACGATAGTTTAATGTGCGAGCATATATGGATAGAAAATGTGGGAGCAAAAAGTGGGAGCAAAAAGTGTAAGCAAACGTGGGAGCAAATATGAGAGCAAAAAAGTAGGAGCAAGTATGGGAGCTAAAAGTGGGAGCAAATGTGAAAGCAAAAGTGGGAGCAAATATGAGAGCAAGAAAAAGTAGCAGCAAGTATGGGAGCAAAAATTGGAAGCAAATGTGAAAGCCAAAGTGGGAGCAAAAAGTGAGAGAAAAAAGTGGGGGCAAAAACTGTAAGCTAAAGTTGGAGCAAATATGGGAGAAAAAAAATTGGGATCAAATATGGGAGCAAAAAAGTGGGAGCAAAAAGTGGGCGCAAAAATGTGGGAGCAAAAAAGTGTAAACCAAAGTGGGAGCAAACAAGTGTGAGCAGATATGAGAACAGAAAGTGGGAGCAAATTTGAAAGCAAAAGTGGGAGCAAATAGTGAGAGGAAAAAAGTGCGAGCAAAAGTGGTTGCACAAAGAGGGAGCAAAATGTGTGAGTAAAAAGTGGGGGCAAATTTGGTGTTTTACTAAAACAATCTCACCTAACCTAACCTAACCTAACCTAACTTTTCCTAACCTAATGTTATCCAACCTAACCTAACCTAACTTCACCTAACCTAATTAACCCAACTTCACCTAACCTAACTTGACCTAACTTCACTTAACCTAACTTGAACTAACTTCACCTAACCTAAATTCACCTGACCTAACCTTCCAACTCTCAGATCAAGAATTAAATTCTGGGCATAGTCGAGTTGGAACCCAAAACCTCTGGGATAGCATCCAAGTATACTAGCCACTACACCGCGAGATGGGCAAATTATCATGCAACACAGCACAAAAATAAAAGTTTTCTGTACTGCAACTCATTGGCTGACAACCATAGTTGAGAATTCAAACCCAAGACCTCAGGACTTTTGTTTTGAACATTATCAGAAGTATTATTCCATTTACATATTGCTGCTGCTGATAGTTATAAGAGTTGGCATTAATATGGGGAGCAAAAAAGTGGGAGCAAATGTGGGAGCCAATATGGGAGCCAATATGAGAGCCAATATGGGAGCAAAAGTGGGAGCAAATGTGGAAGTCTATATGGGGGCAAAAGTGGGAGCAAATATGGGGACAAATGTGGGAGCCAATAAGGGAGTCAATATGGGGGCAAATATGGGAGCAAATGTGTGAGCAAATCAGTTCACCTCGGATATCATCAGTGAGTACTCATATCCACCGCTAGGTAGCGGAAACATACTTTGCGTGTTGTATGTAAATATCTTACAAAGTTTGACTGCATGCAAAACGTGCTTGTATTAGCTGTGCATACAATTTTAATATACAATTAACACTCAGTGTTCAGAACTAACATGTATAGTCTTGTCTAGGGTATATAGAGGATCCTTAGCTAGAAAGACGGACTAACCCAGGAGTGTAAAGCCTTGCCATATGCAGTAAGCACCTGTTGGCTGAAAATGGTTCCTAATAATAACGGGCTTAATAAATAAGAAACGTGTTTTGAGTGTCGTCTTAAATCCAATTTTATGCGTTGTGATACGTGTAAGAATTTAAGACGACACAAACGTCTTTTGTGCGTCGTCTTTTGAGAATCGTACCTTCACTTGCACTGGCATGTTACTGTTTCCTTCTAGTGGGCCCAAAAGCGCAATGGTTTCTTGTATCTCAGACATGTAATGTATACCGGTTATCTGCAAACAAATAAATAAATAAAAATCATTAATTACCTGATCAATAACTACAAATTTAAGGTTCATTAGCATTTCATTATTAAAATAATCATTCATAGGTACTTACCAAAAAATAAAAGGATTTCTTTCTTCCAAAGTTCAGTTCAGAGCTCTACTGTATACGTCCGTTTGCTAAAATGGCAAGTACATCACTAACGCAATCGTTATCAGTTAGCCTAGCAACAGAGAGAGTTGCATTTTCTCAGCGTTTTGACCTTGAAATGTTGTCTCTCCCACACGTGTTCCCACGCCTCTTCACATTCCTCAATCTGAATAAGATTCGTGTGCCTTATACTAGTTTCATGTTTTTAATAAGGAACCAAAATGGCTGCCTCTTATACACCGGTAGTATGGCTGTCTAGGAACCAAAATGGCGGTCTCTGCTTAAACAGCACACCTGCTAGCCACAACGAGGCAAGTAAGCTGATATCACACTTCCTGCTGACGTAGACACTTTTGTCTTATCAGCAGTCTCTCTCCCAAGTCCTCTGGCTAGGTACAATATTCAGTCTCCAGTAAGCAGGACTGTGTGTGTGTTAGCATTGAAAACATGTGTGTATTATTATTATTATTATTATTATTATTATTATTAAAAATTTAATGTAATAATAATTACTAGCAAGCGGCCATCCTCAATACATGATCATGTTAACCACATACTTTCACCCTAAAACACATGACTTTACCCAGTTCAATATTTAGTTTATAACAATTCAGGCCATTGACCTTACCGTTTTGGCTCTTTGCGTACATGCACATGACTTGGTCGAGCAAATGTTATAGGTTTCCATATTCTAAAACCATTTACTGTGCCAGACAGCAGTCTCGCTTATTACCGTTTACTAGCATGTTAAAGATCCCCTTCAGGGTAAAATAAATCCTAGCACACTTCACACATTTTCAAATATTCGCCTCTATCCGTCATAGGAAATATCACAAAACCAACCGTCATAAACTGCCCCGCCATCCCACCAAAATAGCAATTCATTTCTTCCGGGCACGGTCACCGAGATCGCTATAAGGGATTTTCAAAATATTCGCCTTCAGTCATCTGTCATAGGAAAAAATATCGAAAAGCGACCCCTCGTTTTGCCATACATCGCCCCGTCGAAATAGCCATTTCCAGTATTCACCTTGCTCAGTCATAGCCTCGTCAAGCGCTACCGGCTCTGTCTACAAACACTCTTTTATTTAAAAAAAAGCATAGTTCTTTTCCTAGAGACTTGATATTTATTTTCATGCTAGAGGGGGTAGAGACCTTTCATTTATGTCCAACAAACTTATTTGTAAAATTGTTAGTATCCAAAATAGTAAATATTCAAAATTTAAGTTTTTTTTCAAAAAATCTCAAAAAATAAAAAAGTTTTATTATAAAAAATAAAGGTCATAGAGATCATTTGTTTGAACTATTGAACAACGTTCTATCAAGTTTGGTTTTCAAACTATAGTCTACTTTTAAAAACAAAAATTAAAAAAATATATATATAATACGAGATCTATAGGAAAGAGGGCGTCAGCTCGAATCCAACGACACCTCATTTGTTAAAATCCGACCATCCATTCGCCAATTATCGCCAATAATCGCGAGAAAGTAAGCTATGATTTTTTTCCTCCTACACCCTTGAAACTTGCTGCCCACCTAGAGGGCATACCCACCTTTCATTAACGTCAAACAAACTTTTTTCCAAAATTCACCGTTTCCAAAATAGCGCCAATCCAATAAACAAGAATTTTCATTTTTTTTATTAAATACCAACACACATTCATAGCCAAGAGGACGTCACCCCAACGCCGACAACACCTCGTTCGTTAAAGTCCGACCATGCGTTCGGGAGATATCGGCAAAGTTTATATGAAAGTAGGGGACAACAGCAGAATTCTCCAATTGACACTACAGCACAGTTTTTATCCTAGAGACTTGAAATTTATTTTGGGGGTAAAAGGGGTAGGGACCATTCATTTACGTCAAACAAACCTTTTTGTAAAGTTCGTAGTTTCCAAAATATAGGAATTTCAAAATTGAACTGTTTTCAAAAAAACATAAAAAATAAAAAAGTTTTATTTTAAGACATAAAGGACATAGAGACCGTTCGTTTGAGCCATGGCACAACATTCTATCATGTTTGGTTTTCAAACTATCACCTACTTTCGAAAACAAAAATTTTTCAAAAATATAACGACTGGTCCATAGGAAACAGGACGTCAGTTCGCGTCCAACGACACCTCATTTGTCAAAATCGGACCATGCGGTCGAGGGATATTAATTATTTTAACATGTACAGTCGGGTACAAATAAAATGAGTGGTTTAGAACCCCCCTTGCCCCTCTAATTGTAATTTAATGGAAATTTATGAGAAATTAAAAATGGCGGTTGTGCTGTCTTTTTTTAACCTCGATTTTACTTCCCGTGTCCTAAGCAAGCAATAGAAATACACTATATGTTGGTTTAATGAAGTATCATTCGACTATTCATCTGCTGGCATATAGCTGTATAAAATATGTACGGAACAATCCAACTTGGCGTCCATACAATACATTCCACCGTTTCACAATATCTCCGAAACTATTTCAGCAATTAAACTGGAGTTTTGTACGGTGGTAGAGAACTATTAACTAAGTACATATATGTGACTTTCCAAATCCTGAGAAGCACAAAATCAACATGGCGGCCAAGTGAATTTTTCATTGTTTCAGACGATTTTTCTAGCGATTTAATAACCCGGGAGCAGTGATGCTAAGAACAGCGAACCTTTATTCAGAGTTTACAGTAATATCCCAACAGTTCATGTTCAATTCTCTTAAAAACTTCAAAATGGAATCAGTTCAAAATTTTAAAACTTTTTTTTTTAAATTTATTTTGAATTCACGTACCCGATTCAAGCGATTGAAGAGAGGAATCGCATGATAGGTTATTATAATGCCTATTGTAAGTAATCATAATCTAATGGCACTAAATTCTGTAACTTACTATCAGTAAATCATAGAATCCGTGCATTTGACTTTTCTAAAATTTATCTCCCGTGATGCGTTACAGAACAATGCCATCTCACGGGACGAGTCTGATTTACCGAAAATGATTACGAGTATTCTAGCTTATACTTTCTTAATGCAATGGCGTTGGTGGAGACATAGGTCGTGTATCTAAAGTTATTTAGTATAAGTTACATCACATGGAAAATACTTTTAACAGCCGGGGGAGATTTTAATGGAAAAGACCAGTAGGATATATGAAAATGGGCTATTTAGTTCTTCACTGAACTACTTCTTTTTCCTGTGATTGTTTACACTTATTCCTTCTTTTTCGATGTGGCGTGAGGAATCTCATATTTTTGTGCGTGAATTGGATGCAAGTCAGCAGTAAGTAATAGTTGTATTAGTATGTCTATTTACCTTCATTATCATCCGTATTATTAGCGGTATGTGACCTTGATGTTTCACCCTTAAAAAATAAGTCTCCACTACCTATCAACAATATCATCAGCATCTTGTTATTTATAAAGACATTCAATGATTTTATTTCCTTTTTGCCTACAGGAATAAATCTTTCTCTATTCATGAGACAAATTCATAGCTTCCTGGGTTAATTTGATGACTCCGTATATTGAAATTGGCTACGCTGTTGTAAGCAAGCCATTGAACATCTTGCCAAACTGCTTACGACTTTCTAATGCTTCAGTAAGTCTCTACAGTTCATTGACAAAACACACGGACTTAGGAATGCAGTCTTGCGAGCGTTCCACGAAGTTGCTGTTTTATGTTTATGAGCTGCACCACACAAAGGGGCAAGACCTCATTAGTCCCAGAACAAACAGCTCAGCCCCTCGTGCTGGATGAGGTGCTTATTGAAACCCTATCAAATTTCTTAGTGGCAGGTCATTTAATGAATCTCTGGGATGTGTTTGTGATTGATATTTGTCTAAAAATATAACCATATGGCGCGTTCCTCGTCAAGTCTGGTCTCGTGAGGTGAGGTACGTTGGCAGGCCGCCAGGCAGTTGCATAGCGCGGCTCTGCTATGCAAGTACTCACCCAGTCCGTTACACCATCTGTTACACGTACAGGGAAACGACCTTCCTAATGCTCCCGGCATCGCATAGTCAATGGGGTCTTGTCATATTTTAATCACGCCAGACAAGGCATACCAAAAATATATTCTAAATTATTAATTTTAGGGGTTTAGAACACCATGACCAACATCCCCATGTACTTGGGTGTGCGTTGAAGTTCTCAAATATTTCGCGATAACTGTAGTAGTGTCTGCAGGGGATTTGGTTTAGTGCCCTCGAACTATAAAGAAAGCACCTTCCTGACAATTGCGTGGACGGAGAGTAAAACCTCGGTGCACAGTTGCTAGCATATTTGGCTGTCACTCCTGAGGTCCAGGGTTCCATTCCCGGCTCTGCCAAAAAAATGGTATTCTATTCGGAGTGCTGAAACGGGGTACACCTATCCTCGTGGGGGCAAAACTGGGAAGAGGTGGGCTTAATTCCCACCTCAGTCGTCCTGCAAATTATTTGGTGTGGTTTCCAACTTCTACTCCAGTCAAATGACGGGATGGTTCAAAATTTAAATCCACGGCCACCTTCGTCGATGTCCTCACCTCAATAACAAATACACACAACCATAGACACCGCAATAACAGAGATCGTCAGGAAAAATCTACGCACACTCAAATACAAGGGGTTAAATGACAGTGATGTCTAAACTCTTTAAATATGAGACAACGAAGAAGTGTAAAATACGCCGGTGGAAAACCACACCCAGGATTGCCACTGCCAAGAATCGAGATGATGTTTTCTGGGCTTGCATCAGCTCCCAATCAAAATTGTGGTGCGTGAATTAACACGCATGGTTACGCCATTGATATTTAAAATACGTTGCTAATCAGACAGAGATACTTTCCTGGAGGTATTTGAGTGTTATGCTGTATTAGATTTCTCCCCATAAATATTCACAGCCTCTTGTCTGCCAAGAAAATTAATTTTGGTCTGAGGCCTGGAACGAGACCCACTCAGCCTCATGAGGCAAAACTGAGAAGAGATGGGTTTGATCCCCACCTCAGCCGTTCTGGAAGCGGTTTTCCTTGGGTTTCCACTTTTCTCCAGGTGAATGCCGGGATGGTTCGTAACTTAAGGCCATGGACGTCTCCTTCCTAACAATCACCTTCATGACAAATACACACACTTATACAGACATCACAATATCATATGTTATCAGACAGAATTCCACATACCTAAGTGCATGGCGCTAAATGACCACGATGTCGAAGCCCCTGAAATGAAACAACAACTATTCTCAGTCAGAGATGGAGTGAGATGTGTTTCTACATTATCAGTTGCCCCTCGTGACACCAACTTCTTGAGGCGAGTCAATGAGAACTTACATGCAAGAAATTGAATGAAATAGAGCAAAGAGATTGAAGGAAATATCCGTGGCCTTTTAGAAGGAGCTGAAAATGGGAAACCATGGAAAACCATTTCAAGGACGGCTGACGGTGAGAGTCAAGTCCGGAATCAGTCTGTCTCTGTGGCCTCAAACGCTAAACTGCCGAAATATTATGACTTCTATTCAATATTGAAGTGTTAGAAGCCATTCATTCTGTGTTGCCTAGTTCTATTAAAGATAGCTTTCCAGGCGGTCAACACAATTGAATTAAACATTAAATAGCTCCCAACGATAAGGGAAAATAATTTATTGTTCTTGTTGCTTTAATTAAAGACTTAGAAGAACTGTGATCATCAGTTCCATACAATGATGCCGACTCTGACTTTTTTTAAAATTTGCCATCTACTGGTCTAACGTCTTATGTTGTCAATATAGAAAAGCCTTTTTTTTTTTGCTGCTACCGGGAGTTTAAATAAATTGCTAAATCCTTACCTAAATAATTCGAAGTTAAAATAGATTTGGTCGTCAACATTTTCGGAAAAGCCTCTACATCTAGTGACAGTCACTAAATTAGCAACACTGGTCATGTGTACTTTGTGCTATTGCATAATTGATACCATGTATTATAACATTGACAGCAGTAGTATTTTCAACCGTATCCTCGGGTCTGGGATTGAGGTACGGACCCTGGGTCATGGAAAGAGGAACCGCACCTGCATTTGCCAGGAAATAGGTATTGTTGTTGACTCATTTGGGAGCTTTGTGACATCGTGGTCACGTAACCCCGTGTTCTTGGGTGTGTATAAGATCTGATATCCTGTATCATTGTGATGGCTGTAGAAAAGTGTGTACTTTTTCCTGAGGGGTGGGGGGTTCAGAATTTCGGAAGGAAGCGGCCGTGGCCTAAATGTAGGTGCCAGTAGAAATCTTCATTTTCTAGCAGTGTAGTTACATACACCCCTATACAGGAAATCAGACAAGTTCCTCACACACGCAAATACACAGGCCTGATGACCAAGATGTCCCAAGATCCTTAAATAAATTATCAACAATACCAGCCCGAAGTGGAAGTGGCAAACCACGATAAAACACTTCCAGGATGGCTTAAGTGGGAATCATACTCACCTCTCCTCAGTTTTGCTTGACGAGTGTATCCCGTTCCAGCACTCAGAGCAGAATTAAATTTCTTGGCAGAGCCGGGAATCGAATCTGGACTAGCGAGTTGATAGTCATTGCGTCAAGAGGTGGACGGGAAAGTGTTGAAAGCCGGCTGACAACCACAGAAAGGATGGCCACTGCCAGGGTGATGATACGTGGACATGATTTCATGGAATCCACCAGGGTTATGAGAATACACAAGTTTCTGGGTTTTCAGCCTAACGAGGGAACGCTACGTTGTCAGAAAATCCTTGTTACCCTACCTTCGAATTTAGCTGTTGTTTGAGGGTACAGTTTTTGACTGGTTTGATGCAGCCCTCCATTCCTCCCTGACCAGAGCTAATCGTTTCATCTCTACATAGCTTCCACACCCTACATCCAAGGCAATCTGTTTAACATATTCTAACCTTGGTCTATCCCTACAGTTCTGTACTCTACCCTTCCTTCCATAAATAAGCTTGCTATTCCTGGGTGTCATAATACGTGCCCTACCAACCTATCTCTTACCTTCATTAGCAGTCGCCAGAAACATCTCTCCTCTGCCACTCGTCTTAATGTCTCTTCATTTGTTAGCCCATCTACCCATCTGATCTTCATCATTCTCCTGTAACACCACATTTCAAATGGTTCAATGCTCCTCTTTTCTGCTGCACCAATAGTCCATATTTCACTTCCATAGAGCGCCACGCTCCAAATATAGGCTTTCAAAGATGTGTTCATAATACTTAAATCTATATTCGATGACAACAGAATCTTTTTCTGTAGAAATGCTTTCCTTGCCTGAGCCAACGTACTTTTTATATCCTCTTTGCTTCGTCCATCACTGGTTATTTT
Organism: Meconema thalassinum; assembly: GCA_946902985.2. Lineage (NCBI taxonomy): Eukaryota > Metazoa > Arthropoda > Insecta > Orthoptera > Tettigoniidae > Meconema > Meconema thalassinum. The sequence continues at coordinate 796,105,099 of OX336389.2, forward strand.
GCTTCCTAAGTAACAGAAGTCTCCTACTTCCTTTAGCTTTTCACCTGCCGTTTTGATGTCCACAGAGGTTTCTGATTTATTTCGGCTGCATTCCAATATTTTTGTTTTACATTTATTGATTTTCATCATGAATTCTTTCCACAAAACGGAGTCCATACCATTCATAACCTCATTCAAATCCCTGGCGTGTTGGCCAAGATGACGATTTTATCAGCAAATCTCAGAGTTGAAATTTTTTCTCCTTGAATCTTCACTCCCACTTCAAATTTTTCTCCAATTTCCTTCATTGATTGTTCAATCTAAAGATTGAAAAGTACGGGTGATAAGTTTGCAGCCTTGCCTTGCACCTTTCTGAATACCAGCTTCTCTGTGATGTCCTTCAGCTCGAATGACTGCTGTCTGGTTTCTGTATAGATTGTAGATCACCCTCCTATCTCTGTACTTTATTCCAATCGTTTTCAAAATGTCAAACAATTTACCCAAATCAACGTTATCAAAAGCCTTTTCTAAGTCTACAAATGCTGTGAACGTTATCTTATCTTTCCCTATTCTACCTTCCAAAATCAACATAAGACTTAGTACAGCTTCCCTTGTTCTTACACTTCTCCTGAAGCCAAACTGGTCTTCACCCAACTCCGTTTCTATCTGGCTTTCCATCCTCTTGTAAATTACTCTAGACAGGACCGTTGAAGCATGAGTAATCAAGCTGATTGTACGGTAATCTTCACATCTGTCAGCTCCTACTTTCTTTGGTATATGGATGATAACATTCTTCTTGAAATCAGAGGATACCTCACTTGTCTCATAAATCCTACACACCAAGTGAAATAACCTGACCAGACCATCATCAACTATGCAGCGCAGCAACTCAATCGGTATATCATCAGTGCCTGGTGCTTTTTTCCTGCTTAAGTCTACCAATGCTATGTCAAATTCTGATCTGAATATTAAATCTCCTTTCGCATCCTCATCAATTTCCTCTTCCCTTTCCATTACATGATTCTCAATCTCCTTTCTGTCATGCAAACGCTCTATGTAAGCTTTCCATCTCTCAACCTTCTCTTCCCTTACCTGTTAGAGGCTTTCCATCTGTGTCCTTAATATTACAGCACATAGTCTTCTTTTCCCCAAATGCATTCTTAATGCGTCGATAAGCTGTATCTACTTTTCCTAATTTCAGACAATTTTCTATACCTGCACATTTCTCTTTCAACCACTCTTCTTTCGCTTCCTTGCATTTCTTGTTAACCTCATTTCTCAGACGTCTGTATTCTGCTTTCCCCTTTTCATCTCTTACACTCTTGTGTTTCCACCTTTCATCCATGAATTCTAGTATATTCTGAGTGATCCACGGTTTTACACATATTCTTTCTTTCCTACCAATGATTTCTTCTGCGGATTTTTTTTTATTTCATTCTTCAAACGTGCCCATTCGTCTGCAATGGAAGTTTGTTTAGGGTTTTTCATTGTTCCTTCCTTTATACTCTTCTTGAATCCTTCGTTTACGTCCTTCTCTTTCAGTCTGTCTATTTCCCACCATTTTGGCATTTGACTTTTCTTCAGTTTCCTTAACTTTAATCTCCATTTCATAACTATCAGAACGTGGTCAGCGTTTATGTCAGCACCGGAACATGTTTTGCAATCCAAAACCTGGTTTTTAAATCTCTGCTTGACCATAACGAGGCCAAAGGAAATGATACATGTATATTAAGCTTAGACTCATTTGGTTAACAAACGGAGGAGAAATTACAAGAAATTACGGCATAATTTCAATTTAGTACAAAATGAAATATTTACTTGGGTCAAATTTCCGAGTGTCTGTCTGTGAGTGAGCGTGTGTATGAATGTAAGTGTGCTTGTATATCCACCCTCTCCCCATCATTTCAAATGCGGCATAACGGAATTGATCCAAATCTGGTACATAGGTAGGACTAGTAAAGGGCACCTCAGTGCCATTGATTATGTCGCAACCAGTTTAACGAAAACAAAAATGGCGGCCCCCGAAATGTCCTGAACTTAAATCTTATTACGACTATAATAATAATCGGATTTGTACTGAACACTTCAGTCGCGCTCAAATGAGATGCGAACCGAGGATTTCGAGTTGGTACACTCAGAAATTCAGAACTCGAACCCCAGACCTCAGCGTAACGGGAGATCCGTTATTTTAAAGGCCAAAAAAATGATACACGAATATTAAGTTTAGACTCATTTGGTTAAATATAGAGGAGAAATTACAAGAAATTACGGCATAATTTCAAGCCCATAGTAAAGAATACTGTAGAAGTTGGTTCAATTTAGCGAAAAGCGAGAGGAGATGACAGTTAACAAATGACTCTGAGAAAGGGGAGGTTTTTGGTGACGCCAGCATTTGTCTCTGCCAAGGTGGGAGAACTCCTTCTGCACTGGAGGGAGCAGAAGTTCGTGGCAAAAGACCTCGAGAGGGCAATGAAGGAGACGGAGCCAAATTGTATCCACACAGAAAAATTGGCATCATTATTGGACGGAGAAACCAAATTCAAAATGGAAAATAGCGTTGGATCTGAAACTTCTCGGGTTAATTTACATAAGAAGAGATCCAGTAATAAAGGTTTTATTAACGTCAGACGCAGATCAGGACTCATGGTCAGCTTGGGTGGCGTATAAGCGAAAACCGCTGGTACAGCGTCTGCTTTGAGAAGAGGCACGAACCCCATGATTAATTAACTGGTGATCGGATATGACTCCGCCAAGCATATTTGGAATCAGCAGGAAATTTCAGACAACATGATACCAGGATGGAGACGATAACTCATCTGGATCAAAAAGGAAGCTCCCAATACAGAAGTTTCCGGGACTACTTCCCGAGGATGATTTAAATACGACCCGAAGCCTCAAACCTAACATAAGTTACCGTGGCACAAGCCACGTACGACAGTCCACGGAAGGACGCCACAAGGTCGAGTGGAGCTTCAAATCTGCATAATCCATGATAATATCCGTAATCAGGGAGGTTCCAAGTATCGAGGAAAGAAGTTTCGATACTCAGGCCAGGTGTATGAATGACTTTCTAGGGAACGCCAGACTTACCTGTATTTATGTAATAGGCAGGGATATCGTGTAAACATCACGGAAGAATGTGAAGTGTACAAAGCTATATGAAGTATGAATCTAAAATGTGTAGAGATTTAGTGAATGATTGATTAAGTGAGTAGTGTTTATTTGTGAAATGTGTTCATCAGAGCAAGTGGAAAAGTGTAATATGAATCTAGATAACCAGGGTAAGACGGTGAAATAAGAAAATTAAGTGGGGTGGGTGAAATGGCCCTTGCCTCAACACCTAAGCAGCTCGCTGAGATGAGTAAGTACCTACTTGTATAATGTAAATGTATAAAGATTAACCAGAACGTAAATTTATATTTGTAACGTAAATTTGTATTGTGACATAAATTTGTAACGTAAATTTGTAATGTGAACTTTAGAACGTCACAAGTTCAGACGTAACGTCACGTTGAATAGGGACTCAATGTTAAGAAATGATATTGGAATTATGTGATTAATTAAATGATAGGATTCGGACCGACTACCTTAGAATTAAACTTAACAGGCAAAAAAATTGATGAATGTAGATGTAGTAGATGGCTTGAGTGAATAAAAGTGAAAGATCAGATAGGATTTATGAACAGTAAATATGTGTTACAGAACCGACAGTAGTGGCTAGGCTGGCTAAAGCGCAGCATTAGGTCATGGGGCCAAGCTCTCTGCTGACTCAGTAGACGCGTGAGTTCGAGCCCCACCGTCGGCCGTCCTTGAAATGGTTTTCCGTGGTTTCCCATTTTCAACACCAGGCAAATGCTGGGACGGTACCTTCTGACAGGCCACGGCCGCTTCCTTCCACATCCTTCCCCAGTTTCATTCACCATCATTTATTTCATCTCTCATTAACTCCTCTCGTGAGGTTGGCGTCAGGAAGGGCATCCGGCCGTAAAAACCATGGCCACAAAGACTTCCATCGAATCTCATCCCCAACCCCGTTGGAAAACGGGAATAATAAGGGGTAGACATACATACAAATATGTGTTACAGACCACTTGAAGGGAGAGGATAAAATGTTATAATAGGGTGTAATGAAATGTTGAATCAGTCAAACACAATTTTTGTGCAAATAAATGTATGAGTTTTATAGGTGGATCTCAAGGTAGGCTAGAATTGTATATAGTGCCCAGAGTACAGAGGCAGAATAGTGGCAGTAAACGTAATTAGTGCGAGTGATGCACACAGGTAATTAAGTAATTTGAGTTGCACCGTGATGCGCCAAATACGCAATGTAGCGTCTAGTGGAGGTATGTTTCCCACATATTAGGGTCGAGAGAAACCCAATTGTTAACTGCTGCCTGGAGTAGGGTGTGTGTCCCGCCCTTAGCAAGCTAGATTCGACGATAGTGCGAGTGATGCACTTCTGTAGCACAGTGTAGTGCCTAGTTACCGAGTCACGCCGTAATGCGCTAGCAAAGAGTAATGAAATGCCACATTTTAGTAGCGTGAGAGATGTAATCTCAGAATGTACTAAGTGTTAATGAAATCCATTTATAAAGTCTCCAGTAATAAGGTTGTTTATGAACAAGCCTATGTTAAGGCATGTTGAAGTTATATATGTGAAACCCTCCCAGTAATCAGATAATGTAACCTGTGTACAGTGGTCAATAATTACCAAGTAATTAAGCGATCAGTGGATCGGCCATTGAGTAGGTCAGACAATGGAAAACACATGGTCTTTAGAAATCGTTGTAAGGGGTCAGCTATCAAGGATCAGCCATCTTGGGTGACGGTCGTCCGCTCATGCCATAAATCTCAGCCAAGGGTAGTCGACTGACAGAGTGTACACAGATATCAGGTCAGAAATGCTGTTGGTTGGAAGTAAAAGTTGCGATGTTTTAATAATTTAAAAAAATATTAATAATGATAATAATGCCTTGTGTGACAGCTAGATAAGACGGGAGTGTCATTAGCATATATACGGTATGTCGAGTCCAAGTTACGAATCCCATAATGAAACCTAAAACGAATAAATAAAATTTGATAATAATAATAATAATAATAATAACAGCAAGAGGTTATTATCATAACTAAGTTAATAAGGATACGGGTACCCTCCAAGTACGTCAATGGAGAATATTTTAAAGGAATATAGGAAGTCCTGCTGCATGTATGATGAAAGTTGATTGGTACTAAAATTTGTGCAGGATATTTTACATGTGAAGTGAGTGAACCTAGCACTGTGACTGTTGTTGCTGATAATCATAACATAGCACTGTGACTGTTGGTGGTAACTGCTTAGTAATAATCTGGCGCTGTGATTTGTTTCTTATAATAATAATAATAATAATAATAATAATAATAATAATAATAATAATAATAATAATAATAACAGAGAATAGCAACTGATTAATAATAATAATAATAATAACAGTGTGATGAATTCATGTTAACGCTAGTTTAGAATAGCATCGTGAATGGTGTATTGGAGTAAATAAGTTTGAGAACATATTAAGAGTAAATGTTGAGCTGAGACTCACAGATTTGAATAAGCAATCTGCAAGCTCACACGCAGTGAGAGTTCCATAACTACAGAGAAATAATCATGCTTAGAATCGAGCTGGAACAGTAGGACTTGTTGTAGTGTATTGGTTGATGTGGAGCTCAGTTAAGCAGATTTGTGTTGATTTTGTAATTATAAATGTAATTGATGTTATAGGATATGTACAGTGATTGTAGGGCTTGTAAATTCGTTGCCATAGGTTATGACCATCCATAATCCTTTTTGTTAGTAAATAAATTATATTCTTAGAATTTTTTGTTCATTATTTACTAAATGTAATCTTTGGTTCAATACCTCATATATACATCACCAACTGTGGGAGAATGACCATGCCCTGAGCTGACCTACTGGACAAGTGGTGGTACATATTCATAAGGTGAGATGGGTACAGTACCAAGTTTTGAAAAAAACATACCGGCAAGTGGGAAGTAACTTTCTCCCAAACTTAAATGTCATTAGCCAAATAATTTCAAGACAGTGGTCATGTAAATCATTCAAGCATTATAAACCAGAACCTATGATCCAATGAATCAATGTTCACATTACTTGGCAATTCAGATATTTTTATATGAGGACTATCTGCTACCAAAGTAATAAGTATATGAGAGTGCCTATTACACACAGCCGCCATCTTGAAACTGATAATTATAAATTCGAATAACACACAACACTAAAGATCTACAGTAACAAAAATTGGTGGCAGGATTGGACAGTGTATGTGGCCTTGTATGGCCAAGGCAAGAGAACAGACTACCCATGCATTCAATATGACGGCTGCGCGAACTATTAGAAAATAAAATCGTAAATTTAGAATGTATTTAGGTAATTAAGAAGAATCCTCCCAATCGGTATCATATAAGCGCTCTCACCTGCATTAGTCCAAGGATTAACACACAGAACACAGCGGTCATCTTGAAATTTCAAAATAAGTTGTTAACATTCGGTATCCTAGAGATATAATAACAAAATTGAGTACAGACAGAGGGTCGAAGTGGTGAACTTAGGTGAGTGATAACGTCCCCTTATCGAACAAGTAGTACACAAATCGTGAGAGTAGTAAAGTTAGGCGAGTGATCTCGTCTCCTTGTCGAACGTGTTGTTCATCAATCGTGAGTGTAGTCAAGTTAGAGGGTTGAGCACGTCTCCTTGTCGAGCAAGTAGTTCATCAATCGTGAGAGTGAACTTAGAGAAGTGAGCACGTCTCCTTGTCGAACGTGTTGTTCATCAATCGTGAAAGTAGTAAAGTTAGGTGAGTGAGCACGTCTCCTTGTCGAACAAGTAGTTCATCAATCGTGAGAGTAGCAAAGATAGAGGAGTGAGCACGTCTCCTTGTTGAACAAGTAGTTCATCAATCGTGAGAGTACTAAAGTTAGGTGAGTGAGCACGTCTCCTTGTCGAACAAGTATTTCACCAATCGTGAGAGTGGTGATGTTAAAGGAGTGAGTACTCTCCATGTAGAATGTGTTGTTCATCAATCGTGACGGTGCTGAAGTTAAAGTAGTGAGTACGTCTCCTTGTATAATGTGTTGTTCATCAATCGTGATAGTGGTGAACTTAAAGGAGTGAGTAGGTCTCCCTGTAGAAAGTGTGTTTTATCAGTGGTGGGAGTAGTGTAGTTAGGTAAGTGAGCACGTTTCCGTGTCGAACAAGTAGTTTATCAATCGAGAGAGTGGTGAAGTTAAATGAGTGAGATCGTTTACTTGTCGAAAGTGACGTTCATCAACCGTGGGGGTGGTGAAGTTAGAGGAGTAAAGAAGTCTCCTTGTCGAACGTGTTTTTCATCAATCGTGAGAGTAGTGAATTTAGGTGAGTGAAATCATTCCACTTGTCGAACAAGTTCTTCATCAATCGTGAGAGTGTTGAAGTTAGGTGAGTTAGTACATCTCCTTATCGAACGTGTTGTTCATCAATCGTGAGAGTAGTGAAGTTTGGTGAGTGAGCACGTCTCCTAGTCGAACAAGTACTTCATAAATTGGGAAAGTGGTGAAGTTAAAGGAGTGAGTTCGTCTCCTTGTCGAACAAGCAGTTCATCAATCGTGAGAGTAGTGAATTTAGGTGAGTGGAATCCTTCTACTTGTCGAACGATTTGTTCACCAATCGTGAGAGTGAAGTTAAAGGAGTGAGTATGTCTTTTTATCGAAGGTGTTATTCATGAATCGTGAGAATAGTGGAATTTGTTGAGTGAAGGAAAAAAGGAAGGAAGCTTGTAGTTTAACGTGACCGTTAATCTTGAGATCATGAGCCACGGGACCTCCTTTTTACGTGGAATCCGAACCACAGGACATGGCATTTCACTTCGAAAATCTCACATGCATTGACCGGGAATCGAACCCGGACCGCCTTGGTGAGAGGCATACAGCTAGACCGCTGAGCCACCACGCCCCATTTGTTGAGTGAGCATGTCTCCTTGTCGAAAAAGTACTTCATCAATCGGGAGAGTGGTGAAGTTAAAGGAGTGAGTTCGTCTCCTTGTCGAACATGTTCTTCATAAATCGTGAGAGTAATAACGTTAGGTGAGTGAGCACGTCTCCTTGTCGAACAAGTAGGTCATCCATCGTGAGAGTAGTAAAGTTAGAGGAGTGAGTACGTCTCTTTGTAAAATGTGTTGTTCATCAATCGTGGGAGTGGTGGAGTTAGGTGAGTGAGTACTTCTCCTTATCGAACGTGTTGTTCATCAATAGTGAGAGTGGTGAATTTAGGTGAGTGAAATCCATCTACGTGTCGAAAAAGTTGTTCATCAATCGTTAGAGTATTGAGGTTATGTGAGTGAGTACGTCTCCTTGACGAACGTGTTGTTTATCAATCGTGAGAGTAGTGAAGTTAGGTGAGTGATTACGTCTCCATGTCGAACAACTTGTTCATCAATCGTGAGAGTGGTGAAAATAAAGGAGTGAGTTCGTCTCCTTGTCAAACGAGTTGTTCATCAATCGTGACAGTAGTGAAGCTACGTGTGTGATTACGCCTCCATACTGAACAAGTTGTTCATCAAACATGAGAGTGGTGAAATTAGAGGAGTGATTACGTCTCCTTGCCGGCGTGTTGTTCATCAATCGTGTGAGTGGTGAAGTTAGGTGAGTGAGTACATCGTCTTGTCGAACGTGTTGTTCGTCAATCATGAGAGTAGTGAAGTTAGAGGAGTGAGTACGCCTCCTTGTCGAACGTGTTGTTTATCAATCGTGACAGTGGTGAAGTTAGAGTAGTGAGTACGCCTCCTTGTCGAATGTGTTTTTCGTCAATCGTGAGAGTAGTAAAGTTAGGCGAGTGAGCACGTCTCCTTGTCGAACAAGTAGTTAATCAATCGTGAGAGTGGTGAAGTTAAAGGAGTGAGTACGTCTCCTTGTCGAACTTGTAGCTCATTAATCGTGAGAGTGAAGAACTTAAAGGGGTGAGATCGCCTTTTTGTCGAACGAGTTGTTCATCAATCGTGAGTGATTACGGCTCCATGTCGAACAACGTATTCATAAATCGTGAGAATGGAGAAGTTAGAGGAGTGAGTACGCCTCCTTGCCGAACGTGTTGTTCATCAATCGTGACAGTGGTAAAGTTAGAGGAGTGAGTACGCCTCCATGTCGAAAGTGTTGTTCACCAATCATGACAGTGATAAAATTAGAGGAGTGAGTACGTCCCCTTGTCGAGCGTTTTGTTCATCAATCGTTCAGTGGTGGAGTTAGTTTACTATATGTTCTCTAATAACCTGTTAACCTTTCTATTTAAATCCCTTTTTCAAGAGATCAATTTAAAATTATTTGTAATATTTGCATAATCATTTGTACATTTACTTATACTCAGAAATGTTATTGCGTATATTGCGGGTATCCTATTACAAAATATGGTGAATGCAAGTAAATTAACAATATTGTCTATAGAACTTATATCATACCGTGTGATATAAGATACCATAAGGCCAATAATGTCAAGTAATTAATGGAGTAATTTCCGAGTGGTCTTCTACCTCTCATCCACTAAATTGAACTCAAGCTCCTTCCACAGAACTGGACAATTCCGATCAATAGCCAGTTATATTTACTGATGTCAATAGGACTCTCGATGAAATTACACAAGTCAATTCTCCTTAATAAAGTTAATGCAAGAGAAATCTCTCGTTTACTGCTGAGTTTGTTTAACTCTTATCTCAACGGGAGGAGACAGTACCTCTTTGCACAATCAAATGGCATTGGTTTGGGACATCTTCAAGCTCTTATGCCCGTTCTGCCATATTTATGGTATTCAGCAATGATTTTTTCTGTGCAATTAATGTATTCTGCTTGCATATTATATGCCGATGATTTCAAAGTAGTACAAACGATGACACAGGTATTGACTACGATCTTCAGCAATATCGTATTACTATGCCCTGTTATAGACTATAAATGACCGGAGGATTTTGGAAAGGCCTGGTAAAGGTGTTTTAAGTTGATGGAGGACTTAAGGGCCCTGAGCAGCATTCAATGCATGATTGATGACCTCACAAACACCCCTGGGAATTACCAGTACGAAGTTAACTATCCACATAGACGCGAAGTCTTACTCATTAAGCTATTGAAAACATATATTAGCCTAATGTGCCTAAATAAGTTTCGAGATTATTGACAAGAAGCGAACGCTGTCTTTATATAACATACGTATATACAGGGTGGTCGGAAAGAACTTGAACCGGGTATATAACTGTTCGAGGATTAGTCATATTGATTTTAAAAAATTGAACAAAATAGCCGATTAATCCCGCCGGTGTCCTTTTATCAGTTGATTAAATTGGCCAGTCAGATCACCTCACGGTTAAATTCAAAAGGGCTTCGCGACTCGATGTTGCCAACTCTACCTGTGGCTCAAGACAATCTAGAGAGCGCCAGTTTTCTATTTACTGTTCTCATCTAATTTTCTTTCGTGCAAAACAGATGAAACATTATTCTCATATTTCGCCTGTATTGAAATTACGTATTTGGTAAACGCAGTGAGAAACGATACAGATATGGTATATGGTGAACCGCATCTCGTATGTAGCACGGCCTAAACTTTGAATTTCTCATACGTTTGAATTATATGAATGGCAAGTTGATTTATGTAGCGTGATTGGTGGTTACGAATATGGATAAAATTTACGCTAACCGACATCAAACTATTAAAGAAGTATGAGTGGAACAGCATATGCATTTTTAGCCTACTTTCGAATTTGTAAAAACTTAAAGTAGACTTATGAGACTTACACGGGCCGTGTACCTGTCGGTGCGTGGGTATGACTGTCGCACTCCTCCACCCGCACAATAATTCAAAAACACGACGAAATCTTAATCCAACAAATTTGATACAGAGGTATCACTAGCAAAGAATTGGCGGAGTATTAGAACAGCTTCAACTTTAAATATTACTGCGTAATTAAAACGAATCTTGACAAGAGATGAGTACCAAATAAACGCTCTCACTGGCGTACGTCAAGAGATTATCATACCGAAGATAGCTCACAGCGACCATCTTGCAGTTGAAAAAGAAAACAATTGCTCACCGATTCTTAGAGGTAAATTAATGAAGTTAAGTAATAAAATAGAACATTTTAATCCACTTCAAATGGCCATAACAAACGAACAGTGACTATATTTTCAGGTAGGCGGCTAGGCGTATCATTCAAATATACAAATTAGAAACTCATTAAATAATTCCACAATTAAGACAAACCATAGTAGGAGAGGAGTATTACTGTATATAAGGGGACTCAGTAGCGTTGGTGATAGATTGATCACACTAAATTTGGCGCACAGTGGCCATCCTGAAATTTTATAATTTAAAAACAAATAAAACACCTTGTGCCAGAGCTACATTAACGAAAATTAGTGATAAGTGATATAAGGGTTGGTATGCAACAAAAAAAACAAAGACACCAACTTTAAAATTTCATGTTGTCTACTGGGCATATTATTAAAATATAATAATGGATCCTTCAGAAAGCAATTGATCAATTTAAACAAAACGTATTAAGAAAGATGTACCAAACAAGGGACCTTACTGAAATAAGCGAAAGTGCAACACATTAAATACAACGCATGGTGGCCATCTTGAAAATATAGAATATGATAATTAATAACTCAGAGTATTTTGAAGCGAAAGTAACGAATATAAGTAGTAGTGTAGAACCTAGCAAGTGACTATTTGTGTTTAAGTTACAATGTGACTCCTTACTGTCACGATGGCGACTTGATATATTTTTTAAACTTGAATAATACTAACTTATGATATGTATTGGAACAAGTTATGCAACATCTGGTGAGAAAAGAGTACCACAGAAAAGATATCGCTAGCATTATTAGTAAGAATTTCACACTAAATGAGGCGCGCAGTTACCATCTTGAAATTATGGAATATAAAAATAACTCTATATATTTCAGATATACGACATCTAAAATTAGTAAAGTATTACCGTAGAACCGTTTATGGACTTTATATACCCAAGGTAAAAGAACAGCCTAGTCAATGTAGTCATACATTCAAGATGGTGGCTGATCGTATCATTAAAATTTCAAAATCAATAACTTTATATCCAATAGCGCAAAAAGCAGGAATCTTTGTAAGAGAGGAGTATCACATTAGAGACGTCACTAGCATTAGTAATACTACATCACACTGCATATAGCACTCAGCCACCATCTTGCATATAATACAAATTTACATCGATAATCCAGTTACAGTGACAAACCGCAGGTTGTCTCCTTGTCTGAGACGGGAGTTGGACCCGGTACATCCAGATGAGAGGCAGGTACGCTACTCCAACACCACGGGGCCGGCATATCTATACTATAGGCTGAATATTGCTTGTATCTCTTTGTGGTGTTATTTAATCTGGTTTGGTCCTGTATTCACTCTTATGAATATTTTTTTTCTGTTATTATTATTTTTATTATTGTCGAGGAATTTTGCAGATGGAAAGGACGGAGACCATGAGACCTTGTCGAGCTCACTCGCACCTTAAGAACTAGATGGATAACCGACTACGAAATGACTACACGTCTCGAGTAAAGGTTGTTATAAATTTAATAAACAGAAACAGGCATAACAAATGGGAAACGAGGGGCGCATGAAATGGTAGAATGAGGGGTGATGGGGCTGTAAATAAAGGTATACATGTTAGCAAAGGTAAAACATAAAATATAAAAACACACACAATCAAAGAACTATCAAAGAGAAGAAAACTTGACGTAGAGAGGCCTAACACTTGCTAGATTGGAAATCGTACCGAAATTGACTAGAATAATATCAAGGGGAAAAGCTAATTAAAATAATAAAATAATACATTCGTCCCACCACAGGCTGATTACCGAAAGTAATCAGAAGAAATATTGAAAATAGTATATGAAGCCGTACAACACTTGAACAAACCCCCTTTAAAATAAATCAAAGTATGTCTCACAAATACACGACCACCTCAGTAAAAATTGCATGTTATGTATAAGTCCATTAGAGTTCAATCTTGATCAGGGTAAACCAGCTTCGAATCCCTGTCGTAAGATAAAAATTATCTTCTCCAAAGTTATGTTTCCTAATACAATTAAATGGTTAAAGCTCTTAACATTCTCAAATAAAATAACGATTGTCAATTCCGCAATGTTTCTCCATTCGATACAACGAATGTCTATGAGTATATGACTTCTATCATATCCTGACAAATATTTCTTGTCAGAGCGACGTAAAGTTCGTAGTAATTATGATGATATAACAATATCATTCGTGGTTTCTTCTGCTCTTGATGATTTCTTTACAATGAGGTGCCCAAATTAAATTACGTAAAAAGAATTTAATTGGCATCCACGACTAAATGTTTACAGCCTTAACTCAAAATAAAATTCGAAACGTCGAAAGTTAAATTGACTGGTCTTAAATAAGGAATACTGACTCCTTAAACAAATAAACATGTCAGTTCAGAAACTGATCCGTAGAATAAATGTAAAAATGATGAAAGACTATCATCTCAAATGATCTTGTAGAATAAAATCTTGTTACACACATGAAGAATAAATATGTCGAAACATGGAATACATAAATAATGGAGTAAAACGTTGGCTCAGAATGTCACTAAATAGCTCTGAATATAAAAGTAAATAACACTGCTACCTTATCAGACGATATCTAGAAGATCAATTTAAGTATTTGGGAAACTACTTAGATGTTCCTCAATCCAAGATACTGAGTTGGACCTCAATTCGTTTCCTCGGACCAGCAATCTCGGATAAGGAAAGACGTTTCCTCTCCGGTATTCACCAACCTCCGTCTGGCATCGAATGACATCCTTCTTGCATAATTCTTCTGGGTTGCCGGGAACTTCCCCGGGCATCTTGACAAATCTTCTTATGTTGCATCTTCTTTCTCCGTCATAGATATAGTTCAGTGTCATCGTTGAGTAATATCGTAGAAATATTCATATAGATGGTTAATGAAATATTTCTAGAGCTCGTAGTTGTTATATAAAGTTCGTGAAATTACGTTAATGCACAAGATGTAAGAGTACATAACGTCTACATTCTGAAGTATTCTGGTTAACTAAGCTCTATGTTGCATCTAAATCTCTGCTTCAAATATGTCCGTCACGCATAACGTCCTTATCTCATCATCGCAACATCGTGATAAATATCGAACAACAAGTCCTGGTGAATATTAGCAGTCATAATGAAAATGTTTATATACTGCTCCAATGTGAAAGTAAAGACACTGTTACTCACTTGGTTTGTGTTCACTGATGTCTCGTTTCAACTAAAAAGCTTTTCAGCTTCGATGTCCGTCACTTTTCTAATTCACTTTTAATAAGTCTATAACTTCGAAGCTATACAATCTGTGACGCCTAAATTTCAGCAAATACTATTATACAGTTTGTTCTGTATAATTATTTAGTTGGCCGAAGTCTATTCTCAATTATATGTGAGTTAATGCAATATTAATAACTTGCAAACTACGCCTAGTTTCAGAGCACGGGGATCTCCTATATCGACCCGTCGATAACGCTGTCTCCACGAGTGGTCGCAATACCGTACTCAGATAAACATTCGGGAGCTCGATTAACCCGGTGAACACATCTACACTCTTCGAAGTCTGTAGGAAAAAGAACCTCGACGCTTGGGTCTCCCTCTCCAAGTCGAAATTTTGGCGGCCATTTCTGACTCCTTCCATAAATTTAGCGCGCACTTCAACAATGCTTATTAGTGTCTAGTTGGACCTTTCTGCTCCTTTTAAAGTCTCTATAATATTTTCTTTTAATATTCTTATCATTACCAAATAATAAAATATCCTTCTTGGGGCCTAAATGCATAAATTCTCCATATAATATAGTTGAAGGTATTCCCGTCTTCACTAAGAGCTCTCCTCATTGGCTGGGGGCTTATGTCCAATGACATATATAAGTCCAACCCCTCGTCCACGTCGTGGGAGACGGGCAACGGCACAAAGTAGGGGATTGCCTGTAGGGGCGAAGTACAGTGGGGACTTCGTGTGCCCCGGGACCGTTACGGTAGCTGTGAAGGTCCTACAGGAACCCTGAAAAGTGACGGCTAACGGGGCTCTGGTGAAGCTACGATAGGCCCAGCAAGCCAGTAGTGGATTAAACCAAATGCTTTCAAAAATGGAACGAGCCTCGGACAGGATGGATTTAATAGACGACGACACGGCTGTACACACGGACTAAGATTTGGAACTTTAAACCTAAGAACGCTGACGGGGAAGGTGGAGGAGATAGTGGATATGATGGAAAGAAGGAAGTTGGATTTATTGGGATTGGCAGAAACAAAGTGGAAAGGGGAAGGAAGGAGAGTACTGAGAAAAGGCTATAGACTGTACTGGAGTGGGAACGAAGAGGGAAAGAGGAATGGAGTGGGAGTAGTAGTACGAGATGGTTTGAAAGAAGAAGTGAGGAGAATAAGTGATAGGATGATGAAAGTGAAAGTAGCACTGAGGGGAGAGACCGTAGAAATAGTGCAAGTATATGCTCCACAAGTAGGCTGCGCTTCTGAAGAGAAGGAGGAGTTTGAAGAGGAATTGCAGAAGCAGCTGGTAGGAAGAAATATGATTGTTATGGGGGACCTCAATGCCCATGTAGGAAGAGAAAGACAAGGTTATGAGAGTGTTCTAGGACCAGAGGGTTGGGGTGGAAGAAATGAGGAAGGAAAGAGACTGTTGGACTTCTGCCAGAGGAACAGCCTGCTAGTTGGGAACTCCTGGTTTAAGAAAAGAGAGAGCCACACAATCACATGGTACAGTGATGACTTGACCAGGAAGTCGGTGGTCGACTATATACTGTATGAGAAAGAACTAAATAAGAACATCACGGACATCAAGGTTATACCATCGGAGAACCTGGATAGCGACCATCGATTACTGGTAATGAACCTGAGAGGGAGTAAGGAGAAGAAAGGGACTGAGAACCAGGAAAGACGTATAAGGATATGGAAACTGAAAGAAGGGGATAGAAGGGTCGAGTACCTCAAAATGGTAAAGGAAGGAATTCCAACAGATGAAGAAAGAGGAGTGGAAGAGGAATGGGCTAGATTTAAGAAGACACTAGTGGGTGCAGCAGAAGCAGTATGTGGGAGGACAAGTAGTAAGAAGAGGTGGAAGGAAACACCATGGTGGAATGAGAAGACAAAAGATATAGTAAGGGAAAAGAATAGAGCCTTTAGGAGGTGGTATCAAAATAGGACGGTAGAGACAAGGGAAGAGTACCAGGAAAGAAAGAAGGAGGCGAAGAGAGTGGTGGCTGAGGAGAGAAGGAAGTGGATGGAAGAGTGGACAAAGATGATGGAGGAGGATAGTGAAGGTACAAAAAAGGTCCTGTATGGGATGGTGAAAGATAAGAGGCGGAAGGATCCTACGGATTATGTTAGAATGGTGAACAAAAGGGGACAAGAGATAGAAAATAGGGAAGAACTGAAGAAAATGTGGAAAGAATATTTTGAAGAACTTCTGAACCCAAATGGAAAAGATGGTGAGGAGGAAGAAATCGGGGAAGAGGAAGATGAACTGCAAACAGAAAAGGACTTAACATGGAAAGAAGTGGAAGATGCAGTGAACAAGATGAAAGGAGGGAAGGCACCGGGTGTGGATGAGTTGAGTGTGGAGATGGTGAGAGCAGCAGGAGAGGTGGGGATACAGTGGCTGTACCGAGTGATGAGGACAGCATGGAAGGAAAGGAAGACCCCAGAGGACTGGAAAAAAGGAATCATTGTCCCGATCTTCAAGAAAGGTAGTAGAACAGATTGCAGAAACTATCGGGGAATAACACTGATGAGTCATTGTGCAAAGATCTTCGAGAAAGTTTTGGAAAAGAGAATTAGGACAAGGATAGAAGGAGGGATGAGGGAAGAACAACATGGCTTCAGAGCAGGAAGGTCCACAGTGGATTTGATTTTTGCTGTAAAGCAGTTACAAGAACAGCACTATGAATATGGAACAGATCTACTGATGGCCTTCCTGGACATTGAGAAAGCATATGACAGTGTATGCAGAAACAAAGTATGGAAGTCCCTGGAGGATAGAGGAGTAGAGAAATGGACTATAAAGAGGATAAAGGAGATGTACAAGGGAAGCGTGAGCTGTGTGAAAGTGGGAGGAGAGAGATCTGACTGGTTGGAACAAAGAAACGGCCTGAAACAAGGAAGTGCACTGTCACCGTTACTTTTCATTGTGGTGATGGATGACATAATGACCCGAGTGGCACAAGTAATTGGGGACGGAAAGATGAAAGCAATGGTGTTTGCAGATGATTTGATGATTTGGGGAAACAAGGAGGAGGAGGTACAGGAACAGTTGGACGTGTGGGAAGGAGTAATACAAGGATATGGGATGAAATTTAGCATAAATAAGAGTGAGATGGTGATCACAACAAGGAAGAAGGAAAGAACCACAACGGGAATAACAATTGGTGGGGAACAGCTGAAGAAAGTGGAGAGTTTTAAGTATCTGGGAAGCCTGATACAAGATAATGGAAGAAACGATAGAGAAATAAATGAGCGGGGGAGGCAGGCAGAAGCATTTCGGAGGAGTGTGAGAAGCATGTTATGGAGCAAGGATGTCCCTCAGAACAGCAAAAAGATCATATATCGGACGTACTATGTCCCTATCCTGACGTATGCCTCGGAGACCTGGGTTATGAAAGGAAGGGAGAGGAGCAAAATACAGGCCAGTGAGATGAGGTTCTTGAGAAGCAGTATTGGAGCTACAAAGATGGACAGAATAAGAAATGAGAGGACCAGAGAATTAATGAAGGAGGAACCATTACAGGATGGTATAGAGAAATCTAGACTTAGATGGTATGGACATGTAAAACGAATGGAGGAGAAGAGGATACCCAGGAGAGTACATGAGACGAAGTGGGAAGGAAAGAGACCGAGGGGAAGACCGAGAGACAGGTGGCTGAAGGGGGTGGAAGAAAGCGTGAAGAAGAGAGGAGAAGACTGGACAAGGGTGGAGGCTGAGAGATGGTGGGAAGACAGAAGACGTTGGAGAGGCTTGTGTTCCAAACAGACCCGACCAGTGGCTGGAAACTGTGCAAGATGATGATGATGACATATATTATAACAATAATTGTAATATTCCTAAGCAAATTCACTGTTGCTATGTCGATTTCAACCTTCTAGAAGCCTCTATTGCGCAACATATCACGTGATCGGAACCTTCCTGCCTGCTCTCCTCGCTAACACGGCTGGTTTTCGTCAAGTTTCAGCATTTATATTGCCATGTTAACTGTATCATGGGCTTGGAAAATATTCTCATTTGAGTCCCTAATAATTCATTTTTCGGGGGCAGTACCTACAGGTGATGATCGCTGACTTGTAGAATATTTCTACTGATTCTGCTGTTTATGCTCACAAAGAATAAGTCCTAATGACTTTATCGAAGTACCGTAGCTAAATTGTTACACACGCATTTCTATCGAATATTCTTGGTGGCTGTTTTGCCGACTTTATGAATTACTCCAGTGACTTCCTTACTCGTTGATCTGTCTTTTTTTAGCGCTCTGAATTCATTTGGTGACTTCTAGAAGCTTTTTCGCACCTGAACTGAATAATACTTGGCATATTTTACCAGTATTCTTCGAGTAGCTAATTATTGTCATGGCCCTCGAATATTGGTAAACAGACTCGGGTTTCCAGTACTTTATGCTTTTCGAGACGGTAAGTCATAATGATTTTCCTGAATTTAGGCAGATTATTCCCATATAGAAGTAACCCGACCTGCAGCTCAGTATGAAATCCTTAACACACTATCGTGATTGTCCAGAAATACCTCCATTCCCAAGGATAGTCAAGCATAACCAAACATGTCCTCCTCAACTTTTAAGTCCACACTCCTACCAGCTAAATGACTTCGGTGCCAGACCAAACCTACCAACACGAAATCTATCGTAAAAGTAATCCTACAACTACCGTCAACTATAATTACCAACACCTCATCCCCTCCTTCCAAGGTCTGGTTCACCCGACCGAAATCACGGGTACAGCCAATTAGAACACTACACACTTATTTTCAAATAGTTCTCCGGAACATTGATGTCAGGTGAACTCAGCCTCCTGGACCTCTGAGTCATGCACGGCCCCGGCCACTGGGCTAACCCACTCCACTTCAAATAACTCAACCCGGAAAATTTTATACAATAACACGGTGTCGCCGAGACATATTTCCTTAACTGTGCATACTTCCAGTACCTCAAATAAATATCATTGCAACGTTATATTTAAGCCTGACTTGGATACTGCTATAAACAATATCTTAAAATTAAACAAATTATACGAGAATCAATCACATGATATAATAGACTCTATATTCAACATGTAAAAGCATCAGATAAAAATATATGTACGATTATATCAAATCGTAACCCGAAAGTGAGGGTTCGATCCCTTGTGATTTTTCACGGTCACAACTTCCCTCCGATGGAGTTCCTACGAAAACATATGAGTGAGAACTCCATCTACACTCAAAAACATTGAAAAACATATACACTTCAATCAACATACACAAATACACAAATAAATAGCCTTTCAATACACTTCATAATTTTCTTGACGTCTTGATTGTTAACATATTCATTCCTTCAAATGTCCTTTTGTTTTCACTTAAAACTAACGCACACCAAAATTTCCCAAGTGCCCTTTAAAAACCTACCTCACACGGGAATTACTCAAGTGTCCTCTAAAATTACTAGATATTTGTTATTTTTGACAGTTTTGGCATTTAGCCACGTGGAACTTAAACATTGTATTCCTGCATTTGGAATTAAATACTCTTGGCTAATTGTTGTCTCTTCGTCATTGCTTGATAGTGTGCCAGTGCAATATATCACTTGTAGACTAAGTCTGACTTTGAGGATCTTACATAAACTTACAAACTAACATATCTCCTAATATTATACACATTGTCTGACCCTACAGTGGTTCCTTGGTGGTCTGCCAAGCCATACGCATACTCACCAATACGCTTAGTCACTGTAAAAGGTCCCTTGAAAAGCTGAAAGAACTTAGACATTTCCTTATCTACAGCTGAGGAAGGACACGGGACTCTGAGTAATACTAGGCCACCAACATTTAAAAAATCAAACTTCACTCTTTAACGTAATAGGCAAAAATATCTGCTTACTCACTTTCTGACTCTTACTCCCTACAGCTGTAACAATATGCAAGGTCTTCACAGGTATCTCTTACAACTTACGTCCACCCCTAATAATCTCCTCATTAACTATCTTACTAATTCAAGTCCTCTCACTACCTGAGTTTACCAGAGCCTTAACTTCTCTCCCTAAAATGCCTATTGCAATTACCGATGAAAAACCCTCGTTCTTACCTTCTACCTTAAATTCCTCTTGGTCGTCCAATAAATCCTCCTTCGTCATAGGCGTGAAACTTACCTTCTGCACTTTGATTACACACTGCCTAATATACTTACCCTCGGGCTCTCTACCCCACCGATTTACACAACCCGCTAAGCGTTTAAATTACTAGTATCTGGTCTCTCAGCATGCTCAGGTCTCCTTACTGTCTAGCTCTTTGAATTTGTCTCCTCCTGTGGTTCCCTCTGAAAGTTTTCCCGCCTTTGGAAATTATCCACCAGTCTGTTATTTTCTACCTTCCTATGATTGTTCTCCTCTCTCCTCGGATTGAAATTCTCACCTCTGTTTCCCTGAATAAACCTGCTTCTATTAAAATTTGACTGATGCTCGTTCTACCGGTTCACATTTTTCACCTCTACTCTATTTGTTTGCTGATGGCCTACATTATCAAAACTAGTCAGTAACTCCGCAATTCCACAATGCTCTTCACTTTCTGCATGCAGCTAACCTGCTGTATCCTACTAGAAAAGTGCTTGAGCATCAGGCTGACTATATCCATGTCAGAGGTGACCCCATCTAACTTCTTCCACACTAACACGTGGGCTAAAAATACTCTGTGAGGTATACCCCGTCGCGCTCCTTAAATTTTCCAAACATGAGGGTTTCCCTTTCCCTAGCTTGAATCAATTCACCCCAAAATTTGGCCTTGAATTTACCCTTAAAATCTTCTAAATTCCTCATATTTGGCCTATAAATCTCGAACCAAGAATTTACATCCCTTTGAACGAGTGTGAGGATTTCCATGGCCGTTTCCCAATAGATTAGTTCATCGCCTAAGTCTTTCTTAAATCTTTTCTGTACTGTCATTAAATACTCCATGAAATTACACTCTCGGGAGTTAAACTGTGGCAAATTGGTCTCCCGATAAGAACAACCAAGTGATATTCCTCCTCTATGACTCATCGGTCGGTCTCTCACCTCTCTTCCCACCTTTATCAACTCTTTCTGAAGTTTCTCGTTTTTCTCCGTCAATTCACCTGTTCTCCCTAAAGGCTCTCGATCTCCCCCAGCGTATCTTCTACGACCCCTACTCTATGCAAATATTCCCTTGAATCTGCCCTTACGGTATTGCAAACATATTCACACGTTCCGCTCACTCGCTTTTCTATCTGTTCCCCGTTAATTATAATGTCCTTTCTGATTTCTCTCAGTTCTCACTTCTGACTATCCTGATGGCACTCCATCACTGCTAACCTACTTTCGATGCTATCCTGATTTTTCGCTATCACCTCTCTCAGCACATCCTCTCTCCCTCTCTCCTCTATTTTAGTGCTAAGAACCATTTCAAAATTTTCAAACCTGCTACTCATTACAGACCTATGTTCCTGCACTTCCTTGCTTAATTTCTCAATCTTAGCATAAGTTGCTTCTGCCTGTTTCTTAACTGCCTCATCTACATATAACTTCTCAAATTCAACCTGCTTACCTACAGATTATATCTGCCTACTGATTCTTTAACCTCGCCTATCACCTTCCTCATAGACTCTCCTTGCTGCCTCACTTCTCCTATTTCCTTACTCATAGACTCCTTAACCTTTCTACTCACAGACTCTATTTTCTGGCTTACTGACTCTCCATGCTGCTTAATACCTTGCATTTCGCTCAGTAGCATTTGAAGCAAACTAGCGTTCACATCCCCCATCATATTTAATATTACTACCTCCTTGCTTGGCGCTCTGGCCTTCCTCAGTATTGCTAGAGTTCTCCGACGGTTCCTCTATCAAGCCTTCATCTACCACGCTCTTATCCACATCCATATTTAAATTCTTTTCAGACATCTTACTACTAATCTTGCTTATTTCTCTACTTCTTAATTCCAGACTTTCCTCTGTTGACATCTAAACTGCATACAAATTGAACTGATTTTACCCTTTTACTGTGTGTATTGGCGTATGCGTACATGTGAATGCTATTGTTGCTATTATTTCCTACTCCGAGCTCCAAAGTTGGGCTGCCAATTGTAACTACTCCTTTACAGATATTAATAATAATAATAATAAAAATAATAATAACTCACCTCTCCTCTCAATGACAGATAATGTAAATATTAGGGGTTTGTGGTGGTTAAGCACCTGTACGATTATAATAAGAACACAATTCATTCACACCCAACTACACCGGTGACCGTATAAGTAATAAAACTTGATATTTGGTATACATTAAAATATTTTCTGAAATGAAACATAAAAACACACTTGGCATGATCCTCGTCGATACGGACTAACCTAACTTTCCTTATCATCTATACATTGGCACACTTTTATGATCGCTGACATGTAGACTATTTCTACTGATTCTGGGGTTCTTGCTCCCAAAGTATCAGTCCTAATACTTTATCGAATTAGTTAAATTGTTTCACACGCATTTGTATTGAATATTGTTGATGGCTGTTTTGTCGACTTTCAGAATCACTCCAGTGATTCTCTTACTCGTGGATTTGACTTTGTTATAGCGCTCTGAATTCATTTGGTGACTTCTAGAAGCAATGTCACCTGAACTGAATAATACTTGGCATATTTTATCAGTATTCATCGAGTAGCTAATTATTTTTATTGCCCTCGAATATTGGTAAACAGAAACGGGTTTCCAGTATCTTATGCTTTTCGAGACAGTAAGTTATAATGGCTTTCCTGAAAACAGGCAGATCCTGCAGCTCAGTATGGAACCCTTAACACGCTATCGTGAATGTCCAGTAATACCTTTATTCCCAAGGATAGTCAGGAATAACCAAACATGACCTCCTCAACTTTTAAGTCCACACTCCTACCAGCTGAATGACTTCGGTCCCAGACCGAACCTACCAACACGAAATCTATCTTAAGAGTCATCCTCCAACTACCATCAACTATAATTACCAACACCTCATTCCCTCCTTCCAACGTCTGGTCCACCCGACCGAAATTACGGGTACAACCAATTTGAACACTACACACCTATTTTCAAATATTTCTCGAGAACATTGATGCCAGGTGTACTCACCCTCCAGAGTCTCTGAGTCATGCTCGGCACCGGCCACTGGGCTAACCCACTCCACTTGAAATAACTCAACCCGGAAAACTTTGTACAATGACACGGTGTCGCCGAGACATATTTCCTTAACTGTGTACACTTCCAGTACCTGAAATAAATATCATTTGCAATGTTATATTTGAGCCTGACTTGGATCCTGCTATAAACAATATCTTAACTCTAAACAAATTATACGAGTATCAATCACATGATATAATACACTCTAATAAATAGTTATTCAACATATAAACGCATCAGATAAAAATATATGGACAATTATATCAAATCGTAAGTTCCGAATGTGAGAGTTCGATCCCTTGCGATTTGGGACAGAAAAACAAGCCTGACACGATGTCAACATTCACCGCCTATACTATACTCTGTGAGTTGCCAGAATTGGATTAACAGTTCACGCCTAGTCAAGTGGTCAGGGAACGAGGTTGCCAAACTGTTAGCTCGTAAGTTATCTCGCGCAAGTGGGCAAGTGAGTTATTTCATTCAACGCGCTGTAATATACTTGATAATTATTTCAGTGATAAGTTACAGAAATCTCTAGAGTCTAGAATAGTTGTTACAGATGTAGAATAAACAATATCTTCTTTTATTTTGTTATAATAGTAATGGTTTCAAGAAATCGCTGAGTTCGATAACTTACAATAATGTTAGCCTACATTTTTTCTAGCTCAATCTACTGCTTCAGGATTAAAAGAGGATTTTGCTCGTGTATTGCGTACGAAATATTCAGCAAGGTTTGCACTTAAATCCGAGGAATATTTACTCACATGTTTTCAACTTTTTATTTACAGGTTATTATGTACACGGCTGAAAGCAACGGGAAACTACATCCGTAATGCTATTCCGGAGGATATGCACCTCTCTATGCATAATTACATGTGATGATGGCCTCCTCCCTTGTCAAATTTCAATCCGGAGGTAAACTAGTCCCCCGTTTGGATCTCCAGGTGGGGACTACTCGAGAGGGGGTTAACATGGCATATGTGACAAAGAGGAAATCTGACATTCTACGGATCGGAGCGTGGAATTTTAGAAGTCTGTTAGGCAGGGGAAGGTTAGAAAACTTAGAAAGGGAAATGGAGAGGTTGAGGTAAGACTTGGTTGGGATTAGTGAAATGCTTTGGCAGGAAGAACAGGACTTTTGTTCAGGAGACTATAGGGTCGTTAACACTAAATCAAACAACGGCTATGCGGGGTTAGGTCCCATATTAAGTAGGAAAATGGACAGCGGGTGGAATATTAGGAGCAATGTAGTGAACCGATTATTGTAGCAAAAATCAATACACAACCTACATGCACCTCAGTGGTACAAGTCTATATGCCTACCAGTCATGCTGATGATGAAGATGTTGAAAAGGTCTACGAAGAAATAGATGAAATTCTGAGGTATGTCAAGGGTGATTAAAATGTTATAGTTTTGGGAGATCGGAATGCTGTGGTAGTAAAAGGAAGAGAAGGGAAGATAGCAAGAGATTTAGGATTAGGAGAAAGGAATGATCGAGGAAGCAGGCTGATGGAATTCTGAACCGAGCATGAGTTGGTCATAGCTAACACCTTATTCAATAACCACAATAGAAGAATATACACATGGATGATACCAGGTGATGCACGGTGTTACCAAATCTACTTCATTATGGTCAAGCAGAAATTTCGAAACCAGATTTTGGATTGCAAAACATATCCCTGAGCCGACATAAACTCTGACCACAATCTGGTTGTTGTGAAATGCAGATTAAAGTTGAAGAAACTGAAGAAAAGTCAATAACCAAAAAGTTGGGCAATAAACAGGCTGAAAGAAAAGGATGTAAACGAAATATTCAAGAAGAGTATAAAGGAAGGACTAATAAAAAAACCTAAACAAATTTCAATTGAAGACGAATGGGCACTTTTGAAGAATTGTAACGTTTTCGGTCCTACTGAGTGACCAAATGTAACGTTCCTGGTGGGGCTCCAATATTGCGTTCTCCTGAAGTACAGTAGAAGAACCGCAACAAGAACAAGTACCGCTTTACTCACACCACTACTAGGATACTTACCTCTTACCTGTTCATTTGCAATGATTATAATCAGCTCGTGTGGGCGCCAGGACATCTAATACTTTAGATGTGCCAAAGTATTGAATTGAAATAGTGATAGAGCACTCGAGGCATCTCTCTTTCAAGCCGTGGCATAGCTGAGCCATTAACCAACTATTTATCGTTATAGGGACAAGGTATGTCATATGTCTAATTCTAGCTACTGTAAATGAAAATCCTACCATTAATCACGAACAAAATTTATTAATTAAAATGTTAAGCAGCAAAAGAAGTTTAACAAAATTAATTTACTAATAAAAAGTACGGAAGTCAATTGAAATTGGCGAAGGCTACTAAATGGAACATGAATTTAAAATATTAATAAAAGCTTGAATCTAATTTGCCATAAAAAGAATTACAGAGACTTGGTCGGATTTTGGTATGAGAACTCACAGTCATCTTCTTCATTGTGGCGGTGCGGTTTTCCCTCTGCTCTCGTGGTGGAATGTCGTTCACTTCAACGTAATGTAGATCTTATCCTATGCGGGCATGGAACTAATTTGTCCCGTCTCACGATTGACATATGTGAATGGCTCAACCCAGAGTTCACGTTTGTGAATATGATCCATGACACAAACATTTTACGTCAGTAGTTGGCTATTAATTTAAACTTGACGAATCAATATGTTGCGACTCTATCTGATATACGTGCAGCTTCAGAAAATCTAAGAAGGTTGTGGGCTCCAAGAGTAGATGAACAGTAGTTTTATGTAAAAAGAATTCTTCCTCTCTGCAGTGTATCTTGACCAATCATATAAGGCGTCGTGATGACGCAACTCCCCGCTCCAGATCCATAAGTTCTCAATATCCTTCTTCATTAGTTGATTTACTCACGAGGTATTGCTTCTGTGGTAATTTTAAATTGGCATACTGATGCTTAGCTCTTCCCGGAATACGTGACGTCAGCACCAACTGACAAAACTTGCTTTGTTTCCGAGTACAGCGTCACCAGGGATACAAGTACTCCCTTCTTGGAAATGAGGTCTAAACTGGGCAGACTCTCCGTGGATAAGTTGACTCCAGGCCTGACGAAATCTTTCACAATCAAGTCCTGAGTTAATATGTCGTGACTGTGAGCCTCCATGGTTCAGAACCCTGGACTGCGGTTCAGAGGAACATTATATAAGGGAAATAGAGTTATTATTATTAGTACTACGTTGGAAGTGAGCAATGCAAGCCAGAATGTATTTCTCAAGGAATAAGACTGTTGGAGCCAGGATGTGTACATAGGTCTGTAAATATTGGTTGGTGCAGCGAGCACTTTGTATTGTTGAAGGAGTGATTCATGGTCACAATGCTAGTCCAGAAATTGAACTCTGGAAGTCACGTAGATGCTAGTATGCGAAGTCGCTGCTAGTTTAGAGAGCAGCACTTGCTGGGTGCTGAAGGTGGAATGGACCACAGACCTCAGTGGAGGGAGAGATGGACTCCGGTCATCTCTAGTTGGATATAATGGTATCCAAAATGGCGAGCGGGGTCCTTGCGCCTTAGCTCTTGCCAGAGGAACGTCGTAACGCACGCGAGCAGAATTCAGCCTCGCGGAGACATGCTAGATTTCAAGTAACAGTAAAGACTTAGTAGCGCCAATTCAGACCTGCGTGCACTTCCAACAGTAAAGTCGTGTAATTTGTATATAATGTATATACTCCGACTGCTAAAGTATAATAAATCAGCAGTAGTTCAAGGGAAGTGACATCTTTTATTCCGGAAGTTCCGGGACTAGCCTACGAAAACTGAAGTTCCCTTATCAAGTGAACCGCTCGGCTAGGAGGGAAAAGCCGTCGGAGGACCTGTCAACTTGCCAGAACGTCTCACAGGCCAGGTAGGTCACGACAGGCCTACTTTTTGGTGTCAAATGTGGGGTCCCGAGTTCGACGCACTGAATAGAGCAATTTCGGAATAAAGAGAGAATTCGCGACATCGCAGCAGATTGTCCGATAAAGACCGCGACACCGCAGAAGATTGACCGTCCGCGCATCCGCATAAGCCGTACCGAGTGCCGCGCAACGCAGAAGAGAGAAGTAGAAACCTACTAAGTAGAAGGAGCCGTGCAGTAGCGAGTCGTGCCGCCAGCAGAGGGGAGAACCAAGAAGCCAGCAGTATCCAGTTAGCAGAGAGGCAACAAAGAAGAAGAAGCCGCCAGGTAAGCTAACCTTATTACAATGGCAAGACAGACAAGTGCAGCTACCGGTGCCCAGGCAGAGTAGAGTTTAGCAGACGCAGACACAGTAAGTACAAGTGGGCCTTTTGTATCGGTAACGGAAGGACATCGCCTGATAGGTCGGGAGTTCGATGGAACCCAGCCCGACAGACTACGTGAGTTTGTGGCTAACGTAGATGCTGCTGTCCGCATGGTAAAAGACGATGATGAAGAGTTATTTTTCAAATATATCCTGGCCAAAATCACGGGCAAGGCCCGAGATAAGCTGTTAGTCAGAAGAGACATAAATGATTGGGAGGCTGCCAAGCAGGCATTAGCAGAGTACTACGGATTTCAGGGCACATTAGACTTATATATTTGCCAGATGTTTCAAACAGCACAGGACCCGAGGGATACAGTGGCGACATGGGCGCATAAAGTAGAAACTTAGTCAGCTGCATTCAGGGAAGCAGTCCTCGACGGAGAGATCTGGGAGGACAGGGACGCTCAGTTAAGGATCACATGGAAAATATGCGTAGCTAGCTTCATACAGGGGTTAAGTAACCCGCGAATCCAAGCTAGGGTCCAGGGCCACGGGGCCATTACCTTTGAGAAAGCGGTAGCCACTGCAAGGCAAGAAGAGGCAGTAATACTTTCAAAGAAGGCACGAGAAGGTTTGCACACGAAACATAGCTCAGGGGTAAGAGCAGGTAAACCCGATCAGGAAAGGAAGGTACCACTAAGGTGGCATGCTAAGCCAGCACAAGCAAATGTTAGGGTGGTCTGTTACAATTGTAACAGGGAAGGCCACATCGCACGGGAGTTCAAAGAGGCACGAACCCAAGGTGCACGCACCGGGTTAAGTAGTACACCCAGGGTACAGACAGGGGGTACTTCAAGTAAGATCATATGTAGATATTGTAAAAAATCGGGACACATAGAGCGCGATTGCCGAAAGAGGCAGAGAGATAAGGAAGCCGTGGCGCCGGAAGCCGTGCGCATAGTGAGGGAGAAGCCTCACATGGACGCGGACAGGAGTAGAACCTGTTACCGTTGTGGGAAGAAAGGGCACATACGAAGGAATTGCCGACAGACAGCCCGGGTACCACAAGCAGAAGTGAAACGGCGGAAGTGCTATAGTTGTGGCCGGGAGGATTACATAAAACGAAATTGTCAGGAGGCCAAGAAAGACCAAGGCCAGGGCCAGAGTAGGCGCACGGGAGGCAAGGCCATGAAAGGCCGACGCCAGTGCGATATTTGTGACCGATGGTCACATGGAACCAAGGACTGTTGGTTCAAGAGTGGGGACGGAAATAAGAAAAATATCACGAAGACAGGGGCAACAAACTGGAACGGGTCCATAACACAGGGACAGCTATGGAATCCCGTAATTTAAAGAGTCCCAAGGCACGTGACATGGAGGGCATAGTGTTAATGCATTGTGGAGGGCCTCTGAGGTTCCTAATTGATACTGGCTCCGATGTCAGCCTAGTGAAGAGGCAATCAGTGATTAAAGGAGTTGCAATTAGTAGGGGTACTGCAATCGAACTAACAGGTGTAAGCGAGGGAACGATTTACACCCAAGGGACCGTTCAGTTTGTTATTGGAGGTACTAAACACACAGTTCATGTGGTGGGCAGTGATTTCCAACTAAGCCAGGATGGTATAATAGGGAGAGACATCCTAGCAGAGAGCGTGATCGACTACCGGGAGCGTCATGTTACGATCCACGGCAAAAGATACCCGCTGGGAGCGAGGGAGGCGAAGATAATCAGTCTCAAGCCTCGAACCCTGAAGGTGGTAGTTAATGAAGTCGATAAGAATCTACCATTGGCAATTATTGAGAGGGCCGAGGTGGCACCAGGGGTTTACCTCGCAGAGTGTCTAACTAGGTCAGAGCACAACGAGGCAGTAGTCAGCATGATGAATACTACTGAGAAAGAGGTGACTCTGTACAGCCCTCGAGTGCGAATGCAGGAGGTGGATAACACCTGCCTGGCAGAAGTACGCAAGGTACAGCAAGGCAGTAGGTCGGTAACCGGAAAACCGGCCGCTCAGGAGCCCAGATCACGCCGAGTGTAAGACTGCTTGCGAATAGACCATCTCACGCAGGTAGATAAGGAGGGTATATACGCCATCTGTGCGGAGTACAATGATATATTCCTCCTTGAGGGAGACAAGCTCACGTACACGAACGTTATACGTTATGAGATCCCAACGCCCCGGGATCAACTCCCGATTAACGTGCGGCCGTATAGACTGCCGGAGGCACAAAAGGGAGAAATACAAGCGCAGATAGACAAGATGCTAGGTGATGAAATTATTGTACCTAGTACATCTCCATGGAACGCACCATTGTTGTTAGTGCCAAAGAAAATGGGTGCGTCAGGTAAACAGAAATGGAGGGTTGTGATAGACTTCCGAAAATTGAACGAAGTAACGATAGGGGTTAGTTATCCCCTCCCACTCATTTCAGAGTTATTAGATGCTCTGGGCAAGGCCAGGTATTTCTCCACGCGTGACCTTTGCAGCGGTTATTATAAGGTGTTATTAATACCTGAAGACAGGCCCAAGACGGCTTTTTCAGCATTAGGGCGCAAGTACGAATTTGCTAAGATGCCCATGGGGCTGAAGGATGCACCAGCCTCATTCACAAGGCTGATGAACACAGTGCTTACCGGATTGACAGGTATTCAGTGCCTGTGCTATCTAGATGACATAATAGTGTATGGTAGCTCAATACAGGAGCACAATGCTAAGTTGAGAGATGTTTTTCAAAGTCTGAGAGAAAACACATTGAAGCTCCAGCCAGATAAGTGTGAGTTCCTGAGGACCGAAGTAACATTCCTAGGTCATGTAATTACTTAGGAGGGAGTCTTACCAGACTCACGAAAGGTGCAGGCCGTAAAGAATTTTCCGAGGCCTACCACGAGCCGCCAGATTAAACAATTCTGCGGGCTCAGTGGGTATTATAGGAGGTTCATACCCAATTATAGTAAGATCGCGAAGCCACTATATGAATTAGTGAAGAAGGACGTTCCTTTCGTGTGGGGGGGTTACACAGGAACAAGCGTTCGAAACGCTAAAGCAAAAACTCATTGAAGAGCCTATTTTGCAGTACCCAGACTTTGAAAAGCCATTCGTTCTTACCACAGATGCTAGCAACGAAGCAGTGGGGGGCCGTGTTGTCACAAGGGCCCGTGGGTAAAGATCTCCCTGTAGCCTATGCAAGCAGGACGCTTAATAAAGCAGAAAGAAATTATAGCGTCACAGAAAAGGAATTATTAGGCATAATTTGGGGAGTAAAGTGTTTCAGGCCGTATTTGTTCAAACGTCATTTTACGGTGGTGACAGATCACAAGCCGCTGAAGTGGGTGTTCAATGTCCAAGACCCATCTTCACGCTTGCTAATGTTCCGGTTGAAATTGGCAGAGTATGATTTTGAAATCATTTATAAGCAGGGCAAGCAGAACTGCAATGCTGATGCTCTTAGCAGGAATCCCACTGAAACACAGTATCAAGCGCGAGTGATTAACTCGGCTGGGCACGAGTTACGCCAGGAGGCGGCCGTGGCCACTCATATGGAAACTCGTAGGAGGGTAGCAACGACTTCAAAACCAGAGGACGCTACGGTAGAGGGAATTGAAGCAGACGGTATTGAGGTCTCCGAGGACGCTAACGCAGAGGAGTTCTCGCCCGAAGACAGCTTACCCGAGGTAACCGAGTTGCAGGAGGCTGAGAAATTGGACATCCTGAAGGAGTGTCACGATTCCTTGGTTGGAGCACACAAGGGAATAGCCCGCACGTACGCCAGGGTACGCGAACGATTACAGAGGGAGGGGATGAAGGGTAACATAGAGCGTTATATACGCTTGTGTCCTTCATGCCAGAGGAATAAGGGGACTAGACCAGACGTCCGAGCACCTATGGTGATTACGGACACCCCTAGTACGGTCTTTGAGAAGGTATCTCTGGACGTGGTGGGTCCACTTCCGGTGACGGAGCTGGGCAATAAGTGTATTTTAACATGCCAAGACCAACTGTCAAAATACTTGGTAGCGAGTGCCATGCCGAATCAGGAGGCCGAAACAGTGGCACGGACGCTAATTAACAATGTGATAAGCATTTACGGGATACCAGGGCAGATCCTCACTCACCAAGGTAGTAATTTTATGAGCGAAGTGTTCAAGGCGCTTTGCAAGAAGCTGCGAATCCGGAAGACGAACACAAGCGCCTTCAGACCACAATCCAACGGTAGTGTAGAGAGGTCCCACAAGGTACTAGCAGAGTACCTGAGGCATTATGTTTGCTCAGGTGAGCCAAATGATTGGGATAAGTATCTGCCCACAGCGAGCCTTGTATATAATACCACCAAAAGCACTAGTACAGGGTTCACACCCTATGAGCTCATTTTTGGAAAGAAGGCCAATATACCAGGTATATTGCAAAAACCACCTGAGGTGGATTATAATGAACATCAGAATGTGGTAGAGGAGCTGACGTCACAGCTCAAGAGAAATCACGAAGCCGCTAGGAGGACGCTAATTGAGCGTAAAGAATTGGAAAAAGCTAAGTACGATAAAAAGCAGAACGAAGTCACCTTTCGAAATTGGTGACAAGGTACTCTTGCGTAATGATGCATTGCGAAGAGGGCGATCCGAGAAGCTGAGTCCACCATTTGAAGGGCCCTATGAGGTCGTGGACGTTTCAGGGGTAAATTGTACCATATTGCTTAGTAAGAAAGGCAGAAGAGTCAAGCTGCATAAGAATCGTTTGAAAATGTATTTGTAAAAGGACTCCAACGGGTTTAGAACCCGGGTGAGTGCAGAAGCAGCTCAAAACGGATTAAGGAGTAAAACCGTATATACACGGTTAGTAGACTACAATGCCAGCTAAGGGTTAGCACAGCCGTAAGACATTATGTGCGAATGGAGTTAATACAGTTTATCAGTAGGCACACAATAATATTTGAACAACGAACAGAGAGGCGAGCAGCCTAGATAACGCACCGGGTGACGTCAGTTATGTAAGGTGAAATACAGGGATGTCCATAGTGGCCCCAGAGTGGCCACACTGAGGAAGCTAAGCCCCCGTGTGGTGGGCGGGGACCTCTAGAACGTTTAGACACGTGACCATTGGTGCTAGAATACCCCCAACAGTGAGCCTGCTGTGTCGTAAGAGGCGACAGAAAAGAGGCGTAGCCTGATGACCACGATGACCCACTGGTCAGGCAGGCGCGAATCCCGGTGAGTAGCTCTATGAAAATGAGCCATGTGCTGTGAACGGCAACCCAAGGAACGCGGAGGCCTGGCGTTCATAGGATATGGAAGCCTAGCAATGACATAGGGTGAATCAGAGACACCTGTGTTATAGGTACAAATTTATTAAGGGACACATACGTGTGTATAGGAAGTAGAGGAGGAGTGCTCCAAGAGGCACATTTAAAGAAAGCGAAAAGTCAGAACCTCAAATTTCGGCCACGACGAAGTTACACACCCCTTCGTCTCAATGGCAGCTTGGAAATGGCGACAGCTGCTGGTAGGGTTCTTTAATACCCCGCCAAGCTACGGAAAACAAAATCGGGTTGTATTAGAAATGTTAACAGTCAAACGAACAGAGGTTCGACGGGTGGCACCGAGGTGCTCGTAAGTAAAGGGTTGCACGATGGCGAGCGTGTAGCCTATATGTGACTCATCACCCCTAGGGTAGTCGCGGATACGCACCCATCAGGACAGGGGTTGGGAAAAATGGAAAAATTAGCTAGAGACCTAGCCATGAAAGGCACATTTTGAGAACAGTCAGTAAAATGCAAACGGCCACATTCACGAGGCGGTTTGTGAAGCCGAGTTTCTGAGTAGCAGAAATCGAGGTTAGTAGAAAGTGAATGTCAGCTTGTGGCACAGCTGACATGGTAGAGCCACATCCCCAAAGCGGGTTGTGAAGCCGAGTCTCTGTGTAACAGAACTCGAAGTTAAGCGAGCAAGATTTTGAACTTAGGCAATGACACTGCTGATAGTTTTGTAGCCGCATGCCTAAGCCAGGATGCGAAGCAAAGTCATTTTGAGACTATAGATTTTGAAGTAAGCCAGGAAGATGCGGATAAATATGAGTCACAAATAAGTGAGTTAGAAAGAGAGCAACTCTCGATGATTAAGGTCACTAAAGAACAGATGTTAGTGGCATGGGCGCCCATAGGATTGTTTCCAGGAGGGGGCCAAGTAAATATTTTCGTTTCATTACCTACCTGTCCCCCCCCCCCACACACACACACACACGCACACACAAAGAGAAGGTGTCATTTCTTACTTACTTCGTGAAATTCAATATTTTACTGCTCTGAAACCATTGGCTATTTTGTGGCAAGTATGGGAGGAATGTATTCTTTGAGTTTTTGTCCGTTAACGTTCGCTTTTCTTCGTGATTCAACGTCGTAATGTTCATTTCTTAAAAACAGGAAAAAACTAGTGGTATCGACAAAAATAAAAATCAAGTACCGTAGTTTATTAAAATGGTATTGTTAATCCAGTTCGCCAACTTTCTAAA
Organism: Meconema thalassinum; assembly: GCA_946902985.2. Classification (NCBI taxonomy): domain Eukaryota; kingdom Metazoa; phylum Arthropoda; class Insecta; order Orthoptera; family Tettigoniidae; genus Meconema; species Meconema thalassinum. The sequence goes on from OX336389.2 coordinate 796,139,313, forward strand.
TAACTGGACATATTTTCACATGATCCCAAATTACTAAGTTAAACTGTGGAAATATCCCAACATCTGAATCAGCCCAATTATTTAAATAGCACTGTTTCCAAATACGGTACGGTAGGCTACGGTATCTAGTTTCTGTAGTTTGTACTGGCCATTACAGCAGATCGTCACATATTTCCTCTTCTAAACAACCAATCAGAAATACTTCGCATTGCTCTTATTAGAATCATGAATCACTTGTAGCCTACGAACTGATAAACTCGAGCCTATGGTTTTAGTAAAAATTAGTTTTGTCAATAAAAATATTTCGCCTGATAATTACTAACCACTAAGTAAAATGGATAAAAACCACTATATCACGTACTTCTTAATACCATTATTCGCATTCTCGACTGAAACAAGAGGAAAGGTGATACGAACGTAACCAAACCACTTCTTTCAATGTGTAGTTGAGCCTTATGCTCAAGCTTTTCTCTGTTTATGAAAATAATAGACGATAAAATGAAACTATCAGTTATGTATAATTCCGTAGAGTTCTATAAAATTAACAAGTGATATATTTCGCCGTATTATTGTACCTGTGACGTAAATAATATACTGTCTAACCAATCTAATACAAATACTTTTTGAGTTTTTAAAATTTTTGTGTGTTAAGGCTACCCTTAAAGAGGGGAAAATTAACCTTTTTATATTCAATAACTCGCATTGTTGTAAAATGTTGTTGCATTATTTGTAAACAGGTTTAACCCTCACCCCTTGTACTTGACTCTGAGTGAAATTCCGGTTTATGTAATAACGTGTCATTAGGCAAGTGTGTATAAGTAATGATATTTCAGAGTACCGATACCGTAGTTCTTAGATGAGTGCTCCGGAACATGAAACATGATACATACGTGGTATTTCCCTGAAGGTAGTGTTGAAAATATCGTAGGCCTACTAGGTATGGCTGCTGTCAGCGTCGGCAATCAAATTTCGAATATTTAGGTAACCAGTCGTCATCGTGCAGCTTAAATTGAGGTACTCAACTACACAGATGGGCTTAAATATCAAATTACTACATTCTGTCCTTTCTTACAATGCATGCCACGTATGGATTTACGTCGAATTGGTGACATTTTGGCAAAATAGCAGATCTATGGTGTTCATGTCTTCCAGATTTTTGATAGTAGCCTGAAAAAATGCGCTACTCACGCAGCCGTTTAACTTGGAACGTACATTTTTACACCCTTCATTTATACGTTTTTTTACACTATTTCCCAGAATTGTTAGGCTAATTAAGGCACATATTAGGCCTAAATATGAAAGTGATGATCTTTATGTTTACTGATGATCAGATATCTTTTTGAATTTGTTGAAGTACCGTAACCATTTCAAATTGCTGGTTGTTACAATTAAGCATCAAGTCGAGCTTAATCTTTATTCAGTGAATAATATACTGTCTAAACAATCTAAATCATTTTTTTTAGTTTTTTTAAATTTATGTAGGCCTATTTATGTCTCATATGTTACGCATCCAAAATTGCCTGCTTTGCAAGAGGGTTCCATTGAAATCGTACACAACATTACGAAGTCTATCACTATTGAATTCACCATTTTGTTTATATTCGATTAAGAGTGCGAATCTTATTCACTTTGATTATGGCACAAACAATGCAGGATAATTCAACTACTGTATTATAAATTGCTTCGATTGTAGAAAATGTAACACTGCATGTTAAGAATCTACAACTGCAATGTTAGATTGCTGTTCATTCGTAGCAATAATCGCGTTGTTGTCAAGAAATGAGCCACCGTACTATTGCACACCTTCAAAATAAAAATGTACAGCATTTCGCGACACGAATATAACAAACGCGGAAAGGCGAGCCGGCGTAATATGGCGAGAGTATAATACAGTCAGACCCATATTTAGGGTCTTTGACGCCTCTGGGAGTAATGAACAAGCAAAATTTCATTTTCATAGCCCTTGTGGTTACAAAGATACGATGATTAACGAGTGAGTACCTCCTTTTTGGATTATATATAATAAGAAACGATAACATTACTTACCTTTAAATTAAATACAAATCCATTCGTAGAAGGTGCACACAAAATTAATAAATAATACTGTAAGCACACTGACACAGTCTAGGCGGCCGTTCATAGTGAAAACAATACACACGAATGGAATGTAGGCTACGCGCATATACATTACAACATTCCTTTGTAATATTACTCAAGTGTCTAATTTAAAGCGAAATCACACCGACACTATTGCATAACTGACATAATATGTAGGATGATTTTAACTTTCCGGTGGGTGCTACTGATCTGACGGGCGCACGAGTTAATTCTTACCTCATATTCGTCAACATATTCGTCAACTACCTTTCAGTAGTTACGTCTTTCCACATGACATTCAAGTCCATATCGGCCAGTTTGTCAATAACACTTCAACACATTTGCTGTTGTTGCAAAAGTGATATGCGAGTCAGATTGCGCCTGATCGAGCACCATTACGTAATAGACTATGTAGAGAACGAATGAGTGTATTCACTAATAGAAGCAAAACTATTCTTCAGCAAATATTGTAATTTTAAAAAATTCAGATTTCTGAGGTGTGCCAGACAGGCTTAATGCGCCCACTGCCACTATACAGTATTTAATGTTTGGCCTGTCGGAATGTTAAATATCTGTATTTATCTTTAGTACAAATTAATTAGAATACTGTAAGCACTTTTGAAAAAAAATAAAAAAAGCGTTTGTTCTCAGTCTGATTTTCATATCGTTTTATTTTTCAAGGATCCAGGGGGGGGGGGGGGCATGGCCCGCCCTGTCCCCCCCCCCCCCCCGTATGGGCGCCCATGGTTAGTGGTTAAGTCCACGTTACAAACAATGAACAGCACCATCTATGATGTAACTGCAAACGAGCAGAGTTTGACTCAGGGTTTAAATGAAATCAGGACATATTTGTCCAATAGTACGCTTCGGATTACAGAAGCATTTGAGCAAGCAGAGTTAGAAATCTGATTAAACAGGCATCTAATTGAGATAGAAGGCTTACTTGTACAGCTGTACGAGCAGTATAGTGTGGTATTGTCAGGCAATATGAATGCACAGGTAGGAGTCATCCAGGTACAGATAATATCACCTGATGACATCATAGAAAGCTATAAGAGAGCCCAGGAGGACTTTCGCAAGGGGTTATCCTTGTCATTTGAATTATGGTCAGCTTAAGGTTACCTAGTCTATAAGGTAGCTACAGTGGAAGTGTTTACAAGTGAAAATTACCTTGTGTATGTTATAAGGACACCCCTTACAGACAGAGTGATTTATAGTGTGTATCATATGATCCCATTCCCCACCTATATGAAGAGTAATCCCCATCATTTTGTGTACATTCAAGAGGCCAAGGACTATATATTAATGGACAAGGAAGAACAGACATTTGCACTGTTAGATAGAGAACAGGTGCAACGGTGTAAGGTAGTAACTCCCACGTGGAGATTGTGTCATGCTCAGTTTCCTATTAATATGGATCACTCGCAAGACAGTTGCGCAGTGAAGATACTCAGTGGAGTTAGCCAGGTACCTGAGAATTGTGATAAAAGAATTTTACCAGTGCAGCGATTGTTGTGGATACCTATCAAGGAAAACAGGTACATTTACGTGTCACCAGGTGAGACAAAGGTCGCCTGCATGTGTAAGGATACTACAAGTGATGTTGGGTTAACTGGCACAGGTATTGTTGTGTTAAGTCCAAGGTGTACGTTGTACAGCCCACATAGTAAGATACAAGGGGTATGTAAAATAAACACTACTCAAAGTAAGGACTTATTGCCAGATTTGATACTAAATTGTGACTGCTGCTAGCAGATTGGTACTGAGATTAAGTTAGAGCAGGTACCGGAGGTGAATAAACTGCCACTGAATAATTTGTTAAATCATGTAAATGACTTAAAGTGGGCCACGCACAAAACTGAAGAGGTGGAGGAATTGGTAAGAAAACAGGAAGAAGAAGTGCTTAATCAAATGATGCACAGGCATTTCAATGTATATAAGTATATTTTACTAACTATAGCAGGTACAATTGGGGTAATCTTATGGTGCTATTGTTGCAATTGTTGTTGTGATTGTCCTAAATTAGGGTTTCCAGTCAAAAAATGGTTTGATGATGCAAGGTCACATTGCCCAAATATCTGCATAAAGCAAACAGTAATTACGAGGGAAGGCAAGGCTAGGACCTCAGACGAGGATATTACGATATTCCAACGTCCCAGGCAGCTTCGGGGACGCCCGGAGGTGTCTGAGGAAATCCTGGAATTACACTCTAGGCCTGCTGAAGGACGCTCCGGTACGCCTACGAGGGCTATTGTAGATTCAGATATGAGTGCGAGTCAGGTCGCATTACAGCCTTCACCCTGAACGCAAAGTCGCAGATCATTACGACTCGACAGTAACAGAGTGTAATATTGGGACAGAAATTAATGCAAGGAGGATTGCACCCATTTCTTCCCTGGGGAGGGAGGTGTCGTGACTGTGAGCCTCCATGGTTCAGAACCCTGGACTGCGGTTCGGAGGAACATTATATAAGGGAAATAGAGTTATTATTATTAGTACTACGTTGGAAGTGAGCAATGCAAGCCAGAATGTATTTCTCAAGGAATAAGACTGTTGGAGCCAGGATGTGTACATAGGTCTGTAAATATTGGTTGGTGCAGCGAGCACTTTGTATTGTTGAAGGAGTGATTCATGGTCACAATGCTAGTCCAGAAATTGAACTCTGGAAGTCACGTAGATGCTAGTATGCGAAGTCGCTGCTAGTTTAGAGAGCAGCACTTGCTGGGTGCTGAAGGTGGAATGGACCACAGACCTCAGTGGAGGGAGAGATGGACTCCGGTCATCTCTAGTTGGATATAATGGTGCGCCTTAGCTCTTGCCAGAGGAACGTCGTAACGCACGCGAGCAGAATTCAGCCTCGCGGAGACATGCTAGATTTCAAGTAACAGTAAAGACTTAGTAGCGCCAATTCAGACCTGCGTGCACTTCCAACAGTAAAGTCGTGTAATTTGTATATAGTGTATATACTTCGACTGCTTAAGTATAATAAATCAGCAGTAGTTCAAGGGAAGTGACATCTTTTATTCCGGAAGTTCCGGGACTAGCCTACGAAAACTGAAGTTCCCTTATCTAGTGAACCGCTCGGCTAGGAGGGAAAAGCCGTCGGAGAACCTGTCAACCTGCCAGAACGTCTCACAGGCCAGGTAGGTCACGACAAATATTACTAACGTGAATCTAACTTAAAATTTCCAGCGGGCGTGCTGGCTCAGCGGTCTTGCTGTATGCCTCTCACCAAGGCGGTCCGGGTTCGATTCCCGGTCAATGCATGTGAGATTTTCGAAGTGAAATGCCATGTCCTGTGGTTCGGATGCCACGTAAAAAGGAGGTCCCGTGGCTCATAATCACAAGATTCACGGCCACGTAAAACTACAATCTTCCTTTTTCCTTTAAAATTTCCATTTTCTATCTTTCACCAAACAATGATTAAAACCCTAATTTACATGTGATGGAATCAATCCACAATTTACATGACAATTATAATATACCTAATAATAATAATATTAAATGAATTTGCGGCTTATAAAATAACACAATAAATGGGAAGTATATGAAATATTACAGAATGAAATAACAAAATCCGCTGAGGAAAACATTGGTAGGAAAGAAAGAATAGGGAGAAAACCGTGGATCACTCAGGATATACTAGAATTAATGGATGAAAGGCGGAACCACAAGAATGAATGAGAAGAAAAGGGGAAAGCAGAATACAGACGTCTGAGAAATGAGGTTAACAAGAAGTTTAAGGAAGCGAAAGAAGATTGGTTGAAAGAGAAATGTGCAGGTGAAGAACGGTGTCTGAAATTTGGAAGAGTATATACAGCTTATCGAAGGATTAAGAATACTCTTGGAGAAAAGAGGACTAAGTGCTGAAATATTAAAGACACATATGGAACGCCTCTAACAGAGAGGGAAGAAAAGGTCGAGAGACGGAAAGCTTAGAGTGTTTGTATAAGGGAACGAAGATTGAGAATCTATAATGGCAAAGTAAAAGGAAATTGATGAGGATGTGAAAGGAGACTTAATATTGAGATAGGAATTTGACGGAGCATTGGAAGACTTAAGCGGGAACAAAGCACCAGGCATGGATTATATACCGATTGAGTTGCTACGCTGCATAAGTTATGATGGTCTGGTCAGGTTATTTCATTTGGTGTGTTGGATTTATGAGACAGGTGAGGTACACTCTTGTTTCAAGAAGAATGTTATCATCCATGTACCAAAGAAAGTAGGAGCTGACAGATATGAAGATTTCTGTACAATCAGCTTGAATACTTATGCTTCAAAAAACCTGACTAGAATAATTTACAAGAGCATGGAAAGCCAGATAGAAACGGAGTTGGGTGAAGAGCAGTTTGGTTTCAGGAGAAATGTAAGGAACAGGGAAGCTGTACTAAGTCTTAGGCTGATTTTGGAAGCTAGAATAAGGAAGATAAGAGGAAGTTCATGGCATTTGTAGACTTAGAAAAGTATTTTGATAACGTTGATTTGGCTAAATGGTTTGACCTTTTGAAAACGATTGGAATAAAGTACAGGGATAGGAGGGTGATCTACAATCTATACAGAAACCAGGACATGAGAGAGAAGCTGGTATTCAGAAAGATGTAAGGCAAGGCTGCAACATATCACCCATACTTTTCAATATTTACATTGAACAAGCAATGAAGGAAATCTGAGAAAAATTTTAAGTGGGAGTGAAGATTCAAGTAGAAATAATTTCAACTCTGAGATTTGCTGATGACATCGTCATTTTGGCCGACAAGCCTGACGATTTGTTAGAGTTTTTGAATGGTATGGACTCCGTCTTCAGGATAGAATTCATTATGAAAATCAATAAATGTAAAACAAAAATATTGGAATGCAGCCGAAATAAATCTGAAACCTCTATGGACATCAAATTGGCAGGTGAAACGCTAAAGGAAGTAGGAGACTTCTGTTACTTAGGAAGAAAAATAACCAGTGATGGACGAAGCGAAGAGGATATAAAAAGTAGGTTGGCTCAGGCAAGGAAAGCATTTCTACAGAAAAGGAATCTGTTGACATCGAATAAGTTATAGATTTAGGTATTAGGAAGTCATTATTGAAAGCGTGTGTCTGGAGCATGGCACTCTGTGGAAGTGAAGTGAAACTTGGACTGTTCGTGCAGCAGTAAAGAGGAGAATAGAAGCGTTTGAAATGTGGTGTTACAGGAGAATGATGAAGATCAGATGGGTAGATAGGGCAACAAATTAAGAAGAATTAAGACAAGTGGGAGAGAAGTGATGTTTCTGGCGACTGCTAATGACGAGAAGAGATAGGTTGGTAAGACACATACTTAGACACCCAGGAATAGCAAGCTTATTTATGGAAGGAAGTGTCGAGGACAAGAACTGTAGGTGTAGACCAAGGTTAGAATATGTTAAACAGATTGCTTCGGATGAAGGGTGTGCTAGCAATGTAGAGATGAAACGATTAGCTCAGGACAGGGAGGCTTGGAGTGCTGCATCAATTCAGTCAAAAGACTGAAGACTCTAACTGAAGTATCGTATGTTCGAGTAGAAGGTGTCGTCATTTCATCAGCTCTCACCACCATTATTGCTATACGCACCAGTCATAACGCTGTCAATATGTTTGTTAGTTTTCATTGTGGCATCATTAAAATCCCTCAAGTCAGCTACTTTGCTTAATGAGTGTGAACTGTCAGTTCAGTGATTAAAACGGAACTTACCATTTGAAGGATAACATCAAGGAGCTTCACACTGGTAGCTAGATGACGGGGGACCCAGTAAGACTGATATTACTGGAAGTTCTCGTATCCGTAGATTTATTTCCAACTAGTCATGACGAGAAGTCATTATTGAAAGCGTGTGTCTGGAGCATGGCACTCTGTGGAAGTGAAGTGAAACTTGGACTGTTCGTGCAGCACTGACGCACGTGGGCTGTGTGCAACGCAGAGTATTATGACATCAACTATGCGAACATGGATTGGTCAAGAGGCAGAGGGGTGATGACTGACGTGGAATTTCCGGCCAAATGTAAATCCCATTCTGGAAGCTCACAGAGTATAGACGTAGTTTCTTGCATATGCAGCAAATTCTTCACCCTAACGATCCCTCTCTGCTTTAGGTTACCATGGTAACGAGACGAAGTTGCTGATATTTCAAGTTACTTCGTCCGCAGGTTTCTTTCCACGCTACGGCATTAGTACCATCTAGCGACAGCGTGTACAGCTGACACAGAGACCGCATACAGGACAAGTGTCCTGCAATTTTGCTGGCGTGCCATCTAACATTGGAGTGTAGAAATAAATAAATAAATAAATAAATAAATAAATGAGAAAAAATGTTTATTTTACGAGATGGCTAGTGATGAGGCTCTTCACTCTCTTCACCTGAATAGCCGCTACTGCTTCACCCACGGATTCTGCGAGGGAATATTCCTCTACTGCCGATGACCGTGTCTTGGAGCTGGACACACTTTGGTGTTAGTGACAGGCCAATAGCCGAGTCAACCGCTAACTTGGGTCTATTTAAGGAAGGGTCAGGAATGGGAGTCACCCGTGGATCTGTTGAAAGGAACAGTCCTGGCATTTGTCCTTGGGTAAAAATGGGAAACCACGGAATATCATTTTCAGGACGGCAGAAGTGGGGTTCAAACCCACGCTCTCCTGATGCCAGGGAGGCACGAGGTAGCGCGTTAGTGCTCTTGGCCACCAGGGTCGGTTGTTTAAATCAATACAGAGCAAAACGCTAGAATCATGGCTTTACGCATGTTCACTTGTGCAATTGTAGTCATGGAATTAAAATCAATCAATCGATCTATCAATCTCCCCCCCCCCCTCACAGATGCAGTGTACGCAGAATTAGATATTACGCAATCAACACTGGCATAACAATTAGCTTTCTTCAGTAATTCGAGTCATGAAAGAATACAAACTTTGTTTAGGGAAGTACAGAATATACCAAGGGTCATGATAAGAGTGAAGGAAGTCTGAGTTCCTCGGAACCATGTGGGTTGCAGGTTCTACAAACGCCAACTGACTGCGAGAGGATTTGATCCTTGCACAGCAAATGTTATTACTGTAGTATGAAATTTGTTGCGACGTCTCATTTAGAAACAGGGAGCTTCTTGAACATCACTCCTGTACAACTACGTGCAAGGAATTTCACCAATAAGTGGAATACATTTCCTGAGTGGAGTAGTAGGGGGTGGGGTGGGGGTGTAACTCTATTAGTTTGAATCTAGAATTTGGCTACCTTTGCCTGAACTGGTGACTATTCAAGCATTTCCTCGGCAGTGATTAAGTAAATGGGAAACAATCACATTAATACATTCCTCTCCTCCTCTCTTACGGCAGTGAGTCGTTTAGAAATGTCACGCCCAAATCCGTGTCCCTTCGTTTTGATAACCCAACAGTTGCCCTAAAAAATCATCAATATCTCTTACCAAATTTCCACCATTGATATAAAGTATTTTAAAGTAGCTACGGGACATACCCCAGCTACACACCCTTTCCTCACAGGGAAGAATCGATTTTAGGACGCAGAATCCCAAATTTCTGATAATCATTTAATGTATTATTATTATTATCTTAAGTGAGTGTGAAAGATGTGGGAGAAACCACACTCTTAATCACCGCATTTAGTGGTTGGGCCTGCTAATGTGTAGTTACCCATTCCTTAACGCTCAGTGTGACAGTAGGAGAGATGCATTCTGTAGTTTATGAAATTCCTGTCATTTTGGTCAAGATAAGGATGGCTTTGACAGAAATTGAAATAACTGAGTATGAAGGGACGGTCTAAAACACAGTACGTTGACTGCTTTCATTGCCTTGGTTCGAACTTCATATATGTAGACACTGAATTTATCCAATGTACCATTAGTCCAAACATGTTCCACAGGTTATGTAGCAATTAATTTCCATGGCTCTGATTCAAGCTACTTTCCCTTCACATTTATTATACGGGAGTAACACTTCACGTGACGGCACCATGCATGTCTTTCTATTGCCACTGTAATAGAGATATATGTTTTAAATTACATGCAAGTAACGTTGGAGCCGACTTTCAAATTTTGGCACGAGTCAAAGGTGCGTGGGTGTGACAAGCAATCATTAGCTTCCTGTGGTTCGGCCACCGGATAACATCAATCATCAGTTCACACCTTACTCTCGGCCTTACATCGTTATCTTGTTTAACATGCTTCCGGTTCTCTAAAACAGTGTTCCACAACCGTTGTGCCGCGGCACACTGATGTGCCGTCAAAAGGTCCAAAGTGTGCCGCGAACGTTTACCTATTATTGTCGATTTTATGTAAGAAGATGCTTGTTTATTATTTAATACATGTTGATAACTGTTATGTATTCGTAGAAATGTAGTGTAATTTATTTACTCAATATTTTATACAGTAGTTTTCTTAAGTTAGGGGTTAGGGTATTTGTATTCTCGCATGTAATATTGGGCCGGTTCGATGGGTTACAGGTGGCATGTTTTGTGGTTGCCGCAGAGAAAGCCCTGTAAGAATTTTAGCAAGTCTTAAAGCGGCCCGCACCAACCATACAACGATAGACTTTACGTTCAACCATCCATAACAAAAGAGTTCTTTGTAAGGCTGCATTTATGTGTACGGCTGTCTGTACGTGCATTTAACTAAACTTACAGGCATTACAAAATATGTCCCTCTCTTTTATTATTTTATTGTCTTGTTCTAATATTACAGTGTTTCAGTGCAGTTCTACCAAACTATGCTCTGCAGGGGTGCGAATATTGTGATTGCTATGCTTTGCCATACATATCTACTACTACAATGATATTAAATTATTTTTTCTTTCCATTTTCTATACGGAGAAGTTCCTTGTGCGTAGTAGTCCGTCCTCGACTGCAAGCAGTGAAACCATCGAGCCCGAAAACAAGGAACAGAAAGTAGTTCACTGGCAATATATTGATGATTACTTATCTTACTTTTTTGTGGTGTTTAAGCATGCTCAATCCCCGAGTGTGTTGTGTACGGTGAAAAACTGAGTAATGCTGTTAAGGTTCCCAATAAATTGAAACGACACTAGACAACAAATCATTCCTCCCTCTTAATTGAATGAAAATCCACAGCCTGCTTCCAGTCTCCGACCGGGTCAGGAATGGAATGAATGAAGCCCCCATCTAGCGGCGAGGATATGAACTGTGCCAGCTGCCGAGGCCTGATGCACTCCTCTGGGTCAATGATTAAATGAATGACAGATGAAATGAAATGATAGCGGAGAGTGTTGCTGGAATGAAATGTTGACAGGGAAAACCGGAGTACCCAGAGAAAAACCTGTCTGCCTCCATTTTGTCCAGCACAGATCTCACATGGAGTGACCGAGATTTGAACCATGGACCCAGCGGTGAGAGGCCGGCGTGCTGCCGCCTAAGCCACGGAGGATTTCCTCCTCCCTCTTAATTAAGGATGTGAATTATTTTCGTCGGTCGTTGGAACAAAGGAAAAAGCGAGTGACGCCCATCACTACGTCAGTATGTGTTTCGTAAACGGTACAGGAAGCTAGCTATAAGTTAGCCAAACTTATCGTAAAGGCCAAGAAACCACACATAATAGCAGAAACGTTGATAATGCCCGTGCGTAAGCTAATGGTAAAAATAGTCCTGGGTTTAGAAGCTGCAACTGAAATTTCAAAAATTCCTCTCTCTGCTGACACAATCAGCCGCCGAGTTGTTGGCATGTCCATGGACATCGAAGTCATTATGAAGCAGAAAATATAGAGCAGTCAAAAGTTCTCACATCAGATCGACGAGTCCACTGGTATAGGCGGTCACGCACAACTTTTTTCCTTCATAAGGTATGTTGATCGGGATGTAATTGCAACTAATTCCATTTTTAGCAAAGAGCTACCCGACCGAGCAACTGGTGAAGAATTATTTCCTACGACTAATGAATATGTGGTCCATAATAATTTAACATGGGAGGATTGCATTAGCGTCTGTACAGACGGAGCTCTTCTATGACAGGCCGAGTGAAAGGATTCGTGGGTAAAGTACGCGCAGTAAATCTTAACTTCCGTCTCAATCGTGGCGAATCCATTGTTGCTAATTCTTTGCCATCTCCACTGAAAATTGTGATGGACGAAGTAGTAAAAGTCATGAACTTCATCAAATAGCGCCCCCTAAAATTGCGGCTTTTTAACGTTTTATGTCAAGAAAATGGAATCAGAGCATACTACACTTCTGCTCCATACAGAAGTACGATTGTTATCTCGAGGTAAAGTGTTAACGCGAACGTTTGGACTTAAAGAGGAGGTACTTGCATTTTTGACTGTTGAGGGACATGATTACGCGCATTTATTTGCATTTTTTTAGCATATGGCTTTTAGTGCCGGAAGTGTCCGAGGGCATGTTCGGCTCGCCAGTTTTGTAGCTGCTTCGAGACGGACACCCAATGGGTGAGCTACAAGTACCGTTGGGGAGGAAAGTTGGAATTGAAGGTCGAGGAGTTGGAAGGTAGCGGCTGTGGCCTATATTAGGGACCAACCCCGGCATTTGCCTGGAAGGAAGATGGGAAACCACAGAAGACCATCTTCAAGGTTGCCGGCGGGGGGATCCGAACCTCCTCGCCTCCCGCATGTGAGCGACTGCCAGCAGTCATGCCGTAACGACCACGGCTAAATCACCCGGTTATTTGTAAATGATGAATGGGTATCTAAGTCGGCATATCTTTCCAATACTTTCGTACACTTGAATGTACTCTACAGACAAAATGCAGAAACGAAAATATTCTGTCTAGTATGGATAAGATATGTCTCCTCCGTGGTGTACTGGTCAGCTTGCTTAGCTGTCACCCTGGAGGTCCAAGATTCGATTCTCGGCTCTGTCACGAAATTTGAAAAGTGGTATGAGGACTGGAAGGGCGTCTACTCAGTCTCAGGTGGTCCGAATGAGTAGAGAGGGGCTTCAGTTCCCACCTCAGCCATCCTCGAAGTGGTTTTCCGTGGTTTCCCATTTCATCTCCAGGCAAATCCGTCGATGAAGATGCACCCGTTTCCACGTGGTCTTACCTGTTGAAATCCGATGGAACTGCTGGATCGTAGAATCTGGAAGCGCCCGGCTGAAATGACCCTAAAATTTTACCAACTAGGATCAACCAGGGATAAGGATACCTCTCTTATAAAGAATGCGATAGGAAGATGCCAGTGGTCGATGAATTGAAAACGAAAAATAACTCAAAGTGAGCTAACGAGACTCTAAAAATGACTAACTTAAACTCGAGCGTGGCGCTAGGCATCCTAAAACTGACCCACTGGTCCTCGTAGCGCATCCTATTTCTATTATAAATGACCAAGACATCCGAAGTATTTAAAATTGACCAACAATTTATTAATCTAAGGACTGTTGCATGGTGGACTATCTCTCCACTAAACAAAATAATTGGCCTCTACTGAAGCGTAGAAATCTCATAATGACATTAGCATCGAAACATAATCAAAAGTGCTATCAAAATACACCATCCTAATCGCATGTAAAGACAGTTCCATAAATATTTAAACATTATTATATACTCTCGTTACATATTTAAATGATCGCCAGAGTTTATGATATTATTTACATTTATACATTATTGTACACGTTCAAATTCATCAGTAATAAATTCGATTCCATCAATATGCATTCTATAGTATTAGTTAAAGTCAAATCATGGCATGTTCGACGAATGGTTAAGGTTATCGAACGCATTATCATAGCATAAAAATGTTAAAAATGTTAACAACATTTTAAATCACATAGTTATTCATGTTATTATTATTATCTCTAAAGATTTTAGTGGTTATTATTACAGGACTATATCAATATTATTACTCGTCTTTCCAATTAACCTTTCTCCAAAAACAAATGTTATTAATTTGAACAATCCATTCTAGAACAATTATCACAATGCTCTTTTACTTCAATGTTGGATGTATTAACCTCATACTAGCCTTCTAGTGCTAATATTCGTGACTATACTGCACGTTCAAAATATACAGATGATTGTATTCAGACATAGCTCAATATCTAATTTATACTGGACAGAAAAATGACATAGATCATCCATTGATGTCTAATATCTCATTATAACAATCAAATTCGCAAACACACGTTGCTTCATTCATAGATAAGCTCTCCATAGCTTGTAAACATTTTTCCAAACATCATTAAGTTCAAATAAGCTTTTACATAAAAGTCACGAAATATCGTGCATCAAATTAACATAAGTTAAAGTATCATGGACAATTTTTATCAGAACTAAGGCAAATATAATATAATCAGCTGTTCAAATAACAGTGCTTGAGAATTTTCGACATTATCATTTCGCTTTGTAACGAAAATATTTTATACAATCATTTTACAATAGTAATTTATTTCTCATTATTTTCTCATGTTCATAACTATATCTTTCAAGAAACTGTGGATAGATCACTGTAAAAAGAACGATTCAGCTCTACTATACAAAAATTCGACTGGAGATCCTCACCCAAAGAAACACGAAAGAACCTACACCACAATAATGAGCCTGTCTTAAGAAGGTACACGAAAACTATTAGAATCCAACGCTTAACCAGGATGGAGTTCAACAAACGAATCATGAACAAAATAGAAACTGAACGATCTCATAGTGTCTAAGACAACTCCAAAAAGAAAAATCTCAAAAGCTGTAGATTGCCAAAATTAATCCATAAATCACAAATATCTGCTCTATAAATCATTATGTTTCCATATTTATACTGCACTTGATGAAAAATAGACACGCACGTCTATTAAAGAAACTCGCATGAAATGCATAAGTGTTCAAATTCAAAATTCGAAATTCGTAGAAATGTCTATTCAAATAATCTTCAAGTATACGTAGCGTATTGGTCATCTGCTTGATAACTACTATTCTTATATAAAGTTATCGTAGTCGTCTCCCTCCTCTTCATATTAATCTTCTCAACAAGTTATATAATTCCATTAAATGCTCAAATTTAGAAAGAAAAAGAAGTGAATTAATGCATAAAAATTAGCATTATAAAATATTAATGTTAACTACAAAAATAAAATACACTACAAGACAGAAGCGATAGAGAATCGGGCCTAGCCCTGGAATGCATTTGTAACTACTAAGAAAAATTGGTGAAAAGGAACACTCTCGAGTATGTCTAATTCATACTGTCTACTATGAAAATGGGTGGTCAGCTACCTTGTACGTTGCCATCTGGTTGAAATAGGAGTATGCGAGAAACACACTGTCCTCGTTCTGGAACTGAACCCTCGTTCATCAGGTCGCGTAGTCCTCGATACGACTGGATCTTGTAGAGAACCGAACCCGAGTCCGAACGTTTGAAAAGGAAAAACAGCTGTTCGCGAAACAAGTTCATCGCTCTCACACGTCCCCAAGACATAGCTGGAGCTTATTCGTAGTATGCCATTATATTTCATGCAGTTACAGTATGAATGTACAATAAAGATCTCCAAGACGTCTTCCACCTCTTCTTAAAGAGTTTTCTGTTGTTATAATAATCCATGTTTGGTGCTGTAGATCATCCTAATTAGTCAATTCCACTATTGCATCGCATTCCTGCTTTCCATTTTAGCCCATAAGTGACATAGTCATGTCTTGGTGAAGTATCCGTTCAATCTACTTCTGTTCTGAAGTCATAATGATAATATGCTTGTATACTGTAAACTGTACTGTTGTAGGATAATGTCTTGTACTGGCATAGAAGATATCACACAAGTCCTGGTGAATACAAAGTTCACTGCTCCTGATGATGAAGTTTAACACAGTCTTCAGCTATAATAAGCTAAGAAATAAAAATTGCGGTACGAACTGTCTAACTTTAAGTAAATACACGTCCGCGTTGCTTGCGCACGATATGAGTGTCGTACTTCCAGCGAAGTATATTGCAATCTCGTGTCTCTGCCTGGACAGATCTTTGCTTACTGCTCTGCGAAACCCATAGTGCTGTTCGTTGAGGAACGATATTGACTATCGATATCGACACTGGATCATGTTCGATAATATTCTGATATTTTGTCATCTGCATTTATTTATGTGTGAAATTCACTCAAGTTTCCTCTTCTCTAAACATAATGCATTTGTCAATTACTATTCCGTTTCATGGCTACTATATCAAAGTATATCATGTTGCATCAGATTGACGTTACTGCTGTCTCCATTTTGTAGACCTCTCTTGTACTAAAACAAAGCACGTGCTGAAGGAAGTAGAGCGGGCTGCCTAGTTGCTCCTAACCTCGCCACAGAGTATCCATGCGCTGTGTGCCGTGCAAATAGCGCCGCAGGAATGCACCTGAGTACACACCTGTCCAACATAGATCCAACTCATTACAAAATACGGTCTCAATACCTAACGTAAGGCCACAGCTGTCTCCTTCCCTCTCCTTGCCTATCCCTCCCAATCTTCCCATCCCTTCCCATCCCTCATTAGGCCCCTGATCGCTTTGCAGGTGAGACCGCATGGGCGAGGTGCTCATCCATCTTCCCAGTTGTATCCCCCGACCCGAAGTTGAGCTCCAGGACACTGCCCTGGAGGCGGTAAAGGTGACCCTCACTGAGTCCGAGGGAAAAGCCTTCTCTGAAAGGTAAAACGACTAAGAAGAAGAATGGATGATATTCAAGGATATATTAAGAAGTTACATTTGTGGAAACAGGCAATTGAATATTGATCGTGTGAGATGTTCCCTTGCTGGCGATAATAACGTGTAGATGGACTTAATAAAAAACATTTATTACTCCTGCAGCAGAATTTCAAAAAAATATTTTGCAGAGCGTGTTGTAGAATTTGACTGGGTTCGTGATCCAATTATTATGGATTCGAAACATCTTCGGAATATAGGCCTACGAGAGGAACTGGCAGATTTCAAAGCAGACAGAAAATTGAATTTTTTTTTTTAGAAATGCCTTTAGACACATTTTGGTTGTCAATATGCAGTGAATACCCAGGTAACTCCGAGATGGGAGTTGATGTATTGTTACCATTTTCAGCTACATATTTATGTGAACTGGGCTTCTCGACGTTGACTCAAATCAACACATCAAAGAGAGAGAGACTTAAATCCATTGACGAAGAAATGAGGCTTGCTTTATCAACGATTCCGCCATGAATCAGCCGTCTGTGTGCAGCTAAGCAGGCACAAGTATCACATTGAAGTATGAGTGCATTTATTTACTTTAAATTTCGTATTATAAATGTTTATTTGGGCAGTAAATTGTAGTTAATAAAATTAATAAGAGGTTAATAAATACAGGAGGCTTTTATAATTCGTTTTCATAGTCACTTTACCGTTCAGGTAGACTTTCTCCGCGGACACAGCGAGGAATCCCACCTTTACTTCCACTACGGGCAGTGCCTTGGAGTTTGACATCGTGTCCGGGGTTACAACTGGGTAGGTGGGACTAGCGCCTCGCCCAGGCGGCCTCACCTGCAAAGCGAACAGGGGATCTCATGAGGGATGGGACGGGATGGGAAAAATGGGGGGATAGACAAGGAAGGAGGCGGCCGTGGCCATACGTTAGGTAATGTACCCGTATTAATTATGAAGATGCACTTGTCGAATCTGAAGATCGGCTGGATCGTAGAATCTTCCAGGTCCCCGGCTAGAAAAACCTCTAATTCCTACCGAAAAGTACTACATGAGGATACACTAGTCATTCGATTGTGTTATGGACTACAGTGTTCTACTGGACAAACGACTCAATCTACTGTGGAGAGTGAGAAACTTACGGTTCTCGGGGAAAATGGGATATGGAAAAGGGGTTTCTTATACTTGAATCCATTTCCACAACCAAATCTCTCTACGTAACTTATTTAAGTCACGAAAGTCGGTTTATAAAAACGAATGATCAAATTTATTAAACAAAACAATTACAATTAAAACAAAACATAAAAAAATCAAAATCCCTACAATGATATAAAATTGTCAATTGTCATTGCCATTGTTAATTGTCATTGTAAATTGTCGATTGTCATCAAACAAACAAGACAATTCGAATGTCCATCTGACATCGTAATCCACAGCCCCTCTCAAATAAAAACGCATCAGCTGCTTTGGAGTTCGAGAAAATTAAAATATATTATAAATAATATTATTAAAATATTATTTCGGTTAACATTAACATATTTTACTCTATACATGGAACTCCGATTATATAACTTGAATGCAAAAGCTACAACTCAAGTTAACACTATCGTCAACCGATCAGCTGTTCACTGTCGTCCTTACAAACTTCACATAATCCACTTATTTACGTAATCATTTCATCACTGTATTACAAAAACACTACATTAATGTTCTCCCCATTTTCTCATGGTTGTATTCATCCGTAGAATTATTTACATTAATTAAAAATAAACTTTCAATAAAGTATTGCGCTGTCAAACGACTTCCTACGCCTACATTACAAAACATCGATAATACAATACACTTACAATCACTTTTTACTCTCTAAACAACGCTTCTCGCAAATATCAACCTTGGGTTAATTATTCCTGCTTCACAATATTTATTTATGTTATAAATATCCATAATGTTTCATTTATTATTATTAGTAATTATTCCATAATTATTAAAGATTCATTTATACGTACATTATTCATTAATATTTATTAATTCAGTTTTTTCTGTTTGAGGTTTTCTCTTCGGCTTATTCCGATTAATTTGGGTCACTGGAGCCAACCAGGCTCATTTTGGTTTTGGCCGGGGATTTAAGATCGGATGCCCTTCCTGACGCCACGTGGTTTTCCAGGTGAAAATTCCACCCCACTGTCACCGGGATTCGATCCCCGGCCGCCCGGGTAAAAGACGAGCAGCTCAGCCACTGCGCCATCACGCTCCCCATTAATGTTTATTAATGTTTATTAATATTGTTTGCATTATTACAGTATATTACTTTCGATACAATCAGGGACGGTGCGTCATTAAGGGCTGAATGGGCCCTGCCCACTCAAGGCCGTTAGGCAGCATTGCAAAGAATTTGTTTAATTAATGTCTTTAAATAGTACATCACGCAACGAGCCTATAATGTGAACCGTTTTTATCAGGTTCATTACTTTTTGTCATATTATTATTATTATTATTATTATTATTATTATTATTATTATCATCATCAATTCCTTCATGTCGCATTATTGTGACATACGTTTCTCTGTCTCACCTACTGCGTTCAAACTTTGAAATTCTGCGTAAACGATTCACAAGTTGGTGAAACTTTTCACCCCTACTGACACTGTTTTACCATTGGTTGAAGCATAACTTGTTGCTAAGCTTTGCTTCTCCCATTGGCCCCCTTTATGTTCTGGAGAGGGGATGTTCTACGACTTATTTTTCTCGAGCGCGTTAGTGCGTTCCTTAAGGGAAGGTTGTTTCCTTCTATTTTTGGGCCTTCATGTAAGACGGACGTGTTTGCACGTGTCGGGCTTTTGCCCTCACCCAGAAAGCAACTAAATGTAAGTACGATTCAGTCATTGAAGTTATCTAACTTGAGGTCTTTCTAAATTTCTATTTCTCCATATTTTTTCATTTTGTGTCCCCTTTGATTCACTTACAATTTCCCTTCCTTATGATGATGTGAATTCGATCCATGAACCCAAGTCCCTTCGCCTTTGTTTACGTTAGTTTAGCGAAGTCTCTGTGTTTATTTGTCATCCCTCCCTTTCATGTAATCGGTTTTATTTTTACGTAAATCTCTCAGGTCTGAAATATCTGCTATTTTTCTACGAGGCTTAATTATGCTCTGTATTGCGTCAACACCTGGTTCGGCGTTCTTTTATGACGACCTCCGGTGGATTGTCGCATCAGAGCCTTGTTTTTATGGATGGAGTCGGCGAAGTTACGGAGCTGAGTCTCACGTCTTCAGTCAGATCCTCCCTCTGTTTTATTGAAATGTATGCGAGCGATGGTCATGGTGCTAATCTCTATCCATGCGCCGCATTACTTTCTTTGTTTCATCGTATGTCGTTGTGATTCGGCATTTCTATCTCTGTGTAAGCCTACATCTTCCTACGAAGCATATTTCTTAGCTGATTGTTTTTTTCTTTTATTTCCTGTCCCGGTAATGTCACGTAATTTAATGTAATTTTCATTTCGTTTATTTTTATGTGTTAATTTTGTGTTACTTTCTCTGACTTCGTTATATTACGTAACTCAGTGTCATCCCCCCCCCCGTTTCCCCACATACGCACTCCTCCAATCCCCACCACTTTCACCCCCTTCCCCGTGATTTCACAACATCATGAGCGTCTGAGCTCTGATTTTGGGGCTGGACAGTCTAGTCCAGATCATGTCGTCTCTGTAAGTAGTCGCTCTTGTAATCTATCCCACGAATTTCTTTAATTTCTTTAATTTTGCTTCATCTTTATTAAGTTTTATTATTGAATCGCATTTCCAATTAGTTGCTATTATGATTTGAATTTATTTCTAGATTCCTTTTATTTTACATTTAAGTTGCTCGTGTTTTATTTTCATTTCTAATTTGTAATCAGTACACATGTGTTTATTTTATTATTAATATATTTTTATTCAGTAAGTACAATATTTGCTTCTGTCTTATGATTTCTCGTATTTTAAGTTCCCTCATCTCTCGTTCGATTTCGTCGGTCTTGGCTTCGTGCTGTAACGCAGTCACGACCTACACGCTTCTGGGTTCTTCGATCAATTAGATAAATTTAGTTCCGCTTTTGATTTGTTTTAAACAATTCATTCGTTTCCTTTTTGGAAAGTATCTTTCTTTCGATCCGGTATCTTGGGCCCAGCACGCATCGAAAGAGACATCCTTTCCCCGCTCTTTAGCGATCCTGTTTAAGTTGTTGTTTTCGCTTCCACTGTATTCCTCATGCCTCTGCTATTTTGTTTAACGTAAAAGCACAAGGCGGTGCAAATGGTATATAAGAGCGTGGTTAAACGCGAAATCGTTCCCTTTAGGTTACCAAACTTTTTTTTCAATTATTACAATGTTGTCTTTCTGAGTTTAAGATACCTGTACTGAATTGTTCCCCCATCCCCGAAGAAAGTGTAGAGTGTGAAAGCATTTCTCGAGTGAACAAGACATTCAAAGAATCTAGTTCCGAGGTGAAGAGTGCAACAAGTTAGTGAGTACTTCGCAACGCTGGAATAGGACACATTACGGTATTGTGACCTTTATTTTACCAAGTTAATGTGTTTTACTTTTCTCCTTGTCTATTGTCATGTCTAAGTCAGAATTTCCACCCGTCAAAAAGGAGTTAAATTTTATGGGCCTTGAATCCTTAACAATGCCCACGCCACTATTGCAAGATACGACATAGGACCTGCTAATGATAGACCCTCCCCTTTTAGATTGCTCCATCGCCCCTGTTGGTACTGTTAATAGTGCTCGCCACAACGAAAATGTTGCATCAGTAGTGAGTAGGTGGGGTTTGACGTTTTCCGGGATTAACAATACCTCATCAGTTTTTTGTTTTATCCAACGTGTGGAGGAATTGTGTTATTGTCACGATATTAATCCCGACAGTATTGTATGTTGCTTACCTATTCTTTTGTCTGGAAAAGCGCTGATGTGGCATCGCACTTCCCCAAATTTGTATAAGTCATGGGACGAATTTGTTGGGTGCATTAAGGACCGTTTCACGCCACAAGATTTCAATTTCGCTCTCAAACAAGAAATATACTCCCGTACTCAGGCTCTTGGGGAGATGATCGACGATTATGTAACCGCAGTCCGTCTGTCAGCAGCGAACCTCCCCCAACCCTTTCATCCCAGGGATCTGTTGGAAATTGTATACAGGAATTTAAATCCCACTTATAAATACTTCATTCGGCGTACATCCGTTTTTTCCATCGAGGACATCATATTGCAAGGCCGTGAGTATGAATTAAATGCACGAGCCTGTTCGAACTATACTCCACCTCCAAGAGCCGATAATACGATATTCCCTGAGTTAGCCTACTCCCCCCAGACAACACTGTCTAGCCCAGCTGTCGACCGAACAAAAGACGACACCTTACGGTTTAAGCCGTCTTGTCGCCGTGCTGAGTCCCTTTCTAGGAATTCTAATCCAAGCCCTTCTGTAGCTCGTGATTCTTCTGCTGTTTCCCGTGAAATGACTACACACAACCCAACAACAATCACACGCAATGTTTCATCTGGTCGCATAACTTGTTGGAACTGTAATGAACTTGGACATCATTTTAAAATGTGTTCTTTAAAACGCCGAAAATTCTGTTTTGGCTGTGGGATGAATGAGGTCACGACTCGTTCCTGTCCGAATTGTAATTCCAACCAGGAAAACTCATAGGGAGGTGTTCTGAGTTCGACTCCCGGAGCAGTCCTCCATCCAAACTTGACAATGCATCTAATTTTGATGTTGTGTTACAACCAGGAGTCTCAGTAAATTTCGATAATGTCTCGGCACCTGCTATTTTGGATACAGGCGCCACCAGAAGTTTCATTCACCGTTCAGTGGCAGATGGCATTCGCACTTCACAAAAACACCCCATACTGAATAAATGTCAGTTCCTGTCTGCGGGATCGTCAGTTATCGATGTTGCCGAAACTATTTTATGTCGCATTAAAATTCACGGATTTTCTTGGAAACATGTTTTTCATGTGGTTAACAATCTCTCCACTCAATGTATTCTAGGAATTGACTTTATGCATAAAACTGGTATGCAGTTGGATTTTATTAACGATTCATTTAGTTTCAAATTTCGCTCAGATAAAATGTTCCCCTTTGAAGAATGTACTTCTAACTACGTTGATGTGTCTCCTGTATTTTCCGTACATTTTCCATTAACTTTGATGTCCGAGCAACGTGATACTCTGAACGATTTAGTAGAAGAATTTTCTGATGTCCTCACAGAAGATTTAGGTTCTGCTGTAAATCACGAATGCCACATTGACTTGAGCGACAATGTACCTGTTCGAAGTCCTCCATTTCCTTGTAATCCGCCCAAACTCTTGGCCATGAAAAAGTATATCAATGATTTGCAAGATCGGGGAGTAGTGGTTCCTTCCAAATCAGCTTATGGGTCTCCTGCTTTCTTAATTCCCAAGAAAGAAGAGGGCGAGTACCGGCTAGTCGTAGACTACCGAAAATTGAACAAGAAGGTAGTCTTTGATAATTTCCCACTGCCTACTATTGAGAGTGCTTTTCAACATTTCCACGGGGCCAATGTGTATTCAATGATTGATCTAAATAGTGCCTATTATCAGATTCCTTTGGAGGCTGAGAATCGCGACTTCACTGCTTTTAACACCCCTTTCGGGTTATATAATTTCAAACGTCTTCCGATGGGTATAGCTGTTGGTGCACAAGTCCTCAGTCGCATGCTAGACGACATCTTGGGAGACCTGAAGTTCAATTTTGTATTTAATTATCTTGACGATTTAGTCGTATACAGCAGATCTTTTGAGGAGCATGTCGTTCATCTTAGGGTAGTTTTCTGCCGCCTCAGGAAGGCCGGTCTCACTATCAATCCAAAAAAGACCTCTTTGGGCTGCACTCAAATTAAATTTCTGGGCCACATTCTGTCAGCCGATGGTATCCGTGTCATACCCGAGCGCGCATATTGCATTCAGCAGTTACCTGTACCCACCAGAGTTAGGGCCTTGAGAAGTGTAATGGGTATGTTCACGTTCTATTCTCGTTTTATCAAAAACTTCTCTGACATTTCGGCACCTCTAAATGCTCTCAAAAAGAAGAATGTGAAGTTTGTGTGGGGGACAGAACAGGACAAAGCTTTCAATGTTTTGAAAGAAGCCCTTATGTCAGCACCAGTACTGCACACGCCTGATTTCGAATCAGCTTTCTTTTTACATTGTGACGCCAGTGATTTGGCCATTTCTGGTGTTTTGAGCCAGCGTGTGGATGGAAAATTTGCACCAGTGGCCTTCGCGAGTCGTATGTTAAATCAACATGAACGACGTTACTCAATTTTCGAGAAGGAAAGTCTTGCTGTGGTATTTGGATGTGAAAAATTCAGGACCTTTTTGGAACACCGTCACTTTACTGTTTTTACCGACAATGAGGCTTTGAAATGGAGTCTTTCTCACGTAAAAAAGCTTGGACGCATCAAAAGGTGGATTTTGAGGTTGTCATCTTTTAAGTTTGATATCATCCACGTAAAAGGGAGCGAGAACCCGGTAGCTGACTGCCTGTCACGCATGTTTGAAGAGACCCCTAGGACTCCAATCGAGAGCGTTACTATCAGTACACAACTTCAAGAAAATCTTTTCCTATTGCAACATTGTCCTTGGTCTTTTGTGGATACCCGGAAATTCCAGTCTGAGGATCCATTTTGCACTGACCTCCGTGCAAAAATTGCAAACAAAGATCCGGCAGTAAGCAACTTTTGGGTTCGAAATGATGTTATTGGCTATGTTCTTCCTAACTCTTCTAAATTTAGAATTTTTGCTCCACTAGCAGTACGTGATATGCTTTTGACATATTATCATGATTCTGCACTGGGAACTCATGTAGGGATGCAGCGCACATTCCGTAAGATATCCGGTGAATTTTATTGGCCCTCAATTAAGGTAGATGCTTTTGCTCATGTCAGAAGATGTTTAACCTGCCAGCGTTCTAAACCTGCTCAGAACACTCGTGTAGGCTTCCACCAAGCTGGTATCGTCACTCGTCCCGGCGAACGCCTTTTCATTGATTACTTTGGTCCAGTCGTGAGATCAAAATCTGGCAATCAAGCCATTTTAACTGTCATTGATGGTTTTTCGAAGTTTGTTTGGTTATTTCCAGTAAAGAATATCACTTCTCAGACTACTATCCATTTCTTGTCTAGATATATATTTGGAGTTTTTGGCTCTCCCAAGTACCTTGTGTCAGATAACGCCTCTGTATTCCGTTCCAACGCTTTTGAAACTATGGTATTTAACTGGGGCATCCAACATATTTTCTTGTCACCGTGTCGACCGCAGGGAAATCACGTAGAGCGTTTTCACAAAAACTTGAAGGCTTGTATGTCCACTTTTCACAATGCCGATCAAACCTCCTGGGATACGAACCTACAGTATTTCAGTCTCGGGTTCAATACCTCTTTCCATTCGTCCGTTCAAACTACTCCAGCTGAATTATTCCTTGGCCGAGCGCTCGTCGACCCCTTGCTGCTCAAATGGAATATTGAATATCTTTTCGAACCTTCTCGCACCACCTCTGTTGCTCAAAAATGGGCCATCGCTACCGGTCACCTCAAGAAAGCAAAAGCCAGAGTAGCAAAGCGTTATAACTTAGGCCGTCGTGATGTTAAATTAGAAATTGGGGACAAAGTTTTGTGTCGTTTACATCCTTTGAGTGACGCTACCAAACACATTTCCAGTAAGCTGTGCTTACGTTGGTCAACTCCCAAGACTATTGCTCGGTTTTTAAATCCGGTCTCAGTTGAGTTAGTGGACGATCACGATAATTCAGTGACTTCGGCCCACGTCACGCAGTTGAAAAAATTTGTCAAATGATCTTGTGAATTTCGCCTCGCTATAATGTTGTATTTTGGTTTTCCTTTTATTCTAATTGGATGCCAGAGCTCCTTAACAGCCAACCCAGCATGTGAGCCTATTCTGATCTTAATTCGTGTGCTTCCTTTTTCATTTATTCCTGTGACAAGACAGGAGACACCCGTGGCCTTTTTCTCGTACGCGAGTGTGTCGTGAATACTTGACATCTCTGTCGAGCTATATCTTTGCCTGAGGCCATCAGCATATACCTGGTCGGTCACTATTTGCAAACCACTCCTACTTCTATTTTGTACTGCTCCTCGGCTTAACTCCTATTGTTCGGCGACAGACAAGGACCCTTCAACACTTCCTGTTTGACCTTGTAGGAACTTTGTATTTATTTTAAATTTATTGATGTAATTGACTTTTTGTGTCATGGTTTTGAGATAGCATGCACCTTTGTGTCATCTTGATTTTGATGTTTATTGTGAGGTCAGGTATTTTGTTTGGTTTTAAATTGTCAAATGTTCTTAGAAGGTCGTGTATTGTCTAGTAACGATCCAGACGGTTAGCGAGTAACAACAAGCAGCCTTTGTGTACCTGGGCTAACACAGCTGGGGGTCTTCTCGGAACTCGTTAACGGACCAGTCACCCCCCACTGGATCTATACATGGCTTTATTTTCAGTAGCTGAAAAGGAGAGTACTTTCCCTTTCGAAGACATTATGACACTATTGGATATTCCTCATTGACGCAACGAACGGTCCTATATACAGGGTGTCCCAATTGTATTTTTTTTAAAATGTGATCACGATTTAACTTTGTCTGTCTTTTCTCATCAGAGGCTGGAAAGATTTGCAGTCTCGGGGTAACGTCCATCTTGAAGATTTCGACATCCGCATCATCATGAACTAGCAAGAACAATGATCACTATTTAATAAATGAACTCACTGAATTTATTTTTGAACGCAGTACTTTTGACGTTAGTGGCTAGTGTTGACGAGCAATGAAGGGGGTACCACCTTCATTTCACGGTCAGATTAGTCAACTGTTCATTTTTTTTGTATTCTCCTAGAGGTCTTTAGTACCCATTTTTTTAGTATTCATTTTTCCCCCTTTACGATTTTTTTTGCCTCTCAATTTGTACGAAAAAAGAAATTTCCATGGCCAGGAAAATTCCTTTTTTTGGGGGGGAGAGCAGGGGAATTTTGAACCGTTTTTATCAGGTTCATTACTTTTTGTCATATTATTATTATTATTATTATTATTATTATTATCATCATCAATTCCTTCATGTCGCATTATTGTGACATACGTTTCTCTATCTCACCTACTGCGTTCAAACTTTGTAATTCTGCGTAAACGTTTCACAAGTTGGTGAAACTTTTCACCCCTACTGACACTGTTTTACCATTGGTTGAAGCATAACTTGTTGCTAAGCTTTGCTTCTCCCATTGGCCCCCTTTATGTTCTGGAGAGGGGATGTTCTACGACTTATTTTTCTCGAGCGCTTTACTGCGTTCCTTAAGGGAAGGTTGTTTCCTTCTATTTTTGGGCCGTCATGTAAGACGGACGTGTGTGCACGTGTCGGGCTTTTGCCCGCACCCAGAAAGCAACTAAATGTAAGTACGATTCAGTCATTGAAGTTATCTAACTTGAGGTCTTTCTAAATTTCTATTTCTCCATATTTTTCATTTTGTGTCCCCTTTGATTCACTTACAATTTCCCTTCCTTATGATGATGTGAATTCGATCCATGAACCCAAGTCCCTTCGCCTTTGTTTACGTTAGTTTAGCGAAGTCTCTGTGTTTATTTGTCATCCCTCCCTTTCATGTAATCGGTTTTATTTTTACGTAAATCTCTCAGGTCTGAAATATCTGCTATTTTTCTACGAGGCTTAATTATGCTCTGTATTGCGTCACCACCTGGTTCGGCGATCTTTTATGACGACCTCCGGTGGATTGTCGCATCAGAGCCTTGTTTTTATGGATGGAATCGGCGAAGTTACGGAGCTGAGTCTCACGTCTTCAGTCAGATCCTCCCTCTGTTTTATTGAAATGTATGCGAGCGATGGTCATGGTGCTAATCTCTATCCATGCGCCGCATTACTTTCTTTGTTTCATCGTATGTCGTTGTGATTCGGCATTTCTACCTCTGTGTAAGCCTACATATTCCTACGAAGCATATTTCTTAGCTGATTGATTTTTTTTCTTTTATTTCCTGTCCCGGTAATGTCACGTAATTTAATGTAATTTTCATTTCGTTTATTTTTATGTGTTAATTTTGTGTTACTTCCTCTGACTTCGTTATATTACGTAACTCAGTGTCATCCCCCCCCCCCCCCCGTTTCCCCACATACGCACTCCTCCAATCCCCACCACTTTCACCCCCTTCCCCATGATTTCACAACATCATGAGCGTCTGAGCTCTGATTTTGGGGCTGGACAGTCTAGTCCAGATCATGTCGTCTCTGTAAGTAGTCGCTCTTGTAATCTATCCCACGAATTTCTTTAATTTCTTTAATTTTGCTTCATCTTTATTAAGTTTTATTATTGAATCGCGTTTCAATTAGTTGCTATTATGATTTGAATTTATTTCTAGATTCCTTTTATTTTACATTTAAGTTGCTCGTGTTTTATTTTCATTTCTAATTTGTAATCAGTACACATGTGTTTATTTTATTATTAATATATTTTTATTCAGTAAGTACAATATTTTCGTCTGTCTTATGATTTCTCGTATTTTAAGTTCCCTCATCTCTCGTTCGATTTCGTCGGTCTTGGCTTCGTGCTGTAACGCAGTCACGACCTACACGCTTCTGGGTTCTTCGATCAATTAGATAAATTTAATTCCGCTTTTGATTTGTTTTAAACAATTCATTCGTTTCCTTTTTGGAAAGTATCTTTCTTTCGATCCGGTATCTTGGGCCCAGCACGCGTCGAAAGAGACATCCTTTCCCCGCTCTTTAGCGATCCTGTTTAAGTTGTTGTTTTCGCTTCCACTGTATTCCTCATGCCTCTGCTATTTTGTTTAACGTAAAAGCACAAGGCGGTGCAAATGGCAATAATTAAGACACGAGAATGTTTATAAAACGTGCGTAGCGAGTTTTATAATTTCCATATGAGTGTCATAATTACCATTATAGGCAAGTTGCATACGACTGTTTATGTTCGACGATAATTATAACATTATTATATGTTTTAACATAAATATTCATAAATATCTGTGGGATTCAGTTACTTCAGTTAGTGAGCAGGGCGCGCTGGCTTTGCTGACTGAACAGAGTGCATGCGTGGATCAAAACACTTCGAAAGCAGAGACCTTTTACTTTGTTTGGCAATGCTATTGTTTACAGCCTGCATGATGACTAGTGCCGTCCAGCACTAGCTTTCACTAATGTTGTCACCGAAGTCGTTTGAAGGCAACGCGCTGTCTACAAATTGCAGTTGGGGATATTAAGGTACAGTGCTATTTCTTGTCTCATATTCCCCAGTTTATTTACGCCAACGTATGGACGGTGCACTTTCCATGTCGGCGATATATATAGAAGGATGCTGTGTTGCTAACTTCTGGGCGTAGATTCATAAATGTCTTGCATATGTCAGAGTATTTCCTTGTTACCGTAATGGTTCGTGCTGATTTTGTCTTTGTGTTTGGGATTGTTGCTACAATGGTTGATCCGATATCCAATTTGAACTTTCAAATCATGTAATTCATGTCCATCATTTTGGTTTTTGAGGTCATGCGCGAAGGTATCCTTACCTAATTGGTCAATGAATGAGCTCTGATTGGCTGGAGAAACTGTCTCATAATGAAAAACAGTACTTTAATGACCATCATTATGATACAGTTTTCTGACGTATAATATTTACATTTTGACATCGTCGAACATAAATTACTTAATATTGCAGTTACTGAACTTAAAATATGTGTTTTACCCTTCTAGAATCTCTAAAGAGAATTCATTATAAATAACTCATTCCTAGCTTGAGATCCTGACACTCTCGTACGGTGTATCGTCATTGCGAGGGCCGGTCCACAGAAATTCCTATGTAAAGTATATGGCTTCGTGGGCCGGGTGAGGAAGCAGCGGACATAATACTGTCTTGCACGTGAATTCGTCAGTGCTATAAACGAAATTTTTCTCTCTCTTCAAGGGCCAGCAGATTGGGCTCGTCGCGTTGCTTTGATGCGAAATAGAAGATTGCTCCATTTCACTTCCTGCTTCTGTCTCTGTTAAACTGTTAAACAGGTATTCAGCTATTTTTCGCAGCTTGGTGACATAAGACAAACATATAATTATACATTTTCAGTTGTCTGATGTTCCAAGTACAGTACAAATGTGTTTGTGAGTTCTGTCGATGAAGTTAATTTCTACTACATAAATGTGTTTTTAAATTTGTGGCTAGTTATTTAATATGTCGATTGTATGCGACATAGGAAAATGAAAGTGGAATATTTATTAACAAATCCATTTTCTTGTTTAGCTCTGAACACAAACTTAGAAATTAAATAATTATGACCTCATCAACCAAGCTGATAGATAAAGTTTCTTCATCCAAGCACAGGAAAGAATATTATGTAGGCCTGTTAATGAAGAGCCATGTGAGTAAAGTTTTTAATGCATCAACTATTTATTAAAACTTGTTTCAAATGCTGGGTTTTTGTGGAATTATGATAATGGCAATACTGGCAACAATAAATGCCAAATATAAAACAATATCTACCATATAAAAGAAGTGTCCTGACTGACTGACTGACTAACTCATCATCGCCCAGCTAAAACTAATGAAGTTAGAAACATGAAATGTTGGGGATATGTTCGTTGTATGTCTAAAGCGTCCACTAAGGATGGAATTTTGGATATTCATATTCTAAGGGGGTGTTAAGGGGGTAAAACCTGCATTTAATTGAATAACAATATCTCACGAGTGGTTTCGTTTGGGGATGTGATACTCGGTATAAAAACTAATCATTAAAAATAAGCAGACATGTGTCTAAGGGTTTTTCGATGTGGTGTATATTATGAGGTGAAAGGGGAGAAAAGTGGGGTATGAAGCATTCCTAACGGAGCATGTATCTCTTAATCGACATAGGCGAAAAGAATGAAACTCAGGGGGAAAAGTCAGTTAAAGAAAATAGTAAATAGGTGTTCGACCTTTTTTTTTCTCTCATAAATTCAATTTAAGGGGCTCATGGGGAGGGGTGAAATTCTGAAGAAAGAATACGTCCACTAAAGAACGATCATGATCACAGCGCTCAACCACTAGGCCAAGAAAGCTGAAATTTTGCATGTTGGTTGATCCTAAGTTATAGGGGCTGATTAAGAAACGGTTTTAGAAAATTCATTTTCTAAGGGAGTCTTTTCGGCCCTTTGGCACTGGACAAAAGGTACAAAGACCGGACATAGCTCATGTTAAGCCATCAGATACGAAGACAATACTCGGAGGTCCAGTTGGGACCCCGAAACACACATTTGAAGGTCAAAAATTAACGGTTTTGGGGACTTGCAGCATCGGGGAGGTATCATTATTTTAGAGTATGTGCTGAAAAAATATCACTATTGTCTTTATGCATACTTTTCCGATTTATTTTATTTTTTGTTTTAGGTTTGTTTTTATACTACGTGTTTTGCTTTTCGTGTACGAGTGTGTCAATATGATTTTCAGCTGCAAAAGGAGAGCTTTGGTAAATATAGCTTCTGAGTGGATTTGTTACTAATCTCTAATTTTTGTCGTCAAATTTTGCCAAAACATA
Organism: Meconema thalassinum; assembly: GCA_946902985.2. Classification (NCBI taxonomy): domain Eukaryota; kingdom Metazoa; phylum Arthropoda; class Insecta; order Orthoptera; family Tettigoniidae; genus Meconema; species Meconema thalassinum. The sequence continues at coordinate 796,170,584 of OX336389.2, forward strand.
AAAGCTGATTTCTTTTGGTGTATGGTTTTCACCTCCATATTAGTGTGGTATGGTGTCTGAATAGGGTTAGTGTGTCTTGCGGCCACAAGGTGTCTCTGTTGGATCGAAACATGTACTAACATTGAATAGAATTTGTATTGATATGCGGAGCATTTAAATTAATTATCTGTAAATCAATGCGGCGATTTTCTTACATTTTGCTTAAATGGTAAATTGTTTTTCTTTTATGCGATAACTAGCATTTAAAAATAAGCAGATACGTGTCTAAGTTTTTTTTTTGAAGGGGTGTATATTATGAGGTGGAAGGATAAAAATGAGGGCTTAGAAGTTGTCGATTTGGGGAATTTTTTAATGTGTACCTTTTTCATGAGAATTTAGGTCAATGGATTTTGTGTTTAGCCAGTGTGTTTAATATATCTCATTTATTTTATATTTACGTTTGTTGTCTGAAACCGTCTTGTGATTTTGAGCCGAATTTTATACATGCAATGCGACGTGACGTTCATGATAATTTGAATTTTATGTGCCATCGTTGAGTTGTATTGGCTTTGCTCTCTGATTGTTTACGGTCTTTAACAAATTATTGTCCTTATCATTCAAAATTAAATGATAAATATTTCATTGCATTCATGATTAAGACGTAGCTAAGTGAACTCTTTACAACTACCGGTACAATATTCACGGGCGAAGCCGCGACGGGTAATGCTAGTTTAATATAAAACAAAAATAGTATTGTAAGGGACCTGAGTGTGTGCCCTCTACAATGAAGTATTTTGGGGGATGAACATGAGAACCTGGGGGAAGCTTGGAACTCAAGTATAAGAGGTGTAGGTTATTGAGTGGTCCGGGGGCGTGGACGCAGCTCGAAAGGAGAACTCCCAATTATTCAGTTTGCTTTGGTTGCTCGAGGGGATGATGGCGGAGCGGAGGACGGTTTAGTAAATAAGTAAATGAGGATCTGAACAGCTGTGCTGCCGCTCGGATTATTGCTAACGTGGGCTGCTGGCAGCGCGCTACTGGCGAGCTACGTGAATACAAGCACTGTGACGTCTAACAAGTGCCTGACTGCGGAAGCCACGGAACAATTAAACAAGTGTTACCAGGATCCTACCGGGAAGAGGTTTAGGGGGTAGGACCTTATTATCTAGTGAAATAAACTAAATGACCAGTTAGCTTTGAGATGTCTAGTTTTTAATGAGTACTTCCAACGTGAAGTACTAATGAATTTGGCAGAGCAGTTATTAATAATTCAGATGCTGTTACAATCACTAGGGGATGAAAGTGTTGGTGTCTGTGTGTAGGACTGCACTCGCTAAAACACTTACCGAACTGGTAATGGTCGTGACGGCTCTCAGCAGCGGTCCGGCGTTCAGGCACTAGGTAAGACTGAGGAAGACTGACCCGGAGTGACCTCTCCTCTACTGCTTTATACTTTTCTAGGTGTTGAGTGTGCGTAATTGCAAATTCCTTAGGAGTCGTTGCACTGGCCGGGGTCGATGCAGTTCAAGTGTATGGTTATTTGGGGTTATTGAAGTATTGAGCGTTTAGATGTGCTGTAGATTTGTATAGATGTCTGGGGTTGAAATAGTAGGGGATGAAGGTAGTATCCCATGGATACAACAACTCCTCTGACGGAGCTAGTCATCGTTCTCCATGACGGGATGAAGACTAGGCCGTAGTGGTAGTTTTTTTATAAAGGGACATCTTCTTCTTTCTTCTTTTCTTCTCTTCTTTTATTTCCCTTTGGAAATAAGGCGGTGACGTCGGTGGGGGTGTGTCGGTAGCCCCGTGTTAGGTAAGTCGAAGAAGTGAAGCATTGATTATAGAAAGGTGGGTGTGTCGTAGAATGTAGTTTGGGGTCAGTGCGTTGATAGTGCCTCATAGAAAGTAGGTGCCTTCGGTAAGTGTCTAGCGAGCATGTGTAGATGTGTTGGTTTAAGGGGGGGTTACAATATTTCATTCACATATTTTGTATTTCTTCACAGTGTTGGTGCCCTAGGCACGTAAAAATCCATACAATTTAAGACATGGTAAGTCGCAAAAAATATAACATTTTGTCATGAACAGCTGTAAACATATATGCAGGGTAATTTTCACACAATATAAACATGAGCAATGGGAACTATCCCAAGGGGAAAAACATCTGGCAGGGTATGACTCACCCTCCGTCCTGTCAGCAAGGACGGGATGAAAAATTGCCCTTGGGTAGCAAAAATACATATCTACATACATAATGGTAACTGTAAAATAGGAGATAGAAGATAGAAAGGAAAACAAATGCCTCGGTGTGTAATTTTAGGGTAGAATAAAAATGTGTTTATTGTGTTGGGGAAAAAGGAGGCCTTTTTACAAGTGGGATTTTAGAAGAAGCGAAAGGAAAAATAAAATAGTGTGTAACATTGACAGTTGTGGCATGGAAATAGTATAAATACATAATTCAATAGACTGGTGTCGGCCCTGTGCCATTGGCCGTAAACGCATGAACATTTCTATGTGCCTCAGCACCAATATACATCCAGAACCATAATAGTCGCATTATTCATATTACGTATTCATATACCTTACAATAGGAACAAGTGTTCCGCAACTTAAGCACGCTAACCTATAAAATTAGCTTATTCGCTATCTAGGCTATGACCATGGTAAATTAGCTATACCGTTATGGATCGTCCCCTGTGGGTGGACGTTCCATCATAGCAGGGAAGATCGTCCCTTACACTCCGTGGGCACGACCCTCGCCGAAGTATGTCACCTCTCATTATAAGTGCCTTTGTGGATCCGTCCAGCGAGAGTGGATATCCCACAGTTATCCCTAACCGTGGCACGGATATTATGTGATAACTGTAGACATCTGTGTGGGGGAAAAGTGTGAGAGCTGGGGTTGTGTTAGCTCTGTGTGTGTGGGAGAGAGTGCGACAGGCGCGTGTTTTGGGCGTTGGCAAAATATATACACGGGACTATATACAATATCGCCACCTGTGGGGAAAGAAAGAAATTAAAATAATGGTGTATAGTGTCATCTTCGCTGGCTGCTGTATTCGTACCTGTGGGGGTGTATAAAGACAAAGTAAACATAGAAACGTGGAAATCAGATTGTAAATAAGCACATGTGATCATCTGGCAATATTACAATATTAGAATGGAGCTTCTGATCGCCATATGTAGGGACAGTACCCCTAGGTACTAAGTGTTCTCAGCTGGCGTCCCACGTTGGAGCTCTGGCTAAAAAATAAAGCATGTGACGTGTTATAGGGCGACATGAAGTCAGATGCGGACGCCGATCGATGAACCATCGATCGCCCCTGTAGACATATTACAAATCGGAATCGGTGCATATCGCACTATCGCCGCATCGCATATCGCGACGTCGAAATATCGAAATATCGCATTTGGTGAGATCGTATTGTCACGTATCGCAACCTCGTACTGTTGCATATCGCAACGGCGAAATATCGGGTCTGGTGATATCGAAATATCGTGTTATCGGGCTTATACGGCTGCCTAAAATCGCAGGCCGACGCCGATCGATAATAGATCGCCTGTGTAGAATCGAATAAGCAATGTGTCGTACAATCGCAAATCGCATATCGCAGTGTAGGTACATGGATAAACATATCTGTCATGCTTTGTCCTATACGCAGGGCGGTATCAGAACTTCTGGAGCCTTAAAGGACTTCCCCAGCACTTTAAAGTACGTACAGTAATCCCAGTGACCTTCTGCCAATTTGCAATGTGGTATCGGAATGACTAGTACCCTAAAGGCTGTGGGGCCCAAGTGACCAACGAATGCAGATTGTGGTTTAGGAAAACTGCGTCAACTGTCTAAATGGTATTACCTGGCGGCCTTGAAGGAGTTACCCCGTACCGTGTGACTGCACTGCGCATTGGTAACGATACAATATCGTTAGAACACTGTGGCCGTATTGGCTGCCTCGTCTGATCGCAACTATGGCGCATAAGAAAGGAAAGACAACGATATACTCCCCCTGGGGTATGATCAAAGAGACCATCGGTGACCAATACCTCGGCCAGGGAGAAAATCTTGAGGATTTCGCCTGCGTGATGGATATATTGGCTGCCCAAGCCCTCACGACACGCAACGTCGACATGAAAAAAACTCGAGATCCGCTGATCAACATGTAAGTGGGCGTTGAATTCACTGCCCAACATTCCTTATCAATCAAGTTCCGCGGGCGTGAAATTCAACATAATATATTCATCATTTTCCATTATTATTCATTATTCATTATTCATTATTCATCATTATTCATCATTATAAATCTTCACCTGTGTTCGAGAACAGGACTTAGCTTCGCGCCATGAAGCTGATGATTTAATTACATCTAGCTACAGGTCAAGTCAAATGGGTCGTCCCTAGGTGGGTGTTCTATCCCGTCCGACGCTGAGTGAGCTATTTCTCCCGTCGAACCGTCAAGATACCACCTGCAGGTCTGGCGTCGCTGACAGTAGTGCATAATGGGCTTAACTTTATCTGACATGGGAACAGGCTAGGTTCACCCAAGATCTCAACGTTTATCCGCACTACGCCGGCGTCGCTTCGACCTTCCGTCATTTCGTTAGAGTCAATGTCATGGGCTATGCTGGCCCTCCATCGGTGTTAAATCTTACCATCTTCCCATTCTCCAAGGAAAAATAGGGTCACATTCCCCAGTGCATACCATGTGCACACACCATGTAAGTACAGTGTAAAGCGAGCCTATGTTTGTGTGGGGTATGGTACTGATTCTGGGGGGGGGGGGCTGATTTGGCACAGAGCACCGCTTTGCGCCTAGCTTTCGGATGGCTAGCTAATTTCAGCTGCGTTTATTCACTCACATATTAGTGGGGAAAGCTGTGGATGTGTAGGGGTGTTCTTGTGTTAGTGGGATAATGTATACATGTTAAAGTTGTTAATAAGTGGGTGATCGGATGGTTAAATAGGGCCAAGGAATTGTGGTCCTAAGTGGATGTAGGGAAATTGTTAAAAGGTAAGGATCACTCGACTGGTGAGGGTCGGGATCGTTATGGGCTAGGAACTGGGTTTTCAGTGCGGTTTGTTAGTGTCCGTACAGAAGTAGGTAAGGGTGCGTAAGTTCTATAGAAGACATCATGTCGCATGCAACGTTAAAGATCCCTATGAGGGTAAAAAATGTCATGCGGGAGAAAAATACAATAATTTATATAATAATGTTAATAGATACTTCTTTTACGCAATGCTGTTAGCTTTGTAGTTCCGAATTGTTGATTAACAATTAGCTAAGAGCGAAAAAGCATGGGGTACACCCTGGCGGTTGCATGACCACCAAGTGCCTCGCATTAATAGGGGAAGGGGGCTATTATGTGTAATATGTAAAAGTGTATATGCTGTGCTAGGGGTGGGGGAATAATATCTGACATCTGCGGCCGTGTAGCGTAGTATACTGCTGTCTGCAATTCATAATTCAAAATCTGTACTTATTCTATATACCTTATATACTAAGACTGGTCAGTTGATTAGAAAGAAGCTCTTATCATAGTAATACTTTACTATATATTCCTGGGAAGGTCACGGGGATTTGTCAAGATACCCTGTGATCGATATTCCCTTCCAGTGGCATATTGTCGCTAGTATGCCCTCAAAATGTATCATTTATTATATAAAGGCTTGCTATACATGTATTTAATCCCGATACAAAAGTATAATGGCCGCTGTATAAAAATTCGCGCCCAAGAGTAGCTTATTGCCATCGGCATTGCCGACGGTCGCTGTGTGGGTAAATATATCTATCCTAGATAGTAGGCTTCACCTCTGTGCGCCGCCTTGCTCGTGACAAATCGTGTCATTTATCAATACGAAAATTATAATGCCGCCTCTGCATGCTCTATTTCATATCCGCTCCTGTGGACTAAATCCACCATTGTAGGGGGGATGATATGGCTCTAAAGTATATCATCCGCTGTGCGGAAGTGTGTGTGAGCATAGATGTGTCTTGCCAACCTATCAGTTGGGATATATATGTAATCTCCAATCATATATCAACTGTGTCTGTCAATCCCAAGGGATGTGTCTGTAGAAAGTAAGAATCCATGAGGGGGTAATAGGCGTATGGCGGGAATATCGGTGTGCAACAGCTGTGAACGGTCGTTCCCGTCCGTGACTGGAATATAGTATGCTTACTAGAAGCTGTTATGCTCTGAATAAAAATTTCTAAATATAATGGACATACATCTACATATGTCTAGAGGGAATGCCCGTGCCTGCCTTTATAGGGGGCGGTATCCTTACGAGGGTGTATGAAAGGGCAATGTTCTGTGAAAAAGGACTAATGAAAGAACTGTGTGTATGTACGTTTGCGCTCCTCGTGTAGCACTTATAATAATGGTATCTTGCCGTTAAGTAGGCACTCTCTGCGTTAGATAAATAGTGTGTTAAGGGGTGAATACTAATAAAAATGGATCTACCCTGAGAGGCAGTGTATACATAGGTAAGTGAATGTTCCGGCCGCATGTATTTCGCGACAGGGAGTTGACTCCCCACAGCAACACAAAAGAGAAAGTTGGATTCCCGTGGGAATCAAAAGTGAAGGGAAGTTTTAGCTAAATCTGACCTTGGCTCGAGTCGCAATTTTAACGTGGAGATCGTCATAGCAACAGGAATAACAAATGTGATTGGCTAATGCTTTGGAAGGAGTGACAAAGGAGGGAGTAACATTACGAACACATTAGTTTCTCATTAGAATGTGACTAAGAGATGTAATTATTAATAACGTAGTTATTCGGCATTATTAAACATGGAATGCGCAGAATGCAATGAAGAATACTTCCATAGTTCATAAAATGAAAGTTAAATACGTGGTACAAAGATTGGAGTCATTTGATAATGTTCCGCCAATATTTGCCGCCCAAATACGATAGCGCGGAATTTAGCAAACTAAGACGAGGAGATGAGAGCAGCGATCTAGATTCTTATATTGCCAAACGTCGAGCAGGGAAGACGTGAAAGTTTGTTCGAGCCCAGGGCGAGGCTATCGCGAGTTCGCGACTTTGACATTCAGCGGAGATCACAGTATTAGTGAGGCCCATTTTATAGAAGGCCAGACATAAAGTCAAGTGAGTTAGTAGTTTCTACAAGTTATCAAGAACCGTATAGCCAGTGAAAGTTTAGAATTGTCTTCGATGTTTAAATATACAGCAGCAATTATACTTCTACATTATAACAGTAAAATCTACGAACATTGAAGCAGGATTTAATTTTTATAAGACAGTATTCTACAAGAGAATATTAGCGTTGATTAATGAGATTGTGTACAACATAATAGTATTCCACGTAGCTGAAGCAAATAAGTTACAGTACAAAATCGATATTACGCATCTAATATCAACGTGATTCTACAAACATTGAATTCAAGCATTTATAGTGAAATTATTTATCAGTATTATAATTTCCACTATGTCACACATTCTAAAGTTGAGAGGAAAGTTATACTTCAACGATAACGAGGTCGTTATGGGAGCCTAAACAAAATGCGTAAGGAACCTAATGTGCATTGAAGAACACAATATTTGGAGTAACTAACTATCTACAAATTCTAAATTATGGAGAGACTTAAGAACAAAGCTACATCTATCAACTTTAAAGTGAAGAAGAAGAATCAACTAAAGATCGGCGCTTAGAAGAGACGAAAAAGATGGGTTCAGAGCCATTACCCGATCCAATGCTTGAAACCTGGTCCGAGTCGAATCTAGATTCCAGGATGGTGAAGTTCGATTCCCTATGTAGTTCGAGTCTCGACTATGCAGTTCATTTGGAGGAAGGAGATGGGAGGCAGAAAAACAGCAGAATGGAAGATACTGTCCAGTACGGTATTTTCTATTTCCAAAGGTCGTCTAGATTCGGCAAAGGTAGAAGAAGATTCATTATGTAGTTCGTTTGGTTGTTTGAATTTATTTTGGAGCAGCCCAGTTTACCAATGTTTTAATATTTTAATATTTCATTGAATGTAAAGGAAAAGTTTGGGATATTCTATGATCCGTAATTAATTTAACAGCTTTAAATATTTGATAATTTTATCTACAATGTGGATTGAAATCTTGAAGTTGAATGTATACTAATATAATAATGCGTAAGAGTTGGTTGGTGTGTGTGTGTGTTTAAACGCGTTAATCTCTGGAACTACCAGTCGGATTCGAAAAATTCTTTTTGTATATGATAGCCAGATTCAAGAGGAATAGCTTAGGCCCTTTGGCACAAATCTACACCATTTCACCAATCAGAACCAAAATTTGTATACTTAACCTTTGGAAGCCTGCGAGTAACACTGTCTACATGAAATTTATGACAGACCAATCCATTCTCTGCATTTAGGCCATTTGGCACAATTCTACACCTTTTAACCGATCTGAACCAAAATGTGTATACTTACCCTTTGGTATCCTGCGAGTATGACTGTTTACATGAAATTTCGGACAGACCACACCATTCCCTGCATTCAGGCCCTTTGGCACAAATCTACACCGTTTTACCGATCTGAACCAAAATGTGTATTCCTACCCTTTGGAACACTGCGAGTAACACTGTCTGCATGAAATTTCGGACAGACCACTCCATTCCCTGCATATAGGCCCTTTGGCACAAATCTACACCGTTTTCCCGATCTGAACCAAATTTTACATACTTACCATTTGGAACCCGACGATTAACATTGTCTGCTTGAAATTTCAGACAGACCACTCCATTCCCTGCATTTAGATCCATTGGCACAAATCTATACCGTTTCACCGATCTGACCCAAATGTTGTATACTTAACCTTTGGAACCCTGCGGGTGACTCTGTCCACTTTAAATTTCGTACAGATCACTCCATTCCCTGAATTTAGGCCCTTTACCACAAATCTACACCGTTTCTCCTAATTGCAACAAATTTTACATACACTTTTAAACCCTGCTGGTAACACTGTCCACTTGATATTTTGGACAACTTTCTACATTCCCTACATTTAGAATAACAGACAAAATGAACTTGAAAACAACGTATTATGGCCCTAGAACCATTCATGTCCGTAGTATATCGTTGACTGGCAATTCAGGCTGCATCACGTCGTCCCTACCAGTGTTCTGGAACAGAATTGCTAAAATAGTTGAATCTTGCGGAGGTTATAAATTGCAGTCATGGGGAGGAATTAGTGCAAAAAGATTCCTTAGGCCCTTAACCCGTTTCTGCCCGAATTATTTTTTTGACATAAACTAATTAAGATTAGTACCAAAAGCTGTTTATAGTGTATTTCTACAATATTTTAATGAAATTTGTTTAAAACAGAGCGTAACATGGATACTAGAGCATGTGCCATATATGGCACGCTAGGCAGATTATACAATATGAAATAAATTACAACACTGTTCTTTCTCTCTATTTTTTTTTTTGCCTCCACTGCCTTATTTGGTATGATATGGTACAATAATCACTATACACAGACCTATCGCATATTTGATGAACATGGTGTGGGGACGACCTTGTCAGTCTTCAGCAACACAGTGTTTCTGTTTCTTATCAAGAACCATGGCCCCCAAATGGTTTATCCCACCATACCTGACGTCTTATGTTATTATGCAGATAGACCCTGGGGAGTTCCTAGAATGACCTGGTCCTCTGGATAGTGTTGAGTTCGATGTCAGGTAGTACTGCACAATATGTCTTCTAAATTGTAGCTGACGCAGAGCAACCTCCGTTTTCCGGTAGAGGACCCGAGCATTGTCAATGGACACATCTATCAACCACGTAGATGTATGCCACCACCACTTTTTCTCTGGGATGTGTATTCTATATTTTCCAATATTTTCGTCCATTTGGTCAGTTCCACCCATATGCTGCTTGTATTTTCCAAATGCACATGGCCAAGGGGCAACGATTCTCCTTTTCTTCCCTGTTTAGAGCACCGAAACGCGCCAGGAACTGAACAACATACTTTGTCGAAGCAATAGTGGCAGAGGAGTTGTCCTGCCATCGTATGATGATTGTTCCATTCTCCTCACTACTCCTGTACTCATAGTAACCCCTATGTTCCTTCCTAACCATTTGCTTCAACGGGATCACTTCACTGTTTTTAGGGATGCGATTGTAGCGGATTGTTCCTGTACCACCATATCCTCGGTCTCGTAAGCGAGTTGGTAACCCAACAGAGGTGAATATGTTGTAAGAATACAACCTGAATCCAAGGGGCTTCACTTTCTCTGAAAACTCGTCTGCAGTTGAATCAAGGGCGCCGCAGCTTTACCGTAGACCTTCACGTATTGTTGATTTTTACAAGGATTTTGCTCTAGGTACACTTCACAATTTACAAGGTGCCCTTGGGTACTACTCAAATCCATACCTTGTACCCAAATCTAATAACCCGTGGCTCATGATCTCTAGATTAACGGTCACGTTAAACTACAAGCTTCCTTCCTTGCTTCCTTCAAATCTAATAAGTTAGTCCTTTTGGAATTGTTTACAGCCATGTCTGCCAAAATATATTACAATACATTCGTCATGAGGCCGGTTTTGTTCTGGCTAAAAATTGGAAATAAATTTCACTTTTAGTGCGTCTGTGAGTGGTCGTAGTTTCCACAGCTTCTTCTTTCTTCGAATGAGCCAAATGGACTACATTTTATCACAATAATTATTTTTATTTGTAGAGTACCGTACAAGGCGCGTCCCATAAGAAAGTATGCTTTTACCAAATTTGGTTAAGATCCGATGATTAGTTGGTCATAATATTATTTTAAGTTATGACCATTTGGGTGGCCACCATTACGTTTTGGTAAAAATGGCGGCATTATAAAACATGACACTGAGGAGCCCTTTGATAGTGCTACCTCTGTACCAAATTTCCTTCATTTCCATCTTATTACTCCTTTAGTATCCATGTACAGCCAAACTAAACCTATCGAAAAGTAAAATGACTAATCTGCCTGGTGTGCCACATATGGCACGGCTATATATGTTTGTAAATAGCTCAGTCAATTATGAACAATCAGACAAAGCATCATAATGTACTGAAACGTTGGACTTCGCAGTACGTATCACGAAAAGAAAGTTCCGCAGAATAATTTATATTGTTCATAAATAATTGCATACCATTTGTGTGAATTCATTTCTTTTCATCAAGGCGCGCACTTCTCACTTCAATAATACAATGCTCAGTGGCGGCCGGTGGCTTGTAAAGCTGGGTGTTGCACCAACATTTCTGATGTCGCAATTTTATATGGGAAGTTTACACATGTAACAAAAATTAATTAACGTTAGATAAACTACATTTCTATAAAAACTGAAATACATGGGTTTTCCAAACTAACTGAACGTTCGACAAATAGACAAATTTTAATGGCTCTTTTGGGCTTCTTCCTATAAGAATTCATAAAAAATCATATGTATGTATTTACGCCCTATGTCTGAGTTAATTGGAAGAATTTAAAACACAGCAGGTTGTCTAAGGTTGGGTCTCTATCTCCAGGATAATAAACATTCTCAACATAAAAACATGGCAACCGAAAAGTTTGTACGTTACGAAAAATGATATTACTAACAAAGATGGGCACATATTCTGCATAAGGATAGGATTTTTTTTACTATAGGTTGAACCCCATCAGAGGAACCAGCCATGAAGTGCGCTCTGTCATACGTCTGCGCAATTCATTTTTGCGGAGTTTCATTCAATTTCTGCTTCTTTAATTAATCCAGTAAACACGCTGCTAATGTGTGTGCATCATGTTTTGTTTGCCTCTTACTACGTAACTTATCGGTACACAACAGCCATCTGAAATATGTTTGAAATATCACTAGTTCCATCTGCTATAATGGCTAAAATTTCCGATTCCTTTATTTGCTTTGATACTTCTTCTTGGCAAACCACCAACATAATCTGTAAAATTTAATTTTCAATTGTTTTGGACGTTCCTTTGAAAACAGTTGCCCTTACTAAAATGACCTTTAACACAGCATCCAACTCAACGCTAAATTTAATTAGTTCTCTCAAAACACCTGGATTTGTTGATGTTACACTTTCATCATGATCACGCAAGGCCAGTTCGAAAGAGCCACAGAAACGAATACAGTTTATTACAATATTTAACACATACATATTGTGCCTAACTTCTTCGTTATATTCCGCAATTTACCTTCTATAGACACTGTCCAATTGTGCAGCTTCGTTAACAGTTCCAAAAAGTGTCAATTTCAAACAGCTGAAGATTGGTTGGTTCCTCAGTTTAGGAGCTGCGACAACGCGGTCATATCCTGTACTTTGGATGTGTGGAGAATCTGTCTGATAACCGGTGTTAATTGTGATGGCTGTATTACTGAGTGTCATCTGTTTTTAATTCAAGTGAGGACTGCAGACATTGAATTTCAAGCAGTTTCTACTTTTGGCGCCAAAGGCCACCGTAAACGACTACTAGTTCAGAACTTGGTTACTACACGCCACCGCAGTCGGCTCCTGGCGACGAACGTTGGAACCTAAGAGCGTTGTTCAAATTTTTAACCTATAATTTAGCTTCACACAGGTGTAATTAGTGGAAGATTCTTTAACATGCCATAAATCTATGACATGGGACCACCAGCTTTACTTCCCCTCCGAAGGAATGCATACTGAGGGATTTTTAACGCTCTTAAAAATCCGACGACTTCGGCCGGGTATGAACCCGCGATCTTGGACATAGAGGCTCAGCATGCTACCAACTACGGCACCAAAGCCACTCAGCTGAAGATTCATGTTTCTTTATTTTAGGGATTAATTTCCGTAACTCCTATTTAGGTCCACGCGGATTCTCCACCAACAAACATGGAAAACAGAATAAAGCGTTTTTAATGTCGCATTCACATAACCAATTATTATTGCCTTAAATATATCCTTTAAACGCCCTTGTAGCCTATACTTATATTTTGGACAATACTTATCTGGTAATGGTCAACCGAGTGTTTTTACTGTGAGTTTATCGTCATCAGGGAGCTGGGAAAGCTGTCTAACTAGTAAATTACTTGCTCTATTAATTTTCACTTACACTCCACAATGCAATTAATGTTTCAAACTAAACATTCCGTTTAAATAAAATACTAACTTACAAGATGCACAGATGATACATCTGGGTGCTATATCGGAAAGTGGCGCGAAGCATTCCCTAGTGGTGTGGGAAAGAAACTACCCTTCAGGGGCGGATGACCTCGTAGTTCCGCCCCTTAAAACAACAGTAACTAACTAACTAACTAAACTACCCTTCGCGGGGCAAGAGAAATCGAGGGTGTTGTAATTTCCAAAGAGTGGTGTAGTCTAACGGGGCAATTTGGAACTGAGTATTGCCAGGGGGCTGGCAGCTCGTCTGCAACTCCCTACAACCCATGCTGGCCAGCAAGCTATGTACAAGCTTGGCCTCGTTCCTGCCGGCCGCGCTGTCTACTTGGGAGTCGCAACAAGAGAGCTAACCCCCTGGAGTTTGATTTGAAGGCGGCAGCTTTTATAGGTACAGTGTGAAGCATTACGATAAATAATAACAAAATATCGATGATTTAAACACATTTTTGAGTGTATTAGATCTATAAAACTAAAACATTAAAGGAAAAAAACGACGAATTAGTTGTAAAATTATTGGGAGTTGTGCAACGCTGCAACAATATCACCAGCCGCCCTTGACAATGCTACAACAAAGCACGCAGCTGATAGGTAATGACAGTTGAGTCACACAGTATATGCAACTAGTAAGTGCAACCAACAACAGAAAAATAAAATTCTCTTAATTCCAAGTGATAATTCTACCAAAATTGCAGCGTGCCATATATAGCACACTAGGCTGAAACGGGTTAAAGCAGTTATCATCATGAATATAGTATGCCTCTGTATAAGTGCAATGATTTTGGTGCAGTACATTGAGATTATCAGCTGTAATAAGCGTTAGTTCTTACGAATTTACCTTAATTTATTCCGAATCTTATCGTTGAGCGCTATGTGGCGATGAATTATACTATTGCTACCTCAGGAGCTCGGGACAGCCGAAGTTTTCCAAAGTGTTCTCATAATTTTCCTACGGTGCTATGCCACAAAAGACTACACTATTGGTCTCTACATTTCTAACAGCCAATGAGATATAGGCCCTAGGCAGTGTCTTTTATTTCACTTACTCCTCCTTCTAATCATTTTTTAAATTCGTTTGTAAATTACATGTGTCAGTGCTGTAGTTAGTAAATAGCTGTTTCCCTATTCATTATTATTATTATTATCATTACGGTAAAATGACCTGAATGTTACGTCAATTATACTGTACTACTTATCACCCCCACTACAACCAGCACCACCACCGCAAAATGATATTTTTTAAATATTTTTTTTCTGTTAGTTTAATTTTCATGTGCCAGTTCTGTAGTAGTACTCATTATCATCCATAAAACAAATAAATACACCGGGCGAAGCCGGGCACTACTGCTAGTTTAGGATATTTGTGATTTTGATTTTAAGAATGTTTTCTTAACTTCAGTAATATTTTCGATTGGGATAATAACGTTGGGAATTTTAGCGTAAGAAGAACATAAGTTAGGTTGAAGATATTACGAAGATAAAACATTGACTTCATGTTTTATTTTATTACGATGATCTAGGCAAGAATTTTTGCGATGATGGAACCTTATGTTATATCTGATATAACAAATATTAGGACTGGAAATACACTTGAATGTATAATAATTTGGATCTGTGGACGTAATTTAAAGAATTTGTTCTTTAGTAAGACTACTCAAGTTTTATTTTTATGAGTAGACACTTTGAATATATCAGATTAGGTGAATTTGCATCCCTATAAATCGTGGTATGTTGAACAAGGAGAATTCTAATAAACCTTTTGCAACAGAAATGTTATTGTTGTCGACATTTAATTATTGCATTGAAGCAATAAGATATGACGAGTGAGGTGTTAAATAATTATATACTTATTCAATATTAACAACTATTGTTTTAACATAGTAACTATGAAAGTAAACCAAAGGAAAGTTCATACACTGTAATACAAGGTCAAGATAAATAAAAGTATTAAGGCAACGAAGTAATTAAAGTATAATGTGAAGATCGTATTGAATTAATATTGAAGTAGAGAACTAGTGTGTAAGTTCTGAAGTCAAGTTTACTATGAAATGTTAGTTTTTATTATGGAGGATTGAATTTTTATTGAAAGAAGTGGTAAGGCTCTTTAGAGCATAGATGTTTTATGGAAGCTCAAATACGTAGTACAGACGTATTATGGAGGATTGTGATGCATTATAGAGCAGTATTGTTTCATGTAGAAGTGTGTAAGATCAGAGTATTTGTATTTAACTGACCTACAGTCGAAATGACAGGTGAGAGTTGGCGGAAAGAAGAAGTTACGTGATTTTTAACAATTTGTTAATTCTCTGGAATTAACATACTAGATGACCCGACAGACGTCGTTCTGTCACAATAAATGACAATGTATTGAACTACAATTCAGTCTGTACTGCACGCATAAATCAGAATAACGCAGGTCCCCACATCATCAACATGAAATGAGTTAATTTTCTACTGCTGCCAAAAGTTACTAAGAAACTATGTGATTTCAGTAGCTGCAATATTAATATCTTCATAGTGACTAAGGAAATGCTCGAAAATATATGAGAATATCACTACCCAGAAATAACCCTGACTGACTGTTGCGTGGATGGAAGCTGTTTGGCAGGTCTTAAAATCCCTCACTTAGCCATAATTATCCCCCGTTGCAAATCGAGTAATTTGATGAGCTGATGCTGTGAAGATAATGTGCCAAAACGTAATCGTTTTTCTTCGGGGCAAATAATTATCATAGAAAACACTGATTCCAATAACTCCAATAAAATTCCGTCAAAAAGTACTGTTGTTTGTTTTCACTGGCGTAAGAGTGTCCCTCACATGATCACAATTATTGGGTGTGGCTAATAATTTACTGCCACATAATGAAATACTTCTTGCACATGTAATAATACATTTTTTTTCACTTAAATGATATTATGGTAAACGATATTTTTTTCTTGATTACCTGGCGCGTAAACAAACAAAGTTGATGGTTTTTAATACGGGAATAGGCAACATACAATTGTCCATGCGAGAAACATGGGTTTTCAAGATCATTGCCGCAAACAATCAATGACTGTCCCTGTGATTTATTTATGGTCATACCGATAGCAAGCCGCCCTGGAAACTGCAGTCGTTTAAATTCAAATGGTGTGTCAGTAGAAATCATTGGAATGCGTGGTATCAAAACGTCTTCCCCTTTGTACTTTCCCTTTAGAATTGTTGCTTTGATCACGTTGTTCATTATTGTTTTCACCGCTAGCCATGTGCCGTTAAAAAGACGTGGTTGGTTGATATTTCGCAACATTATGACCAACGATCCGACCTTAAATTGAAGATTCTGAGGTGGCAATCCTGTCAAATCCAGCTAGTTCAAAATTTCGGGTGGATAGTTGACGACATCATCTTGGTTTGTAGCGGAATCAACTGATTTGTATGTCCTCAAATCACCGGCAATTTCATTTTGAAATTTAATTCAGTTACATCCATGTGTTTGCCAGCCAAAATAGCTCGTTCGTTCAACCAAATATGATCTCTATAATTTTTGAGCAACGTTTGGGAATACCTTTTGAATGAGTTTTTTTTTAATCAGTAGCTGACAAAAATTGTCTGGAAATGTAATGCAGCCAGTCAAACCGCCTGAACGGAATTTGACATTTCCAATGTCAATGAGTTGTTTAGAAAATATTTCCACGGATGGATCATTTTGCAACTCGACACGCATGTTCTTGCTTAAAATTAGTATCTTGATCTGTTTCCACAAAATGGAGGACTTTAAACATGCATTGAGTTCATCAGCTGGCATTGACCGTGGAATCACTGGCAATATTTGATGGAAATCTCCTGCTAACAAAATCATCGCACCTCGGATTGGTTTTGATTGTTCCGCAGATCTTGTGTGGTTCGGTCTAATGCCTCCAAAGACTTTTTATGTGCCACCGTGCATTCGTCCCACGCTATCAATTTATTTTGCTGCAAATCTTTGCCATTGCAGAGTTCCTCGAAATGTTGCAGGTCAGAGTTTCTTTGCTTTGAATATCCACCGGCAATTTTAGCGCTGAATGGGGTGATCGACCGCCTTCCAACCATGTAGCTGCAATGCCTGATGAAGTAAGTGCAAGTGCGATTTCATTATTGTGTGAGCGAATGTTTGCTAAAATCAATGAAATTAAAAATGTGTTTCCTGTTTCCCCCGGGAGCGTCCAAAAAGTAAATCCCTCCAGTTCCATAATTTACAGCATCATTGAGAGTTCGTGAATGTTGGAACGATGTTGGTCCTCGAACATTCCCTAATAGCAATCGCAAGTTAGACTCTGACCCTGGCGGTATCAACTGGCAAACTGTGTTACTGCCACCTCACCAGTAACAATAGCAGCGTAAAATATGAATTTTTACGTTTTCTGGGCAATTTTTCCAATTTTTGTCTTCATAAAAACCTTTTTCAGACTTAATGGAATATTTGAAATAAGCATTAGACCAATTGGTCCAGCCGTTATCGAGTTTTGCGCTTAACAACACATTTAGCGATTCATTTTTATTACATAGATTGACAAGATTTTGACAATATTTACGTATGAGCTTGGCTTAATTGCATGGCCATATCAGTTTCGATTGGAATAAAATACTATATAATAGTGTCCAGGGGTGGCCACTAATTAAGATTTAAGGGTGAGCCAGATGATACTGTTGTATCCATGGGATACTACCTTCATCCCCTACTATTTCAACCCCAGACATCTATACAAATCTACAGCACATCTAAACGCCCAATACTTCAATAACCCCAAATAACCCAACACTTGAACTGCATCGACCTAGGCCAGTGCCTCGACTCCTAAGGAATTGGCAATTACGCACACTCAACACCTCGAAAGGTATAAAGCAGTAGAGGAGAGGTCACTCCGGGTCAGTCTTCCTCAGTCTTACCTAGTGCCTAAACGTCGGACCGCTGCTGAGAGCCGTCACGGCCATTGCCAGTTCGGTGAGTGTTTTAGCGAGTACAGTACTACACACAGACACCAACACTTTCATCCCCTAGTGATTGTAACAGCATCTGAATTATTAATAACTGCTCTGCCAAATTCATTAGTACTAGACATCTCAAAGCTAACTGGTCATTTAGTTTATTTCACTAGATAATATGGTCCTACCCCCTAAACCTCTTCCCGGTAGGATCCTGGTAACACTTGTTTAATTGTTCCGTGGCTCCTGCAGTCAGGCACTTGTTGGACGTCACAGTGCTTGTATTCACGTAGCTCGCCAGTAGCGCGCTGCCAGCAGCCCACGTTAGCAATAATCCGAGCGACAGCACAGCTGTTCATATCCTCATTTACTTATTTACTAAACCGTCCTCCGCTCCGCCATCATCCCCTCGAGCTACCCAAGCAAACTGAATAATTGGGAGTTCTCCTTTCGAGCTGCGTCCACGCCCCCGGACCACTCAATAACCTACACCTCTTATACTTGAGTCCCAAGCTTCCCCCAGGTTCTCATATTTCATCCCCCAAAATACTACATTGTAGAGGGCACACACTCAGGTCCCCTGCAATTGTTTGAGACGCGGGGTACCGTGACGTTGTCATAGGACAACATCCCAACGTGATTCCGCGGAAAAGATCCCAGACCACCTTTTACAGCCTAGGATACGCCACCCAAATTCGAATTTTTTTTTCAGAGCACAGGTCAGGTACGGTATTATTAATTACCCACCCAAGCCCGCCCGATCAGATATAGGGTTTCCACAGCCACCCTTAGACAGAAGCCAGCAATTTACATCCCCCATAGAAAAGTTACACCCACCCCACACAGTAAAAAGGGGCAACGTTATTATTTAATTGCCCGCCCACCCAAGATCCCCAGTGCCATAGGTAGGATAGCTTAGGTACTATTAGATCCATCAACCCCGTAGAGTAAGGGGATAGCACGTAAAAACAGGGATACACCTTTCGCGACTTGCACAGCCCCACTACACTCATATATTCCATTATTACGGGAGAATAGGATACAGGCAATATTTAACGCGACCGTAGAGAGGTCACACCCCGCAATTGTATAAATTCGACACTATGGCATCCCTTTACCGCCTGAGAATTCTGAAGCGCGTAGACGCATTGCAGAACTTGATTGCATGGAACAAATGTCTGAGGGATAAACAGGACCACCTGAACCGCATGCAGGAGCTGGTCTATTCCCAATACATCAGGATTCTTGGGGTCCTAACTCACAAACAAGGACCAAAATACGCGACTACAGGCCCTATTCCATCAATAAGGCGACAATTTCAGCACACCCATAAAAGCTTACACTTACTCCACGAGGCCCTATACAGTGAATATTTTGACCTCAAGGAGGAGCACTTTCACGTGAACACTGACAAAACAAGAGTGGCGGAACAAGCTAGGGAACTTACCCTGCAATATGCCACATTATGGCGACGTTACCGTCAATTACAGGCCAACTATATAATGTTTGAGCTATTGACACACAAACCGACACATTTAGAAGGGGACATTGCAGAAATTACCTCCAGGATGGCCAATTTGACCATCAATACCCATCCTACTCCAATTAGGAAGGAGGTCACCGTGGCCATTAAATATATGCCACATACCGTATCCTCGCCAGCCAGAAACACACATCTGCATAGACTTGCGTCCCCACGGACAAACATCCCAACCCACACACCTACACTGCCCCATAGGACTTTAGCGCCTACGCCAGCGAGCAACATTGCTCCATTCCACTGAATTCCCGTACCGTTATACCGGCGAAGCGTAGTCACAAACACCGCAGAGCCAGGGAGGCTTAAACCCAAAGTCACCCTCCTACAGTCGCCCCGCACACAAAATGTACGTCCGGAATGGATTCCAGGCGCGAAAGCCGCCGTACTCATCCGAGGTAGGCCAATGTACAGCCTACAATAGTAATCCCTGCACCTCGGCCCCAAACAGCCAAGAAACGGAGACGATAGTTCTACCACTACCACACTAAGGACACAGGTACACCTAACCATTTCCACATAGGTATTGATAGAGGGCAAGACAGGTAGAGGCAAGCTGCACAGGTAGCAGCTACACGTGTCGCACCATCCCCATAAGTCCCCAGGGACATAACATGTCAGGAAAGCAAAGGCAAGAACGCCAAATACGCTATGGCATCTAGTAGTCCATATTCACAAATAGGTGTCAATGCCATACCCACCAAAGTATCTCACTGATATATAATCTTATTCCCCCAAACCTTATACACTCCTGTACGCCTAAGTTGCATGTTAAAACATCAAGAGTGACTTACTACCCAGTGTATTATTTTATTGTATCCTTGTATGATACTATGGTCAGGTAACAATCGCCAGAGAAAGAATTGAATGTACAGCGGAACACTTGTTTCAACATCAGACAGCAGCGCAGGTCATTTCCACACACAAGCGGATATTGTAATCAGACCTACACAGTTGACGCAGCGACTGCCACATACATTCACTGTAACAGATGATCACTGCAAGGCATGCAACTAAGCACGCCTACACATAGCCGTGCGTACACCACACCATTCATCCGGAGTACGCATGTAATACCGCGGAGAGATTCACTTACCATTGGCGACCACACACACAGGGTAGTTACACAGTATTTTAAAATCAGACACAGTTTCACCCATATGTTCACACTCACAGGCACACCCAGGATTAGGTCACCGAGTCGACCGACTGCAGATTCGCTTACTTTAACACAGGGTCTATGGGATCTCCCAACCCTTATCGGGCTATTACATAGAGCTATACACGTGCTAGATTTACCACGAAGAACGATAAACACATGCAGAAGGTATACGGATTACAGGATCCAACACATACCTCGGGGAGGTTACAACCTCGGCCCACGCCATTGACACAAAGTAGGACAATACTTTTGCAAACTTCAGTCCATATAATTCATTCACAAATGGCCAGAGGTAGCGCATATAGTTAACATACCATTCATCCAGCCCACTATACCTTACACCGGACGTACCGGGATCAGATACATGGTTACGGACACCACAAATACACAGGTTAAGAGTCACTCACACACCGACAAACCATTTATCACTACAATGCTGGCTATTCATAGCAGCCTATTCTATTCACTATCTCCACGCGTTCAATAGTGCACGGCAGTGACATACACACATACTTCAGTACCGACATACGCCCATTCAGACACAACAATAACACAGGTTCACTCACACACAGATCACAGCACTCCACAGGTCCTTAAAAAGAAGCCCATTAAGGAGGAAGGATCAGGTACTACTTACCTCGGACATACAGTCTCGGATAACATGAATTCAAACTACACTGGCAACTACATTTTACTACTCCCAACACACGGACGTGCGCACTGATTATAAGCAGTGAGACGCGGTCCTTACACACTACGGTATGCCGGAAGCAACA
The DNA here is from genome assembly GCA_946902985.2 of Meconema thalassinum. NCBI lineage: Eukaryota > Metazoa > Arthropoda > Insecta > Orthoptera > Tettigoniidae > Meconema > Meconema thalassinum. The sequence goes on from OX336389.2 coordinate 796,192,080, forward strand.
TTGCTACCGCGGTACGATTATCCCAGCCTGCGAGTTGCAGGGCATCCAACACCTACACGCCGCATGTGGCGCAGAAACTCTCACACTATCCCTTCTATTTTTTCTAACAAGGGATCTTTAATTTTTGTTTTTGTTGAACGGTCGCATTGACCACACAATAACGATATAAGGACATGCTTTACAGCCAGTTCACCGACAAGGCGTCACCATTTTTAGCCGACGATTAGCGAATTTCATTTAAACTTTAATTATTTCATCCATCGCTTAGCCTACGAAGGTTTGGATTCGCAGCACGTCTGCTTGGCTGGGGCTATTCCCCGTACGGACCACTTAGGGATTCATATGATCATCTAAACGCCAAGTAATGAACTGTCCGTAATAGACCGCCATATGACGACATAACATTAGATAATGATGTAACAGCATATCTTAACAAGAACCACAAGGCTACAACAGGACCCAAAAGTCCTTATATCGATCCCATTATATATAAATATATACCCCTTAAAAATACACTTGTCACCACAATCATTTGTTGGCCAATGTAGGCATATGCATTTTCACGTGGGCACCGACTTATACCTATGTACATATCTCCATATGTATGTACGTGTATCAGTAACACAGAGGCTCAAAATTATTTTATGTTCTGTGGGGTTAAGCACTGTAGAGTCTACATTAAAGCAATCTTGCCCCCCAAAACAATATAAGATAAATATCTAGCCATTTCTACAGAGGGAATTGGGACTTCCACCGTTTTGCAATTCATGTTTACACATCTTGTGTACTAAGGAGTCACGGCTGTTAGAATAACATGGACAACCCACCCCATCCCATTGTGACAATTTTAGGGAATTCATAGAAAAAAGGCCCAATGATTCTCTTCATTAAATCATTAAATATGCACTTGTAAACACAAAACATACTATCCACGTTAAGGAAACATACTCCCTTTGCAAACACATTCCATTACAGAGCTACAACAGCAAGCTATCGCTTCCATACAAACAGTTGTCCGGTAGGCACATCCTACTAAGCTACCATACAGGCATTCCGCAATTTACGGAATACAGCAAGGATATCACAATTACACATATATATCTTGAGTTTACACACCCATAGGGACCTATCATTGACCCCCACTATGGAAATATTCTTCATTGCATTCTGCGCATTTCCATGTTTAATAATACCGAATAACTACGTTATTAGTAATTACATCACTTAGTCACATTCTAATGAGAAGCTAATGTGTTCGTAATTTTACTCCCTCTTTTGTCACTCCTTCCAAAGCATCAGCCAATCACATTTGTTATTCCTGTTGCTATGACGATTTCCACGTTAAAATAGCGACTCGAGCCAAGGTCAGATTTAGATAAAACTTACCTTCACTTTTGATTCCCACGGGAATCCAACTTTCTCTTTTGTGCTGCTGTGGGGAGTCAACTCCCTGTCTCGAAATACATGCTACCAGCACGATTCCAGCAATCTATCTATCTTCCTGTGTTAATATATAGCATGGGACTTAGAATAATGATATTTGATTCAATACGGTTTTAATATTCGGGGTCAGTACTGAGACCGTATTTTGTAATGCGTTGGATCTATGTTGGACAGGTGTGTACTCAGGTGCATTCCTGCGGCGCTATTTGCACGGCACAGAGCGCATGGATACTCTGTGGCGAGGTTAGGAGCAGCTAGGCAGCCTGCTCTACTTCCTTGAGCACGTGCTTTGTTTTAGTACAAGAGAGGTCAACGAAATGGAGACGGCAGTAACGTCAATCTGATGCAACATGATATACTTTAATGTAGTAGCCATGAAACGAAATAGTAATTGACAAATGCATTATGTTTAGAGAAGAGGAAACTTGAGTGTATTTCACACATAAATAAATGCAGATAACAAAATATCAGAATGTTATCGAACATGATCCAGTGTCGATATCGATAGTCAATATCGTTCCTCAACGAACAGCACTATGGGTTTCGCAGAGCAGTAAGAAAAGATCTGTCCAGGCAGAGACACGAGATTGCAATATACTTCGCTGGAAGTACGACACTCATATCGTGCGCAAGCAACGCGGACGTGTATTTACTTAAAGTTAGACAGTTCGTACCGCAAATTTTTGTGTCTCGGCTTATTATAGCTGAAGACTGTGTTAAACTTCATCATCAGGAGCAGTGAACTTTGTATTCACCAGGACTTGTGTGATATTTTCTATGCCAGTACAAGACTTTATTCTACAACAGAACAGTTTACAGTATACAAGCATATTATCATTATGACTTCAGAACAGAAGTTGATTGAACGAATAATTCACCAAGACATGACTATGTCACTTATGGGCTAAAATGGAAAGCAGGAATGCAATGCAATAGTGGAATTGGCTACTTAGGATGATCACCAGCACCAAACATGGATTATTATAGCAGCAGAAAACTCTTTAAGAAGAGGTGGAAGACGTCTTGGAGATGTTTATTGTACATTCATACTGTAACTGAATGAAATATAATGGCATACTACGACTAAGCTCCAGCTATATCTTCGGAACGTGTGAGAGCGATGAACTTGTTTCGCGAACAGCTGTTTTTCCTTTTCAAACGTTCGGACTCGAGTTCGGTTCTCTACAAGATCCAGTCGTATCGAGGACTACGCGACATGATGATCGAGGGTTCAGTTCTAGAACGAGGAAAGTGTGTTTCTCGCATACTCCTATTTCAACCAGATGGCAACGTACAAGTTAGCTGACCACCCATTTTCATAGTAGACAGTGTGAATTAGACATACTCTAGAGTGTTCCTTTTCACCAATTTTTCTCAGTAGTTAGAAAATGCACTCCAGGGCTAGACCCGATTTTCTATCGCTTCTGTCTTGTAGTGTATTTTATTTTTGTAGTTAACATTAATATTTTATAATGCAATATTTTATGCATTAATTCACTTCTTTTTCTTTCTAAATTTGAGCATTTAATGGAATTATATAACTTGTTGAGAAGATTAATATGAAGAGTAGGGAGAAGACTACGCTAACTTTATATAATAACGGTAGTTAGCAAGCAGATGACCAATACGCTACGTATACTTGAAGATTATTGGAAAATACATTTCTACGAATTTCGAATTTGAATTTGAATGCATTTTATGCGAGTTTCTTTAATAGACGTGCGGGTCTATTTTTCATCAAGTGCAGTATCAATATGGAAACATGATGATTTATAGAGCAGATATTTGTGATTTATGGATTAATTTTGGCAATCTACAGCTTTTGAGATTTTTCTTTTTGGAGTTGTCTTAGACACTATGAGATCGTTCAGTTTCTATTTTGTTCATGATTCGTTTGTTGAACTCCATCCTGGTTAAGCGTTGGATGCTAATAGTTTTCGTGTACCTTCTTAAGACAGGCTCATTACTATGGTGTAGGATCTTTCGTGTTTCTTTGGGTGAGGATCTCCAGTCGAGTTTTTGTATAGTAGAGCTGAATCGTTTTTTTTACAGTAATCTATCCACAATTTCTTGAAAGATCTAGTTATGAACATGAGATTATAATGAGAAATAAATTACTATTGTAAAATGATTGTATAAAATATTTTCGTTACAAAGCGAAATGATAATGTCGAAAATTCTCAAGCACTGTTATTTGAACAGTTGATTATATTATATTTGCCTTAGTTCTGATAAAAATTGTCCATGATACTTTAACTCATGTTAATTTGATGCACGATATTTCATGACTTTTATGCAAAAGCTTATTTGAACTTAATGATGTTTGGAAAAATGTTTACAAGCTATGGATAGCTTATCTATGAATGAAGCAACGTGTGTTTGCGAATTTGATTGTTATAATGAGATATTAGACATCAATGGATGATCTATGTCATTTTTCTGTCCAGTATAAATTAGATATTGAGCTATGTCTGAATACAATTATCTGTATATTTTGAACGTGCAGTATAGTCACGAATATTAATACTAGAAGGCTAGTATGAGGTTAATATATCCTACATTAAAGTAAAACAGCATTGTGATAATTGTTCTAGAATGGATTGTTCAAATTAATAACATTTGTTTTTGGAGAAAGGTTAATTGGAAAGACGAGTAATAATATTGATATAATCCTCTAATAATAACCACTAAAAGCTTTAGAGATAATAATAATAACATGAATAACTATGCGATTTAAAATGTTGTTAACATTTTTATGCTATGATAATGCGTTCGATAAACTTAACCATTCGTCGAACTTGAGGAAGGCGGTTCTGCTTCACCCATTTTATTTGTAACCGACTGTACATGTTAAATCATTAATATCTGATGAACCCATGGTCGGATGTTGACAAATGAGGTGTCGTTGGACTCGAGCTGATGTCCTCTTTCCTATGGACCACTCGTCATATTTTTGAAAAAAAAAAAGAAAATTTTTGTTTAGGAAAGTAGGCGATAGTTTGAAAACCAAACATGATAGAACGTTGTGCCATAGTTGAAACGAATGGTCTCTATGAACTTTATTTTTTATATTAAACCTTTTTATTTTTTGAGATATTTTGAAAACACTTAAATTTTGAAATTTTTATATTTTGGAAACTAAAGAGTTTACAAAACATTTTGTTTGACGTAAATGAATGGCCCTGACCCCCTCTATCCCCAAAATAAATTTCAAGTCTCTAGGACTAAAACTGTGCAGTAGTGCTAGAATGGGGGTTCTGAGTCGCCCCCTACTTTCATATAAACTTTGCCGATATCTCCGGAAGGCGTGGTCGGATTTTAACGAACTAGGTATTGTTGGCGTTGGGATGACGTTCTCTTGGCTAAGCATGTGTGTTTTCTATTTCTTTTTAAGATTTTTGAAAATTTTTGTTTTTTGGATTGGCGCTATTTTGGAAACGGTGAATTTGGAAAAAACGTTTGTTTGACATTAATGAAAGGTGGGTATGCCCTCTAGGCGGGCAGCAAAGTTTCAAGGGTGTAGGAGGAAAAACAAAATTATATCCTACTCTCTCGCGAACATTGGTGTTCATTGGCAAACGGATGGTCGGATTTTAACAAATGAGGTGTCTTTGGACTCGAGCTGACGTCCTCTTTCCTATAGACCACTCGTTATTTTTTATTTTTACTTTTGAAAAATTTTGTTTTCGAAAGTAGGTGATAGTTTGAAAACCAAACATGATAGAATGTTGTGCCATAGTTCAAACCAATGGTCTCTATGATCTTTATTTTCTTATAATAAAACTTTTTTATATTTTGAGTTTTTTGAAAACCCTTAAATTTTGAATTTTTACTATTTTGGAAACTAACATGTTGACAAAAAAATTGTTTGACATAAATGAAAGGTCCCTACCCCCTCTACCACGAAAATAAATGTCAAGCCTCTAGGACAAAAAAACTAGCCATTTTAATTGTTTGTTTTTTTAATTAAAGCGTGTTTGTAGACAGAGAGCCGGTAGCGCTTCACGTAAGTTACAACGAGGCTATGACTGAGCATGGTGAATACTGGAAATGGCTATTTCGACGGGGGCGATGTATGGCGAAACGAGGGGTCGCTCTTCGCTATTTTTTTCTATGACGAACGAATGAAGGCGAATATTTTGAAATGTGACAAGCATGCTGGACATGACTTCTTTTTACACAAAAACATTTTCCTTTTTGCCAGCCTCCCACCGCCATTCATCTGTGACATCATAGCCAGTCTCAAAGCAAGTCTAAACTTGTAGAACATGTCATGTGACAAGGTTAGGTTTAGTGAGCTGAGGTTAACTTAGGTTAGCTAGCTCTATCTCACTCCTAGCCAATCATTAACATTAAAAGCACTCTAGAGTTCTTGGAATCTGTTCATGTAATTATTATTCTTGACAGTACTTTGGAAATTACACCCTGAAAATATCAATCCCCTTGAATTTTTTAAAACTGTTATTATTATTATTATTATTATTATTATTATTATTATTATTATTATTATTATTATTATTATTAGCCAAGTCACTTTACTAAAATTTAATTTATGTGTATTAGTTGATATGAAAATCTCAACAACCAGCCATGCTTGCAACCACTTTTTGCTTTCACGTTTGCTCCCATATTAATGCCAACTCTTATTACTATATGTTTGAGTCTTCAGTCTTTTGACTGGTTTGATGCAGCTCTCCATGCCTCCCCGTCCTGAGCTAATCGTTTCATCTCTACATAGCTCCGACACCCTACATCGGAGGCAATCTGTTTAACATATTCTAACCTTGGTCTACCCCTACAGTTTTTGTCCTCGACCCTTCCTTCCATAACTAAGCTTGCTATTCCTGGGTGTCTTAGTATGTGTCCTACCAACCTATCTCTTCTCTTCATTAGCAGTCGCCAGAAACATCTCTCCTCTCCCACTCGTCTTAATACCTCTTTGTTTGTAACCCTATCTACCCATCTGATCTTCATAATTCTCCTGTAACACCACATTTCAAATGCTTCAATTCTCCTCTTTTCTGCTGCACCAATAGTCCAAGCAACAGCAAAATGTAAATGGAATGACATTTCTGATAATGTTCAAAACAAAAGTCCTGAGGTCTTGGGTTTGAATTCTCAACTATGGTTGTCATCCAATGAGTTACACTTCAGGAAACTTTTATTTTTCTGTTGTGTTGCATGATAATTTGCCCATCTCGCGGTGTAGTGGCTAGTATACTTGGGTGTTATCCCAGAGGTTTTGGGTTCCAACTCGACTATGGCCAGAATTCAATTTTTGATCTGAGAGTTGGAAGGTTAGGTTAGGTGAAGTTACGTTAGGTGACGTTAGGAAGGAAGGAAGGAAGATTGTAGTTTTACGTGACCGTGAATCTTGTGATTATGAGCCACGGGACCTCCTTTTTACGTGGAATCCGAACCACAGGACATGGCATTTCACATCGAAAATCTCACATGCATTGACCGGGAATCGAACCCGGACCGCCTTGGTGAGAGGCATACAGCTAGACCGCTGAGCCACCACGCCCCCAGTTAGGTTAGGGGGGGGGAGATTGTTTTAGTAAAACACCACATTTGCCCTCACTTCTTAATCACACATTTTGCTCCCACTTTGTGCACTCACTTTTGCTCGCTCTTTTTGCTCTCACTTTTTGCTCCCACTTTAGGTTTCACATTTGCCCCCACTTTCTGCTCCCATATTTGCTCACACTTGTTTGCTCACACTTTTGCTTACATATTTTTGCTCCTACTTTTTGCTGCCACTTTTTTTGCTCCCATATTTGCTCTCACTTTTTTTGCTCTCATATTTGCTCTCACTTTTGCTTACACTTTCTGCTCCCACTTTTCTCTCACTTTTTGCTCCCACTTTTGCTTTCACATTTGCTCCCATACATGCTCCTACATTTTTTTGCTCTCATATTTGCTCCCACTTTTGCTTACTCTTTTTGTTCTCACTTTTTCTCCCACTTTTGCTTTCACATTTGCTCCATATATGCTCGCACATTAAACTATTGTTCTTATTACCAAGTTTTCTTTACTAGAGCTTAGTCTATGCTTGACAGTTGATATGGAAGTATCTGTGACTAAGTATGGTAAGCCTCATGCATTCTATAAAGGATATTCATATATTGTGAAACGAACCAATAAAAATGGAACTGTTATTTGGCGTTGTTCCAAACAACGTTCAAAACAATGTCGCAGTGAGCTAAAAAAGTAAAAATAGTGAGGTTTTAAGTGTCAGTGATCATCAATGTAGTGTAATATATGAAACATTGTTGCTGTCAACAGAAAATCACAAAAATGCTAAAAAGCTCCTACTTTTTGCTGCCACTGGATTAGAATTAGTTTAGTAGGTGGATTTTTAATGAGTTTGGTTTGTTTGCGTCAAGTTGATTTGAAGGCTTTAATTGCATATTAAACTTAATATACCTTTTAATATAATTCATCTTTCATGTCATAATCATGTCTACATGAGGACACTGTAGAGGAAGAGGAAGAGGAACAGGAACAGGAAGAGGACCAGGAATATTTAACTGGCTTTAGTAATGTTGAGGATAATGTTGAGGATAATTATAGTGATTATAATAATAGTGATATAGATCATGCTGCTTATGATTATGTTAGTGATAATGATCCGAAACAAGAAAATAACGTTTTCATGCCTATTGTTCACCGTGGAAGAAAAAAGATCTACAACAAGCTTTGTTTTTAAAACCATAACACACTATCGTAAAGGCAAAGACTTGTATTAAGTGTGCTTTTTATTGTCATAATCATGTATACTCAGCAATGTTAAATATTCTGACTTCTATAGAAACTAAAACAACATTGTACCATTACTTTCATGTATTTACAAACTTTATATACATTTTTTTTTGGTTTCATGTTAATATTTTTAAAACAATACTAAACACTAAAACATTATTATTCTATACACATATTTTTCTTTCAGTCCATTGTCATGACTTATATCTTCCATTATTATTTGACATTTTTTTATTTATTTAATTAAAACGAACCATGCACCTATTGTTTTTAAAACCTTCATAAATTAAGTGTACAGGTTGTACAGCATTATTGACTTCATCAAAAACACTCTCCGACATATCATTAAACCGTGCAGGCATAAATGTCTCAAAGTTTTCACATACACAAAGTACACGATCACCATATGCTGTTTTCAATTTCCGAATCTTGATAATGCGGAATGGAATATGCGTTGGCAATTCGCTGAGCTTCTTTGTCTCTAAGCCACATGCTTGACCCACAGCATTCAAAACATTCATTGTAGTAGTCTGTAAACAAAAGAAAAGCATATCTATTACACTCTAAACAGCTTTAATAATATTGTGCAATTAGGGATTTTGCACTATGCATGGCTGATAAATTTTACTATTTATGAAAGAAATACCCTAACTGTATCAGATACTGCTTTTCTGCATATAGCACAAGTGTTGAATTCTAATGCACACTTGACACAGGCAATCATGTGTCCACAAGGCAAAAATACAACACCTAGTTCATCTTGATAACAAATTTTACATATTTGTTGGTCACACTTTTGTATCTGTTCGTGAGACAAGTCTTTTTTTTTCAGCCTCATGTACTTGCTCCGCATGTTCTAACTCTAAAGGCACTTTTATGTCTTGTGCTGCAATCACGTTTTCTTTACGAATAGTGTTCACAAATTCCTGACCTTTAAGCAACACCATGTATTTATAGTTAGGTAACCAACGAGCGTGTTGCACAAAAGGGTCATCAGTCATTTGCCAATCCTTTAAAGCAAATCCACAATAAAAACATATTGTTTTATCCCCTTCACCAGTATAAAACATCCAGCTTCACTTAGCTGTTTGGTAAGGTGTTTTAAAATTAATGCCCAAACATTTTTATAAGATTCTAAACGTTTTTCAACAGAGCTGTACTTTGAGTGTGCTAGTGCTTTAGTCTTGCAAACTCCCAATTTTTCAAAAGCACATGCCAATTCAACACTGTCTATGGCATATGGACCACATATTTCGACACTACCGTTGTTGGCTGGTAATACATCATTATTGTTATTATTTATTTGTGATTCAGCAACGTAAGTAGCGGCCAATGGTCTTGTGGTTCGGTATAATGGATACACGGGTATGTTACCCACTTGTTTTCCAAGCATGTAAGGACAACAAGGAGACCATTGCAAATGGTCTCTAAAGGGATCATCCCCTTCTTCCCAGTGTGAAAGTTCAATACGACAAAACACACAGCGCACCACATCTTCTCGGTTCAAGTAAAAAAAAAACGGCTTTTGCAAGTTCATGTGTCGACAAAAAGCCTACAGGCCAGGATTCAAATGTTAACCAGCGATCATGTTCTGATTTTAAATTTAACCCACGTGGTAAACCAACTTGCTCACTTGTTGTATTTGGTACTAACGCCATGTGTTATAATAAACCTTTTTTATTGCAAGTTATTAACGTTGCACAAGAGCACAGAGTACTTTAAAGCATAATGTATGCTTGTTCACTGTCTGTTCACTATGTTAATGGCGCATGACCACACCTAAAAACAAACAAAATATCCCATCACTCAATCAATCAATCAATACTTGTAATTAAACTTTCAGGAAGCTAACCATCAACTATCCTCTCTGAACTATATAGCAGCTAAAGTAGGCTTAAAGATCGCCATCAACAAAACACAGTTTATCAGCAACATCAGAGATGCGCCCGAGTCAATCCCACTGGGGGACAAAGTAGTACAAAGGACTAACTCCTTCAAATACCTAGGAGAATGGATAACCCCAAACATCAATGAAGACCTGGCCATGAACGACAGATGCATCAAACTGGAGAGAGCCTACCACCTATGCAAGAATATGTACAAATCAAAATCCCTCTCAATGAATTTCAAACTCAGACACTACAGTACTGTAGTGAGACCATCAGTACTATATGCCTCAGAATGCCTAAATATGGTCAGAAAAGGACAACTCAGGAAATTGGAGCTGAAGGACCGGAAGATTCTACGAAAAATCATGGGCCCTATTAAAGAGGAATGCAAGTATAGAATCAGGCACAACAATGAACTCTATGAACAAGTGGAGAGCATTACAACAGCTATGAGGAAGAGGAGGCTGATCTTCTATGGTCATATTGTGAGAATGGATAATCAGAGGCTCACCTCCAGAATTTTCAACACTGTCTCTAGAGGGAAAGCAACTAACGCCAAGTGGTCGAAAGTAGTCAGAAAAGACCTTGAACAATTGGATATTGACCCCAGTAACATCTATGACAGGAATAAATACAGGACTTTAGTCAGAACATCAGACTCTCTCCAGTCACTAACAGCAAAAGCAGTGCGTCCAGGAGTAGGTGTGAAATGGACTCAGGAGCGGAAGGACATTCACAGTGCCTGAATGAAGGAATACTGGGCTAGGAGGAAAGCTGCCAGAGATAAGAACCACGTGGTCCACAGCCGGCCAAAACAGAACTAAAAAAAAACAAAAATGAATATCATGTCAGTTTGTTCAGATTATCTTGTTCAAACCTGTGGATATTTGTTGAGTCCATAGGGAACCACCCATAAATTACATTAATTTAGTTTTTTGTTTTTAGAAAATCCAATATGGCCTTGTACTTTTTCCAGTCATCAATCAATATAGTCTTGTACCGTTTGTCAATACATGGCCATTATTCAAGAAAGCAATCATTGTACCAGTCATGTACAGGTAATGAATATTTTTTGTCTATGGTTTTTCATTAGTGGTAAAATGGAATAGCAATTTTTAAGTTAGACTTACCTGAGTTTTAAATAGTTCACTGCCTGGAAACAATGGTTGCACTTTACTGCGTCTTGGGTTTTCAGCAACTGCTATAGTGGTAAGGCTTTTCTTTCCACATTTCTAAAAATAAATAAAATAAACCGTTATAAATTCCTAAATTCAGGTTAATACATTTCATAAAATAAAATAAAATAATATCAAACAAAAAAAATGAAACAAGTTAGTTTAAAAAAATCTCACCTTCACTTGCAGTGGCTTGTTACTGTTTCCTTCTAATGGGCCCAAAAGCTTTATAAAGCTTTCTAACTCTGACATGTAAGGTATACCGGTTATCTACAAACAAATAAATAAATAAATAAATAAATAAATAAATAAAAATCATTAATTACCTAGTCAATAACTACAAATTTAAGGTTCATTAGCATGACATTATTAAAATAATCATTCATAGGTACTTACCAAAAAATAAAAGGATTTTTCTTCCACAGCTCTACTGTATACGTCCGTGTGCAAAAATGGCAAGTGCATGACTAACGCAATCGTTATCAGTGAGCCTAGCAACAGAAAAAGTTGTATTTTCTCAGCGTTTTGACCTTGAATGGTTCTCTGTCTCTCTCTCGCACGTGTTCCCACGCCTCTTCACATTCCTGAATCTGAATAAGATTCGTGTACCTTATACTAGTTTCATGTTTTTAATAAGAAACCAAAATGGCTACCTCTTATACATCGGTAGTTATACTGTCTCAGAACCAAATGGCGGTATCTGCTTAAACAGCACACCTGCTAGCCACCACGAGGCAATGAACCCTTCAGAAAAGCAGAGTTTAATGTAAGAAATCTTAATCAAGGGGTCGCGCTCAGTTCCTATGTGATGTTTACGTTCGCCAAACAACATGCTCTACTGAGGTAAGGGTCATAGGATATAAACTATAAATTAGAAAGAAAGGTGACAAGATGTAAAATAATAACAAGATTTAATGACTAATAGTGCAATAAAAAGAAATAAACAACAATAAAATATAAAACAATCCTCCCTGAATTTCCCATGACAGGAATATCTATAAATTCTGAGGAGTCAGACGGATCTCCCCTTTATTTAAAATGTGGATCCTGGTTCCACTACCTTGCAATTTGGGTTTTATGTGCGCGTAATGACTAACTACGAGGAATGAGTACTTTGGATGACTGTTCGTTTACAACGGGTTAACAGCCACGATGCTTACGAACAATCATCTCGTAAATCAACGTTTATGGATATGGAACATGACATTAATAAAAACCCTTAAAAAGAAATGCTGACACACGCACTACAAATCTACTATTTACAGGAATCTCCCTGAGACCCTCATTAGCGCGAAGACGCACTTGACTATGAGCTGCCAACACGGGCCAAATTGCTCAACACAAACAAGGAAATACAGCAAGCATGTGACTCACGGGTCACTGAATGAAATATAAACATGGAATAAACCAACAACAACCAAAGCCTGACTGGCTGACATTACTTTATATGAACAAAACTGCATGTTAAGCTAACGCTTCGGAGATTATCGTGATTCGTAGGCAACTCCCATTTATTTAACAATTTTTATCATTGATCAGTTCATAATCTGTATTTAAAGTTATTACTGAGCCACACAGGCACTCTCCACTAATGACCTGGCTGGCACCCTTCAGTTCGTCTTGTGCAACATCTCCCCTCTTCCTCAATCACCTGCCATTGTCCCACTCCAGTGTGTATAAATATAACTGACCAGCTGTGCCGTTATCTCAAGGAATCAACAGCAACAAACTCAACACTTCAAAATATGGTCAGACATTAATCAAAATATCCCGAATTGCCCTCGCGAGGTCACAATCTGGATTTGTCATCAAGCTGCCAGAAATCAGTCTACGCTGAAATTCCCGCTTGTAATGACACAAAAACCCACACACACACACACATTTGGGAATGACAATACGTTATTTCACACAGATCGGCTGAATGGATGCTCGCCGACAATTAAAAAAATATTACAACCTACGATAGAGCTGACTGCTCTTCGTCACAAATCACATTGCTCCAAAGGCAATAATCTCATTGAATCTGATCAATAATAAAACAAAAGAAATTAATTACCTCCAATCTACTGTATAACTATTTTACTTCAGTCCTACTTCTGAAACACAACATATCTCCGAGAGACGTTTTTAACCGCATCGCGTAACATATGCAAACACGGCCGTTCACATAGCTACGTTAGTTAAAACAACAAACAAGAAAAGAACCTTCTACTAAATATACACACATCAAAAAAAGTTTTGCATCACCTCGGTTCCCAGATCTCCGGCATATAGACGTTGACTGTGTATATTGTATCCAAGATACAGTCCCTTTGACTGTTCATAGATGTCACTAAAACTGCTCAAAGATGTAAACAACCATGCATGAGCAGGGCCTATTAGACGGAGGGGGTACGACAGCCGATCAGTTCCAGTCATTCCACCAGGACGAAGGTACGCTGCTCATGTTGTCTGTAGTTCTACCATGCCTAGAAGGTCAATACCGCAGTTCGATCGCGTCCGCATTGTTACTTTGTGTCAAGAAGGGCTCTCAACAAGGGAAGTTTCCAGGCGTCTCAGAGTGAACCAAAGCGATGTTGTTCGGACATGGAGGAGGTACAGAGATACAGGAACTGTCGATGACAGGCCTCGCTCAGGCCGCCCAAGGGCTACTACTGTAGTGGATGACCGCTACTTACGGATTGCCGCTCGGAGGAACCCTGACAGCAATGCCACCATGTTGAATAATGCGTTTCGTTCAGCCACAGGACGTCGTGTTTCAACTCAAACTGTGCGCAATAGGCTGCATGATGCGCAACTTCACTCCCGACGTCCATGGCGAGGTCCAGCTTTGCAACCCCGACACCATGCAGCGCGGTACAGATGGGCCCAACAACATGCTGAATGGACCCCACGGAATTGGCATCACGTTCTCTTCACCGATGAGTGTCGCATATGCCTTCAACCAGACAATCGTCGGAGACGTGTTTGGAGGCACCCTGGTCAGGCTGAACGTCTTAGACACACTGTCCAGCGAGTGCAGCAAGGTGGTTGTTCCCTGATGTTTTGGGGTGGCATTATGTGGGGCCGACGTACGCCACTGGTGGTCATGGAAGGCTCCGAAACGGCTTTACGATACCTGAATGACATCCTCCGACCCATAGTGCAACCATATCGGCAGAATATTGGAGAGGCATTTGTCTTCATGGACGACAATTCTCGACCTCATCGTGCACATCTTGTGAATGCGTTCCTTCAAGATAACGACATCGCTCGACTACAGTGGCCAGCATGTTCGCCAGACATGAACCCTATCGAACATGCCTGGGATATGTTGAAAAGGGCTGTTTATGGACGTCTTGACCCACCAACCACTCTGAGAGATTTACGCCGAATTGTCGTTGAGGAGTGGGACAATTTGGACCAACAGTGTCTTGATGAACTTGTGGATAGTATGCCACGGCGAATACAGGCGTGCATCAATGCAAGAGGACGTGCTACTGGGTATTAGAGGTAGTGGTGTGTACTGCAATCTGGACCACAAATGCTGAAAGTCTAGCTGTATGATGGTACAACATGCAATGTGTGGGTCTCATGAGCAATAAAACGAGCTGAAATGTTGTTTGTGTTGATCTCTATTCCCTTTGTATTTAACGGTTCCGGAACTCTTGGAACCGAGGTGATGCAAAACTTTTTTTGATGTGTGTATATGCGAGCTGTTTCCATGCAAAAGGTGTGTCAGACCAAAACTAAATATACTACGTTAATCATACAAACAATTTATTTACAAAACAAGATATGTCCCATACACCATAAGTTAATTTATCAGATAATAATAAATATTATTCGGTACTCATCCTCAGTCAGCCATCCGTCAAAGAACATCTGCAGCCATTTCCCAACTGGATTCTTCTTATCTCATCTCAACCATCTTGACGGAGTCTTGATATTTCCAGGCTTCCTCCATGGTCAATGATGTCATCTCTCGTGCTGATTCAAAAATTAAATTATTATACACTTGATGTCTGACTACTAAATTCGCCGTTCGGGTACTTCTTTCCCCAAAACAGTTTATTGGCGAATTATCGAAGATACTGCCCCTACAAATATAGTACTGTGACTATCTAACACTGAATTTAACACTTTCAATAATAATTTCTGTGTCCTTCATGACACGCAAAGTATAACTGTCAACGTCCTTAGACGCGCAAAGTATAAAAGCCTGTGTCCACTGACACACAAAATAACAGCCTCCGTCCTCAGACGAACCAAAGTAATAGTTACGTCCGTAGACGCACATAATAATAATAAGCAATGTCTTGGCTCTTCACACCATTTATAAATGAACTGGCCCTAGGTCTTGATGGGGGGGGGGGGGGAATTTATACAAAAATTTCTCGAAATAATGATGGTACAGGAATGAAATAAATATCACTGAACTCGTAAAATAGCGCAGGTCAAGAATATGCCCATTAATCCTAGAATCGATCGTAGAGATTATGTCTAGGCGATCACCCGCGTGAATGCTAGCCGAGCGTGCCTACGCTAGACCTGCCGCGCGAAATAGGCATTCTTCTCTCATTGGTTCCCACATTTTCTGTCACTTGGCGGTTTTTAGCAGATCTTGGCGTCGTAGGAGTGTCTAGCATGCTCATCAGCCACTCACGTTACTGCATCATATTTCTTCTAGGCGCGAATATCACAATGAACATACCAGAACCATATCTCACTGCGCGTCGCTTCTATTTTTGAGGCGGCCAACACCTGTCCTTCTGACACATCGCTAGGCTATTTCCTTTCACAGCTAAAGTATTTAGCCTTTTGTCAATCAGCTTCAGGTATGTACCCGCTGTCTCCAACAAATGCTTGAAATTTCCTCATCTCCGTCTGGCTACTTTCATGATGCTGGTGGAAATATTTATTAATTGAAGACATAAAACGTAGAATCATTTATCCCACAGAGGATAAAGGGTTCACAACTCTCCCACTCCCAAAATTTCGAACTTAGGAATAAAGTCGACAATTTTTAAAAGACTTCCGTAGGCCAATTGTTTTATTTCAGAATCACCCCTTTTCTATTACTTGGTCTAGTCGCTCCTGTCTTGAATGGCATTTACTCGTTTCACATCCTGCTCATAATGACTCTCTCAACTGCCTGCGTGACGCTGACGCCTGGGGCAACACTCTGCTCGCCTCGTTAATGTTTGTCAACACCAATTCTACTTCCTCCTTCACGTGCCGTACTCAACTGCTCCCTGTTCACTTTGTTGATAGTAGGTCGTCCATATATTCAAACTGCATCATTATTTCGGCGCTCCCATGGTTCACTTCTACGATACCTTTTTAGGTTGGCCGCGTTGTAGACTGACATTGTTCCTGTACTCAATTATTTCACTCTGTAAGCATTATTTCCAAGGTTTCTTTCGATAGAATAGGGTCCTATGAACTTTTCGCAGAATTTACTGAAGATCTTCTTCTCTGGGTCCGATGTAGCAGGTCGTTTCACCAAAACAAGCTGGTTGATTTCAAGATCACTGTGAAACCTCTTATTTCTTACTCGCCGTAATCTGCGGTCTGCTTGTTTCCTCATGTAGGCTCTCGTCCTCTCAATTCGCAAGTCAGGTGCTATCATTGGATCTTGTGGGCAGTTAATGATGCTTTTCCACGATCTCACTGGATACTCGTTTTTGTGTAGGACCATAGGGATTTGTCCTGTTGACTCGTGCCTGGTAGAATTCATGCATGTCTCTACATCCTTGATTTTATCCACCCATCTGTGATGTTCATTTGGAATGAAGATTCTCAAATATGAAGTTACACACTTAATTGCTCTCTCACTTGGATTTGCTTGGGCATGTCGGATACTGCTTAAAATGTGTTTTATACCCACGTCCTCCATACCTTTCTTGAATTCGGCACTTGTGAAATAGCTGCCATGATCTGATAATATAAATTCTGGTTTTCCAAGGATTGGAATAACTCTATTCCGAATACGACTGAGTACCTGTTTTGAAGTAGTTTTCTGAATGGGGCATAATACGACAAACTTCGAAAACACATCAATGCATACTAGTAAGTGTCGGCAACATCGCCTTCCCTTCGGGATTGGACCGAAACAGTCGAGTGCCAGTAGCTTGCATGGTTTCTGAGGTAGCAATGGTCTAGGATACTGCCTCATTAAATAATTATTGGGCTTTGTCCTCTGACACGGATCACAAGTTGTAATGACGTCACATATAGTTGTTCTCATACGTGGCCATGTAAATGTCTCTCCTATAGTCGCTTCGCACTTGTCTACGCCCACGTGACCGTAACTTTCGTGCGTATGCCATGTCAATCCTCGCTGTAATGAAGCAGGTACTAATATGCGTATCTTGGTGTGGTCATTATCTACCCATTTGTGCAGCAAATTGTTGACATAAACATATCTTCCTTCTTTGGCTTTCGCTTCTCGAAATGCAGGTGTTCCTGTAGGTAGTTGCTTTCTGATGTATTGAATTAAAAGCATCATCCATGGTTCCGCTTCTTGTTCTCGCTGTATCTCACGTAATTCCTCCAAGAATTCCCGGTCCTTCGGTGTTAACTCCAAGTGTTGTACCATCGCCGTTTCTTCATTATCAGGCTCTGGGTTCCTGCTGAGTGCATCCGGAATCACGTTCAGCTTCCCTGGGCAATGTTCAATCTCAATGCTAAAGTGCTGAATATATATAGACCAACGTGTCACACGTTCGCTTGCCATCGACGTCTTAAACAAGAATGTTAGTGCTTTATGATCAGTCCTGACAACAATAGGGTAGCCGTAAATTATTCGTTTCCATTGTTGTAGCGCATGAAGTATGGCCAACAATTCTAGTTCCGTTACCGTATAATTGCGCTCGTGCTTACGCAATTTTCGGCTGACAAATGCCAAATATGTTTTATGCTGCAGGTTAGCTGGATCCTCTTGGTAGAGCATAGCACCTATACCCACCAGTGAAGCATCCGCTTGGATTATAAATTTGTGCTTGAAATCTGGATATCCTAATTTAATGCAGTTTTCCAATAGCTGTTTTGTTGCTTGGAATGCCTTCTCACACTCCGCATTCCATAACCATTTATTATTTTTCTTTAGCATTTCCTGCATGGGGGCTACAGTCTCCGTATAACCTGGACAGTTTTCCTTAAAGAATCCCGTTACGCCTAAGAAAGCCCGAATTTGCTTGACTCTCGTTGGTGTAGGGAAATTCTTTATCGCTTCGATCTTAGCGGGATTTGGCTTCACTCCCTCCTTGTCAATGATGTGACCCAAATATAAGATCTCGCTCTTGAAGAAATGCGATTTCTTCAGATTTACTTTGAAATTCGATGCATTCAGGTTGCCTAATACTTTATCTAAATTCTCCATGTGAGTTTCAATGTTGTCGGATGCCAGCAAAATGTCATCAATGTAGCGTACCGTCATCTCCTTAACTTCCTCGGTTAGATTCCGGTCCAGGTCTCGGATTAAGGCACAGCCCGCTGTTTTGACTCCAAAGGGCATTCGGACGAAGCAAAACGTTTGGTTATCGAATAAGAAGCCAGTTAGAAGCTGTGACTTCTCATCCAATTCAATATGGTGGAACGAGCTCGTCAGATCGACTGATGAATAAATGCTTTTGTTTTTAAAGCCTTTTAGTACGTCTCTGATAATTGCCGCTCTGTCATACTCAGGAAAAATGAGTCTCGTGTTGAGATTTCTGGCATCTAAACAAAGTCTAATAGATCCATTTGGTTTTGTGACTGCCAAAATCGCATTTAGATAAGGTGTAGGTGTCTTCCTTATCACTCCAGCTTGTAACATCTCATCTATAATGACCTTGACTTGACAACGATATTTTTCAGGAATTGGGTACAACCTACTTTTGAAAGGTGACCAGTCCTCGACTTGCATAGAATATTTGAAATTTAATATTTTCCCAGGTACTGTATCAAATACTGTTTTGTGCTTCCTTAAAATCTCTTCCAATTGCGATTCACGGTCACGTAAAACTACAATCTTCCTTTTCCTTCCAATTGCTTTCTGTGTTCACCCCCAAGTTGAATGTCATTGAGCCGCTCCTGTAGTAACTCTTCAAATTGTGCATCACTGTTATCACCTTCCGTTAATAAAGACCATATCTCCTGGGATTCACTCTCCTCATCTAGTTCCACAACATCCCCTTCTATGATGTTATCTTCTGCCTTTCGTACCTCCTCTTCCGTCTCTTCCGATATTGCTTCCAATGCCCAAGAATTTACATCTCTTCCGGTGGTGATTTCATCCATATGCAATCCCACGTTCTTCAGCTGATCATACTCTCTAAAACTGACAGTATTCTTGTGTAAATCTATCACTGCTTGATAGTCACAAATAAAATTTGCACCAAGAATTATATTGAAATTCATCTTTGCCATGATAATGAATGCTTGCCCAAAAGTGTGTACCAATATGTTCAGCTCTAAGTATGCCTGACGTTTACAAGTGACGGTGCGTTCAGGAATAATACCCCTCACTTTGAGCTGTGGTACGGGAATTACAGGAATATTTTGACTCCGTCCCAACTCTCGAACCAAGGCCTCCGATACCAGACTGATCTGTGGCCCCGTATCCAATAAACATCTTATATTAATTCCACCAATCCTTGCGTAAATAATGGGTAGCTGCCTAATTTCATCGTTCCGTGGTTTCACCGTCTCCTCCAGGCAGTCTTCTGGCAAAGCAATCCATTCTTGTATGTTCGCTACTATCCATCCCTCTTCAACTTCCGACTGTTGCGTTTGTAGGCTGTCTTCTTTATCCAAATTTAACATTTTTTTAAGCTCCAGTGCGACTCCCATCATCCGTTTGTCGCCGATGTCCTTGATATTCCTCTTGTCTCAGTAGACTTACAGCTTCCTCAGTATGTGTATCAGGATTCTTCATGTTCCCAATGGCTTTTTCCCATCTTCCTAGCTCTCCACCTTGACTAGCGTGTAATTCCTCTAGGTAATTTTGTGATTGAGCGTGCTTATCATCCCAGTCATTTCGATAATTTCGTGGCTCTCCTTGATTTTGGTCTCTTCTTCCTTTCCATCTTTGATTAGCATTGTAATCACCGTATCTTCCATAAGGCCTGTCATTTCTTCGATTTTCACTCCAATGTTGATATCCTCTCTGTTGATACCTATTGTTGCCTTGATATGATCTATTATTGTAGTTATTTTCGATACGCTGGTATGGTCTGTTTTCTCCTTCTTCCTGGTTTCGCCTAGGTGTGGAAGTGCTTGTATTAGTGCCCTGCGTTTTAGTGTTTGCCGGCTTAGGTTTAATGACCTCTGTCGCATTGACTAACTCCAGCTGTCTTCCTCCTCTATAATGACTATGAGACGTAGTCTCATCTAT
The DNA here is from genome assembly GCA_946902985.2 of Meconema thalassinum. Lineage (NCBI taxonomy): Eukaryota > Metazoa > Arthropoda > Insecta > Orthoptera > Tettigoniidae > Meconema > Meconema thalassinum. The sequence continues at coordinate 796,212,710 of OX336389.2, forward strand.
CTGACGTAATATCTGCTCTGCATGTATGGCCGTACTAACGTTCGCTGCGAGTAGTACTTGTTGCACGTTGACTGGCAATTGCCTCGCTATTGTCATCACCAGATCCGCTTCATTTAAAGGGTAATCCAGGTCGCGAAATTTTAACATTTGCATGTTAAAGAAATCTGAGTATTTTGTTTGCTGGGTGGTTTGGTACTTTCTAGAGTAAAGCTCCATCCTTAGACTCTGTTGTGTTGCGGGCGACCAATATTTGCGCAGAAACGCCAATTTAAAATCTGACATGGTTCCAAATGTGTATTTGAAGCTTAAAAACTATGTAAGGACATTTCCTGATAAAAATCTCTCCATCATCCTCAATCTACGTGCTTCAGGTACCCCAGTGTCATTGAAATGGTCTTCAATCTCTTTGATAAAAGCTTTAGGTGTTACCCCTGAATTCTCCGTGTATTTCTGTGGTTTATAATCACTTGAGCGAATTACTTGGATAAGTTGTGTAGGCTGATGACCGTCTTGTGGTGTTGAGCTCCTATCGATATTCTTGCGAAACCCTTCCGTGTTTGTTGTTAATGGGCTCTCCGCCTGAGTCTGACTTCCTGCTGTGCTCGCCTCCGGGCTATTTGAGTCATCCTGCTTGTCTTTCAATGTTCCTGTTCTAAATATCGACGATTGCTCTAATGACCTGAGTTCGGCTTTAATGATCCTGTCCGTCTGTTCTTTAAGCTTGCTCTTCATTTCTTGTTCTAATGCTTGAATACGAGTGTGATTTTCGCCTACTGTTTTAAGAATGGTGGATCTTTCCTCTTTAGAATCGATATTCATTCTTTTCCAATCTTTTCTTATCTGCTCTTTAATCGTGCTTACTTTCTCTTCAATCTGGCTTTTAGTGTCGTCTAAGGTACTCTTTAATTGCTCCTGATCCGCTTCTAGGCTTTTCCACTGCTCTGCTGATTTTATTTCGAGACGGTCCATATCTTTAATTATGCCGGATATATTCTCATCTACCGCTGATAATTGTTGTTGAATGACCTTGCCGCTCTTTTCCATCTCCATAAATCGTCCTTCTAACTTCTCCTGAGCTATCTTGACCTCGCTTGTATTCATAGTGCACGCTATTTCAATTTGCTCTAATTTAGCTAACACCGTTTCATCCAGAATGCTAAGTTTTTGATCAAAAATATTTTCCATTTTCTTAATCTGGTCTAATTGCTTTTCATTATTTTTACTCACATCTAGGGCCAGTAATACCATCTGTTGATTAGTGTGATCTTTCATCTCTGCGGTTAGCGTCTCTAACTGTGAATTGATAGTGTCATTAATTTCACTTTTTAACAACCTAGTTTGTTCCGCCTGATATTCATTCTGTTCAATTCTACTGTTATTTATTTGTGTCCGCAATGATTCACTTTGTTCTGATAATTTGTTTATCGACTCACATTGTTCTAACATAGTATTGTTTATTGCTTCACTTTGTTCTGATAGTCTATCGTTTATTTGTTCAGATAACTTCGCTTTTAATGCTTCACTTTGTTCTAACATACTAGTATTTAATTGCTCAGACAATTTCGCGTTTAATGCTTCACTTTGTTCTAACATACTAGTGTTTATTTGCTCAGACAATTTCGCGTTTAATGCTTCACTTTGTTCTAACATACTATTGTTTAATGATTGACTCTGTTCCGCCAATTTAGTGTCCAACAATGCCTGTGTTCTCCTAGCTGCACTCTCAATGATTTCTTGAATCTGTTCAACCGTTGCCATATTACATACTTTATATGAGACATTAGGGAAATGGCATAAAGCAATGCCCTTTGACACACACATAAAATCCAAAGCACATTTAATTTCTTTACCCTACTCAGTTCATTTATTTTTACATTTAATCCCACTAGTCGATTGCATCTCTGAGTAGTTCTAATTTTACTCAATTTAATTTAAACCCAAACACATATTCAGTAATTAAATTGTTATCCGGATCTGATATTAACACTGACTAATTAACAAAGTATTAATTGTCATTTTAGGCTACAGCCCCCTAACATTTTCACGAGTTTGACTTTCTAAACAAATCTAATTTTAACTTTAAACATTGGGCGCCCGGTATCACATATATATTACCTTTTACTTTAATTCAATAGACAAAAACGTTAACCGTATTTTACTTTGCAAACTCCTGATATTACTTTATATTTCACACATTTGGCGGTATCCTCTTCGCCTCACTTACTTTTAATAAAATAACACTTCCCGGTGATTAAAATACTGTCATATCTGCCTGCACTTGCGGCATGTCAGTTTTACTCAAATACGCCACTTAAATGTGATCCAGCAGCGAACCAGCAATAAAATTACACCTTCATTGTTGCGTCAGTTTGAAAACCCAACTACGCTTACACTGACATGTGCAAAATCTTTGCCGTTACACCACAGTGAACCGCCCCACGCTTGGCCGCGCCAGTTTACTCCTATGAACCCTTCAGAAAAGCAGAGTTTAATGTAAGAAATCTTAATCAAGGGGTCGCGCTCAGTTCCTATGTGATGTTTACGTTCGCCAAACAACATGCTCTACTGAGGTAAGGGTCATAGGATATAAACTATAAATTAGAAAGAAAGGTGACAAGATGTAAAATAATAACAAGATTTAATGACTAATAGTGCAATAAAAAGAAATAAACAACAATAAAATATAAAACAATCCTCCCTGAATTTCCCATGACAGGAATATCTATAAATTCTGAGGAGTCAGACGGATCTCCCCTTTATTTAAAATGTGGATCCTGGTTCCACTACCTTGCAATTTGGGTTTTATGTGCGCGTAATGACTAACTACGAGGAATGAGTACTTTGGATGACTGTTCGTTTACAACGGGTTAACAGCCACGATGCTTACGAACAATCATCTCGTAAATCAACGTTTATGGATATGGAACATGACATTAATAAAAACCCTTAAAAAGAAATGCTGACACACGCACTACAAATCTACTATTTACAGGAATCTCCCTGAGACCCTCATTAGCGCGAAGACGCACTTGACTATGAGCTGCCAACACGGGCCAAATTGCTCAACACAAACCAGGAAATACAGCAAGCATGTGACTCACGGGTCACTGAATGAAATATAAACATGGAATAAACCAACAACAACCAAAGCCTGACTGGCTGACATTACTTTATATGAACAAAACTGCATGTTAAGCTAACGCTTCGGAGATTATCGTGATTCGTAGGCAACTCCCATTTATTTAACAATTTTTATCATTGATCAGTTCATAATCTGTATTTAAAGTTATTACTGAGCCACACAGGCACTCTCCACTAATGACCTGGCTGGCACCCTTCAGTTCGTCTTGTGCAACATCTCCCCTCTTCCTCAATCACCTGCCATTGTCCCACTCCAGTGTGTATAAATATAACTGACCAGCTGTGCCGTTATCTCAAGGAATCAACAGCAACAAACTCAACACTTCAAAATATGGTCAGACATTAATCAAAATATCCCGAATTGCCCTCGCGAGGTCACAATCTGGATTTGTCATCAAGCTGCCAGAAATCAGTCTACGCTGAAATTCCCGCTTGTAATGACACAAAAACCCACACACACACACACATTTGGGAATGACAATACGTTATTTCACACAGATCGGCTGAATGGATGCTCGCCGACAATTAAAAAAATATTACAACCTACGATAGAGCTGACTGCTCTTCGTCACAAATCACATTGCTCCAAAGGCAATAATCTCATTGAATCTGATCAATAATAAAACAAAAGAAATTAATTACCCTCCAATCTACTGTATAACTATTTTACTTCAGTCCTACTTCTGAAACACAACATATCTCCGAGAGACGTTTTTAACCGCATCGCGTAACATATGCAAACACGGCCGTTCACATAGCTATGTTAGTTAAAACAACAAACAAGAAAAGAACCTTCTACTAAATATATATGCGAGCTGTTTCCATGCCAAAGGTGTGTCAGACCAAAACTAAATAGACTACGTTAATCACACAAACAATTTATTTACAAAACAAGATATGTCCCATACACCATAAGTTAATTTATCAGATAATAATAAATATTATTCGGTACTCATCCTCAGTCAGCCATCCGTCAAAGAACATCTGCAGCCATTTCCCAACTGGATTCTTCTTATCTCATCTCAACCATCTTGACGGAGTCTTGATATTTCCAGGGTTCCTCCATGGTCAATGATGTCATCTCTCGTGCTGATTCAAAAATTAAATTATTATACACTTGATGTCTGACTACTAAATTCGCCGTTCGGGTACTTCTTTCCCCAAAACAGTTTATTGGCGAATTATCGAAGATACTGCCCCTACAAATATAGTACTGTGACTATCTAACACTGAATTTAACACTTTCAATAATAATTTCTGTGTCCTTCATGACACGCAAAGTATAACTGTCAACGTCCTTAGACGCGCAAAGTATAAAAGCCTGTGTCCACTGACACACAAAATAACAGCCTCCGTCCTCAGACGAACCAAAGTAATAGTTACGTCCGTAGACGCACATAATAATAATAAGCAATGTCTTGGCTCTTCACACCATTTATAAATGAACTGGCCCTAGGTCTTGATGGGGGGGGGGGGGGGAATTTATACAAAAATTTCTCGAAATAATGATGGTACAGGAATGAAATAAATATCACTGAACTCGTAAAATAGCGCAGGTCAAGAATATGCCCATTAATCCTAGAATCGATCGTAGAGATTTTGTCTAGGCGATCACCCGCGTGAATGCTAGCCGAGCGTGCACACGCTAGACCTGCCGCGCTAAATAGGCATTCTTCTCTCATTGGTTCCCACATTTTCTGTCACTTGGCGGTTTTTAGCAGATCTTGGCGTCGTAGGAGTGTCTAGCATGCTCATCAGCCACTCACGTTACTGCATCATATTTCTTCTAGGCGCGAATATCACAATGAACATACCAGAACCATGTCTCACTGCGCGTCGCTTCTATTTTTGAGGCGGCCAACACCTGTCCTTCTGACACATCGCTAGGCTATTTCCTTTCACAGCTAAAGTATTTAGCCTTTTGTCAATCAGCTTCAGGTATGTACCCGCTGTCTCCAACAAATGCTTGAAATTTCCTCATCTCCGTCTGGCTACTTTCATGATGCTGGTGGAAATATTTATTAATTGAAGACATAAAACGTAGAATCATTTATCCCACAGAGGATAAAGGGTTCAGCAAGTAAGCGGATATCCCACTTCCTGCTGACGTAGACATTCCCGCCTCGTCAGCACCAGCAACAGCTCCCACGAGTCATCTGGCTAGGTACAATATTCAGTCACCAGTGAGCTGGACTGTGTGCGTAATAGCATTCAAAACATGTGTGTGTGTCTTATTATTATTATTATTATTATGTGCGTATGGACCCTATTGGATCACGCATTACATTTATGATTCGCCTTTCTAACAGACCATATTGCTTTCATTCTTTCACTGTGCGCTTGTTTTCTTTCTTCTGACCACTTAGTCCCAGATCTTCTGGGGACTTCATTCTCATTATTATTATTATTATTATTATTATTATTATTATTATTAAACATTTTACTGTAATAATAATTACTAGCAAGCGGCCATCCTCAATACATGATCATGTTAACCACATACTTTCATCCTAAAACACATGACTTTACCCAGTTCAATATTTAGTTTATAATATTTCAGGTCAATGACCTTACCGTTTTGGCTCTTTGCGTACATGCACATGACTTGGTCGAGCAAATGTTATAGGTTTCCTTATTATAAAACCATTTACTGTGCCAGACAGCAGTCTCACTTATCACAGTTTACTAGCATGTTAAAGATCCCCTTCAGGGATAAAAAAAATCCTAGCACACTTAACACATTTTCAAATATTCGCCTCTATCCGTCATAGGAATTGTCACAAAACCAACCGTCATAAGCTGCCCATGCCATCCTACCAAAATAGCAATTCATTTCTTCCGGGCACGGTCACCGAGATCGCCAACGTCTAAGAAACACTTGGTCATATCCTACAACTGTCTGTTGTGTCAGAGAGCGATCTCGCTCATCTCCATTAACTAAAACGTTAATGATCCCCTTCAGGGGTAAAAAATCTTAGCATGCTTGTCACATTTCAAAATACTCGCCTTCATTCGTTCGTCATAGGAAAAAATAGCGAAAAGCGACCCCTCGTTTTGCCATATATATCCCCCGTCTAAATAGCCATATCCAGTATTCACCATGCTCAGTCATAGCCTCGTTGTAACATACGTCAAGCGCTACCGGCTCTCTGTCTACAAACACGCTTTTATCTAAAAAAATATATATAAAAAATAAAATGGCTAGTTTTTTGGTCCTAGAGACTTGACATTTATTTTTGTGGTAGAGGGGGTACGGGCCTTTCATTTATGTCAAACAATTCTTTTGTCAATATGTTAGTTTCCAAAATAGTAAAAATTCAAAATTTAAGGGTTTTCAAAAAATCTCAAAATATAAAAAGGTCTTATTATAAAAAAAAACCTCATAGAGACCATTGGTTTGAACTATGGCACAACATTCTATCATGTTTGGTTTTCAAACTATCGCCTACTTTCGAAAACAAAATTTTTCAAAAAAAATTAAAAAACGAGTGGTCTATAGGAAAGAGGACGTCAGCTCGAGTCCAACGACACCTCATTCGTTAAAATCCGACCATCCGTTCGCCAATTATCACCAATGTTCGCGAGAAAGTAGCCTATCATTTTGTTTTTCCTCCTACACCATTAAAACTTGCTGCCCGCATAGAGGGCATACCTACCTTACATTAACGTCGTCGAACAAACGTTTTTTCCAATTCACCGTTTCCAAAATAGCGCCAATTCAAGAAATAAAATTGTTCATTTTTTTTTAAATACAAACACACATGTTTAGCCAAGAGAACGTCATCCCAACGCCAACAATACCTCGTTCGTTAAAATCCGACTACGCGTTCGAGAGTTATCGGCCAAAGTTTATATGGAAGTAGGGGGCGACTCAGAATCCCCATTCTAGCACTACTGCACAGTTTCAGTCCTAGAGACCTGAAATTTATTTTGGGGGTAGAGGGGGTCAGGGCCATTCATTTACGTCAAACAAAATGTTTTGTAAACTCTTTAGTTTTCAAAATATAAAAATTTCAAAATTTAAGTGTTTTCAAAATATCTCAAAAAATAAAAAGTTTTAATATAAAAAATAAAGTTCATAGAGACCATTCGTTTCAACTATGGCACAACGTTTTATCATGTTTGGTTTTCAAACTATCGCCTACTTTCCAAAACAAAAATTTTCATTTTTTTTTTCAAAAATATGACGAGTGGTCCATAGGAAAGAGGACGTCAGCTCGAGTCGAACGACACCTCATTTGTCAACATCCGACCTTGGGTTCACCAGATATTAATGATTTAAAATGTACAGTCGGGTACAAATAAAATGGTTGAAGCAGAACCCGCCTTGCCCCCCTACTAACATGCCATGATTTGACTTTAACTAATACTATAGAATGCTTATTGATGGAATCGAATTTATTACTGATGAAGAATTTGAACGTGTACAATAATGTATAAATGTAAATAATATCATACACTTTGAGGATCATTTAAATATGTAACTAGTGTATATAATAATGTTTAAATATTTTTGAAACTGTCTTTACATGCGATTAGGATGCTGTATTTTGATAGCATTTTTGATTATGTTTCGATGCTAATGTCATTATGAGATTTCTACGCTTCAGTAGAGGCGAATTATTTTGTTTAGTGGAGAGATAGTCCACCATGCAACAGTCTTTAGATGAATAAACTGTTGGTCAATTTTAAATACTTCGGATGTCTTGGTCATTTATACTAGAAATAGGATGCGCTACGAGGACCAGTGGGTCAGTTTTTATGATGCCTAGCGCCACGCTCGAGATTAATTTAGTCATTTTTAGAGTCTCGTTAGCTCACTTTGAGTTATTTTTCGTTTTTATTTCATCGACCACTGGCATCTTCCTATCGCATTCTTTATAAGGGAGGTATCCTTATCCCTGGTTGATCCTAGTTGGTAGAATTTTAGGGGCATTTCAGCCGGTCGCTTCCAGATTCTACGATCCAGCAGTTCCATCGGATTTCAACAGATAAGACCACGTGGATACGGGTGCATCTTAATTGGCGATCCCATAACGTGGGGCATTCGAATTGGTATTCTCGAATAACCTAGTGGTTAGCCGATTTTAATTGGCAAATCCATTTATGGGACTAGATATTTTATTTTGCTTTAAAAGTAACTGTTAATGATTCGGCATGATCATAAGAGATATTTCCTGGAAACTTTTATGGATCAGCGTGGTCATATGGAGGCATGATATGGGGCCATTTTTCACTCCATGCTTGTCGGCCATTTTATACTTGTCACCGGCGATGATATTTAGTAGATCATCTGTCACATTAACTTAATTTCTTTTTAATAATAAATTAATAAGCCAGATTTGCGAGTAGAATTTAATTATTTTTAGTATAAATTACCAAGCACATACACCTCCTATTTTTATAGATATACTTTACTATTAAGTTTAGAAGCCAAACAAGTTATATTATTCATGTTGGTGAAAAGGTTCATTCTGAGTGTGTCAATTATACTATATATGTATTGCATTCCTGTATTTCTCCATTTTATATTGTATAATTATGTCAGGTGCAGCAACACTAGATGATGTAGTAGCTTTACTACAAGCTATGCAGGAAAAGTCGACCAAGCTTGGGCAGGACTTGGCTGAAATCAAGACAAACACTCAAACTAATCTTGAGCGAATAACTGAATCAAATAACAAGAATACTGAATTAATAACTAGAAATACAGAAGTAATACAAGCAGATATGTCCCAACTTCATTTGTCTATGAAACGTTTGCAGGACAGCAATCGAAAAATTTCCGATAGGTCCAAGGAAATTAAGGAGAAAGTTAATGATGTTGAACTAAGTGTTGATAGTGTGTTAGAAGATGTAAGACTTGTTCAATTGGATATAAGTAATGTGAATGTTGAAGTGAGTCACGTTCGCTCCAGTGTAGCCACAGTTGAGGTTAAATTAAATGCAGCTCAAACTGACATTACGGCTACACAGGAAAAAATAATTAGCACTTAGGCTAAAGTAAATGCTACACAGGAGAGAATTGTGAGTACAGAGGCTAGAATGATTAGCACTGAACACAAGATTGTACAGACAGAAAAACTTGTAACCAGCATACAATCTAATATTTCGGGCATTAAGGAGGATGTCAAAAGTGTTAGATTGGAACTGGAACATAGTCAAAGGGAAAATAAAAATAGTTTAGATGCGCTTCGAGTACAATTCTCCAATGAAGCTAGTAATACACAAGAGACTTTGTCAAATTTAGAAAATGACATGGTTCTCTTAAAAGCGAAAGTAGAGGACCACAATAAGGTTCTGAGAAAAGATATAGAAATTGATCTTAAAGCCATTGTTAAAGATCATTTAACCATTATTCGGGGTGAAATAACCACAGTTAACGAGGAGATAATTAAAAATGTTACCTCTAATTTGGAATTAAACATTTCTCAAACCGAAATCAAGTTGAACAAAGATATATCAGATGTTAAATTAGACACTGACAAAAGAATAGATTCAGTCCAGACTAGTAAAATTGATAATATCAATAATCTTAGGGAAGATTTGGAATCACGAGTTAACACTGTAACATCAAAGTTAGAGCAAGTGAGATTAGACGTCAATTCAGAACGTGAAAAGAAAACATCTGAATTAAACGCGATTAGGGAGGAGTTGAACAAATTTCACTTAGCTGATCACGTTTATGTAGATGCTTTAAGAAGCGAATTTAATAAGCAAATTGAAGCACTAAAAATCAATGTGAGTTCCAACAGGGAAGGCACAGTTCCTCATGTTAGGCAAAGCTTAGATGAAACATCCCCAGCTAGGAATTTTATTGAAAGTTCTAATGGGGCAGTAGGAGGCGAACAGCCCAGACAACGGTCAGAAGTCCCAAGTACCACTAATCTCGAATATGTTCCTAGGGATTTCAGGACATCTACTCCCAATGACAGGTCAAATGTAACGATTGTGAGAAATTATGAAGAAAAGATAAAGAAATTTTCCAACACCGAGAATTTACCTCCGATTGAATTTATTAGAAATCTTCAAGATTATTTCATAGAACATCACGTTAGAAGAGACAGGGAACTCCGAATTGTAGAGAGACATCTTCTGGAAGGTCCTTTAAATTAGTTTCGAGCTTTCCGCTATACTTTTGACGACTTTGAGCAATTCTCTGAAGCATTCATTAAGAGATTTTGGTCTATTGAAGTCCAACATGCAGTAAGGGCAGAAATATACTCTAGGAAGTACAGTAGTACTGGACCTACCAGTTATTCCGAATTATACACTTCACAATTAGCCCACCTACGCTTTCTTCAACCCCCATTAACTCAGGAGGAAATATTAGAAACTATTTCAGGACAGTTGCCAGTTGAAGTTAGGCGTAATATAATTTCGTCAGGGGTGACAGATTTGGCTCAGATGGACGATTTACTCCGAAGAATTGATCATACGTCCATTCCTCCCACGATATCAAAAGGCGGAAGCACGGAAGACAAAAGCGTGAACGCTGTAGTCGTGGATAGGACCCAACAAACTGAAAAACCCAGTCAGAATGAGTCAAGATGGGTAGGTCCCATTCGAAACAACAGGTATAATGAACAACCACGCGATTATAGGGATAATCAAGCACCATTCCGTAGTTACCAGTCTCGGTATTATCGAGGACAGGATAGGTCGTATCAATCGAATAGAGATCAAGAGAAATATAGACCATATCAAGACAGGTATAGGAATGATGGATTTGACAATAGAGATCAAGGGAGACACAGACCGTATCAAGATAGGGATAGAAACGACAGATTAGATAACAGATATCAAGATAGAGAAAGAAATCAGCCAAGAAATAATCGGTATCAAAATCAGAACACCGACAATAGAAACATAGAAAAAGGGGAACGGCAAGGTTATTTCCAGAGACAGGAGAATAACCAACAAGGATATTCCAGGTACAAAAATTACCGTGATTAGGACAATCAAATTGATGAAGAAAGAAATCAGTCCAGAAAGGATAGAGAGAAAAGAGAAGAAAGGAATAATAGACGTAGGGACATAGACAGTGATCCAGAACCTGGGACCAGCCAACAAGCTGAGAGGCAGGAGAGACGTCCCAAGGAGAAAGATAAAGGAAATTCCTCATAGATTCAGAGTCAAATTCGTCTCCATTCGATATAGCAATTCAAGATATTTAAGAAGTTACTGGCGAGGAAATAGGGAGATTCAATGCGAAAAACCTCAAAAGATATTATGAATAGGATGAACAATAACAAAATACTGCTCATGAAGTGAATATCATGAATGATAAAATAAAAGTATTGTCACACACTTATTTCTTGAGTTGGGAGGGAGATGAGACCGTATTTTGTAATGAGTTGGATCTATGTTGGACAGGTGTGTACTCAGGTGCATTCCTGCGGCGCTATTTGCACGGCACACAGCGCATGGATACTCTGTAGCGAGGTTAGGAGCAACTAGGCAGCCCGCTCTACTTCCTTTAGCACGTGCTTTGTTTTAGTACAAGAGTGGTCGACAAAATGGAGACAACAGTAACGTCAATCTGATGCAATATGATATACTTTGATATAGTAGCCATGAAACGGAATAGTATTTGACAAATGCATTATGTTTAGAGAAGAGGAAACTTGAGTGTATTTCACACATAAATAAATGCAGATAACAAAATATCAGAATTTTATCGAACATGATCCAGTGTCGATATCGATAGTCAATATCGTTCCTCAACGAACAGCACTATGGGTTTCGCAGAGCAGTAAGAAAAGATCTGTCCAGGCAGAGACACGAGATTGCAATATACTTCGCTGGAAGTACGACACTCATATCGTGCGCAAGCAACGCGGACGTATTTACTTAAAGTTAGACAGTTCGTACCGCAAATTTTTGTGTCGCGACTTATTATAGCTGAAGACTGTGTTAAACTTCATCATCAGGAGCAGTGACCTTTGTATTCACCAGGACTTGTGTGATATTTTCTATGCCACTACATAACTTTATTCTACAACAGTACAGTTTACAGTATACAAGCATATTATCATTATGACTTCAGAACAGAAGTAGATTGAACGGATACTTCACCAAGACATGACTACGTCACTTATGGGCTAAAATGGAAAGCAGGAATGCAATGCAATAGTGGAATTGGTTGGCTACTTAGGATGACCATCAGCACCAAACGTGGATTATTATAACAGCAGAAAACTCTTTAAGAAGAGGTGGAAGACGTCTTGGAGATGTTTATTGTACATTCATACTGTAACTGAATGAAATATAATGGCATACTACGACTAAGCTCCAGCTATATCTTGGGAACGTGTGAGAGCGATGAACTTGTTTCGCGAACAGCTGTTTTCCTTTTCAAACGTTCGGACTCGAGTTCGGTTCTCTACAAGATCCAGTAGTATCGAGGACTTCGTGACCTGATGAACAAGGGTTCAGTTCCAGAACGAGGAAAGTGTGTTTCTCGCATACTCCTATTTCAACCAGATGGCAACGTACAAGTTAGCTGACCACCCATTTTCATAGTAGACAGTGTGAATTAGACATACTCTAGAGTGTTCCTTTTCACCAATTTTTCTCAGTACTTAGAAAATGCACTCCAGGGCTAGACCCGATTTTCTATCGCTTCTGTCTTGTAGTGTATTTTATTTTTGTAGTTAACATTAATATTTTATAATGCTATATTTTATGTATTAATTCACTTCTTTTTCTTTCTAAATTTGAGCATTTAATGGAATTATATAACTTGTTGACAAGATTAATATGAAGAGTAGGGAGAAGACTACGCTAACTTTGTATTAGAATAGTAGTTAGCAAGCAGATGACCAATACGCTACGTATACTTGAAGATTATTGGAATATACATTTCTGCGAATTTCGAATTTGAATTTGAATGCATTTTATGCGAGTTTCTTTAATAGACGTGCGGGTCTATTTTTCATCAAGTGCAGTATCAATATGGAAACATGATGATTAATAGAGCAGATATTTGCGATTTATGGATTAATTTTGGCAATCTAGAGCTTTTGAGATTTTTCTTTTTGGAGTTGTCTTAGACACTATTAAGTTAGATCGTTCAGTTTCTATTTTGTTCATGATTCGTTTGTTGAACTCCATCCTGGTTAAGCGTTGGATGCTAATAGTTTTCGTGTACCTTCTTAAGACAGGCTCATTACTATGGTGTAGGATCTTTCGTGTTTCTTTGGGTGAGGATATCCAGTCGAGTTTTTGTCTAGTAGAGCTGAATCGTTTTTTTTACAGTGATCTATCCACAATTTCCTGAAATATATAGTTATGAACAGGAGATTATAATGAGAAATAAATTACTATTGTAAAATGATTGTATAAAATATTTTCGTTACAAAGCGAAATGATAATGTCATAAATTCTCAAGCACTGTTATTTGAACAGCTGATTATATTATATTTGCCTTAGTTCTGATAAAAATTGTCCATGATACTTTAACTTATGTTAATTTGATGCACGATATTTCATGACTTTTATGTAAAAGCTTATTTGAACTCAATGATGTATGGACAAATGTTTACAAGCTATTGATAGCTTATCTATGAATGAAGCAACGTGTGTTTGCGAATTGGATTGTTATAATGAGATATTAGACATCCATGGATGATCTATGTCATTTTTCTGTCCAGTACAAATTAGCTATTGAGCTATGTCTGAATACAATTATGTGTATATTTTGAACGTGCAGTATAGTCACGAATATTAATACTAGAAGGCTAGTATGAGGTTAATACATCCAACATTTAAGTAAAACAGCATTGTGATAATTGTTCTAGAATGGATTGTTCAAATTAATAACATTTGTTTTTGGAGAAATGTTAATTGGAAAGACTAGCAATAATATTGATATAATCCTGTAATAATAACCACTAAATGCTTTAGAGATAATAATAATAACATGAATAACTATGTGATTTAAAAAGTTGTTAACATTTTTATGCTATGATAATGCGTTCGATAAACTTAACCATTCGTCGAACATGCAATGATTTGACTTTAACTAATACTATAGAATGCTTATTGATGGAATCGAATTTATTACTGATGAATTTGAACGTGTACAATAATGTATAAATGTAAATAATATCATAAACTTTTAGGATCATTTAAATATGTAACGAGTGTATATAATAATGTTTAAATATTTTTGTAACTGTCTTTACTTGCGATTAGGATGCTGTATTTTGATAGCATTTTTGATTATGTTTCGATGCTAATGTCATTATGAGATTTCTACGCTTCAGTAGAGGCGAATTATTTTGTTTAGTGGAGAGATAGTCCACCATGCAACAGTCTTTAGATGAATAAACTGTTGGTCAATTTTAAATACTTCGGATGTCTTGGTCATTTATACTAGAAATAGGATGCGCTACGAGGACCAGTGGGTCAGTTTTTAGGATGCCTAGCGCCACGCTCGAGATTAATTTAGTCATTTTTAGAATCTCGTTAACTCACTTTGAGTTATTTTTCGTTTTTATTTCATCGACCACTGGCATCTTCCTATCGCATTCTTTATAAGAGAGGTATCCTTATCCCAGGTTGATCCTAGTTGGTAGAATTTTAGAGGCATTTCAGCCAGGCGCTTCCAGATTCTACGATCCAGCAGTTCCATCGGATTTCAACAGGTAAGAGGACGTGGATACAGGTGCAGTACCATCCCAGCAATGGCCTGGAGACAAAGTGGGAAACCACGGATAACCACTTCGAGGATGGCTGAGATGGGAATCGAACCCCCTGTATTCATTTGGACCTCCTGATGCTGAGTAGAAACCTTCCAGTCCTCACACAACTTTTAAATTTCGTGGCAGAGCCGGAAATCGAACCTTGGACCTTTGGGGTGGCAGCTAAGCACGCTGACCACTACACTAAGGAGGCGACGTCTATAATAACAATTATTAAAAAAATATTATTAATAATTACATAATGACGTAAGATTTCGTTTTATATTCAGATTCATATGATTTTGAGGGAACAGACATTTCGGAGTGCCGTGTTGAGTCTACACCCATCTGGGGTGTGCCGTGAGTAAAAAGAGGTTGCGGAACACTGCTCTAATAGGCCGCTTCGTTGCGCAGTGTCTAGCATTGTTCGCTGTCACCGTGGAGGCCCGGATTCGATTCCCAAGTTTGCAAGGAATTTAAATTGTGGTATGTGGGCTAGAACGGGGTCCACTCAGCCTCGTGTGGCAAAACTGAGAAGAGGTGGGTTTTATTCTCCTTTCATCCGTTCTGGAAGTGGTTTACCGTGGTTTCACACTTCTACTCTTGGCAAATGCCGGGATAGTTTCTAACTTAAAGCCACGGCAACCTCCTTCCCAATCCTAACCCACATTGCAAATACACCCACTATTACAGTCACTGCATAAACACAGGTTGTCAGACAATTTCTACACACACACTCTAGTATATGGGGCTAAATTACCACGATGTCTGAAAGCCCCTAAATGAATTAACAACAACAGTTTTATAAACAAGTGCTCTGAATACGTTGATCACTTTATCGTGACTTACAAATTCACACGGTCTAGAGAAGTGGGATTCCAATCTGATAATTTATACAGTAGCACTTACATTTGAATTCAAAAATACATGAAATTCAACTTTGTGAATGATGAGGGACAATTCAATATTCATGATCACAGCATTACCTCAACGGGGTAGTAACTTCGAAGTAGTAGTACTGAACCCGCTAAGCACTGGTTCATGTGATATTTTTCATCGCAACGCATTTTTGATGCATCACTTTAGAACGTACCCACTGACCGACCATGCTGTCGCCACATGCTAACATTCTTTGGAGTTATAAATGGTTGAATGTGTTCTTGTCAAGTCCGTCTAAAAGACGATGTAATAGTCCGCCTAGCCGGCGAGGAAAGCAATCTTAGTGCATCGCACATTATTTAACTACAAACAGTACATAATATTAGAGAATATTACAGCCGGAGAAGGCTTGTGCTACGAATACTGTGAATTTTTGGAAAAGTGATTATAATTGTGGAACACCACATTTTCAACCACGTGTTTGAACATTGTATTTCGACATCGTCAAGTGGCGATAAAATATATCATTCACTGTGAAATTATCATTAACCGAGTGAATCATTTCAACACTCATAACTACAAATATTGCTTTGATCGCAAGTGCGATTCTTTTCTGTGAAACACAACGTCGATGCCACGTGATTTGTCGGCAAGTAAAATCTGTGTTATTGAAGCAGATAATAGTGCATGGCCAATTTATAAACCATCTGCGCCGTGTAGTAGCAGTGAATTTAGTACCACATTAAAGCTAGTTTCAGTGCAACTGTGCTACGCTCATTTTTCGTATATTCAAGTGGTAAATTCGTACTTCAAAATGTCACTTCTTGATAACCACGTGTACGACGATCTTTGTTACGCATCACCTGTGGAGATGAGCTGTTAAGCTTCATCATGTGAAGGAGAGGACCGGAGAACTACAGCCGATGACGGGAGAACCATGACTAAGCCAAGGAAAATGACGACTTTGGGGAGGAGTCTGCTCATATCATCACGACAACGACGAGGAAGAATAAAGGCCGTGGAGATGGATAAAGCCTATGTGGAGGCCCAGATTGGACAACCCTTGTCCGGAGACCAAAGCCTTATTGTATTCCTCAGGTCGTTGGAACGACTGAGATGTAGACATCCTTTCTTGTGAGTCCGAATAATTCATTCCTTGTGAGGTTCTTTTGTGGTGTAGCTTAGTGTAGTTTATTGTATAATCAGCCGAACCTCTTGAAAAACCATAGGTAGGTTTTGTACTGTTAGAATTAATCCTTGTAGTTCACTTTCAGTGGTTCGTTAGTCACCCGTTGTGATTGAATTTCATTTCGATCACGGTGCATTCTGATGGACATCGCTAAGATGTTATTTCTACTCCTGCTAAGCGTGACTGTAGTCTTTGTTACTACGTTTTGTTCAACCCTAGGTGGGTGATTTTGTGTACAGTTATTTGGGATGACGATCAAACGTCATGGCCAGTGTTATTTTTATAACACCCCTTTCTAGTAAATGTTTTAACGCCACTGATTTAGTCAGAACAGCCCGTATCGTTAGATAGCCGACTGAAGCTATCAATTTTGTAATTCAATGTCATTTTCATTTTGATGTGATATGAAGCCATCCAGTTCGAGTTATGAACATATTCAGGGTGTTACATTTTGTATGCAATCTAGCATCGAACCCTGTAATGAATGCCGTATCATTGGCAAACTTAGCAATTGTAAGATTTGCGCCTTTATGATGTTTATTTCGTGTCAAGTGTTTCGACACAGTTATTATTTTGGTTATGATTAGACAGAGCAGTTATGAAGTGACATATCTGCACATTTCAAAGAGGTTCAGATTAAGTGGAATATCTGTGTTTTTTCATTTCTTTGAATTTTACAAACATGCTACGTCTTTGTGCATAGTTTTGAGGCGTGATTTTAAGCCTAAATGCTTATGTGATTTTGTATTATATCTGGGAAATGATAACAAGGCCAGTTTTCTGATAGGACTTTCTGCGAGAAAGCGCCTGCCTTCAGTGCTGTTCATTTTCTACACTGTCCGTGTGGATGATTGAGAGTAGCGAGGCTAGCTCGAATCATGGACAGGTGGTAACAGTTCCCAGCATGCAATGTACTAGAGCACCACTCACTCAGTGAGACATACTTTTTCAGACTCTTTGACAATGCTCATAGCATTACTTACATTTAAATGATGTGTCACATATGTAGGTGAACTGATGTTAATGCCAGCCCTTACCCAGACGTAAATTAAGTGAGCCGAGAGCCACTAATAACCTGTGTTATTGTTATGTCCGAGCGGGAGAGCTCGTTGACGGTGTTTTATAGCAGAGATTGATCTCGCACGAGACTGCTACTGCTGAGCCCAAGGTATTCAGGACTGTCAGCCTATTCGCCATAAACTAACGATAATCTAAACCAACGATTCTAATATTCAGAACATCATTATTATAACCTGATGATAATTAACTATTTATAGCATTTAACCTTGATTTTCTTGCATTTTGGACCTGCTGACTGACACTAACATTGTGCACGCTTCTTTTGTGGAAGTAATCTAGGACAGATGACACTAATTTTTATCGACGGACTGCTTGCTCAACCTTTAGTCTGTAGCTGGTGGAGCGTGAGCCTCATGCGACGTTAGACGTAGTTTTTACTACGCAATCGCCACCGCAAATAACATGCACGTAGATGACACTGGTTAACAAAGAGTAACCCAGGGCGAAGGCAGGAATAATATTGCTTATGGTCTTGTTATTATTCATTCAAGTGTATGATAACCCCGTGTTTACCCTTTTTTAGATTGTAAGAGGGCATTTAATGTTTTTTGACGGCTTGTCATGTAGATTTGTACCAACTGTTTTGCTTTACGGACGTCATCGCCGTAAATTTTGTATTAATTGTTAGGAATTAGCTAGATTATTTAAAAATAAATGTAAATGAGGAAATGGTATCATCCTAACTTAGACTTGCTATTGCTACCCGGTTAAATGTAAATTCCGTTAGTAGCTTATTTTGTAACTTGACTTAGAGATTATTGCCGTAACATTTTCCCAGCGTTGCTGTTGTTGCTTTACTTTGTCAGATAGATCATTCGCGAGGGTTTACAGTAGTTTACAGGTAGGGTCCTGATCTTTTATTTAGTTTACTCATTAGTTTGCGGATTAGCCGATAGAAACCCTCCGAACTAGGCTAGGTGTCTGAATATTTTGAATAAATATTTCAACATGTTTTACTTAAGCCTGGAAATTTATTTCTCAGTCTAGCTTTAGGAGGTGTATTTTCTTGGGCTGCCTATGACCTTTTTAGCAACCATGTTACCACGGATCCCCTGGATCATGGATTCTCGTGCCGCTATGGCCTATAAGAATTTCACCTGATCCTCATGGCACATGGGTCCGGCAGGTGAGGTGTTAGGGATGTCGTTTCGGCTGTTGGCAACCCTGATAGCTCCTCTGACGGGCACAGTACTGCGCCATCTATCGTCTCTGCCATATATTTAGAAATCACGTTACGTTCTGTATACCAACCACGGCCCGAGCTGGCTCGCAGTACCGTTCCGTCCACTGTAACTTGGATCTCGGTGCGAGAATGTGCCACGTTACAGCACTGGAACGGTATAGCAGGATCTCGACTCCCAGCTGTACCGAGCGGAACTTTCCATCTGAAACGGTACATGACTGGAACGGTTCCTCAGCGTTATCAGTTGGCAAGTTACTCTGCGTACCGTTCTTGGTTCTACAAAACAGTCATCGGTTTCCATGCGTATCGTTTCAGGCGCTCAGTTAAATAAATGTTCCAACGAAACGTGGAACGGTACAGAGCTGGAACAGTACAGCAGCATTTCCCAAAATGTGTGTAGAGACTATTTCAGAACTATTACACAGTTATAACACTGGCAATTACAACCATTACGGCCAATTACACCGGGTATTTTACGTAGACTATTAAGGCTATTAAACAGTCTATTACGCTACCACGGCAATTGCACTACAGTGCATCATGCTGTTACGGTGGTTATTATAGACTGTCACATAATAGCCTAATTACACAATAATTATATCAAATTACATACCAGTTATCTAATTTAGGGGCATTTCTTTTAGGATATCCTAATACTCTATCTAGCCTAAGTATTTTTGCAGTAACTACTGTACTACCTTGAACCTTGATAAAAATAATTTTTTGGCGTCAAACCCTATCCCAATTTCAACGATGCTGGGCTATATGTAGAAGCGGTCATGTTCTTTGATCTGTTTTAAGAATAGTAATTTAGTACTCCTCTCGCCAATGTGGCGTCCGTCTATTCATCTTAGAAGCAAACAATTTTAAGATTGTATAAAAAAACCGCATTTTCTCTCTGTATACGAGAAGGAAAAAATATTTGTGAATGGTATATAGGCATATTCATGTATTTAATGATTTATTTTACGAGTAATAATCGTACCTACGAACATTTTAGCCTATTTTTATCTTATGAAATGTAGGCAATGCTTCAGCTAATAGATCACACTTGGTCTGTGTGTGTGCGTGTCCTTAATTATTTTGGATCGGCTAGAGCGATGTCAATAAAGTTTGGTACGGAATTGGTATATCCCCGTCTGACCTTGACCGTGCCTTTCAAATGTTGATAAATGTAACCAATTCAACATGAAGGCCTCGGGAAATATCTAACATGATCTCGACATCCGAAACTATTATAGCAATCAAAGTGAAATTGTGTGTGGTGGTAAAGGACTATTAAGTACTGTTCCCTTATATCTGGATGATCCACCAAAATCCAAGGTTGGAAAAAAATAATGGGTTGTAGCATCTTGAAGCCCCGGCTAAAACAACACAGTGCTACTTGGCGAAAACACTCAGAATAAGGAACAGGATTTTATCAAACTGAATGTGCTATAGTAACTAACTACAGAACGGTAGGATTCTCTATCTACTCAGGAATGGCGAGAATCTAAGAAAATCTTGGGCGTAAGGATGCGGATTAGGTCCCTCGGGAACTTCCAACCAACAGCACATTCCACTACTATTTAACTACAAAGACAGTGCCAAATTTCTACAAAAGATTAGGGAATCGTAAAAACGTGCCTGTCATATTTATTGACATTAACAAATACACGTTTCCTAGCACTAGCATTCATTATATGCATCATTAACGTTCAATTAAATCATATGACGAAATGTCGTTACTACTGATATATTCAATACATGTTTGTTTCTTCTAGAAACCGATAAAATTATTCTTAAACGCTTTCATAAGCTCAAAGAAAATAATGAAATAAATCGCAGCATACAACTGCTGTGCCCTAGGTAACGGGAGTTTTATAGCAAGATATAATGTTATAAAGTTTAAAAAATATCCCCAAATGAAACGTAGAGCTCCGTCATTACAAAAACTATTCATTACTCTATACAATTTATCTCCCGTCTCCTATCACTCATAGAAGCGATAAAAATTCTCTACTCATATTTAAACTACAAATTAAATATTTTAATACACGGAAATATAACTATAAACCTTTCTTTAAATTCTAAATATTATTTATATACAACACAAACATTAACGCTGTAATTCAGCAACTACTCAATTTAAAAAATAGAGTATATACAACGGGCCAACTGCCTTCTTCACAGACAATCTAGACATAAATTGTCTTCCTATTTCTTCACTACATTTCAACGGACTTAATTTTCTTATCTTCCACCATACTATGTCTTATTCGTGAAACTGTTACAATTCGGGATTCTATAATCCATACAATTAAGTAAAGACATAGATCATTGACCTCCTACAACTGGTCTGTCATCAAAATAAAAATACTTAATAAAAAGAAGATCTTCCAATTCGTAGAATAATTACCGTAAATTCAATATCGGATTAAGAACCATTTAAATAGAGCTCAGTTTACTCTCAGTTTCAACAAAGATCCGTTGATCCAATAATTTCTTTCAGATTCAACTTCATCTAGGATCCGCTGTCCTACTTCTTTCAAGGAGTTTCAACTCTATGAGACTATTGCAACAACCTCAAGTATTAATAAACTTCAACAATACTGCTTCTTCATATAAGATCCTATTTCAACTTCAAAATATGCGCAAATATGTCACTACAAACATTCATTCAACAATTGACCAATGGTTTCACAATGCTCATTGTCATACAACAAATACCTCCGTCTGCTACGGGAATAGATAAATCTCTATCTAAGAGATGCTTCGCAGTTTCTTCCATAAACATATTATTCTGAACTAACTTCTCGTTAACAAATTCTTTTCATAGTTTCAACATCCTTAATAAGAATATGTAATAAAAATACTGGTTCTATCGATGAATTAATTTAACAGATAATACAATAAAATACTAGTCTCCTAATAACAATATAATTTCTCTTATATATCACTCACATTTCCATAAAGCTTCCAATTAGCTGTAATATTTCCTTTAAATTCTTTCTTCAAAACCTTATTGCTTCAAAATTACGCTGTAACTCGTATTTACTAACTTCACATTACATTCTTTTAATATTATTTCTTTAATATTTCTCATAAACTTTTATACTTTTTGTTTGTTAGTCACCAAATATTTATAACCAAATCTGTCTAATAAGTTATCAGATCGTGACTTTACATGGATTTCTACATAAGATCTTTAAGAATAGCATTCTCTAAAATATACTTCTGTATAACATTCTTGGAACAAATTTCCTTTTTTTTTCATCGTTGTCAAAAACGATATCTTACAATTCAAAAACTGTCAAAATGTGATCTAAACACATTTAAACTTGACCATACAAATATTCTGAGCTAAACTGTAAAATCTCCTCATTTAAATTTTAAAATTCGCAAAATTCCAAAAATTCAAATCAAAATTCTAAAAAGTCAAAATCGACGAAAATCGTGAATTTACATCCGCATGACGTAGTTATGAAAATATAACATCAAAAACTATAACAATTTTATTCTAAACGTAGAAAAATGGCATTAATAAACAGTTGTCGGATATTCTCAAAAGTTTCTACAATACTCTACAAGATGGGATATATCGTTGGTCCTTAGACTACCTTGTGTTGCGATATAGATGACTAGTAGTGGGCTTTCTTCGCTATCCTTCAAAAATGGATTGTTTCTAATAGCGCGAGACTGCATGATGTCGTGTGGGCTTCTACGGTCTCCTACAGAAGTCCCCATGCGGTCAGGAACGGGATTCGAACTCCATCATCTTCGTGTGGCCGTCCTTTCTCCTGGTGAATCTTCCTGTGTGAGATGGGATACCCTTTCTCGCTTGATAGCACTTGGATAAACCCTAGCCGCCCTCGTTCGTGAATTCTTCTGTCTTCTTTCACCAATGTTCTGATAGGTCGTTTTAGTTGGTGAAATGACTTGTAGATGTAGAATATTTTACATGGGAGAGATGAGATATTAATCTCTCCCACGAGATTGATGTTATGTCATTTCGAATACTCTCGCTGTTGTCATAGTTCTGTTCCCATAATATCATAGTTGGTCATTATTTCTCCTGTAGATTCAGTCGAATATTCCTCCCTCAACTTCGGTAATTTCGACATGGTTAAGAATGTAGATTAATTTCAATAAACTTTTAAAAATCGTTGTATGTCGACTTGATATACAGTATGTTTGCCTCGTTTGGTAATATTCTTCTTCAGAAATATCGTAATCTCTATCAGCTTGTTATATTGTTGAGTATTTCGATGAGACGTCCTTCTCCCACTAAGTTGTAAGTATTAAGAGCCTCGATTCTTCTCTCTCATCCCCCTCGTAAATGCTCAAGTGAGCGTTCTTTTCAGAACTTGGATCTGATTGGTTGCTTATTAACGATGATAGTAATAATCCTTAATTAAACAAATAATTAGTCTCAATATTAATAAATAGTCCTTATTTATTATTTAATATCTTCCATGATATTACGATGTGTTAAAATCATGCTGGTAATTAGCTATGCTCATTACATTGCTTGCTCTTATGTAAGTAAGGTCGCTTCTCATTGGTCATACGACACGCGTATTGCTCGAGTCGTCCCCTACCATGCTCGAGACACACTTACAGCGCGTGCGGGGATCGGCTCGCCTCAAGAGTCCTTGATTATCTCCGCGCACCATAGTTCCTCCCTAATAAGAACTGTGCATTCTAGTCCCCAGTCTTCCACGTGACTGCTAATTTTCTCACTGGCCAGCTCGGTTAACTGGCTAACTCGGCGAGGTACAAACCGGTTCTGTGGCCAGTTTCCAGAGTCGCTATATTTTATCATGGGACAGTTTAGAAAATTTTTGAAGAGATGAATATTTCCAAGCTCATATCCATATAAGAGCACAGTACCATACATAGAGGGTAATTCTCGTTAAGTGTAACACCCGAATAATGTCCAATCCGTTAAAGATATTGATTTTCAGTTTCTTAATTGGTATCGAGGTGCTTGAAAACAACGCGCTACGCTTTAACGTGCTATTACTATTAGTAACGGAGATATAGATAACAACTTAGATCATTTTTAAGGGACGATGCTACTTCCTACCACTAGAAGAATAGTTCAAATTACTATGACTCCATACATTTAATGTATTGAAACACCAGGAAATTACTTCTTGAAATATCATTAATAATCAACATAGTGATATTAGTCTCAGCTCGTGCCCTATTAGACAGCGTAAGGCAACGCCCTTGTTCCGATCGCGGTCACACATGTTCATACTGTACGTTAGAAACATGTCTCACAAATACAATACGATGGATCCCATTGATTCGAAATACTTTTTGTTGCTATTGTTGCTTCATATAGGGGTTTGTAACATTTCCTATTGTTCTCCAGTCCCATGTACAGTAGTTGGGGTGTGTAATGAATTTGTCTGATAAAATTTGTTATTGTGATGTCTGTATTAGCGTGTGTATTTGTAATTAAGGCAAGGCTTGGAAAGGAGTTGGCTGTGGCCTCGAATTAGGAACTATCCTTGCATTTTCCTGGAGTAGAAGTGGGAAACCACGGAAAACCACTGTCGGATGTCTAACATGGTAATCGAACACATGTCCTCGCAGTGTTGCCATATAAAGCAGAGTGTAACCCGTAGCAGTCCACAGACTAGACTTTTGCTCGTTTTTAACCAATAATAGTATTTCTTTCACAAATAGAACCTCGCATTCCTGCTTTTCGTTTATTTGTTTGACAATCATATCGATTTCCAACTGTGCCTTAATGATCACTCCATAAATAAAATTGGCTGCTGTAAGGTCAAAGATCAGGGATTTGATTCCCTGCACTGACAGGGGCCATCCTGAGCACTTTCCTCTGGATTTTTCATACTAGAATTAATTCTAGGTCCTATCCTCCTACTCAGCCTTTGACCGTACTAATATTATAGTTACACAATGATACTGTCACCTCAGAAACATAGGCATCAGACAAATTCAACACATGCCTAACTGTATGGGACTGATGACTAATACGCTATGTTCCAAGGCCCTAATATGAAGCATCAACAGCAACAACCAACATCTCTAATTATTGGGATCCATGATATTGTATTTATGAGACATACAGGGTGAAGACAAAATGCCGTACTTGGAGGTCGGCATGCGACACCTCATTCAAATGCAGGACAAAAGTCTCTAATGCTAAATCGGAGCGGGTGCAGTTTGAAAACTCAAGTACGGAAACGAGAAGCTGGCAACACTGTCACATCCTGCAGTGCATCAGAATGTACATATGAATGTGTATCATCCCGCTCTACCGAACCAGCTGTCGTAGCCTACTGAGTAGACTGCTGGTTTATCAATCCTCCATCCTGTAACGTACCTGCCTCTCAATACTTATATATATATATACGGGTTGCGTGGGGGTTAAACACCTGCACGATATAGTTAACAGCAATATACATTTACACCTAACTACACTGGTGACCTGATAAATATAACCCTTGAAATTCTGGTAAAAGCAATCGTGTAGTCTCAAACCAGACTTAGTATAAACACGCGCATGATCCTCATCGTACAGATTAATTACACTCCCTATCGTAGTTACACAGATACACATATGACATAATACAGATGATCCTCGGGAATGATGTTGACTGGTACTCACTGATGTTGGTTTCAGCAGTGGTGACCTTACTCTACTAATTCTGGGGTAGGCTCTCCCAAAGAATTACTCCTAGATACTCGCAGCACAACTTAAATTTGTTTCACACGCTATCTTTGCCAACATGAATTTTGTATATATTACTTTCATGACCATCATCCAACGATTCAAATTGCGTCGTGGATCTGATACTACATAAATGCCTTGAATCCGTGTGTTGGACCGTACCAATTGGTTCGCTGCTAAATTTAATAATGCCTAGCATATTTTAGTAGCATTTGTCGAAGAATAATTTTTGCCGCTATAGTCTTGGAATATTGGTATACAGATTGTAGAATACAATATTTTGTGCATTTCGAGATAAGTAACCTTGGCGATATACTTAAAACTAGGCTCATCATTCACTAAGGAACTTATAGCCAGCAACTGAGTAATTGTGTCCGGAACACAACTAGTGTTATTCCGTAATACTATCTCCTCGACCACCAAAAACACACAATACCAAAAGTATAATCTCCCACTCCCTCTGGAGTACCGAAGAACAAGTCTCGATCCGCCCGGGATCCTAAAACTGAGTCTACACCGCACCGCGGTCCTAAATTGAGTGTCTCACACTTGCTTCTACAGACCTAAGTAACAGTCATCATCCCCCTCCACAATCACTGGTTTACCTGGCTTCAACCACGGGATCCAACCAATCACAATGCCCGACTCAAAATATGACCAAATATGGAAACAGCACCTCGCCCTAGCTTGTACATAGATGTCAGGTTTCAACCCTGACTCAACCACCACTGGGGCTCGGGTTTTACCCCGGCCTCGAAAACAACTCGTGTTTCCTCGTCAAGAGCACAATTACAGTTTCAAAACTTTTACATGTCCCAATGTTAAAATATACAGCTATCCCTAGATAGAGATCCTGCTAAATTACAATTTTTAAAAGCTAAACAAATTAATCGGAAATCAATCGCGTCATCATATACACTCTAATAAATAATTCTAAGACATAAAAAAGCATCAAATAAAAATATACATGTGATAAATAACGTTGTATCTCCCGTAAGTAAGGGTTCGATTCCTTTGTAAACTGGGAAGGTTACTGATTCCCTTCCATGGAGTTCCTATGAAGATATGAATGGGGACTCCATCACAAAACACTATCATACACATATGACCCTAATATAAAATACACTATGAACAACATACAAAAATCACCCTTCAAATATATTTAAAAAAAACTCAATACAGTTCATTTTCTTGATATCATGATTCTAGATATTTTTCTCTCAAAAGTCTTTGTATATCCTCCTAAAAACTACCTCACACCGATTCCTCAAGTGTCTTAAAACTAGCTCACACGGAACTCCTCACGTGTCCTTTTACTTTGCCACGTAACATACATGATCAAATTTGGCACAGAGCCATGTTGCACTCGCAGAAATGTATGCTAAAATTCATTTTCACTTTATTGGTCTGCTTTTGTCTCTTGGCCAATGGTAGCCTCTTCGTCATCTCTTGAAGTGTATCTGTGTAATACACCAAAATGTCGTCTACATCTGTCTCAGAGGATCCTTCCTACCATTACAAACTAACATATTTCCTTAAAGTGTACACATTGTATGACCCTACATTGGTTCTTTGGTGGTCTGTTAAGCTGTACGCACACTCGCCAATACGCTTAGTTACTATAAAGGGTCCTGAAAAAGGTGAATTATCAACTAGCTTATCACTAAATACCTCCTTGTTACTCAACAACACTTCCAATAACTCTTCCTTACTCTCATCACACAACTTACTTTTGTCCACGGCTTCCAGAAGTGGATCAATTCGATGTTCCTCTACCGAAATATGGCACACAGCCTCCAGCTGTACCTCCTCGTCAGCCATCTCTGCTGACATCCCCTCCAAACCCTTACTAATGCACGCACCATCCATCTCCTCAACTAACTCACACCTCATCTTAATCCCCTGACCACTAGAACCTTTCTCCAGATATACAACTCCGTTGAAAAAATCCAGAACAACCTTATGCTTATTCAACCAGTCATTACCAAGCACCACCTCATAAATGAAATTGGGAATGACCAAACAACACTGATTACTTACTTTGCCTTCTAACGTAGTAGGCAACAATATCTGCTTACTGACCTTCTGGCTGTTACTTCCTACAGCAGTAATGATATGTAAGGTCTTAACAGGTATCTCTTCCAACTCATGACCACCGCTAATAATTTCTCCATAAGCCACCTTGCTTATGCACGACCTTTCACTCCCGGAGTCTACCAGAGCCCTAATGTCTCTCTCTAAGATATCTACTTCAATGACCGATAAAAATCCCTCGCTCTTACCATCTACTTTAAACTCCTCTTGGTCAGATAACAATCTTCCTTAGTCATAGGCGTGAAACTCATCTTCTCTTCCTGAATCACACACTGTCTAACATATTCACCTTCGGGCTGTCTACCTGACCTTTTTACACAACCCGCTGCGAGTTTAAATCACTCGTGCTCTGTACCTGTGATGGCTCCTGTACCCTCCTAGATTCATTCGTTCCCTGAACTGTCCCCTCCTGTTGGGCCCTCTGAAAATTTTCCCGACTTTGGAAATTATCTCTCCTCTGATAATTATCCCCCTGTCTATTGTTCTCTGCCCTCCAATTATTGGTTGCCTCCCTTCTTCTATTGAAATTGTCACCTCTGCCAGCCTGATTAAACCTATTCCTATTCTGATTAGGTTGATGCTCATTCTGTCTATTTTCATTCTTCACCTCCGTTCAGTTCATTTTCTGAAGGTCTAAATTGTCGAAACTAGTTAATAGCTCTTCCAACTCCTCGATACTTTTCACTTTCTGCATGCAACTAGCCTCCTGTATTCTGCTGGGAAAATGTTTAAGCATCAGCCTAAAAATGTCTATATCTGAGGTGACCCCATCTAAGATTTTCCTCACTAATACGTGGGCTAGAAAATACTCTCTGAGGGATACCCCGTCGCGTTCCTTAAATTTTCCAAACATGAGGGTTTCCCTCTCCCTGGCTTGAATTGCTTCTCCCCAAAATTTGACCTTAAATTTCCCATCTGACGAACACTCTCGGGCGCATCGTTCATTTCGACCGCTTTCTAAATTTTTAGTCCTTCACTGAACGATCTTGGGTTCCAATAAAAATGTTGAGGATTAATTTTGTTGTATATAAGTTTATACTTATTTAGATAATATTTATAATATATTTCTGTACTCAAAGGCCTTATGAAGATATATCCCGTTGTAATACGACTTGTTTCGAGATGAAATCTGGAAAGCTCTGAACACCAAAGTTCCTTTCTATTTATTTTTATCGGTTAGTAAACGCGAAGAATAATCATGCCATTTCCCCTCCCCCCTCCTCACCTCCCCTCCCCCCACCACCACCCCAACCCATCACTCAGTAATATATTGAGACATATCCGTCTTGAACGGTCAAATTAGTGTAATGCACAGTATTTCAGACTAGAGACGGGCCGTGATAGTCTGGAGGGGAGGGAGCATCGCTATCTTTCTAACGGATTGCCTGCCAAAAATGTTAAGACTTCGGTCGTTTTGACCGCCATGCACCCGATTAAGGGTTAAAATCTTCTAAATTCCTCATGTTTGGCCCATATATTTCGAACCAAGATTTAACATCCCCCTTGAACGAGTGGGACAGTATTTCCATTACTGTTTTCCAATCTATTAATTCTTCGTCTAAATCTTTTTTAAATTTCTATTGTAAGGATTTCAAATATTCCATTGGATTGAATTGGCGTGAATTACATTGTGGAAGACCCAGATCCCTATTGGAACAACCAAATGAAATTGCTCCTCTGTGACTCATCGGTCGGTCTCTCACCTCTCTTCACACTTTTATCAGTTCTTCCTTAAGTTTTTCATTATTTTCCGCCAATGTCACCCGTTCTCCCTTAAGTCTCTCGATCTCCCCCAATTTATCTTCTACGGCCCCTACTCTATGTAAATATTCCTTAGACTCATCCCTTACGGTATTGCAAACCTCTGCACACGCTCCGCTCACTCGCTTTTCTATAAGTTCCCCGTTAACAATAATTTCTTTCCTGACTTCCCCCAGTTCCCAATTCTGTTTCTCCTGACGGCCTTCTATCCCTGCTAACCTATTTTCCACGCTGTCCTGCTTTTTCGCTATTTCCTCTCTATGAGCATCTTCTCTCTCCCCTATTTTACTACTAAGATCCTTCTCTAAGTTTTCTAACCTACTGCTCATAACTGATTTATGGTCCTGCACTTCCTTACTTAATTCTTCTGTCTTAGTATTAGTTGTCTCTGCCTGTTTCTTTACCGCCTCATCTAGATATAATTTCACAGATTCCACCTGTTTAACTACAGACTATTTTCGGGCCCATAGACTCTTTAACATCACCTATTTCCTTACTTACAACTTACATTTTCTGACCCATAGATTCTATCACAGACTCTTCCTGCTGTTTAATAGACTCTCTGACTTCACCCATTTCCTTACATACACCTTCCACTTTCTTACTTACAGATTTTATTGTCCCTCCTATCGACTCGTTCATAGCGGCCAGCATTTGGAGCAGACTATTGTTAACATCCCCTCCATTATCATTACTTTTAGTACCCTCCTGTATAGGGACCTGGCTTTGCTCGGAATTAATAGATTCCACGGAAGGTGTCACTATTATGCCTTCACCCTTCCCACTCTTGTCCACGTCCATATCCCCGTTCTTTGGCGACATCTTAATGTTAATTTTACTAATAGCTCTATTTCTTAATTCCAAACTTTCCTGTGATGACATCTAATCTGCAGGGAAATTTTGCTAAGTTTATTGGCGTATGCGTACACGTGAATGTTATTGTTTTTACTAAATCGTACTTTGAGCTCCACAGTTGGGCGGCAATTGTAACGTACCTGCCTCTCAATACTTATACATATATATACTGTGACCGATCGAGTCAGGGTCAATTACCGGCCCCGGATGACTGGAGATACGACGGGACCAGAGGGTCAGTATGACGTCATGGCATGACGCAGCGAGGTAACCGCTAGAGTAGGGGAATGCTCCAGAAGATTCCAACCCCTTCCCTTTTATTTTCTCGAGAGGAGGACACAGAGTTCCGGAATGTCCAGTTAGTCAGCGTGGCACGGACGAGTATGTTATCCAGCGTGGCACGGACGAGTAGCCTATGTCATGTGGACTGAAATTTGCATCGGGAACTTGAACGGTTTACGTGAGTGGTCAGTGCTCGTGGCCATTTGATACGAGGAGTATGTCGGGGTGGATGGAAATAATTTGTGAAGTGCGTTGGAACAGTGTTCGGTAAGGTGTCGCTAGAACGATAATCGTGAATTTCGAGACGATAAAGGACTCGCTGGTATGTGAGAAAATAATCAGAACTGATAAACGAAGGTCCGTTAAATTCAT
The DNA here is from genome assembly GCA_946902985.2 of Meconema thalassinum. Lineage (NCBI taxonomy): Eukaryota > Metazoa > Arthropoda > Insecta > Orthoptera > Tettigoniidae > Meconema > Meconema thalassinum. Next base: position 796,243,924 of record OX336389.2, read on the forward strand.
GCACATGCTGCTATTGATATGTGAAGACGCGTGGAATATTATACAGCACTTCACCATTTTGATTACGAAGATTAATGCATGTGGTCCGGTTAAGTTAGCGGATAGTAAGGTATTGAAGGCATGTACTGTGGTAATAGCAAGACAAAATAGTGCGCATTTGAACGTCCGAGTGGTGGCCGTAATGAAAAACTGAATTATTATGCCGACAATTTATGTTAATTAAAGGTGAATACCAGGAGGTGTTGAACATTACGAGTATCGGGGAAAGAACAATAATAACGATAGTCGAGGCGAAGCATTATCACGAGGCCCTATATTGTGACAGACATTCATTCGAAAATATCAGAGCAGAGCTGGCATTAAAGGGACACAGTGAGACTGTGACGGAAGACTACATCTGCATTAAGCTTGTGTTCCGGGACTGCAGGCTGCAGTCTACTTCATATGTCGGTCAAGGCCAGGTCGAAATAGCTTCTCGCAGAAGGAAGTGTGTCACTGGTTGAGGAAAGTGAGTACATATAAGTCAAGTGAACCAGGAACTAGACGCTATAGTGCGTGGGCGTGGAAGTGCTCTGATATAGTGAAATGTAATATTGCTACACGGCAGCATGAACCTTATAACCATGGACTCAAATATTATGGGAATCAACATGCATATTAATACGCAAATTATGCTGCACTGAACCTCTAAAGGGGCCACAATGGGATGAACGGTCGCGACGAGATGGACGAGTGGACCATGGATGGGACGTCAGGAGACGCCGTCACTGACGGTGACCAGGGGCAACCAGTGGGTGGACATGGGCGTCGCCAGGAGATCGAGAGGAGCCGGGGGCGCATACCTCTACCAGTACGCTGGGAGACCACATCGCGGAGACGCTGGAGGAACGACGCCGCCCAAATGCCGCAGACGACGCCGACACCGAGGGTTTCCCAGGACGCCGGATATAAAGTAAGACGTTTCATTTCCATTCTTGTTCATCAGGAAGAAGAGAACTTCTACCTCGGATAGCCCTGCCATGAGATGACCAGAGATCGTGTAACTTAACGCCATTCATAATCATTCATTCCAGATTGAACAACAGCATCATTTCCTCATAGGGTTGTACAGATATTATTTTTTTCTTACTTTTCGGGTCGTTTTGACTTACATAAATGAATAGTATCAATGGTAGGAGTAAGACATACATTTATTCTCTGAGACCTGATAATAATAATAATAATAAAAATAATAAGTTGAAATTTGGTAACGATGATATAAGATGCCCATTTTGCTGGGAGATTCTAGCATTTCGATTTCCGAGGTCATTATATGAATTTAATTCTGAAAGGTTTGCCATGTATTGCATAGATTTTAATAGCCAAAGGAGAGCAAAAGTGGATATGGTTGGAGATTGTCGAGTAAGGTTCCTTGGATAGGAAGCCATATTATCATACGACCTCGTGGTCCCGATAAAGTTGATACGCTCTGTTAAGTGTGGGTTCTTGAGACATGCTAATACAGTAATGCATGATTTTTTTAATGATGTTGTGTTAAGTTAATGTGATAATTAAATATGGTATTATTCCGTCAAGTGTGACGAGGTTATTCACGGGGCGACGTATGACCGTTGAAATGAATTTGTGAGGACAGGGTCCTTTACTCTTGACGAACGTGTTACGTTTATCGATGAGTTGTATATTGAATAGCGCAGGGGTGTAATTGATAGTGCGCTCTACAGTCAGATTTTTCGGATCCTCACACAGAGTGTTCGACGGAAGGGTTGCGATTAAATGTTCGTTGTGAGAATGAAATACACTAGGGTGCCTTATTACGAGGTTCTTAACCATTCCTAAACGTTAGACAATGCTATAATTTAATTACAATAACAAATATGACAGTGTGGATCAAGGTTGTTGGAACGGCGAATATAAATCAGTAATAATAATAAGAATTAGTAGTGTAAATATGTGATCATAATCTGTGTGTGTTAATAATTTGTGATAAGTTATAATTAATTGTTGAAATATCATATTATGTGAGGCTGAGTTGATGTTTGAGTATTATTTGATGTGATATGATGCTCTTTAGTTATTAATTTGCAGTTCGATAAAGGAGATCTGTCCATTGCTGTATAAGGGTAGACAGTTGTGATATACACAGATATTCGATATTTTCTTCGAGTTTTTGCCGCAGGTGAACTTTGTGATAAGTGGCCAGTGATGTTTACATGCGCGTGCACCGATAAATTAAGGGTTAATTTAGTTTTTGAAAGGCAATCTCCTTGTCGAAACTTTAAGAGAGGACACCCACGAGTTAGAATAAGTATAATTATTTTTTGTTTAGGGACTATGAACTTATTTTTTTTATTTCGGACTTTGTCCCACCCTAACTCCGATACTCGTGCGTGTTAGGCAGGTTGCATGTTTATTTATCCTTTGGCCAATAAAGGAGCAGTGTGATTTTACGAGGGTTTTTCTTTTCTTTTCTGTTGGTTAATTAAAGTTAGGGAGTTTGCTTTTGAATCCTGGTTCAGTTTACTTGCCATCCCAACCCGTAAACCACCCGAGACCCTTTGTCTCTGGCTCGCTGGAGCATTTCTTTTTTTTTTTCTTTGTCTGTTTGAACCAAAATCCCCGCCCTAGTCTTTTTACCCACTCCCTTGGCCGTTTCTTCCGATGGGGCCGGGATGTTGGCCGGGTGATCACCTGTCCCATTGGAGAAACGGGCACAGGGAGGGGGAAGTGGCACCGCTAACGTGTTGGCTCGACGACGATGGTGCGTGTCGTCTCCGTCATGGGCATGCTTTTTACTCAATCATATGTTGTTGTGATGGGAGTATAATGAGTGGTCAGATTCGTGCCTTTGATGGGGGCGAGATGCTTGCCATGTGTAACTCTTTTGTGTAAAATTGCCCTCGTATCACACTGAGCCTTTAGTGAACCATTTGAACAGGTTGGTACACGATCTCAGGTCATGGCTATACTCGACGACCTACATTCCCCTGTAGTCCCCTATATTTAAGTTGTATTGTAAGATGTCACAAGTAGTAACCGCAGAAAATATAGCTAATATATTAAGACAAATCCAAGATAAATTAAATGGTCTAACCACTGAAATGAATAATATTAAGGATAGTATTGGGTCAATTAAGACAAACATGAAGAGCGATATAGATCGCTTACCAACGACACAAGAGGGTGTCGGTACTCAAATAGCAGAGGTACAGAGGACACAAGAGGTTGTCGGCACTCAAATAGCAGGAATAAAAAAGATGTTAGTGATAAAGTTGATGATCTCAGAACCGATTTATTGGAAGTCATGGGATCTAATCTTAAGAGTTTAGAATCTCATTTGCAGAAAAACACTGATGCTGTAGAACGTAATCTTAAGCTATCAGGAAAGGCTATAGATAATAAGATTAATCTACTCGATAAAAAGGTAGAAACCACATTTCAAGTGCTCACCGCGGAGCTCAAAGATTCTATGGCACGGCAAATCAGGGATACTCAGAGTTCGCTGCGGGGGAATATTGAGGGACTTGAGGAGAAGTTGAACAGTAATATGAAAGGCATGGGAGAAGATTTGACGGCAAAAATTGAGCAAATTTGTCAGTCTAACGAGGAAACCCTGGATAAGTTGAAACAGGACGTGTCAGGTTGGAAAGAAGAGGTCGCGAAGGACGTGAAAAACATACAGATACAGGTTGAATCATTCCAGGACACGTATTACAGGGAAATCACTCATTCCCAAACGACATTATTCGAACATGTGAGAGAATCTATCCACACTTCCATTGTCGAGTTGGAGGAGAAGATCATTATTCAACAGGGAAGGCAACTCACTCGATTAGGAAACTTAGAGGCGGAAATGACGCAGATAAAAACAAATCGGAGTCAGAAAGGGTTAGATGGTCCGAAATTGAAAACACGCCACCTCTTAACGGGACGGAAAGTGAAAACACACCATCTTATAGAAAGGCGGGAGAGGTAGTTGCAACGCCGAGAATACCGAGTACAAACCCCGCGGGACACCTGACTATAATTAGAAGTATAGAGGAAATTCTCGGGGAACAATGAGACTAATAACGTCACTCCCATCGAATTTATGAGGGAGGTCCGTGAATACATGGCAGAAAATAAGATACCACGTGAGAGGGAACTAAGAGTTATTGAGAGGTCCCTGGAATCGACGGCGTTAACTTGGTTTCGCGCATTTCGATACACGTTCACGAGCACGGACGAGTTCGAACGACTATTAATCAAACGCTTTTGGAGCCCTGAAGAACAATTGAACATACGGGCGGAACTATACGCTAAACGGTATGCGACGTCCAATCCGACTAGGTATGCGGGGTACTTCGCACTGCAACTCGCCAGGCTGCAGTATTTGAGTCCACCAGTGCCGGAGGACGAATTGGTCCAAGCCATTATACGACAATTACCTGTAGAGTTCCAGAAGAGTGTAATAGCGTCAGCAGCCGAGACCTTAGAGAGATGTGAAGAGATTCTTAGAAAACTTGACCACACTAGCGCACAGTTACAGGCGAGGTCCGGAAGACAGGAAAATAGAGATGTAAATACGGTCGTGATTGCCAAATTGCGCAGACGGAAGAGCGAACGCCGCGGGAGACGAACAGGCCAAGTGACACAGGGTACTATCGGAGCCGAGATAGGAGCTACGGTGGAACAGACGAGCGACCCAGGTGGAGGAATAAACCGTACGAAGAACGTAGGAGATCCCGATTCAACAATACGAAGGGACGATATGGTGAATAGCAGCGAAGGCAGTCAAATCAATATTATCAGAGACAGATTGCCGATAGGGATTCTCGTTCGCAGGGGTCGCGGCCGAGCTATACGGAAAGACATCGAGAGAGCCAGGAATATTTACAACAATTACGGAGTAATCCATCCGCACCACTGGGGGAAGCTGACCGACCATCTGACACAAGTCGGTCAGATCAACAAAAAAAATCAAATTAAGAAATTCCTCAAACCTTGGTCCTCCCGAACTGATTGAAATTCAAGAGATATTTCAGGCTACCGACGAAGACTTGATTCATTAGGAAGACGTTATCCGCCGCGGGAAGGTGTATCCTTTGCCTATCATAACAGTTGAGGTGCTCGGTAAACAAATAAAACCCTGGTTGACACCGGAGTTGTGATTAGTGTGGTGTCTCAGTCATGTTTGGACGAGATAATGGAGGCAGGACCCGTAAATACTCTACCAGTAGCTAATGTAAAGGTTAGAGGTGTAATTCCCGATCGCTCAGTGAGATGCAAGCGGCAGGCCCTGTTGATGATCAATATTGCGGGGAGGTTTTATGAGCACGTGTTCGTGGCCATCTCCAACATCAATTTTCAAATAATTCTGGGTGTTGACTTTATTTCGGAGTACGGCTGGATTATAAATATGCAAGAGGGTGTTATGTATGTCGGAAATGAATCGCCGAGCAGAGGATCGAAAGATTATATCAATGCCAACTTGAGCACGCTCTTCTTGGAGAACACTCTTGAGAATATCGTGGAACGTGAAGAAGAGACGATCACCCACATGCCCGTTGGTGTAAAAGAAATTTTGGATCCAACTGTCCAGAAACAGTTTGATGACCTAATACAGGAGTTTCGGGAGGTATTTAGAGACAAACCTGGAGTTATCAAGAACTTTCAGTACGATATCAAGTTGAGTGATGACTCACCATACAGGAAACACATATATCCAGTCCCAGAGAAATGGTAGGAGAAGGTAAAGGCCATGATTAACGCCATGGAGAAGGATGGCATAATAAAGAGGGCTCCGACTTCTTTCCTAAACCCTCTAGCGGTTGTAAGGAAGCCAAATGGTCGCCTGAGGATTTGTCTGGATGCACGTGGAATAAATGCACGCATTTTGCCAGAGTACGACCGCCCACCGCAAATTAGAGAGCTGCTGAGGCGCTTTAAGGGGAAAAAAATAATTCTCAACCGTAGATCTCACAAATTCCTATTATCATGTCGAGTTAACCGAGAACAGCAAGCAATACACTGGCTTCCTGCTTGATCAGAAGACCCACGTCTTTAACCTCCTTCCCTTCGGTTTGAAAAACAGTGGCCCTGTGCTGATTCGAGCGCTGGACAGCAACTTGAGTGAAGAGGTCAAGAAACACGTTCTATGTTATGTGGATGAGTTGATCTTGGCATCCACGTCAGTAGAGGAGCACCTGGAACACTTGAGATTGTTGTTTGAGAACTTGCTTACGGCCGGATTTAAGGCAAACCTGGAGAAATGCAATTTCTTTAACCGAGAAATTCGTTTTTTGGGACATCTCATTGACGGACATGGATATCGGCCGAACCCGGAGAAAATTGAGGCGATAGCGGAGTTTCCCCGACCTCAAAGGGTAAAACAAGTGAGGCAGTTGCTGGGAATGACTTTATTCTTTTCTAGTCATTGCCCCCGCTACACGGATGTCGTCGCCCCTCTGCAGAACATGCTCAGGAAAAACAATCGGTGGAAGTGGGATCAGGCGTGTGAAGAGGCTAAACGCAAGCTAAACGCATGCTCCTTAACAACGTTAAACTGGAGTACCAAGACTTCTCCAAAATATTTTATGTTGACACCGATGCTTTGAAGGTAGGAGTGAGCGCTGTGTTGTACCAGTTGGATGACGAGAAGAAACAACATTATCATGCATTTACCAGTAGGAAATTGCGACAGCCTTAGCTTAATTACTTTGCCACGGAATTGGAGGCGCTGGCTATAATTTATGCTCTAAAGATATGGAAGAAGATACTTTTAGGGCATAAGGTCGTGATTGTGACGGACCATCGCGCGTTACAGTTTATGTTAAAGTCTGACATCTCAAGCGAAAGAGTCACGCGCTGGACCCTTTCCCTGCAGCAATTCGATGCGGAAGTTATTCATAGGCCCGGAAAGCAAAACATTCTAGCGGATGTTTTGAGCAGAAACCCACGTGAGGAGGCTTTTTTGCACCAGGTAGAGCTAATACCGGATGATCAGGAAACGGTGGAGCGTTTGAAACGCCTAAGCCAGGCGCTACGGCGATATATACCGTTAAGACGGATATACCGGTATTTGAAGAATCGCAAGGGTGCAGATGACCCCGATTATGCTGGAACGGCAAAGATTGCTCATTTTTAGCCTACTTTTCAAATTTTGCAAAAATGAGGAAAAAGTAGACTTATGAGATCGATCCGGGAAAATGTGTGTCTGTCTGTCTGTCCTTCTGTCTGTCTGTCTGTCTGTCTGGCTGTGTGTGTGTCCCCCCCTATCAACTCCTAAACGGATGCAGCAATCAAAACCAAATTTAGTATGAGTAAAGATGTGCACCGGAATATCTCACGCCCATATTTGAAAATGATGTCAGTGCTACCAACTGCTGAAAAAACGCACTAGAAATTTGAGCTCCATGTTGGATATCTTGCAAGGTATGCATGGGAGCTATTCCAAAATTGGCATACATGTAGATAATACTATTTCAGTTTAATTTCCAGGAGACCAACCATGACAGTGTTGCCAAAATAATTTTAAACCTTCTGATAGGTCCAATGTTTAAATGCATATAACTTCTACACTATCAATTGGATTTCAACCATATCTTGTAAGTAATATCTGTACATAAACAGATATGACTGAGCGTATTCATTAGAGCCACCAGGGCTGCCAACTGTTAATAATTGCTCTCTCTATTGTTTTTTATCCAAATACCAATATATCAGAAAGAATGCAAGCCAACAGCTTTAAACTATGCACACGTATATTCTGACATTTTAGATTAATTTGGAGTAACTTATATACGTGAGTTCTACCAACATGATTATAGGCCTGCTGATAGTACCAATTTTTAAATACATGTAACTTCTATACTAACAGTTGGATTTCAACCAAATTTCGTATGTGCTATGTGTACCATAACAGATATAACTATAAGTATTGTTAAGAGCAATCAGGGCTGCCAACTGTTAATAAATGCTGTCTATATTGTTTTAGCCTAATATCAATATATCAGAAAGTATGCAAGCCAACAGCTCTATACTTTGAACACGTATAGCACCTCACATTCTAGATTAATTTGGAGTAATTAATACAAGGCAGTGCTGCCAACATGATTCTATGCCTGCTGATATGTCCAATTTTAAAATACATGTAACTTCTATAGTAACAAATGGATTTCATCCAAAATTGGCGCAACAAGATATCATTATATTTCAGATTATTTCTGACCAGCACACGCATGGTATTGTTGGCAATATGCTTTTACGCGTGCTGATAGATCCAGTGTCTAACTGCATGTAACGTCCATTGGTCTTCAACCAAATTTTGTATTCTGTACCTTAAGTGATGGAACTAAGAATATATTCAGTCACCAGGGCTGCCAACTGTAGTGCTCTATTAGGCTACATTATACCAGGTATGTTTTGAACTAATTAGATATTTCGATATTACCAACTCTATTTCGTCATTATTCTAGATATGTTCATATACTGTGGAATAATCATTGGCATGAAAAGTAGGCTGTATAGGTCTTCACGGAACATCTTGTTATTACATTGTTGGTGACGTGATTCACAAGTTTATCGATAGAGACCACACAAAGATACGTATTGTAATACCGCCGAAGTTGATTTCAGCAGTGATTTGGTTGGCTCACCGATCTATTGGGCATGGAGGATGTGATAAAACCTTACATGCCATAAGAGAAACATTTACCTGGGAGTATATGGGAAAAACCATACGAGCGGTAATCAGGACATGCGACATCTGTCAGAGATGCAAGTTCCCATCGGACGTATCTAAGGAGAAGCCGAGGGCTATTATACTGACCCGTCCGAATGAATTAATGGCTACGGACCTGTATGGCCCCCTTCCGAGGTCAACCAGGGGCAACCTATACATCTTGGTGACGATGGATATGTTTACCAAATTAGTCATGTTGCACCCTATACAGAAGGCAACATCCCGGTACGTAATTCGCAGGATTGAAACCGGCGTGATTCCAACTGCAGGGAAGCCAGAGTTCCTCCTGAGCGATCACGGAGCGCAGTTCACGAGCGCCGAATTTAAAGAGGCAATGACACGACTCGGCATAAGGCATATCTTGAGCTCCATAAGATACCCAGAAGGAAATCCAATTGAAAGGGTAAATGCAGAAATTGGAAAATACTGCCGGATTTATTGTCAATGAACAGCATCATAGATGGATGGAAGTGGTACCCATAATTGAACGTTGCTTGAACTCTACAACGCATGAAAGTACCAGAAAAATTCCTTGTCTTCTGCACCATGGACGAAAACCAAGTAGACCTTGGCATGCTGTTATACAGGCACTCCCGGAGATTGAGCCGTCGGTGCAAAGGAGAAACGAACTGGCTCGGGAGAGGATGTAGCTACAGGCGCAGAAACGGGAGAGAAGGTAGGCTGGTCACCGTTTTCGCGAACCACTTCGAGTCAATGACCTGATGTTGATTCGGAAACCTACGTCATCAAACTTACCACTCAGAGTGTATGGGAAATTTGTGCGCCCATTTTCGGGACCCCATAGGATTGCCAGAGTGATGGACAACAATTGCTATAGGGTGGTTGACAACATCACGAATGCACTTGTTGGGAACTTCAATGCCGCGAATCTGCGGAAGTATCACAGGCAAGCCCGTTAGTCAACATTGAGGAGATGACTGAAAGGATCGTTCACATGCATCATTTGAGGAAAAATATAAGCTATGTTTCCACCGCTTATATATTGAAGGCCGCGGGCGAGATGTGACCGATCCAGTCAGGGTCAATTGACGGCCCCGGATGATTGGAGATACGACGAGACCGGAGGGTCAGTATGACGTCATGGCATTACGCAGCGAGGTAACCGCTAGAGTAGGGAAATGCTCCAGAAGATTCCAACCCCTTCCCTTTTATTTTCTCGAGGGAAGGACACAGAGTTCCGGAATGTTCATTTAGTCAGCGTGGCATGGACGAGTATGTTATGCAGCATGGCACGGACGAGTAGCCTATGTCATGTGGACTGAAATTTGCATCGGGAACTTGAACGGTTTACGTGAGTGGCCAGTGCTCGTGGCCATTTGATACGAGGACTATGTCGGGGTGGATGGAAATAATTTGTGAAGTGCGTTGGAACAGTGTTCGGCAAGGTGTCGCTAGAACGATAATCGTGAATTTCAAGACGATATCGGACTCGCTGGTATGTGAGGAAATAATCAGAACTGATAAACGAAGGTCCGTTAAATTCATGCACATGCTGCTATTGATATGTGAAAACGCGTGGAATATTATACAGCACTTCACCATTTTGATTACGAAGATTAATGCACGTGGTCCGGTTAAGTTAGCGGATAGTAAGGTATTGAAGGGATGTTCTGTGGTAATAGCAAGACAAAATTGTGCGCATTTGAACGTCCGAGTGGAGGCCGTAATGAAAAACTGAATTATTATGCCGACAATTTATGTTAATTAAAGGTGAATATCAGGAGGTGTTGAACATTACGAGTATCGGGGAAAGAACAATAATAACGATAGTCGAGGCGAAGCATTATCACGAGGCCCTATATTGTGACAGACATTCATTCGAAAATATCATAGCAGGGCTGGCATTAAAGGGACACAGTGAGAATGTGACGGAAGACTACATCTGCTTTAAGCTTGTGTGCCGGGACTGCAGGCTGCAGGCTACTTCTTATGTCGGTCAAGGCCAGGTCGAAATAGCTTCTCGCAGAAGGAAGTGTGTCACTGGTTGAGGAAAGTGATTACATATAAGTCAAGTGAACCAGGAACTAGACGCTATAGTGCGTGGGCGTGAAAGTGCTCTGATATAGTGAAATGTAATATTGCTACACGGCAGCATGAACCTTATAACCATGGACTCAAATATCATGGGAATCAACATGCATATTAATACGCAAATTATGCTGCACTGAACCTCTAAAGGGGCCACAATGGGATGAACGGTCGCGACGAGATGAACGAGTGGACCATGGATGGGACGTCAGGAGACGCCGTCACTGACGGTGACCAGGGGCAACCAGTGGGTGGACATGGGCATCGCCAGGAGATCGAGAGGAGCCGGGGGCGCATACCTCTACCAGTACGCTGGGAGACCACATCACGGAGACGCTGGAGGAACGACGCCGCCCAAATGCCGCAGACGACGCCGACGCTGAGGGTCTCCGAGGACGCCGGATATAAATTAAGACGTTTCATTTCCATTCTTGTTCATCAGGAAGAAGAGAAATTCTACCTCTGATAGCCGTGCCATGAGATGACCTGAGATCGTGTAACTCAACGCCATTCATAATCATTTATTCCAGATTGAACAAGAGCATCATTTTCTCATAGGGTTGTATAGATATATTTTTTTCTTTCTTTTCGGGTCGTTTTGACTTACATAAATTAATAGTATCAATGGTAGGAGAAAGATATACATTTATTCTCTGAGACCTGATAATAATAATATTTAGTTGAAATTTGGTAACGATGATATGAGATGCCCATTTTGCTGGGAGATTCTAGCATTTCGATTTCCGAGGTCATTATATGAATTTAATTCTGAAAGGTTTGTCATGTATTGCATAGATTTTAATAGCCAAAGGATAACAAAAATGGATATGGTTGAAGATTGTCGAGTAAGGTTCCTTGGATAGGATGCCATATTATCATGCGTCCTCGTGGTCCCGATCAAGTTCATATGCTCTGTTAAGTGTGGGTTCTTGAGACATGCTAATAATGCATGATTTTTGTAATGATGTTTTTTAATTTTAATGTGATAATTAAATATGGTATTATTCCGTCAAGTGTGACGAGGTTATTCACGGAGCGACGTATGACCGTTGAATTGAATTTGTGAGGACAGGGTCCTTTACTCTTGACGAACGTGTTACGTTTATCGATGAGTTGTATATTGAATAGCGCAGGGGTGTAATTGATCGTGCGCTCTACAAGTCAGATTATTCGGATCCTCACACAGAGTGTTCGACGGAAGGGTTGCGATTAAATGTTCGTAGTGAGAATGAAATACACTAGGGTGCCTTAATACGAGGTTCTTAACCTTTCCGAAACGTTAGACAATGCTATAATTTAATTACAATAACAATATGACAGTGTGGATCAAGGTTGTTGGAACGGCGAATATAAATCAGTAATAATAATAATAATAAGAATTAGTAGTGTAAATATGTGATCATAATCTGTGTGTGTTAATAATTTGTGATAAGTTATAATTAATTGTTAAAATGTCATATTATGTGAGGCTGAGTTGATGTTTGAGTATTATTTGATGTGATATGACGCTCTTTAGTTATTAATTAGCAGTTCGATAAAGGAGATCTGTCCATTGCTGTATAAGGGTAGACAGTTGTGATATACACAGATATTCGATATTTTCTTCGAGTTTTTGCCGCAGGTGAACTTTGTAATAAGTGGCCAGTGATGTTTACATGCGCGTGCACCGATAAATTAAGGGTTAATTTAGTTTTTGAAAGGCAATCTCCTTGTCGGAACTTTAAGAGAGGACACCCACGAGTTAGAATAAGTATAATTATTTTTTGTTTAGGGACTATGAACTTTATTTTTTTATTTCGGACTTTGTCCCACCCTAACTCTGATACTCGTGCGTGTTAAACAGGTTGAATGTTTATTTATTCTTTGGCCAATAAAGGAGCATAGTGATTTTACGAGGGCTTTTCTTTTCTTTTCTGTTGGTTAATTCAAGTTAGGGAGTTTGCTTTTGAGTCCTGGTTCAGTTTATTTGCCATCGCTACCCGTAAACGACCCGAGACCCTTTGTCTCCGGCACGCTGGAGCATTTCTTTTATTCTTTGTCTGTTTGAACCAAGATTCACGCCCTAGTCTTTTTACCCACTCCCTTTGCCTTTTCTTCCGATGGGGCCGGGATGTTGGCCGGGTGATCGCCTGACCCATTGGAGAAGCGGGCACAATACGGGGTGCGTGGGGGTAAACACCTGTACGATATAGTTAACAGCAGTATACATTCACACCTAACTACACTGGTGACCTGATAAATAAAACCCTTGAAATTCTGGTAAAAGCAATCGTGTATTGTCAAACCAGATATAGTATAAACACGCGCAGGATCCTCATCGTACAGATTAATTACACTCCCTATCGTAGTTACACAGGTACACATATGACATAATACAGATATTCCTCGGGAATGATATTGACTGGTATTTACAGATGTTGGTTTCAGAAGTGGCGACCTTACTCTACTAATCCTGGGGTAGGCTCCCCAAAGAATTAGTCCTAGAAACTCGCAGCACCACTTAAATTTGTTTCACACGCTATCTTTGCTATCATGAATTTTGTATATATAACTTTCATGACCAGCATCCAACGATTCAAATTGCGTCGTGGGTCTGATACTATATAAATGCCTTGAATCCGTGTGTTGGACAGTAGCAATTGGTTCGCTGCTAAATTTAATAATGCCTAGCATATTTTACTAGCATTTGTCGAAGAATATTTTTTGCCGCTATAGTCTTGGAATATTGGTATACAGATTGTAGATCACAATACTTTGTGCATTTCGAGATATGTAACCTTGGCGATATACATAAAACTAGGCTCATCATTCACTAAGGAACTTATAGCCAGCAACTGAGTAATTGTGTCTGGAACACAACTAGAGTTATTCCGTAATACTCTCTCCTCGATCACCATAAACACTCAGTACCAAAAGTATAAGTCCCACTCCCTCTGGAGTACCGAAGAACAAGTCTCGATCCGCCCGGGATCCTAAACCTGAGTCTACACCGCACCGCGGTCCTAAATTGAGTGTCTCACACTTGCTTCCACAGACCTAAGTAACAGTCATCATCCCCCTCCACAATCACTGGTTTACCTGGCTTCAACAACGGGATCCAACCAATCACAATGCCCGACTCAAAATATGACCAAATATGGAAACAGCACATCGCCCTAGCTTGTACATAGATTTCAAGTTTCAGCCCTGACTCTGCCTCCACCGGCGGTCGAGTTTTACCCCGGCCTCGAAAACAACTCGTATTTCCTCGTCAAGAGCACAATTACAGTTTCAAAACTTTCACATGACCCATGTAAAAATATGCAGCTATCCCTAGATTCAGATTCCGCTAAATTACAACACTTAAAAGCTAAACAAATTAATCGGAAATCACTCGCGTCATCACATACACTCTAATAAATAATTCTAAGACATAAAAAAGCATCAAATAAAAATATACACATGATTAATAAAATTGTACCTCCCGAAAGTAAGGGTTCGATTCCTTTGTAAACTGGGAAGGTTACGATCCTCTTTGGATCTACGGTTCGAATCTACTTCAGGTCGTTCTTTCTTTGTGACGTCAGTTCCCTAGTTTCCATTGTTTATCTGCGTTTATAAGCAGGACGTGATTTATTACATGACAATAGCCTAATACATGACAGTGGTCGCTTTGAACATTTGTGAAGTGGAAGTTCCTCGCAAGTGTACGTACTAGCTCTGTGAAGATAAGACTAGACGTCAAACATACAAAATGGAATTATTGTGCGCAGCATAATGAGCATTCAAGTGTAATATACCTATTGTGTTTTTTGTACCTCATTGGGTAAATACTATGTTACTGTATTCACTGTTAGGTTTTATTGGCTTAATATGTGCCATGGATGAAACAAAGTGGTCGTTTACGTTTGTAAGAAGTTCGTGTATTGCATTGTGGAGGAGTACATTGGATACAATTTGATACATAAACAGTTTTTTTTTTTTTTTTTTTGCGAACGCGACACTACCATCAGTAATCGGTAAGTCCGCATAACCAGTATTCACGGCACTACCTTGTACCACTGAGCTAATGAGACACTTCCGGCACAGCGCCGAGTTCATGCGACCTGTTCTTGGCTACGCTGCACGCTGTTACAGCATTTCCACAGCCTCGTTTCTTAACTCGCATGTCTATTAAACCTATTGACGGGGCTAGGTTTTGCTACATAAACTTTCGTCGTCAATTTTGACAAGAAACGACATGCCGACCTCCAAGTGCGACATCTTTTTCTTCATCCTGTATTTTCAACGTACGGTATTTGCATGTGTGAGTGCGATCGAAACAAGCACGTTGTCTTGTGCTCTGTGATGGGGTACGCACTCAGACTGTAATCACTACGCTGATTATTATTGATATTTCAAGAAGTAATTTTCCTATGTTTGAATAATTTATTTGTCTGGAATTGTAATAATTTGAACCAGTCTGCTAATGGCAGAAAATAGTAGAGTACTATTTACAAAATCAACGTTGGTATCGATATCTCCGTTTCTAGAAACCACAGGTTTATGGCACAGGAGCCATCGAGAATGGACAATTGAGAATTTCGAACTACGACATGGGATGACCAGACTGGCAGTTCATTGGTTGCACCTTTTTACCTGTAAAAACACAGCATACCACGAACCAAATGAATCGTGTGTGTTCACTGTGCAACAAAAAGTGTGAACGCTACCACATAGAACATAACGACACAATCAACTAGCGCATACCAAAACAGAAAGTGAAAATTCATGTATATAATTCAGATGGCCATTTGGCAGCAATATATATATTATTAAATATCCCAGGTAAAAGCTAGCTCATTGTGTTTGAAGCACCTTAATATCACTTGAGAATCCGTAAACAAACAATCGATATCTTCAATACACTAGACGTTATTCGGGCGTAACGTCTTAGGTGAATAACCTTGTATATGCTCCTTTCAAAACCTGATATGAATGAAAAAAGCATGGTCGACACGAGCATTTCTGATACTGTATGTATAATTACCTCCCGGGCAAGGGGTCTTAGAAAATACAACTGGCATTTAGATCAATATGCAGGACATGTTGAAGATTTTGTAACGAAAATAAAACAGAGCTAATGATTGAAACTAGCGCAACCGTGCGAGAACTCCCGCATGTTTATAAGCCACCCACCGGGCTTTATTGTTATGCGGACTCGATGCACACAGTTCTGGCATTAACTATCGCTTTTTATTTCTATAAACGCACTTTTCTTCGGGAATAGGGTACCACATATTACAATAGGGTACAATAGTGTCGACTGAGTGAAGAACATTAAATTTCAATAACTAAGGCAACACTGAAAAATGCTTCAAATACCATAATATTGTATGCTTATTTACGAAGTAAACCGGGAAAGTCATCCAGAATTTGTAATGTCAGAATTTCAACGTACTGTTTATTATTGTCGAGTAACAGGCAAAGGTATGGTTCATTAGTGGAATTTAATGAAACAACATTTTGAACAGGCCTTGTATATTTCATAAGGAAACGAATGAACTGGGGTAACGTAGCGCAGGGCGCAATTTCAAAGACATCCAGAAGAAAATCACCCAGGCGGGTGGATTCTCTGCATATACTGTATTTTTAGTCTATTTTTGTTTACAAAAAAAATGACTTATGAGATCACCTTTTGTCCGTGTGTGTGTGTGTGTATGAGTGTGTGTATGTGTGTGCGTATGTGTGTGCCCTCCCCCTAATAACTTCTAAACGGCTGTAGCGACTTCATTGAAACTCGGTAAGTTCATAGTAATATTTTGACCGACCACGACCGTGCCCTTCGAAATTTATTACGTCTCACAAATTCAAAATGGCTGCCGTGCTAAGTATTTCACTGGCATTCTATATCTCCGAAACTATCACAGATATCCTGAAATATTGTACGGTGGTAAAGGGCACTACTGGAAGTTCACCTATGAGACAATACAAATCTGTTAACTACAAAACGAACATGGCGGCCAAGCGAAGTTCAAACCTTTCAATGTATTTTCTCGCGATTAAACCACCCAAACGCAATGAAACGTGGTACAGCAAATGTGTATTATACTCTGTGAGCTACCAGAATGGGATTGACAGTTCTCGCCTCGCCATGAGGTCTGAGAAAATGGTTGCCAAACTGCTCGCTCGTACCGCGCGCGCGTGGACAAATGAGTTACAGTAGTTCATTCAACTCGCTATAATATATTTAATAATTATTTCAGTGATAAGCTAAAGAATTATTTAGAATCTAGAATAGTTGCTACAGATGTAGAATATACAATATCTCCTTATTTTTTGCGATAATAGTAATGGCTTTAAAAAACGCTGAGTTCGATAACTTACAATAATAGTAGCCTACATTTTTTCTGTGACAATTTACTGCTTCAGGCTTAAAGGAGGATTTTGCTCATATATTGCGAACGAAATAGTTAGGCCAGGTTTGCACGTAAACCCGAGAAATATTTATTCACATGCATTCGACGTGTTTTTTTTTACAGCTTATTAAGTACGGTACCGTATGTTCGAGCAGAAAGTCTCTGCATTTCATCAGCTCTCACTACCATTGGGCTATTGGTATACGCACCAGTCATAACGCTGTCAGTAAGCTTGTTAGTTTTCATTGTGGCATCATTAACATTTCTCAAGTCAGCTACTTTGCTTAACGTCTCAAGCTATGCCTTAACTTTGGAGAGAGCAAGTTGTTACTCAAAGCAATATCATGTTTAAGAAAACATACACACACAAAAGTGAACTGTTCAGAGATTTTAAAAAAGAAAACTTACCATTTGAAGGATAGCATCAAGGACTTTCACACTGGTAGCTAGATGACAGGTGACCCACTAAGACTGATATTACTGGAAGTTCTTGTTGCAGGTGTATCCGTAGATTAATTTCCAACTAGTAATTTTAAGCGAAGGTTCAGGTAGGTAGTTATTGGAGTTTAAAGGGGCGGAACAGCGAGGTCATATGCCCCTGAAGATTAAGGTAAGAGAGGTTCCACACCGCTGTTAACACTGGCAGTGTCAGTGTCACTATCTCCGTCATTGTCACTGTCACACTCGGAACTATCGCTTGAAGAGCCAACAGATATAACTAAGCTGTCAATTGCTTGTTCTAAAATGCCCTCGTTCTTCCAAGCATCAGCTATTACTTTCCTGGTGTGTTCCACGGTTTTTCTTCAGTCTTTAGCAGTCACCGTACCGAATGCTTCTTTGGTCAGTTTTTCTACTTCAGCCACAGTGAAGGTTCGATTCTCTCTTGCCACATATCCTTTTATTCTTTCCCAGATATGTTCTATCACGTTAAAATGGCAATGATAAGGGGGTAATCTGAGGACACGATGCCCTTGTTCTTTCGCAATTTCATCAACTACGTATGTTGGAAATCGAGGTTTGTGGATGGAGATGAGTTCTCTTAACTGAGACTTCTTCATGCTCTCCTCAGTTGGAACTGCACGGCGTGAAAGCCATTCAATCATGATGTCCTTCCTTGCGGCATAAGTCGGTGCTTTGTCTACAATGACAGAATGGTAGGGTGCATTGTCCATAATAATTGTTGTCGGTTTATGCAGATTAGGAAGCAACGATCCCTTAATCCATTCTAAGAATTTCTCGTGGTTCATCTCTTCATGATAATCGTCTGTCTTTTTCGAACGAAAGAGCAGGAGACAGTCTGGAACAAATCCTTGAGAAGTATCCGCATGCAAGATGATGATCCTCCCTCCTTTACCAATCGATACAGCCATTGTGCCTTGAATTGATTCGTCCGACCAGCCCTTTTTTAAAGTATGTGAAGTATTAACCCATGTCTCATCTAGCCAGACAATATCGTCGAAGTTTTCATGAATAATTTCCTGTAAAAATCGACATCTCCATGCAGCAACATCACTCCTCTCTAGTAAATTTTACGCCCGGAAAGTTTCTTATGGCGAAACCCAATATTTTTCAACACCTTGCTTACAGACCAAGTGCTGCCTGTAAATAGATCGGCCTGTTGTAAGGAAACTTTTAATTTGCGGAGAGTTGGATGTTCCTTCCTTTTATAGTAAGCATACACATGGCGGCGAATTGCATCTTCCTGAAAAGAGTCCAAGTTCGTTTCTTCACTCGTATCTTCTTCCTAGGAGTGCTGAGTTTGACACATAAATTTTGACTCTCGAGCTGGAATCTCTCCTTGCAGATCTTCACTACTGTATTCTTATTGATTTTTAGGGCATCAGACGTTCTCTCGATAACTTTACTAAAAGGCACTAAAGGACCGCCGTTATCTCTCTCCTTCTCGAAATATTCCCGTAAAGTACATACCAATTCACGGGACTGACTTCGCAGAACGATTCCTCGCCCTGTGGTTTTCAGTTTACCCTTTCCCTTAGTCACCGTACCCGCCTCGGACATAGCAAAATATAAGAAGAAAATAGACTGTTAATGTCAATGAAAACTGAATAAAGTCACAAATATTAGTTTCTAGTTACTTTTAACTTCTGCTGTTCTTCTCTACAGTACTACACAAACAATTATTAAAGCACTATTACTATCAATAAAGCACCAATACACGGTTAGAATAACAAGCGATCACACTGTACAAGCCAGAGACACAGCTAACCAAGCACTGACGCACGTGGGCTGTGATATTGCAACGCCGAGAATTATGACATCAACTATGCGATCATGGATTGGTCAAGAGGCAGCGAGGTGATGACTGAGGTGAAACATCCAGCCAAATGTCAATCCTATTCAGGCTCACAGAGTATAGGCTACACTGTCCTCTAATTTAGTTCAATTGTTTCCATAACCTCAAGATGGCGGCTGTGAGAAATATTTCACCGGCAGTCTGTATCTCCGAAACTATTACCAATAACACCCTGAAAATTTGTACGGTGATAAAACGTACTACCAGAAGTATAGCTATAAGACTTCCAAAAACCTGTAAAATTCAAAACGAACATGGCGGCCAAGCGAAATTGAAACATTTTAATAGACTTTTCTCGCGATTTAACCATCTGAGCGCACTGAAATATAGACAGTAAATGTTTATACACATTGTAATGAACTGGCTCCTAATTTAGTTCAATTGTTCACATAATCTCAAGATGGCGGCTGTGCCCAATTTTAAAATTAAATTTGTATTTCTTGCGTATTAATCATGTGATCGAAGTGAACGTTTGAATAATGACTCTACGCAAAAGTCGGCACCTAATAATACATAACTATATGGCCTACATATATAAAAATCCAACATGGTGACCATCCAAAATATTTAGACGGTTCTCAAAATCTACTAATCTATGATAACAATCAAACTGAAATTTTGTGTGTAGATAGTGGCTATAAACATAAGTTCATCTGTGGGACTTTCAATAATCTTGTAAGCACAAATCCAACATGGCAGCGACGCGAAATATAAATATTTAAATGGACGTTTCTTACGATTTAACCATCCGAGCGCAGCAAAAACTAGGTACGGAAATGCTTCTATAAATTTTAATCCACTGGCATTTAATTTATTTCAATTGTTTTTATAACCACAAGATGGCAGCTCTGCGAAATTTTAAAATCTGGTTTTCATTTCTTGTGTCCTAATCATGCGATTGAGGTTCGAATACTACACCTAGATAATCATGTAATAGTACATAACTGTAAGGCCTACATATTAAAAAATCCAACATGGCGATCATCCGAATTATTTGGACGGTTCTCAATATCTACGAAACTATTACGGCAATTAAACTGAAATTTTGTATGTTGACATAGGCAATTAACTTAAGTAGGGTATATGAAAATAGGCTGTATAGTTGTTCACGGAACTACTTGTTCGTTATGTGTAGGGATTTATACTACAGAAATTCCCGGCTCTTTCAAGAAATGTAATGCTGATTTGAAGGCTGGAACGGGGAACACTCAGCCTCGTGGGGTAAAACTGAGAAGGGGTGGGTTCGATTCCAGCCTCAGCCATCCTGGAAGTGGTTTTCCGTGTTTACCGCTTCTACTCGAGAAAAATACCACGATGGTTCCTAACAGACTCATTCCCAATCCTATCCCCTATTTACACATAGGCTCCACACGCTAGTGCAACCATCACAATAACTCAGGTTATTACAAAAACTCCACACACACCCATGTACACGGGGCTACATGACCACGATGTCCAAGGCCCTCAACTGAAATAAAAACTGTCTACACATGAAAACTGCAAAATGGTAATAGGACAATGTAGGAATATTTGGGTCTATTTTTCTCTGTCAGGATAGCATTTTTCTAATATGCTGATTAACTGTCCATGCGATAGCACAGAGAATACTTCAGTCTAACACAGTCCTAGATTCCCAAGGCTTAACAGTTTTCCCATGTGCAACAATATACCAAAACTTCTGTAACAATAATAACTAATACCGGTATTACAATGTAGGCTACACAGTGAAACCAGCCATCTGAACAAAATACCTTACCTATGTACATACAGTGATAATCATTTTCTTTATACTACAGGGGCCGATTTGACTTGATAATTAAGCCACCTATCAATAAAAAAAGAGCTTTGCAAACTCAAAGTGAACATCATCACGTAGTTGTTTCTCGTATTGCTGGCAAATGAAAAGTCATGCTAAGGTTAATATGTATGTTTTGCAACAAATAAGGTACAAAGATGATTGTAGGCTATAGGCCTACTCACTTGTCTTTTAATTCACTAATGTTATCCGTTAACTCAATTGCATAATATGACACAAATAACACACGCAAATTCAATTTGTTTCGTGAAATTAGCTGTCTTAGGTATGCTTGTCATTCAAACAGGTGTGGCATGTGTCATTAGCAAAATGGCCACCGATTGCGCATGAGCATTGGAATGGCAAGTCAGGAGCAGCTGAAGCAGGCCTGTAGTTAGTAGTGGTTTTTGAGGGGTTCAGATGCCACCGCCACCGCCACCGCTGGAATACTAAAATGGCAATATCTCGCGAACCAATCAGGCTAGAGACTTGTACGAGGTGTCATTAAACTCGGGCTGACACCCCCTTTCCAATGGACAACATAGTTCCACCCCAAAAATAAAACCTACCCTACTAGGGGGTGAAATTGTAATTTTTTAGAGAATCTCTGTTACCAATTGCAACATGTGAGAGTTTAAATGCCGATATGGAATGAAATGTTGTTCCACATAAAGTGCATATGTTCGGTGGAAAGCCACTATGAATTAGCATGCCCACTCATGGCTTTTGAAGAGGGTGGGGGAGTGGATCCCTATGGATGGGTTATTGTTGACGGGTCATTGTTGGCGGGGTCATTGTTGTCGAGTCATTGTGGACGAGTCCTTGTGGACAAGTCCTTGTGGACAGGTCATTGTTGACAGGTCATTGTGGACGAGTGTGTGTGGACAAGTCCTTGTGGACAAATCCTTGTGGACGAGTCCTTGTCCCTTTGGACTGATCCCTTTGGACGGGTCCCTTTGGCCTGGTTCCTACGGACTAGTCCATGAATTTATTTAAATTATGTCAAAGGGCCTAACTACATTTGTGTGTGTTGAATTGACGTTGTTCACCACTACTATAATGGAATAACGATATGAAAGGAAAGTGACGAAATACATGTGAACACGTGTGAAATGACCTTATTACCATCCTCCTTGTGAAAAAGTCACATCCTGTTTTGCTTCATACGTGAGAAAATGTGAGTTCGAACCCGTGGTCGGATTTTGACGAATGAGGTGTCATTGAACTCGGGCTGATACCCCCTTTCCATTGAACAACATATTTCCACCCCAAAATAAAACCTACCCCTACTAGGGGGTGAAATTGTAATTTCTTAGAGAATCTCTCCTTCCTATTGCAACATGTGAGAGTTTGAATGCCGATATGGAATAAAACGTTGTTCCACACAAGAGACATGTGTTTGATGGATAGCCACTATGAATTAACATGCTTGTTTTTGTTTTTTGTTTTTTACGCATGCCCACTCATAGCTTTTGTAAGAGGGCAGGCTTTTTAAAAGATGGCGGCTGTAGTGTAACCTAACCTAACCCAACCCACGAGTGGTGATCAAAAAGTATTTTAAGTGACGCTTGTCGATTGGCAAACCAATAATCAAAGAGGGATATGTCAGGCCTTGAGGTGATAGCCCCTTTTGATTGATCCCTGTTGATTGATCTCTGTTGATTTGTCCCTTTGGACTGGTCTCTGTTGACTAGCCCCTTTTGGACGGGCCCTTTTTAACAGGGGGTCATTTTTGATGGATCCTTTTTGACAGGTGCTTTTCGACGGGTCCCTGTTGACGAGTCATTGCTGACGGGTCCTTGTTGATGAGTCCCTGTGGACGGGTCATTGTTGACGGGTCCCTATTGACAGGTCATTGTTGACAGGTCATTGATGACAGGTCATTGTTGACGGGTCATTGTTTATGGGCCCTTGCTGACAAGTCCCTGTTGATGGGTCCCTGTGGAAGGGTCCCTTTAGACCGGCCCCTTTGGACTGGTCCCTATGGACCGGCCCATGAAATTTATCCAAATTATGTCAAAGGGCCTAACTACATTTGTGTGTAAAGCAGTGTGTTGAACTGACGTTGTTCACCAGTCCTTACTACTACAATTGGATAACGATATGAAAGGAATTGATTAACTAGACATGAGTTAACTACCAACGAAACACTTTGGCGACTCTGCTTGTTATTGACCAATGAGTAGGGTTTTAGAAAAACTGTTTGCTATTTTGGGTTATATACAAAAAAATGCTTAGACCTTTTGAGTGACTATGTTTGCTAAACAAGACATTATACCAGACACGATTAGGATTCTTATGTAGCTCAGACAAGGAAAGAATTTCTACAGAATCTGTTGACATTGAATATAGATTTAGGTATTAGGAAGTCATTTTGAAGACCTTTGTCTGGAGCGTGGCACTCTATGAAAGTAAAACTTAGACAATTGGTGTAGCAGAAAAGTGGAGAATTGAAGTGTTTGAAATGTGGTGTTACAGGAGAATGATGAAGATTAGATGGGTAAATAGGGTTACTAACAAAGAGGTATTAAGACGAGTGGGGGAGAAGAGATGTATCTGGCGACTGTTAATGAAGTAAAGAGATAGGTTGGAAGAACACGTACTAAGACACCCAAGAATAGCAAACTTAGTTAAGGATGAAAGGTTCGAGGACGAGAACTGTAGGGGTAGACCAAGTTTAGAATATGTTAAACAGATAGCCTTGAATGTAGGGTGTGGTAGCAATATAGAGATGAAACGATTTGCTCGGGACAGAAAGGCGTTGAGATCTGCATCAAACCAGTCAAAGGAATAAAGACTCAAACAACAACATGTAAGTTCACTAAAATAATGTTGTGTAACGGTATATGTTAGTCAACGAACAGTAATGCATTACTAAAACCCATGACACGATACCTAAGAGCTTTTCTAAAAATGATTTTAAAATGCCTTTAACCCTATATTGAACACCCAGTTCACAAGACTCATAACTGCAATGTTATGGTAAAACAAAAAAAAATCTATATTTCAAAACAAGCAAGTGGTTTAGTCAATGTCTACTGGAAAAAGTTTTGTAAACACTCAAGTCCTCAAGACTAATTAAATTAGTAACTGTCAGGTTGACCGAGTGGTTAAGGTGTTTGACTTAAGATCAATTTTTCTGTATAAGGAAGTAAGGGTTCGAATCCCTTACCTGACATAACTATTGCCTTGACATGGCTTGGCCACACTGCATTATTATGACACTCGGTACACAAACCATAGATATAGTGTATTGTTTAAGGCCACTCTCTTTCTGAATATAGTCAGAGACTGTTGATGGTTAACAATTGTATTAATAGTGGGACATGGGGATAGTAATTAAGAAAAACAGACAATACCGATACAATATTTTTATTAAATTCATTTTATAATAGTTACACACTGAATTGAAGTCTATCTCTTTACCATTGTTCTATATAGATTTTTAAACACAACGCTTGTTGTAGATCCTTTTACAACTTTCTCCAGGTACTCTTACTCTTAAAAACTGGGGAAGCCGCAATGGTTTTATAAACATAAAACCCTCATCCTCTTCTTTTTCATAATTATCATCATCATCATCATCATCATCATTATGAATATTATGATCAAAATTATTATAGTCATTGTCACCATCATTATCATCATCTTCATCATTCTCAACATCACTAGAACTATCCAATTCCTCTTGTTTGTTTTCCACAGGGACCTCTTGTAGAGTCTGCGTTGCTTTTGATAGTGTTAAGGGCTTTTTGAACGATGGTATTTGTCCTAACATGTCTTTTTGAGGTGATGATGAATGCTTTTTAACAAACAATGCACTATCTTGAGCAGCAATATATTTTTCTTGGACTTGCTTTTTTACCTGGGTTAGAGTATTTTGCGTATTTAAATGTGTATTAATTTGAGATTCACAATGATGTTCTTTTGAAGTAAGTACGTTGGAGTCTTTTGTTTTAATCATTCCTCGACACTTTTTGGATCGTTGTTTTGAACATCGCCAAATAACAGTTCCATCTTTATTGGTTGTTTTTACAATATATGTATATCCTTTATAGAAGACACATGGCTTGCCATGACTGGTTGTTGAGACTTCCATATCAACTAATACATATGAATTAAATTTTAGTAAAGTCACATGAACAATCTTTAGATTACAAGTGATTTACACACACACACACACACACACACTTTCCTAAATGTCAAGATTTATGGATGTTGTTTTCCGCCAACAGCTGCTTACTGCGTATGACAAGGCTGGAGACTGGTAGGTGAGACGGTCTTTCACGATGTGAACACTGTAACAGGCAGTAGTCAACTGACAATATTCTTATACCCTAGTCAAGGTTAACAGGTACTTACTGCGTATGACAAGACCGTACACTCGGAGGTTAGACCGTATTTTTTGTTTGTTGCTAAGGATCCCATATATACCCTAGACATGTTAGTTCTGAACACTTAGTGGTTAATTGTATATATTGAATTTAAATACACAGCTCATACAAGCACGTTTTGCGGATGGGAGGGGTGAGAGGCTGGCAAAAAAGGAAATGTTTTAGTTTAATGAAACGTCATGTCCTAGTAGGCGTGATTTATAGTAGACGCAATTGATAGTAGACGTAATTGATAGTAGGTGTAATCGATACTAGACGTGATTAATAGTAGACGCAATTGATACTAGGCGTGATTGATAGTAGGCGTGATTTGTAGTAAGCGCGATTTATAGTAGACGCAAATGATAGTAGGCGCGATTGATAGTAGGCGTGATTGATAGTAGACGCGATTGATAGTAGGCGCAATTTGACATGGGCGCGACTCAGATCATTTTTGATATCATAAAGTTACAGTGTCAATGTTTATACAAAGTACAAGGTAGAGGGTATTTTAAGACATAACCTCAGCTCACTTAACATAACCTAACTTTACCTAACCTAACGTTGTCACGTGACATGTTCTACAAGTTTAGACTTGCTTTAAGACTGATTATGACGTCATAGATTGATGGGAGGGGTGAGAGGCTGACAAAAAAGGAAATGTTCTGGTTTAATGAAACGTCATGTCCTAGTAGGCGCGATTTATAGTAGACGCAATTGATAGTAGGCGCGATTAATAGTAGACGCAATTGATAGTCGACGTGATTGATAGTAGGCGTGATTTGACATGAGCGCGATTTATAGTAGACGCGAAATATAGTAGGCGCGATTGATAGTAGGCGTAATTAGACATGGGCGAGATTTATAGTAGACGCAATTGATAGTAGGCGCGATTGATAATAGGTGTAATTGGTAGTAGGCGCGATTTGACATGAGCGCGATTTATAGTAGACGCAAATGATAGTAGGCGTGATTGATAGTAGACGCAATTGATAGTAGGCGTGATTTGTAGTAAGCGCATTTCATAGTAGGCTCAATTGATAGTAGATGCAATTGATAGTAGACGTGATTGTTAGTAGGCGCGATTGATAGTAGACGTGATTGATATGGACGCGACTTAGATCATTTTTGATATTGCAAAGTTACAGTGTCAATGTTTATACAAAGTACAAGGCAGAGAGGGGGTATTTTAAGACTTAACCTCAGCTCACTCAACATAACCTAATTTACCTAACCTAACTTTCTCACGTGACATGTTCTACAAGTTTAGACTTGCTTTAAGGCTGACTATGACTATGACGTCATAGATTGATGAGAGGGGTGGGAGGCTGACAAAAAAGAAAATGTTTTGGTTTAATGAAAAGTCATGTCCTAGCAGGCGCGATTGGTAGTAGACGCAATTGATAGTAGACGCGATTAATGGTAGGCGCAATTGATAGTAGGTGTGATCAGGTACTTACTGCATATCAAAAGGCTGTACACTCGTGTGTTAGACACTCTATCTTGTTAGAGGACCCCTATATATTCCCTATACAAGGCTATACATGTTAGTTCTAAACACTTAGTGGTTATTTGTATTTTAAATTTATATACACAGGTTATACAAGCACGTTTTTTCACACAGTAAAACTTTGTCAAATAGCCACATGCGACACGCAAAGTATGTTTCCGCTATCTAGCGGTGACTATGGAAACTACCTGAACATATCCTAATCTAATCCTAGCTAACTTCACATGACGTAACCATACCGGTTTGTAAGCAACAACAACAACACACTAAGATTCCATGAATTCCAGAGTACTTTTAGATTAATTATCGACTCTCAACTCTTATAACTATGTATATCCCACTCTGTCAAAAACACGTTTTTTTTAATTTTTGCTTGATGTCAATACTTAAGTGATAATGGGTTTTCCGATCCTATCACTATAAATTCATTACCCCCACTCTTATCTCGGTCTCGACAACAACCATGCCTATTTTTATTATGTCAGATGATGTAATGTTCGAGTGCAAAGTGGGTGTAAAAGTGAGTGCAAAGTGAGTGCAAAAGTGAGTGCAAAGTAAGTGTAAAAGTAGTTGTAAAAGTGAGTGCAAAGTGAGTGCAAAAGTGAGTGCAAAAGTGGGGTGTAAAAGTGGTACCCTATTTGTAATGGCTTATTTGACAAGTTATTTTGTGGTACCCTATTCGTAATGGTTTAATTCCCAAGTTGTTTTTGTCAATGTATTTAGAGGATATTTCTCTTGTTCATGGAAAGTATCTCAGCCCTTTTTATGATAGCATAATGCTTACCGTCATGTTTGTAAGCAACAACAACACACTAAAATTCCAAGAATCCAAACTACTCTAAGGTTAATGATGGTCTCTCAACTCCATTCCACGCCTAGTCAAAAACATTATACATTTCAATTTTTTCAAGAAAGGTAAATTGAGAAAGTAGGCTATATATTTAAACTAAAAAATCATATGCTAACTCCAACACCTACGTCTATCCCATTCTCAGTCAGAAAAAAATATATATATTCTTTAAATTTTTCCAAAAAATATTTGGAAAGTAGGCTATAATTTGAAAACTAATCATCCTAAAAAGTCATATATAGACTCAAACCAATGGCTTTTATGTCCTTAATCGTTAGAACAAAACATGGAATTTGACATTTTTCCAAATATTGATCATTTTTAAAAATGGTCTATATTTTGTAAACTATGAATTACACAAAAAATGTGTTTGACATAAAAATGACAGGTATTTACCCCCTCTACCCACAAATCAAGTCCCAGGTCTCTAGGACAAAATCCAAAAAGGTTCAATTTTGAAAGTAGACGATATTTTGAAAACTAATCATTCTAAAAAGTCATATATAGACTCAAACAAATGTCCTTTAAGTCCCTTAACGTTAGAACAAAACTTAACATTTTTTTCATTTTTTCAAAAAAAGTCTAATTTTCAAAATTGCCTATATTTTGAAAACTAAGAATTAGTTCCAAAATGGCGGTCGTAGCTTAACTCAACCTAACCTAACCCTACGAGGTGTGATCAAAAAGTTCCAAAATGGCTGCCGTAGCTTAACTTAATCTTTGATTGATCCCTGTTGATTGATCTCTGTTGATGTATCCCTTTGGACTGGTCCCTGTTGACTAGCCCCTTTGGACGGGTCCTTTTTAAAGGGGGAGTCATTTTTTTACGGGTCCCCGGAGGACGGGTCCTTGTTGACGGGTCCCTGTGGGCGGGCCCCTTTGATATAATTTGGATGAAATGCGCGGGCCAGTCCATAAGGATCAGTCCAAAGGAACCGCCCACAGGGACCCGTCAACAAGGACCCGTCCTCCGGGGACCCGTAAAAAAATGACTCCCCCTTTAAAAAGGACCCGTCCCAAGGGGCTAGTCAACAGGGACCAATCCAAAGGGATACATCTACAGAGATCAATCAAGAGGGGTCAATCAACAGGGATCAATCAAAGGTTAAGTTAAGCTACGGAGGCCATTTTGGAACTTTTTGATCACACCTCGTAGGGTTAGGTTAGGTTGAGTTAAGCTACGACCGCCATTTTGGAACTAATTCTTAGTTTACAAAATATAGGCAATTTTGAAAATTAGACTTTTTTTTGAAAACATGAAAAAAATGTTAAGTTTTGTTCTAACGTTAAGGGACTTAAAGGACATTTGTTTGAGTCTATATATGACTTTTTAGAATGATTAGTTTTCAAAATATAGTCTACTTTCAAAATTGAACCTTTTTGGATTTTGTCCCAGAGACCTGGGACTTGGTTTGTGGGTAGAGGGGGTAAATACCTGTCATTTTTATGTCAAACACATTTTTTTTGTAATTCATAGTTTACAAAATATAGCCCATTTTTTAAAATGATCAATATTTGGAAAAATGTCAAATTCCATGTTTTGTTCTAACGATTAAGGACATAAAAGCCATTGGTTTGAGTCTATATATGACTTTTTAGGATGATTAGTTTTCAAATTATAGCCTACATTCCAAATATTTTTTGGAAAAATTTAAAGAATATATATTTTTTTTTGACTGAGAATGGGATAGACGTAGGTGTTGGAGTTAGCATATGATTTTTTAGTTTAAATATATAGCCTACTTTCTCAATTTACCTTTTTTGAAAAAATTGAAATGTATAATGTTTTTGACTAGGCGTGGAATGGAGTTGAGAGACCATCATTAACCTTAGAGTAGTTTGGATTCTTGGAATTTTAGTGTGTTGTTGTTGCTTACAAACATGACGGTAAGCATTATGCTATCATAAAAAGGGCTGAGATACTTTCCATGAACAAGAGAAATATCCTCTAAATACATTGTCAAAAACAACTTGTGAATTAAGCCATTACGAATAGGGTACCACAAAATAACTTGTCAAATAAGCCATTACAAATAGGGTACCACTTTTACACCCCACTTTTGCACTCACTTTTGCACTCACTTTGCACTCACTTTTACAACTACTGTTACACTTACTTTGCACTCACTTTTGCACTCACTTTGCACTCACTTTTACACCCACTTTGCACTCGAACATTACATCATCTGACATAATAAAAATAGGCATGGTTGTTGTCGAGACCGAGATAAGAGTGGGGGTAATGAATTTATAGTGATAGGATCGGAAAACCCATTATCACTTAAGTATTGACATCAAGCAAAAATTTAAAAAAAAAATCGTGTTTTTAACAGAGTGGGATATACATAGTTATAAGAGTTGAGAGTCGATAATTAATCTAAAAGTACTCTGGAATTCATGGAATCTTAGTGTGTTGTTGTTGTTGCTTACAAACCGGTATGGTCACGTCATGTGAAGTTAGCTAGGATTAGATTAGGATATGTTCAGGTAGTTTCCATAGTCACCGCTAGATAGCGGAAACATACTTTGCGTGTCGCATGTGGCTATTTGACAAAGTTTTACTGTGTGAAAAAACGTGCTTGTATAACCTGTGTATATAAATTTAAAATACAAATAACCACTAAGTGTTTAGAACTAACATGTATAGCCTTGTATAGGGAATATATAGGGGTCCTTAACAAGATAGAGTGTCTAACACACGAGTGTACAGCCTTTTGATATGCAGTAAGTACCTGATCACACCTACTATCAATTGCGCCTACCATTAATCGCGTCTACTATCAATTGCGTCTACTACCAATCGCGCCTGCTAGGACATGACTTTTCATTAAACCAGAACATTTTCTTTTTTGTCAGCCTCCCACCCCTCTCATCAATCTATGACGTCATAGTCATAGTCAGCCTTAAAGCAAGTCTAAACTTGTAGAACATGTCACGTGAGAAAGTTAGGTTAGGTAAATTAGGTTATGTTGGGTGAGCTGAGGTTAAGTCTTAAAATACCCCCTCTCTGCCTTGTACTTTGTATAAACATTGACACTGTAACTTTGCAATATCAAAAATGATCTAAGTCGCGTCCATATCAATCACGTCTACTATCAATCGCGCCTACTATCAATCACGTCTACTATCAATTGCATCTACTATCAATTGAGCCTACTATGAAATGCGCTTACTACAAATCACGCCTACTATCAATTGCGTCTACTATCAATCACGCCTACTATCATTTGCGTCTACTATAAATCGCGCTCATGTCAAATCGCGCCTACTACCAATTACACCTATTATCAATCGCGCCTACTATCAATTGCGTCTACTATAAATCTCGCCCATGTCTAATTACGCCTACTATCAATCGCGCCTACTATATTTCGCGTCTACTATAAATCGCGCTCATGTCAAATCACGCCTACTATCAATCACGTCGACTATCAATTGCGTCTACTATTAATCGCGCCTACTATCAATTGCGTCTACTATAAATCGCGCCTACTAGAACATGACGTTTCATTAAACCAGAACATTTCCTTTTTTGTCAGCCTCTCACCCCTCCCATCAATCTATGACGTCATAATCAGTCTTAAAGCAAGTCTAAACTTGTAGAACATGTCACGTGACAACGTTAGGTTAGGTAAAGTTAGGTTATGTTAAGTGAGCTGAGGTTATGTCTTAAAATACCCTCTACCTTGTACTTTGTATAAACATTGACACTGTAACTTTATGATATCAAAAATGATCTGAGTCGCGCCCATGTCAAATTGCGCCTACTATCAATCGCGTCTACTATCAATCACGCCTACTATCAATCGCGCCTACTATCATTTGCGTCTACTATAAATCGCGCTTACTACAAATCACGCCTACTATCAATCACGCCTAGTATCAATTGCGTCTACTATTAATCACGTCTAGTATCGATTACACCTACTATCAATTACGTCTACTATCAATTGCGTCTACTATAAATCACGCCTACTAGGACATGACGTTTCATTAAACTAAAACATTTCCTTTTTTGCCAGCCTCTCACCCCTCCCATCCGCAAAACGTGCTTGTATGAGCTGTGTATTTAAATTCAATATATACAATTAACCACTAAGTGTTCAGAACTAACATGTCTAGGGTATATATGGGATCCTTAGCAACAAACAAAAAATACGGTCTAACCTCCGAGTGTACGGTCTTGTCATACGCAGTAAGTACCTGTTAACCTTGACTAGGGTATAAGAATATTGTCAGTTGACTACTGCCTGTTACAGTGTTCACATCGTGAAAGACCGTCTCACCTACCAGTCTCCAGCCTTGTCATACGCAGTAAGCAGCTGTTGGCGGAAAACAACATCCATAAATCTTGACATTTAGGAAAGTGTGTGTGTGTGTGTGTGTGTAAATCACTTGTAATCTAAAGATTGTTCATGTGACTTTACTAAAATTTAATTCATATGTATTAGTTGATATGGAAGTCTCAACAACCAGTCATGGCAAGCCATGTGTCTTCTATAAAGGATATACATATATTGTAAAAACAACCAATAAAGATGGAACTGTTATTTGGCGATGTTCAAAACAACGATCCAAAAAGTGTCGAGGAATGATTAAAACAAAAGACTCCAACGTACTTACTTCAAAAGAACATCATTGTGAATCTCAAATTAATACACATTTAAATACGCAAAATACTCTAACCCAGGTAAAAAAGCAAGTCCAAGAAAAATATATTGCTGCTCAAGATAGTGCATTGTTTGTTAAAAAGCATTCATCATCACCTCAAAAAGACATGTTAGGACAAATACCATCGTTCAAAAAACCCTTAACACTATCAAAAGCTACGCAGACTCTACAAGAGGTCCCTGTGGAAAACAAACAAGAGGAATTGGATAGTTCTAGTGATGTTGAGAATGATGATGATGATGATAATGATGGTGA
This sequence comes from Meconema thalassinum, assembly GCA_946902985.2. Taxonomy (NCBI): domain Eukaryota; kingdom Metazoa; phylum Arthropoda; class Insecta; order Orthoptera; family Tettigoniidae; genus Meconema; species Meconema thalassinum. The sequence continues at coordinate 796,276,837 of OX336389.2, forward strand.
CAATGACTATAATAAGTTTGATGATAATAATCATAATGATGATGATGATGATGATAATTATGAAAAAGAAGAGGATGAGGGTTTTATGTTTATAAAACCATTGCGGCTTCCCCAGTTTTTAAGAGCAAGAGTACCTGGAGAAAGTTGTAAAAGGATCTACAACAAGCGTTGTGTTTAAAAATCTATATAGAACAATGGTAAAGAGATAGACTTGAATTCAGTGTGCAACTATTATAAAATGAATTTAATAAAAATATTGTATTGGTATTGTCTGTTTTTCTTAATTACTATCCCCATGTCCCACTATTAATACAATTGTTAACCATCAACAGTCTCTGACTATGTTCAGAAAGAGAGTGGCCTTAAACAATACACTATATCTATGGTTTGTGTACCGAGTGTCATAATAATGCAGTGTGGCCATGCCATGTCAAGGCAATAGTTATGTCAGGTAAGGGATTCGAACCCTTGCTTCCTTATACAGAAAATTTGATCTTAAGTCAAACACCTTAACCACTCGGTCAACCTGACAGTTACTAATTTAATTAGTCTTGAGGACTTGAGTGTTTACAAAACCTTTTCCAGTATACAATGACTAAACCACTTGCTTTTTTTGAAATATAGATTTTGTTTTGTTTTACCATAACATTGCAGTTATGAGTCTTGTGAACTGGGTGTTCAATATAGGGTTAAAGGCATTTTAAAATCATTTTAGAAAAGCTCTTAGGTATCGTGTCATGGGTTTTAGTAATGCATTACTGTTCGTTGACTAACATATACCGTTACACAACATTATTTTAGTGAACTTACATGTTGTTGTTTGAGTCTTTAGTCCTTTGACTGGTTTGATGCAGATCTCAGCACCTATCTGTCCCGAGCTAATCGTTTCATCTCTATACTGCTACCACACCCTACATTCAAGGCTATCTGTTTAACATATTCTAAACTTGGTCTACCCCTACAGTTCTCGTCCTCGAACCTTTCTTCCTTAACTAAGTTTGCTATTCTTGGGTGTCTTAGTACATGTTCTACCAACCTATCTCTTTACTTCATTAACAGTCACCAGATACATCTCTTCTCCCCCACTCGTCTTAATACCTCTTTGTTAGTAACCCTATTTACCCATCTAATCTTCATCATTCTCCTGTAACACCACATTTCAAACACTTCAATTCTCCACTTTTCTGCTACACCAATTGTCTAAGTTTTACTTTCATAGAGTGCCACGCTCCAGACAAAGGCCTTCAAAATGACTTCCTAATACCTAAATCTATATTCAATGTCAACAGATTCTGTAGAAATTCTTTCCTTGTCTGAGCTACATAAGAATCCTAATCGTGTCTGGTATAATGTCTTGTTTAGCAAACATAGTCACTCAAAAGGTCTAAGCATTTTTTGTATATAACCCAAAATAGCAAACAGTTTTTCTAAAACCCTACTCATTGGCCAATAACAAGCAGAGTCGCCAAAGTGTTTCGTTGGTAGTTAACTCATGTCTAGTTAATCAATTCCTTTCATATCGTTATCCAATTGTAGTAGTAAGGATTGGTGAACAACGTCAGTTCAACACATTGCTTTACACAGAAATGTAGTTAGGCCCTTTGACATAATTTGGATAAATTTCATGGGCCGGTCCATAGGGACCAGTCCAAAGGGGCCGGTCTAAATGGACCCTTCCACAGGGACCCATCAACAGGGACTTGTCAGCAAGGACCCATAAACAATGACCCGTCAACAATGACCTGTCATCAATGACCTGTCAACAATGACCTGTCAATAGGGACCCGTCAACAATGACCCGTCCACAGGGACTCATCAACAAGGACCCGTCAGCAATGACTCGTCAACAGGGACCCGTCGAAAAGCACCTGTCAAAAAGGATCCATCAAAAATGACCCCCTGTTAAAAAGGGCCCGTCCAAAAGGGGCTAGTCAACAGAGACCAGTCCAAAGGGACAAATCAACAGAGATCAATCAACAGGGATCAATCAAAAGGGGCTATCACCTCAAGGCCTGACATATCCCTCTTTGATTATTGGTTTGCCAATCGACAAGCGTCACTTAAAATACTTTTTGATCACCACTCGTGGGTTGGGTTAGGTTAGGTTACACTACAGCCGCCATCTTTTAAAAAGCCTGCCCTCTTACAAAAGCTATGAGTGGGCATGCGTAAAAAACAAAAAACAAAAACAAGCATGTTAATTCATAGTGGCTATCAATCAAACACATGTCTCTTGTGTGGAACAACGTTTTATTCCATATCGGCATTCAAACTCTCACATGTTGCAATTGGAAAGAGAGATTCTCTAAAAAATTACAATTTCACCCCCTAGTAGGGGTAGGTTTTATTTTTGGGTGGAAATATGTTGTTCATTGGAAAGGGGGTATCAGCCCGAGTTCAATGACACCTCATTCGTCAAAATCCGACCACGGGTTCGAACTCACATTTTCTCACGTATGAAGCAAAACAGGATGTGACTTTTTCACAAGGAGGATGGTAATAAGGTCATTTCACACGTGTTCACATGTATTTCGTCACTTTCCTTTCATATCGTTATTCCATTATAGTAGTGGTGAACAACGTCAATTCAACACACACAAATGTAGTTAGGCCCTTTGACATAATTTAAATAAATTCATGGACTAGTCCGTAGGAACCAGGCCAAAGGGACCCGTCCAAAGGGATCAGTCCAAAGGGACAAGGACTCGTCCACAAGGATTTGTCCACAAGGACTCGTCCACACAGACTCGTCCACAATGACCTGTCAACAATGACCTGTCCACAAGGACTTGTCCACAAGGAATCGTCCACAATGACTCGACAACAATGACCCCGCCAACAATGACCCGTCAACAATAACCCATCCATAGGGATCCACTCCCCCACCCTCTTACAAAAGCCATGATTGGGCATGCTAATTCATAGTGGCTTTCCACCGAACATATGCACTTTATGTGGAACAACATTTCATTCCATATCGGCATTTAAACTCTCACATGTTGCAATTGGTAACAGAGATTCTCTAAAAAATTACAATTTCACCCCCTAGTAGGGTAGGTTTTATTTTTGGGGTGGAACTATGTTGTCCATTGGAAAGGGGGTGTCAGCCCGAGTTTAATGACACCTCGTACAAGTCTCTAGCCTGATTGGTTCGCGAGATATTGCCATTTTAGTATTCCAGCGGTGGCGGTGGCGGTGGCGGTGGCATCTGAACCCCTCAAAAACCACTACTGTAGTTGCTTACGTTATTTACAATCTTATAACAACATATGCTGCATAATGAACTTATAATTAGTAAGATTTTAAACAATTAAAAAACCATTGGGTGTTATATTTTGTCTCAGAGTAGGCTAATCCATTCTTCGAGATGTCTTTATTATATTATGTGTACAGAATCCTGTTCTACTTATTCTATGGATACATGCGACATTATCACCCGGGTGGAGCTGATAGAAGTTAAAGATATCATCACGTAATTTGGGAACCGATCGCCCTATACAAGTTTCACCCGCCTGGTGGAGTGTCTCTTGTCTGTTGTTCTTGGCCGCTCTAGGAATCCCGAGGGATGACGAAATATTCCAACTGTGCACGAAAACTGCACAGGAGTTTGTGCTCTCGATACCTAAGTCTCCGCTAGCAATTTCAAGCAAAGACTGCTAAGGCTCAAAGTATCCTTGTTTTAGAGACGAATCACACTCACTTCGCTACTGGTCTACGACATGCAAGTCATCTAAACTCTCTCCTCAGTCAATATAAGTGACATGTTTTCGGCCTCTATATTAGAAAGCTTTGCAATGAAAGAATGCGCGCGCTGATCATGACGGATGTCTTTCGTACAGTTCTAGCCTGCTTTATCGAATAAATACTGTAATTCCAGTAAACTCCTGCATAACTCGCCTACATGATGTAAAACGTTAATAGTACTCCTTGATAACACAATATTCCAGTGGTGAAAAATAAATCGCTCAGAGGTGGGAACGATCTATAATCCTTTACCTTAACCACAGCGCTATTCGCGCACACATCTTTAGACGTTGGCGCACACTTTCACTATCTTCATAATCCGCTATCTGGATCACTAACCAGGCATCCTTCATTTCATAAACAAAAAAATCAATGTCGCACATTTGCATATGTTCATACTGTTACTATAGTTTACTGTCAGGACTTTGTTAATGCCCGTCTTCAAATAACCTACACCGAAGCCTTATGCATGGGCGCGTTTAAATTAGAGTGCCATATCCCCTCCAGGGTTGTAGGGGACCTGAATTAGCGGCCTTGACTTTATCAAGAGGTCACTAACCAGGCATCCTGAATCAGAGTTTCAGAGTGGTAGGATGGCCAGTTCCTTTAAATAAAATTTTAATGAGTAGTGGCTCGACCATGTTGAATGGCAACAGTCACAGATTTATAAGCGCTAGTCAAATATTTTTTTTTTTTAAACGTCGACTTTTCAAGAAATGTAAGATTTTTCCTATACTATTGAGACAATTTGGAAGATTTTGGTGCAAACCACACCTCTTAACTCTCTCTGGTTCAGAAGCTTGAGTTTTTTGTCGGATGAACTTAGCGTATTATATATATATATATATATAAATATATACTACACTCAGGTAAATACGAAGCACAAGGTGGGATCGTATTACCCGGGTTTTTTCTTCAGGAAAATTAAAATCTTAGTGAAGGATTAAGAAAACACCCGTACGTGGACCTTGAAGATATGAAGGATCGATTAGTACGGTCAAGGAAACAGATGTTACATGACGCCATATACAAGGAATGACACTCTCATGGAAATGGAACGGAAGCAATTTTCCTACATAATATTACGTTAGTGAACCCAAGTGAAGGGCTGACAGGAAGACCAGTTAATAAGCATGACTTTGGCTTCCTTGCCGCGAAGCAAAATGTCTAGGTCAGGAGCGAATCTGTCAACAAGCGACGTAAATTACGGAAGAAAGAACTACATTCGCAGGAACAGCGCTCACAGCAGATATGGATATGGAATGGAAGTAATATTAAGGTAGGATATAAAAATGAAAGGAAGACTGATGGGTGTGAAACGAGTGTGTTTTACAAGACCCTCAAAAAGTCAATGCACTGCTCAAAAAATTAATCTGCGCAGCTCAAAAACTAATCTGCGCAGCTCAAAGAGTCAATGTGCAGTTCAAAACCTAATCTGCGCAGCTCAAAAGTCAACCAGTTTGAAACTGAGAAAAAATATGGCCCATCGTATCGTCAAGAGTCGACTACTATCCAATTGTGGGGCAGATGACCTCGTAGTTCCGCTCCATAAAAAAACAAAAGCTAACTAACTAACTAACTGTATATTTGAGAGAGTGAGACTCCTAAAAAGCATATTGAGGATCACTTCCGTATACAGTAGCCTTTATCGTGAATGGAAGCAACCACTGCTGCTAACACAACGGTGAGTACCGCAGGACATGAATCCTGGACGGGGCGACCTTACCTGTTAGCCAGAAGTACGAAATACAAAATAACATGAAAAGCTTTAGTCAATACCAGCAGAGGGTTTGGCCATGTGACCTGCCCCAATGCGCACTGGAAGCCACTTTACATATCAGTGTAATTCAATCATTTTCCGTTTGGGGGAGAATTCAAAGACCATCATATCAGTGGAAGGAAACTAGAGAGGTGTACCTTTCTCTAAAATGTGTGTGCGTACATTTGAATACGTAGCATTTCCCGGCATCTAGTTTAAGAAATATTCCAGTTACAGCTGGAAAATGGCGTATCTTTAATTCTATTTAACTTGCATTAATGTGTTATTCCGCCTCAGAACTATAACACGGTTGAACACAAGTGACAAAATACAGAATAAAGTATTTTAGTTGATTTTTCTAGAACATTTTTTGGAGAACATTAAATTCCAATGTCAACTATTAACTAGTTAGATACAGGAATGGAGATAATTCAATATCCATTTTCATTATGGTGTTTGAAGCCATTTATTAATCTCATGTAATTCTTTTCAGGATTAGAGAACAACCCATCACAATCCCTTTTCATATACAATACATAATTTAAGATTTCTCAGTAGGTAGTTGAATTAATGGAGCAACTAGGATTATAAAAAGAAGTAGTACATTGCCCTAACATTTCTTAGTTTAAACGGTCGAGAGAGAGGAAGCCATTATGTATGGAGGAACTATTAATACGACCATTGCTAATTAAGAGAGTAGAGCAGCTTTTACCTTGTAAATATGTCTAATGTGATTTACGTCATCTGGCGTTTAATGTCGCCATACAGCTCTCACTGCGAGTTTATCTCCCCACCATTGCCATTAATGTCTTAAACTCCGTAAGACCGAGAAAGTTTCTCTACTACATTTCACAGGCAATTTATACAGACTCATTAATAAAATATCAGCAGATGAGTGTCACCCACATAAAACTCAATTGGGATATTAATAATTCCGCGCCGTTTTTTTTTTTACAGCATTTCGCCATTGGCTATGTGGATGATAACTGATTATGTGTAGTACTCACATATCAGGATAAAATACGTTGAGTATCAGAGAACGCCTGTCCCTGATGAACCCAATGGCCAACACAAAAGTATTCTTCGAGCATGAATTGAAAATAAGTCAGTCGGCGGAACTCCTACACCCCGGAAAAGGTGCGCTTTTCGACTATGCTTTAACGGTCCACGTCTGACCTAAGAACACTTTGAAGCATTTGTGCAGCCTCATCGGCATAATACGTGTTGGATATGAGGCCACCATTGGGACTCAAACCCAAGTCACCTGCAGTCTGGACATGAATGCTTTCCGAATACACTACAACGGCCTATGCTCAGTTCATCACGAACACTGTGCAAAGGAAAATAAGTATACCATAATGGCCACATTACCGTACTAGTAGTGATAAAAGTTTGAAATTCTAAATACCATACGAGAGTTTAATTTGACAGAATTTACGTGTGACTACGTGCAAGTTTTAAGTCTAATAGTACATTATCCAACAAGCCTATAATGGCAAAAATTAAGCCAGTGTATGTTTATAAAACGAGCAAAGCAAGTTTTATAATTTCCATACGAATGTCTTAATTTCCATTATAGGCGAGTTGCATACGACAGTTTATGTTCGACGATAATTATAACTATTTCATGTTCGAACATAAATATTCATAAATATCTGTCGAGATTTCGCCAGTTTTATGTACTGAACAGAGCGCATGGGACGCAGAGAATACCTTGTATTTGACCATGGCCTCCTCCTATGACACTAGCCACGCAGTGAAATTTAAAGTAGAAGGCCGTGGAAGTTAGCGCAGATGCGATGCTATCCTTACCTAATTGGTCACACAACTGTTTCTTGAGCTCTGATTGGTGGGAAAAACTGTTTCATAATGAAGAATAGTGTTATAATGACCCTCATTATGATACAGTTTTCTGACATATAATATTTACATTTTGACATCGTCGATCATAAATTACCTTATAATATGCCATTTTACACAATGGCATATATTTGGGTTATCTTTTTGTAAACTCTTATATCATAGTCATTCAATAATGTTATTCATTTTTAGGAACTCTATGTTACTTATTAATCATGTCCTATCACGACTCCTTTTCGGTTCACTAAATGCAAAAGCCACGAGTATTGTATTGCGTTTGAACAAACATGTATTCATTTACCACCAAATATATATTGGACTGAGAATAACAATCACCTCTACAAAAAAGTGCACATTTGAGGCTAGTCGTGTGTACTGTAAACACGTAAGAAAAGTCATATTCTCTTTATGAAAGTCAATAGCTTGGGCATGCTGAAACACCAGATGTCTCAAGAACCCCAATGTTAAGCAACACCGGGTGGGTTCAGAACTTGGAAGGATGGCCATTTGCTGTTGACGGGGGAAAGGGAAGGAGCGGTGGAACAGAACTGGTAACTTTATCGCAAGTAAACGTCGGCTCGAGAACCCCTCCATGGAGGTCCAGACTGGTCTGTAAGGCACAAGACACTTCGCCTTATCAGCACAAGGGTGAAAATATGCATCAAAACAAGAATAAAAGTGTGATAAAAATGGATCCCTCCGTGCCTATTCTCTGAGATCTGCACACTTGTTTATAGGAGGCGCAGACCACCAGGTATACATAGTTGATACCCCTGGCATGGCATAGTGATACGTTCCAGCGAACTATGATAACAAGAATCTGGTTGTGAATATCAGTCTAGTCGTACTGGCGGCGTCAAACAGGTTAAGTTCTGTAGTTCTAGTCATGTTACTGAACGTTTCTCGTAACTCTAGGTACGTACCGTGGGGTCTTACTTTGAAGGGCAGAGGGACGCGAATTTGCGATGCAAAGTTTTGATAACTTGCATGTATTGTAATGAAGTCAATGATATAAAATCTCGACACTGGATAGATTACAGAAACCAGTTTCTGAAGTCGTGTTAGTAACAGCGTCCGACCAATGAGAAAATTCCCTATGGAAAAACAAACTTGGAGGGAAGGAAACCTGTCTTGCTTTCATGCCAACTCGCCGATGGAAACTTGCTCGGAGGAAAGAGAAGGGAGCGCGCTGAACTCAGACGCGTGCCAAGGTCCAGCGTTTGAAGCGTGTCACAAGTGAGATGCCACGTGACCAGCCATAGCCAATGAAAGAACGGGAATGAAGCAATTACCATAATTAGCATTACTCATTGCGAGGGGTATTAGAGGATCATTTACTACTTGATAAGTCGTCAAAAATTATTTAAAAATTTTGAAGACATTCCTGAATGAAATTGAACGTCTAATTACGAAGTAATGAGCATTATTGAAATACGCGCAATTTCGTACAAGTTTATTTATAGAGGACGCTATCATTTTTATTGGAGTGGGGGAGAAGGTAGCTGACTCGATGCCTTTTTGATGAAACCCTATGGGGAGGATGGACGTATCTTTGTGGAGTGCAGAATTGCGCGATTGTGAAATAGGAAATTGTTAACATGGTGCATCACAGTATAATTAGCAGCAAGAACTATACAAGTGAATTCGGAAGAGTAATTACGGAAGAGTAAATAATTGCGTAATTGAGAAAGTTATAATAGTGGAATTTTGAAAGTGAAATAACGACAATTTTGAGAGAGCGCACTTGCTACGTGAACTTGCTACGTGAAGAAAGAGACAGTACCTACAACAATTGTGAAAGGCATTATAAGAACAGTATCCCGCGCAACAATGTCGTATAGCAACAATTATTTCTTACGAGAGTATTTGATATTTTACGCAAATTGGAAATACCTGTACTTCAACAAGCAGCGCATAGTGAGGACTTCAAAGGTGATAAAAGACATTCACGTATATTTTCTTATCGCAATGGTTGAACAAGTGAAGCTGAGAGGGATGACTACACTTGATTAGACATTGCGAATGTTTGAGATGACATGACTAACGAGAACGCAGGGGAGACCTCTCCTGTGTTTTAAAAATTTACACACTTTGTAAAAGCAAGCTATCAAATATGGATACGACTACATTATCAATTCTACCCGGAAGGTTAGAAGAGAAGAAGATTTCCATGAACGAGCGAACAAGGGTGAATCCAGTTCGATTCCTGTTCGAGAGAGTAAGTGCGGACCCAACTCTAGAAGATTGCAGAGACGCAGACGCAGGATGGACGCTGATAAATCACCACGATGATGTATGGAGTTCTAATCCCAGTCCAGGAGATGACTACTTCATATGGCAATCCAGGATGATCCGGGAAGGCAGTCATTAACAGAGGTACCCCAGGAACACCCTGTTTATGAAGTTCAGCGAGGGAAAAACCACTCCAACACACCGTTACGCTACTCAAGGTTGAATCAAGCCCAATTATCAAGTATCCCATATTTCTGTAGGTTGGTTGCATTAGAGAATATCCGACCATTTTTCTATGAATGTCATTGTTATCAATTATTATGTTTTTCTAAATGTTTGACTAAAAATTTCGATCGTGTTTTCAGGTGTTTTTATGTCGATATTCATCGGATTTAAATATTTTCATGTGGTGATTTGAGGATTTATATTCGTTGTTGGCAGTTTGGTACGTTTTTCTATTTGGATTTCGAATGTATCTTGGAGATATTGGAGATTTTATTGTATTACGTTTGATTGATAGTTTATGGAACTTTGGATTCCCAAATTTAATTTTACTGACGAGGTTATTTGAAACTGCGATATTTTATCGATCTATATTTGAGATCTGAATATAGTTATTTTGAAAATAACCTACTATCAGATTGGGTTGCGAATGTTGCTCACATGTTTGTGAAGAATGTATTAAATTGAGGAAAAATAAGTAAGGAGGATGGAACGATATAATATTATTAAACACGCAGAAAGAACTACATTAATGTCGTAATTTTTGAAGTATTGTGAATTTGAATAGATACTCATGAAGAGTATATCAGCTGACATTTGCTATTATCAAAAAGTTAACATTGTTGGAATTATATCAGAGCTATGCATAATATCTGACTATTATTATTACCAGTAATTTTATGACGCCAAGAGAACCAATTACTTATCGTAGTATTTTTATGAAACTTGTGTATAACCTGAGAGTAAGGATTTTCGCATTATTATGTTAATTGTCTGGAAGATTCAGTATTGTTTGTATTATGGAGAAAGAAGCTGTGAGGATATAAGTAAGGATTGAGGAAGTATTGTTATGGCAATGGGCTAGATGAGATTGTTCTATTGTTATATGGATATCCGTGTGGACAGATCTGCGAAAAAAGTGGTTATAGAGAAATAATTATTGTGAGGAATGAGAGAAGTATTAATTTGATTAGTGTTGGAGTTATCGATGGACAATGCGATTGCCCCTGATAAAGTAGGAACAGCTGATCTCTGTGAAGCTGAAATTGTACTCCATTTGAATGGTTCTCTATAAGAAATAATGTAGACATGCTGGTAATTATTAATTGTTAAGGAAGGTTATTATTATGACGAATGCTCAGAAGGTGTTAATGCAATATATCTCTACTTAATTGTATGGATTATAGAATCCAGGATTGTCAGTTTTACCAGATAAAAATCTAGGTACGTGGAGACTTATAAGATTTAAATGAAGACGTAAGATTTGCAAGGAGATGATATATATAGTGAAGATTTGAACTTTACAGTATGTTATTATTAGAAATTTCAATTTTGAGGTTGAAAATAAGTGGAATTGCCGAACTCGAAGGAGTAGTTTCTTAATATTTTATAGTAAATAGAGCATGTTTATTGAGCGTAGGAATTTTATTCAGAGTAAATTTAAGTCAGTTTATTAACATGTTGGATTATTTATCATTATTTAAAGTATGATTGTTTTATCGAATTGATATTTAATTTAGAGGTAGTATAGTATACAGCAGTAATTGCTGTATAGATTAATAAATAGCTATTGTAATGACGGAGGCCTACGTCATAAGTAAATTCATTTTAAATATTTCGGCTAATTTAACGACATGATTTTTGTTGTTAACTCCCGTTGTTTAGGGTGCAGCAGTTTGTCGCCAAGATTAGTGTATTTTGAATAACTCGAGCTCGTACAAGCAGATCCTAGTTTGTTATTCTTGTTTCCAAGGGAAACCATTTCATTTTATTTTATTTTAAGAAATTTGCGTTTTTTTAATATATTTTCGTTATTATTAACATGTAACACGTGTCTTAGAAATAAATAGACAGGCAAGTGTGTTGCGAATCCCCGATATTTTATGGAAATTGGAAATATCTTTTGTTGTTTATTGGTAGTGGAATGTGCTATGGGGGTGTAGGATTCTTATTGACCTGATCATTATCCCATCGCCCGCGATTTTTGATTCTCGATCTCCCGAGTAGTTGTTAGAACCCAGTCTTTTGTAGTTAGTTTCCATAGCACATTCAGATGCTTTCCTCTGACCCTTATCCGGAGTGTATTCGCCAGTAGCTTTATGCAGTTTTTTAGCCGGGGACTTCAAGATGCTGCGATCCATCTCCATCTGTGGATTTTGGTGGATCATCTCAGGAAAAGGGCACAGTACCGTGGGGTCTTACTTACTTTGAAGGGCAGAGGGTTGCATTGCATTGAATGGACATCACACTGAACACCTGTGAAGTAGTGATGATGATGGTGATATTTGTTGTTTTAAGGGGCCTAGCAGCTGGTTTATCGGCCCCTGAGAACAAGTGCTCAGATTTCATATAGTAGGCACTGTAGGACCTGTGCTTGTCAGACATTTTATTCATGATTTGATGCGTATTGAGTACTTTCTTATTAACCTATGTAAGTTATTCAGTATGATGGGCCCCTGATAGTGCAGTGACTGGTGTTATAGGCGACATCTCTTAGGTCACAATGTCTAGTCTCGGTCTTGCAAGGAATTTAAGTCTGCTATTTTGCTTTCTTGCGGGGTATCCAAGCCGTTTACTGCATGATGCTCTGGCAGGAGAGGAGTGAAAACGAACTCAGCTGAATAACGCTCATAAATTCCGGCTGAAGTTGAATATTTGGTCATTCCTTGCATTGGCGAGGGCACGTATAGGATTGCCAACGTCTCTTGGGGATGTGGCACTCAGAGTTCAAAATACCGAGTGATCCACCTAAAGTTGCTACACGAAATATTTTTGAAACACAACAAGATTACAGTTCAAGGGAATTATTCCACGCGTGAGGCTTTCAAATTGAGAGGATAAAGTAAGCAAAATCCATTTTCAATACAAACTTTTATAAAATACAAAGAACGAAAATAGTTTTGTTGTCGAATGAAGTATCAAAGTCGCCAGCAGCGTACCTCAAGGTCAGATGCTGTTGTTGTCAATACGCTTTAGTGGTTTGAGACATCATGGTCGTTATCACCATGCACTAGAATATGTAATTTTATAGTTTTTTTTAATTCCTGAGGCTTGTGATCGCGGTTTGTAGGTTTGTGATCACGAGGTAAGTTTCTAGGGCTTGTAATCACAAAGTTAATTATTGGGGCTTGTGCTCGTGAGGGTAGCTTCTAGGGCTAGTAAATACGACGTCAACTCCTGCGTTTTGTGATCACGTGGTTAGCTCCTGGGGCTTGTGATCGCGAGGTTAGCCCCTGGGGCTTGAAATCACGGCGTTGACTCCTGGGGATTGTGATCGCGAGGCTAGCTCCTGAGGCTTGTAATCACGGCGTTAACTCCTGGGATATATGATCGCGAGGTTAGCTACTGAGGCTAGTGGTCGCGAAGTAAGCTCATGGGGCTTGTAGTCGCGAAGTTAGCTCCTGAGGCTTGTGATCGCGATGTTAGCCCCTGAGGCTTGTGATCGCGAGGTTAGCTCGTGGGGCTTGTAGTCAGGGCGTTAACTCCTGGGTCTGGTGATCGCGTGGCTAGCGCCTGGGGATTGTAATCACGGCGTTAACTCCAGGGTCTGGTGATCGTGAGGCTAGCTCTTGGGCTTGTGATCGCAAGGCTTGTGATCACGGCGTTAACTCCTCGGACTAATGGTCGAGAGGTTAGCTACTGAGGCTTGTGATCGCGAGGTAACCTCATTGGGCTTGTGATCGCGATGTTAGCTCCTGAGGCTTGTGTTCGCGAGGTTAGCTCCAGGAGCTTGTGATCTCGAGGTTAGCCCCTGAGGCTTGAGATCTCGAGGTTAGCTCACGTAGTTGTGATCGCGAGGTTAGATACTGAGGCTTGTGATCGCGAAGTTAGCTCCTGGGGCTTGTGACCGCAAGGCAAGCTCCTGAAGCCTAAGATTGCGAGGTTAGCTCCTGAGGCTTGTGACTGCGAGGTTAGCCCCTGAGGCTTGTGATCGCGAGGTTAGTTCCTGGGTCTTGTTATCACAAGGCTAGTTCCTGGGTTTGTAATTAAAGCCTTAACTCCTGGGGCTTGTGAACACGATAAAAATTTGGGGCATTTGATCGCGAGGTTAGCTCCTGAGGTTTGTGATCGCGTTGTTAGCTCCTGGTGCTTGTGATCTCGAAGTTAGCTCCTGAGGTTTGTGATCGCGAGGTTAGCTCCTGGGGCTTGAGATCGCGAGGTTAGCTCCTGAGGCTTGTGACACCTAGGTTTGCCCCTGAAGCTTGTGATCGCGAGATTAGCCCCTGGGGCTTGTGATCACGATGAAAAATTTGTGGCGTGTGATCGCGAGGTTAGCTCCTGGGGCTTGAAATCACGGCGTTGACTCCTAGGGCTTGTGATCGCAAGGCTAGCTCTTGAGGTTTGTGATCACGATGTTAGCTCCTGATGCTTGTGATCTCGAAGTTAGCTCCAGAGGTTTGTGATCGCGAGGTTAGCTCGTGGGGCTTGAGATCGCGAGGTTAGCTAATGGGGCATGTGATCGTGAGGCTAGCTCCTGGGGCTTGTAATCACGAGGTTAGCTCTTGAGGCTTGTGACTGCGAGGTTGGCTTCTGGGGCTCGTGATCGCAAGGCTAGCTCTGAGGCTTAAGATCGCAAGGTTAGCTCCTGGGGCTTGTGATCGCGAGGTTAGCTCCAGGGGCTTGAGATCGCGAGGTTAGCTACTGATAATTGTGATCGCGAGGTTAGTTCCTGGGGCTAGTGACCGCCAGGCTAGGTCCTGTGGCTTAAGATGGCGAGGCTAGCTCCAGTGGCCTGTAATCAGGGCGTTAACTCATGGGGCTTGTGATCAGGATGAAATCTCTTGGGACTTGTGATCAGGATGAAATCTCTTGGGGCTTGTGACATACCGAGGTTACCTTCTGGGACTTGCTATTGCAAGGTTTGCTCCAGGGGATTGTAGTAACGGTGTCAACTCCTGGGGCTTGTGATCGCGAGGCTAGCGCCTGGGGATTGTAATCATGGCGTTAACTCCTGGGTCTGGTGATCGTGAGGGGATTGTGATCGTAAGGTTAGCCCCTGAGGATAGTGATCGCAAGGTTAGCTCACGGGACTTGTGACCGCGAGGTTAGCTACTGAGGCTTGTGAACTTTAGGATAGCTCCTGGGTCTTGTGACCGCATGGTTTGCCCTCGGGCTTGTGACCACGAGGTTAGCTCCCGAGGCTTGTAATCACGGCGTTATCTCCTAGGGCTTGTGATCGCAAGGCTAGCTCCTGAGGTTTGTGATCGCGATTTTAGTTCCTGGGGCTAGTGAACGCAAGGTTAGCTCCTGGGGTTTGCGATCGCGAGGCTAGCTCCTGGGGATTGTAAACACTGTGTCAACTCATGGGGCTTGTGATGGCGAATTTAGCTCCTGGGGCTTGTAGGCAGGAAGTTCACTCTTGGTGCTTGTGAATGCGATAAGATATCTTGGGGCTTGTGATACCGAGGTTAGCTCCTGGGGCTTGTAATTGCGAGGATATCTCCTGGGGCTTGCGATCGCAAGGTTAACGCCTGGGGATTATAATCACGGCGTTAACTCATGGGTCTGGTGATCGCGAGTCTAGCTCTTGGGGCTTATGATCGCAAGGTTAGCTCCTGAGGCTTGTGATCGCAAGGTTAGCTCACGGGTATTGTGACCGCGAGGTTAGCTACTGAGGCTTGTGATCGATAGGTTAGCTCCTAGGGCTTGTGTCCGCAAGGATCGCCGCTGGGGCTTGTGATCGCGAGGCCAGCTCCTGAGGCTTGTAATCATATCGTTAACTCCTGGGACTAATGATCGAGAGGTTAGCTACTGAGGCTTGTGATCGCGAGGTAAGTTCAAGGGGCTTGTAATCGGGAGGTTAGCTCCTAGTGCTTGTTATCGCGAGGTTATCTGCTGGGGCTTGTGATCGCGAACTTAGCTCCTGAGGCTTGTGGTAGCGAGGTTAGCTCATGGGGCTTGTGATCTTGAGGTTAGCTCCTGGAGCTTGTGATCTCGAGGCTAGCTCCTCAGGCTGGTGATCGCGAGGTTTGCTCCTGGGGCTTGAGATCGCAAGGTTAGCTATTAAGACTTGTGATCGCGAGGTTAGTTCCTGGGGCTAGTGACAGCAAGGCTAGCTCCTGGGGCTTAAGATCGCGAGGCTAGTTCCTGTGGCCTGTAACCAGGGCGTTAACTCCTGGGGCTTGTGATCACAATGAAATCTCTTGGGGCTTGTGATATACCGAGGTTACCTCCTGGGACTTGTTATTGCAAGGTTAGCTCCTGGGGCTTGCGATCGCGAGGCTAGCTCCTGGGGATTGTAAACACGGTGTCAACTCCTGGGGCTTGTGATCGCGAGGTTAGCCCCTGAGGCTTGTGATCGCGAGGTTAGCCCCTGAGGCTTGTGATCGCGAGGTTAGCCCCTGAGGTTTGTGATCGCGAGGTTAGCTCCTGGGGCTTGTGATTGCGAGGATATCTCCCGGGACTTGCGATCGTAAGGTTACCGCCTGGGGATTATAATCACGGCGTTAACTCATGGGTCTGGTGATCGCGAGTCTAGCTCTTGGGGCTTGTGATCGCCAGGTTAGCTCCTGAGGCTTGTGACTGCGAGGTTAGCATCTGAGGCTTGAGATTGCAAGGTTAGCTCCTGGGGCTTGTGATCGCAAGAATAGTTCCTGGGGCTTGTAATTACGGCGTTAACGCCTGGGGCTTGTGAATACGATAAAAATTTGGGGCATGTGATCGCTAGCTTAGCTCCTGAGGCTTGTAATCACGGCGTTGTCTCCTGGGGCATGTGATCGCGTGGCTATCTCCTGAGGTTTGTGATCGCGAGGGTAGCTCCTGGGGCTTGTGATCGTGAAGTTAGCTCATGAGGCTTGTGATCGCCAGGTTAGCTCCCGGGGCTTGTAATCACGGCATTGACTCTAGGGGCTTGTGATCGAAAGGCTAGCTCCTGAGGCTTGTGATCGCGAGTTTTGCAACTGGGGGTTGTGATCGCGAGGTTAGCTCCTTGGGCTTATGATCGCGAGCCTAGCTCCTGGGGCCTGTAATCAGGGCGTTAACCCCTAGGGCTTGTGATCACGATGAAATCTCTTGGGACTTGTGATATACCGAGGTTACCTTTTGGGACTTGCTATTGCAAGGTTAGCTCCTGGGGCTTGCGATCTTGAGGCTACCGCATGGGGATAGGAATCACGGTGTCAACTCCTGGGGCTTGTGATCGCAAGGCTAGCTCCTGAGGCTTGTGATCGTGAAGTTAGCTCACGAGGCTTGTGATCGCCAGGTTAGCTCCCGGGGCTTGTAATCACGGCGTTAACTCCTGGGGTTTGTGGTCACGATGAAAAATTTGGGGCGTGTGATCGCGAGGATAGCTCCTGGGGCTTGTAATCACGGCGTTGACTCCTGGGGCTTGTGATCGCAAGGCTAGCTCCTGAGGCTTGTGATCGCGAGGTTAGCTCCTGGGGCTTGAAATCACGGCGTTGACTCCTGGGGCTAGTGACAGCAAGGCTAGCTCCTGGGGCTTAAGATCGCGAGGCTAGCTCCTGTGGCCTGTAACCAGGGCGTTAACTCTTGGGGCTTGTGATCACAATGAAATCTCTTGGGGCTTGTGATATACCGAAGTTACCTCCTGGGACTTGTTATTGCAAGGTTAGCTCTTGGGGCTTGCGATCGCGAGGCTAGCTCCTGGGGATTGTAAACACGGTGTCAACTACTGGGGCTTGTGATCGCGAGGTTAGCCCCTGAGGCTTGTGATCGCGAGGTTAGCCCCTGAGGCTTGTGATCGCGAGGTTAGCCCCTGAGGCTTGTGATCGCGAGGTTAGCTCCTGGGACTTGTGATTGCGAGGATATCTCCTGGGGCTTGCGATCGCAAGGTTACTGCCTGGGGATTATAATCACGGCATTAACTCATGGGTCTCGTGATCGCGAGTCTAGCTCTTGGGGCTTGTGATCGAAAGGTTAGCTCCTGAGGCTTGTGACTGCGAGGTTACCCCTGTGGCTTGAGATTGCAAGGTTAGCTCCTGGGGCTTGTGATCGCAAGAAGAGTTCCTGGGGCTTGTAATTACGGCGTTAACCCCTGGGGCTTGTGATCACGATAAAAATTTGGGGCATGTGATCGCTAGCTTAGCTCCTGAGGCTTGTAATCACGGCGTTGTCTCCTGGGGCATGTGATCGCAAGGCTAGCTCCTGAGGCTTGGGATCGCGAAGTTATCTCCTGGGGCTTGAAATCACGGCGTTAACTCTTGGGGTTTGTGGTCACGATGAAAACTCTGGGGCGTGTGGTCGCGAGGATAGCTCCTGGGGCTTGTAATCACAGCGTTGACTCCTGGGGCTTGTGATCGCAAGGCTAGCTCCTGAGGCTTGTGATCGCGAGGTTAGCTCCTAGGGCTAATGATCGCGAGGCTAGCTCCTGGGGCCTGTAATCAGGGCGTTAACTCCTAGGGCTTGTGATCACGATGAAATCTCTTGGGGCTTGTGATATACCGAGGTTACCTTTTGGGACTTGCTATTGCAAGGTTAGCTCCTGGGGCTTGCGACGCGAGGCTACCGCCTGGGGATAGAATTCACGGTGTCAACTCCTGGGGCTTGTGATCGCAAGGCTAGCTCCTGAGGCTTGTGATCGCGAGGTTAGCTCCTGGGGCTTGAGATCGCGAGGTCAGCTACTGAGGCTTGTGATCGCGAGGTAAGCTACTGAGGCTTGTGATCTCGAGGTTAGCTACTGGGGCTTGTGATCGCGAGGTTAGCTCCTGGGGCTTGTGATCGCAAAGTTAGCTCCTGTGGCTTCTGATCGCGAGGTTAGCTCCTGGGGCTTGAGATCGCGAGGTTAGCTCCTGGGGCTTGTGATCGGGAGGTTAGCTCCAGGGGCTTGAGATGGCGAGGTTAGCTACTGAGGCTTGTGATCGTTAGGTTAGCTCCTGGAGCGTGTGACCGCAAGGGTAGCTTCTGGGCCTTAATCGCGAGTCTAGCTCCTGGGTATTGTAATCACGGTGTCAAATCCTGGGGCTTGTGAACGTGAGGCTACCTCCTGGGGCTTGTTATCAGGGCCTTAATTCCTGGGACTAATGATCGCGAGGTTAGCCACTTAGGCAATTGATCGCGGGGTAAGCTCATGGGGCTTGTGATCGTGAAGATAGCTCTTGAGGCTTGTGATCGCGAGGTTAGCTCCTGGGGCTTGTAATCACGGCGTTGACTCCTGGGGCTCAAGATCGCGAGGCTAGCTCCTGAGGCTTGTAATCACGGCGTTAACTCCCGGGACTAATGATCGCGAGGTTAGCAACTGAGGCAATTGATCGCGAGGTAAGCTCATGGGTCTTGTGATCGTGAAATTAGCTCCTGAGGCTTGTGATCGCGAGGTTAGCTCCTGAGGCTTGTGATCGAGAGGTTTGCTCTTGGGGCTTGTGACCGCAAGGCTAGCTCCTGGGGCTTGTAATCTCGGTGCAGACTCCTGGGGCTTGTGATAGCGAGGCTAAATCCTGAGGCTTGTAATCACGGCGTTACCTCCTGGGACTAATGATCACGAGGATAAATACTGAGGCTTGTGATCGCGAGGTTAGCTCATGGGGCATGGGATCGTTTGGCTAGTTCCTGGGGCTTGTAATCACGAGGTTAGCTCCTGATAGGTGTGACTGCGAGGTTAGCCCCTGAGGCTTGTGATCGCAAGGCTAGCTCCTGGGGCTTGTAATCACGGCGTTAACTCCCGGGGCTTGTGATCACGATAAAAATTGGGGCATGTGATCGCGATGTTAGCTCCTGAGGCTTGTAATCACGGCGTTGTCTCCTGGGGCATGTGATCGCGTGGCTAGCTCCTGAGGTTTGTGATCGCGAGGGTAGCTCCTGGGGCTTGTGATCGTGAAATTAGCTCATGAGGTTTGTGATCGCCAGGTTAGCTCCCGGGGCTTGTAATCACGGCGTTAACTCCTGGGGTTTGTAGTCACGATGAAAAATTTGGGGCGTGTGATCGCGAGGATAGCTCCTGGGGCTTGTAATCACGGCGTTGACTCCTGGGGCTTGTGATCGCAAGGCTAGCTCCTGAGGCTTTTAATCGCGAGGTTAACTCGTGGGGCTTGAAATCACGGCTTTGACTCTAGGGGCTTGTGATCGCAAGGCTAGCTCCTGGGGCATTAGATCACGAGGCTAGCTCCTGTGGCCTGTAACCAGGGCGTTAATTCCTGGGGCTTGTGATCACAATGAAATCTCTTGGGGCTTGTGATATACCGAGGTTACCTCCTGGGACTTATTATTGCAAGGTTAGCTCCTGGGGCTCGCGATCGCGAGGCTAGCTCCTGGGGATTGTAAACACGGTGTCAACTCCTGGGGCTTGTGATCGCGAGGTTAGCCCCTGAGGCTTGTGATCGCGAGGTTAGCCCCTGAGGCTTGTGATCGCGAGGCTAGCTCCTGGGGCTTGTGATTGCGAGGATATCTCCTGGGGCTTGCGATCGCAAGGTTACCGCCTGGGGATTATAATCACGGCATTAACTCATGGGTCTGGTGATCGCGAGTCTAGCTCTTGGGGCTTGTGATCGAAAGGTTAGCTCCTGAGGCTTGTGACTGCGAGGTTAGCCCCTGTGGCTTGAGATTGCAAGGTTAGCTCCTGGGGCTTGTGATCGCAAGAATAGTTCCTGGGGCTTGTAATTACGGCGTTAACCCCTGGGGCTTGTGATCACGATAAAAATTTGGGGCATGTGATCGCTAGCTTAGCTGCTGAGGCTTGTAATCACGGCGTTGTCTCCTGGGGCATGTGATCGCAAGGCTAGCTCCTGAGGCTTGTGATTGCGAGGTTATCCCCTGGGGCTTGAAATCACGGCGTTAACTTCTGGGGTTTGTGGTCACGATGACAAATTTGGGGCGTGTGATCGCGAGGATAGCTCCTGGGGTTTGTAATCACGGCGTTGACTCCTGGGGCTTGTGATTGCAAGGCTAGCTCCTGAGGCTTGTGATCGCGACGTTAGCTCCTGGGGCTTGAAATCACGGCGTTGACTCCTGGGGCTTGTGATCGCAAGGCTAACTCCTGAGGCTTGTGATCGCGAGTTTTGCTCCTGGGGGTTGTGATCGCGAGGTTAGCTCCTTGGGCTTATGATCGCGAGGCTAGCTCCTGGGGCCTGTAATCAGGACATTAACTCCTAGGGCTTGTGATCAGGATGAAATCTCTTGGGGCTTGTGATATACCGAGGTTACCTTTTGGGACCTGCTATTGCAAGGTTAGCTCCTGGGGCTTGCGATCTTGAGGCTACCGCCTGGGGATAAAAATCGCGGTGTCAACTCCTGGAGCTTGTGATCGCAAGGCTAGCTCCTGAGGCTTGTGATCTTGAAGTTAGCTCATGAGGCTTGTGATCGCCAGGTTAGCTCCCGGGGCTTGTAATCACGGCGTTAACTCCTGGGGTTTGTGGTCACGATGAAAAATTTGGGGCGTGTGATTGCGAGGATAGCTCCTGGGGCTTGTAATCACGGCGTTGTCTCCTGGGGCTTGTGATCGCAAGGCTAGCTCCTGAGGCTTGTGATCGCGAGGTAAGCACCTGGGGCTTGAAATCACGGCGTTGACTCTAGGGGCTTGTGATCGCAAGTCAAGATCCTGAGGCTTGTGATCGCGAGGTTAGCTCCTGGGGCTTGAAATGCAGGCGTTGACTCCTGGGGCTAGTGAGAGCAAGGCTAGCTCCTGGGGCTTAAGATCGCGAGGCTAGCTCCTGTGGCCTGTAACCAGGGCGTTAACTCCTGGGGCTTGTGATCACAATCAAATCTCTTGGGGCTTGTGATATACCGAGGTTACCTCCTGGGACTTGTTATTGCAAGGTTAGCTCCTGGGGCTTGCGATCGCGAGGCTAGCTCCTTGGGATTGAAAACACCGTGTCAACTCCTGGGGCTTGTGATCGCGAGGTTAGCCCCTGAGGCTTGTGATCGCGAGGTTAGCCCCTGAGGCTTGTGATCGCGAGGTTAGCCCCTGAGGCTTGTGATCGCGAGGATATCTCCTGGGGCTTGCGATCGCAAGGTTACCGCCTGGGGATTATAATCACGGCATTAACTCATGGGTCTGGTGATCGCGAGTCTAGCTCTTGGCGCTTGTGATCGAAAGGTTAGCTCCTGAGGCTTGTGACTGCGAGGTTACCCCTGTGGCTTGAGATTGCAAGGTTAGCTCCTGGGGCTTGAGATCGCAAGAAGAGTTCCTGGGGCTTGTAATTACGGCGTTAACCCCTGGGGCTTGTGATCACGATAACAATTTGGGGCATGTGATCGCTAGTTTAGCTCCTGAGGCTTGTAAACACGGCGTTGTCTCCTGGGGCATGTGATCGCAAGGCTAGCTCCTGAGGCTTGTGATCGCGAGGTTATCTCCTGGGGCTTGAAATCACGGCGATAACTCCTGGGGTTTGTGGTCACGATGAAAAATCTGGGGCGTGTGATCGCGAGGATAGCTCCTGGGGCTTGTAATCACGGCGTTGACTCCTGGGGCTTGTGATCGCAAGGCTAGCTCCTGAGGCTTGTGATCGCGAGGTTAGCTCCTTGGGCTAATGATCGCGAGGCTAGCTCCTGGGGCCTGTAATCAGGGCGTTAACTCCTAAGGCTTGTGATCACGATGAAATCTCTTTTGGCTTGTGATATACCGAGGTTACCTTTTGGGATTTGCTATTGCAAGGTTAGCTCCTGGGGCTTGCGATCGCCAGGCTACCGCCTGGGGATAGAAATCACGGTGTCAACTCCTGGGGCTTGTGATCGCAAGGCTAGCTCCTGAGGCTTGTGATCCCGAGGTTAGCTCCTGGGGTTGACATCGCGAGGTCAGCTACTGAGGCTTGTGATCGCGAGGTAAGCTACTGAGGCTTGTGATCTCGAGGTTAGCTACTGGGGCTTGTGATCGCGAGGTTAGCTCCTGAGGCTTGTGACCGCAAAGTTAGCTCCTGTGGCTTCTGATCGCGAGGTTAGCTCCTGGGGCTTGAGATCGCGAGGTTAGCTACTGAGGCTTATGATCGTTAGGTTAGCTCCTGGGGCGTGTGACCGCAAGGGTAGCTTCTGGGCCTTAAGATTGCGAGTCTAGCTCCTGGGGATTGTAATCACGGTGCAGACTCCTGGGGCTTGTGATAGCGAGGCTAACTCCTGAGGCTTGTAATCACGGCCTTACCTCCTGGGACTAATGAACACGAGGTTAGATACTGAGGCTTGTCATCGCGAGGTTAGCTCATGGGGCATGGGATCGTTTGGTTAGTTCCTGGGGCTTGTAATCACGAGGTTAGCTCCTGAGAGGTGTGACTGCGAGGTTAGCCCCTGAGGCTTGTGATCGCAAGCCAAGCTCCTGGGGCTTGTAATCACGGCGTTAACTCCCGGGGCTTGTGATCACGATAAAAAATTGGGGCATGTGATCGCGATGTTAGCTCCTGAGGCTTGTAATCACGCCGTTGTCTCCTGGGGCATGTGATCGCGGGGCTAGCTCCTGAGGTTTGTGATCGCGAGGGTAGCTCCTGGGGCTTGTGATCGTGAAGTTAGCTCATGAGGCTTGTGATCGCCAGGTTAGCTCCCGGGGCTTGTAATCACGGCATTAACTCCTGGGGTTTGTAGTCACGATGAAAAATTTGGGGCGTGTGATCGCGACGATAGCTCCTGGGGCTTGTAATCACGGCGTTGACTCCGGGGGCTTGTGAACGCAAGGCTAGCTCCTGAGGCTTTTGATCGAGAGGTTAGCTCCTGGGGCTTGAAATCACGGCGTTGACTCTAGGGGCTTGTGATCGCAAGGCTAGCTCCTGAGGCTTGTGATCGCGAGTTTTGCAACTGGGGGTTGTGATCGCGAGGTTAGCTCCTTGGGCTTATGATCGCGAGCTTAGCTCCTGGGGCCTGTAATCATTGTGTTAACTCCTAGGGCTTGTGATCACGATGAAATCTCTTGGGGCTTGTGATATACCGAGGTTACCTTTTGGGACTTGCTATTGCAAGGTTAGCTCCAGGGGCTTGCGATCGCGAGGCTACCGCCTGGGGATAAATATCACGGTGTCAACTCCTGGGGCTTGTGATCGCAAGGCTAGCTCCTGAGGCTTGTGATCGTGAAGTTAGCTCATGAGGCTTGTGATCGCCAGGTTAGCTCCCGGGGCTTGTAATCACGGCGTTAACTCCTGGCGTTTGTGGTCACGATGAAAAATTTGGGGCGTGTGATCGCGAGGATAGCTCCTGGGGCTTGTAATCACGGCGTTGACTCCTGGGGCTTGTGATCGCAAGGCTAGCTCCTGAGGCTTGTGATCGCGAGGTTAGCACCTGGGGCTTGAAATCACGGCGTTGACTCTAGGGGCTTGTGATCGCAAGGCTAGCTCCTGAGGCTTGTGATCGCGAGGTTAGCTCCCGGGGCTTGAAATCACGGCGTTGACTCCTGGGTCTAGTGACAGCAAGGCTAGCTCCTGGGGCTTAAGATCGCGAAGCTAGCTCCTGTGGCCTGTAACCAGGGCGTTAACTCCTGGGGCTTGTGATCACAATGAAATCTCTTGGGGCTTGTGATATACCGAGGTTACCTCCTGGGACTTGTTATTGCAAGGTTAGCTCCTGGGGCTTGTGATTGCGAGGCTAGCTCCTGGGGATTGTAAACACGGTGTCAACTCCTGGGGCTTGTGATCGCGAGGTTAGCCCCTGAGGCTTGTGATCGCGAGGTTAGCCCCTGAGGCTTGTGATCGCGAGGTTAGCTCCTGGGACTTGTGATTGCGAGGATATCTCCTGGGGCTTGAGATCGCAAGGTTACTGCCTGGGGATTATAATCACGGCATTAACTCATGGGTCTGGTGATCGCGAGTCTAGCTCTTGGGGCTTGTGATCGAAAGGTTCGCTCCTGAGGCTTGTGACTGCGAGGTTACCCCTGTGGCTTGAGTTTGCAAGGTTAGCTCCTGGGGCTTGTGATCGCAAGAAGTGTTCCTGGGGCTTGTAATTACGGCGTAAACCCCTGGGGCTTGTGATCACGATAAAAATTTGGGGCATGTGATCGCTAGCTTAGCTCCTGAGGCTTGTAATCACGGCGTTGTCTCCTGGGGCATGTGATCGCAAGGCTAGCTCCTGAGGCTTGTGATCGCGAGGTTATCTCCTGGGGCTTGAAATCACGGCGTTAACTCCTGGGGTTTGTGGTCACGATGAAAAATCTGGGGCGTGTGATCGCGAGGATAGCTCCTGGGGCTTGTAATCCCAGCGTTGACTCCTGGGGCTTGTGATCGCAAGGCTAGCTCCTGAGGCTTGTGATCGCGAGGTTAGCTCCTAGGGCTAATGATCGCGAGGCTAGCTCCTGGGGCCTGTAATCAGGGCGTTAACTCCTAGGGCTTGTGATCACGATGAAATCTCTTGGGGCTTGTGATATACCGAGGTTACCTTTTGGGACTTGCTATTGCAAGGTTAGCTCCTGGGGCTTGCGATCGCCAGGCTACCGCCTGGGGATAGAAATCACGGTGTCAACTCCTGGGGCTTGTGATCGCAAGGCTAGCTCCTGAGGCTTGTGATCGCGAGGTTTGATCCTGGGGCTTGAGATCGCGAGGTCAGCTACTGAGGCTTGTGATCGCGAGGTAAGCTACTGAGGCTTGTGATCTCGAGGTAAGCTACTGGGGCTTGTGATCGCGAGGTTAGCTCCTTGGGCTTGTGATCGCAAAGTTAGCTCCTGTGGCTTCTGATCGCGAGGTTAGCTCCTGGGGCTTGAGATCGCGAGGTTAGCTCCTGGGGCTTGTGATCGCGAGGTTAGCTCCTGGGGCTTGAGATCGCGAGGTTAGCTACTGAGGCTTGTGATCGTTAGGTTAGCTCCTGGGGCGTGTGACCGCAAGGGTAGCTTCTGGGCCTTAAGTTCGCGAGTCTAGCTCCTGGGGATTGAAATCACGGTGTCAAATCCTGGGGCTTGTGAACGTGAGGCTACCTCCTGGGGCTTGTTATCAGGGCCTTAATTCCTGCGACTAATGATCGCGAGGTTAGCGACTTAGGCAATTGATCGCGAGGTAAGCTCATGGGGCTTGTGATCGTGAAGATAGCTCCTGAGGCATGTGATCGCGAGGTTAGCTCCTGGGGCTTGTAATCACGGCGTTGACCCCTGGGGCTCATGATCGCGAGGCTAGCTCCTGAGGCTTGTAATCACGGCGTTAACTCCCGGGACTAATGATCGCGAGGTTAGCCACTGAGGCAATTGATCGCGAGGTAAGCTCATTGGTCTTGTGATCGTGAAATTAGCTCCTGAGGCTTGTGATCGCGAGGTTAGCTCCTGAGGCTTGTGATCGAGAGGTTAGCTCTTGGGGCTTGTGACCGCAAGACTAGCTCCTGGGGCTTGTAATCACGGTGCAGACTCCTGGGGCTTGTGATAGCGAGGCTAGCTCCTGAGGCTTGTAATCACGGCGTTACCTCTTGCGACTAATGATCACGAGGATAGATACTGAAGCTTGTGATCGCGAGGTTAGCTCATGGGGCATGGGATCGTTTGGCTAGTTCATGGGGCTTGTAATCACGGCGTTAACTCCCGGGTCTTGTGATCACGATAAAAAATTGGGGCATGTGATCGCGATGTTAGCTACTGAGGCTTGTAATCACGGCGTTGTCTCCTGGGGCATGTGATCGCGTGGCTATCTCCTGAGGTTTGTGATCGCGAGGGTAGCTCCTGGGGCTTGTGATCGTGAAATTAGCTCATGAGGCTTGTGATCGCCAGGTTAGTTCCCGGGGCTTGTAATCACGGCGTTAACTCCTGGGGTTTGTAGCCACGATGAAAAATTTGGGGCGTGTGATCGCGAGGATAGCTCCTGGGGCTTGTAATCACGGCGTTGACTCCTGGGGCTTGTGATCGCAAGGCTAGCTCCTGAGGCTTTTGATCGCGAGGTTAGCTCGTGGGGCTTGAAATCACGGCGTTGACTCTAGGGGCTTGTGATCGCAAGGCTAGCTCCTGAGGCTTGTGATCGCGAGGTTATCTCCTGGGGCTTGTAATCACGGCGTTGACTCCTGGGCTTGTGATCGCAAGGCTAGCTCCTGGGGCTTTAGATCACGAGGCTAGCTCATGTGGCCTGTAACCAGGGCGTTAACTCCTGGGGCTTGTGATCACAATGAAATCTCTTGGGGCTTGTGATATACCGAGGTTACCTCCTGGGACTTATTATTGCAAGGTTAGCTCCTGGGGCTTGCGATCGCGAGGTTAGCTCCTGGGGATTGTAAACACGGTGTCAACTCCTGGGGCTTTTGATCGCGAGGTTAGCCCCTGAGGCTTGTGATCGCGAGGTTAGCCCCTGAGGCTTGTGATCGCGAGGCTAGCTCCTGGGGCTTGTGATTGCGAGGATATCTCCTGGGGCTTGCGATTGCAAGAATAGTTCCTGGGGCTTGTAATTACGGCGTTAACCCCTGGGGCTTGTGATCACGATAAAAATTTGGGGCATGTGATCGCAAGCTTAGCTCCTGCGGCTTGTAATCACGGCGTTGTCTCCTGGGGCATGTGATCGCAAGGCTAGCTCCTGAGGCTTGTGATTGCGAGGTTATCTCCTGGGGCTTGAAATCACGGCGTTAACATCTGGGTTTTGTGGTCACGATGACAAATTTGGGGCGTGTGAACGCGAGGATAGCACCTGGGGCTTGTAATCACGGCGTTGACTCCTGGGGCTTGTGATCGCAGGGCTAGCTCCTGAGGCTTGTGATCGCGAGGTTAGCTCCTGGGGCTTGAAATCACGGCGTTGACTCCTGGGGCTTGTGATCGCAAGGCTAGCTCCTGAGGCTTGTGATCGCGAGTTTTGATCCTGGGGGTTGTGATCGCGAGGTTGGCTCCTTGGGCTTATGATCGCGAGGCTAGCTCCTGGGGCCTGTAATCAGGGCGTTAACTCCTAGGGCTTGTGATCACGATGAAATCTCTTGGGGCTTGTGATATACCGAGGTTACCTTTTGGGACCTGCTATTGCAAGGTTAGCGCCTGGGGCTTGCGATCGCGAGGCTACCGCCTGGGGATATAAATCGCGGTGTCAACTCCTGGGGCTTGTGATCGCAAGGCTAGCTCCTGAGGCTTGTGATCGTGAAGTTAGCTCATGAGGCTTGTGATCGCCAGGTTAGCTCCCGGGGCTTGTAATCACGGCGTTAACTCCTGGGGTTTGTGGTCACGATGAAAAATTTGGGGCCTGTGATCGCGAGGATAGCTCCTGGGGCTTGTGATCGTAAAGGTAGCTCATGAGGCTTGTAATCACGGCGTTAACTCCTGGGGTTTGTGGTCACGATGAAAAATTTGGGGCGTGTGATCGCGAGGATAGCTCCTGGGGCTTGTAATAACGGCGTTGACTCATGGGGCTTGTGATCGCAAGGCTAGCTCCTGAGGCTTGTGATCGCGAGGTTAGCACCTGGGGCTTGAAATCACGGCGTTGACTCTAGGGGCTTGTGATCGCAAGGCAAGCTCCTGAGGCTTGTGATCGCGAGGTTAGCTCCTGGGGCTTGAAATCACGGCGTTGACTCCTGGGGCTAGTGACAGCAAGGCTAGCTCCTGGGGCTTAAGATCGCGAGGCTAGCTCCTGTGGCCTGTAACCAGGGCGTTAACTCCTGGGGCTTGTGATCACAATGAAATCTCTTGGGGCTTGTGATAAACCGAGGTTACCTCCTGGGACTTGTTATTGCAAGGTTAGCTCCTGGGGCTTGCGATCGCGAAGCTAGCTCCTTGGGATTGTATACACGGTGTCAACTCCTGGGGCTTGTGATCGCGAGGTTAGCCCCTGAGGCTTGTGATCGCGAGGTTAGCCCCTGAGGCTTGTGATTGCGAGGATATCTCCTGGGGCTTGCGATCGCAAGGTTACCGCCTGGGGATTATAATCACGGCATTAACTCATGGGTCTGGTGATCGCGAGTCTAGCTCTTGGGGCTTGTGATCGAAAGGTTAGCTCCTGAGGCTTGTGATCGAGAGGTTAGCTCTTGGGGCTTGTGACCGCAAGGCTAGCTCCTGGGGCTTGTAATCACGGTGCAGACTCCTGGGGCTTGTGATAGCGAGGCTAGCTCCTGAGGCTTGTAATCACGGCGTTACCTCCTGGGACTAATGATCACGAGGATAGATACTGAGGCTTGTGATCGCGAGGTTAGCTCATGGGGCATGGGATCGTTTGGCTAGTTCCTGGGGCTTGTAATCACGAGGTTAGCTCCTGATAGGTGTGACTGCGAGGTTAGCCCCTGAGGCTTGTGATCGCAAGGCTAGCTCCTGGGGCTTGTAATCACGGCGTTAACTCCCGGGGCTTGTGATCACGATAAAAATTGGGGCATGTGATCGCGATGTTAGCTCCTGAGGCTTGTAATCACGGCGTTGTCTCCTGGGGCATGTGATCGCGTGGCTAGCTCCTGAGGTTTGTGATCGCGAGGGTAGCTCCTGGGGCTTGGGATCGTGAAATTAGCTCATCAGGCTTGTGATCGCCAGGTTAGCTCCCGGGGCTTGTAATCACGGCATTAACTCCTGGGGTTTGTAGTCACGATGAAAAATTTGGGGCGTGTGATCGCGAGGATAGCTCCTGGGGCTTGTAATCACGGCGTTGACTCCTGGGGCTTGTGATCGCAAGGCTAGCTCCTGGGGCATTAGATCACGAGGCTAGCTCCTGTGGCCTGTAACCAGGGCGTTAATTCATGGGGCTTGTGATCACAATGAAATCTTTTGGGGCTTGTGATATACCGAGGATACCTCCTGGGACTTATTATTGCAAGGTTAGCTCCTGGGGCTTGAGATCGCGAGGCTAGCTCCTGGGGATTGTGAACACGGTGTCAACTCCTGGGGCTTGTGATCGCGAGGTTAGCCCCTGAGGCTTGTGATCGCGAGGTTAGCCCCTGAGGCTTGTGATCGCGAGGCTAGCTCCTGGGGCTTGTGATTGCGAGGATATCTCCTGGGGCTTGCGATCGCAAGGTTACCGCCTGGGGATTATAATCACGGCATTAACTCATGGGTCTGGTGATCGCGAGTCTAGTTCTTGGGGCTTGTGATCGAAAGGTTAGCTCCTGAGGCTTGTGACTGCGAGGTTAGCCCCTGTGGCTTGAGGTTGCAAGGTTAGCTCCTGGGGCTTGTGATCGCAAGAAGAGTTCCTGGGGCTTGTAATTACGGCGTTAACCCCTGGGGCTTGTGATCACGATAAACATTTGGGGCATGTGATCGCTAGCTTAGCTCCTGAGGCTTGTAATCACGGAGTTGTCTCCTGGGGCATGTGATCGCAAGGCTAGCTCCTGAGGCTTGTGATTGCGAGGTTATCTCCTGGGGCTTGAAATCACGGCGTTAACTTCTGGGGTTTGTGGTCACGATGACAAATTTGGGGCGTGTGATCGCGAGGATAGCTCCTGGGGCTAGTAATCACGGCGTTGACTCCTGGGGCTTGTGATCGCAAGGCTAGCTCCTGAGGCTTGTGATCGCGAGGTTAGCTCCTGGGGCTTGAAATCACGGCGTTGACTCCTGGGGCTTGTGATCGCAAGGCTAACTCCGGAGGCTTGTGATCGCGAGTTTTGCTCCTGGGGGTTGTGATCGCGAGGTTAGCTCCTTGGGCTTATGATCGCGAGGCTAGCTCCTGGGGCCTGTAATCAGGACGTTAACTCCTAGGGCTTGTGATCACGATGAAATCTCTTGGGGCTTGTGATATACCGAGGTTACCTTTTGGGACCTGCTATTGCAAGGTTAGCTCCTGGGGCTTGCGATCTTGAGGCTACCGCCTGGGGATATAAATCGCGGTGTCAACTCCTGGAGCTTGTGATCGCAAGGCTAGCTCCTGAGGCTTGTGATCTTGAAGTTAGCTCATGAGGCTTGTGATCGCCAGGTTAGCTCCCGGGGCTTGTAATCACGGCGTTAACTCCTGGGGTTTGTGGTCACGATGAAAAATTTGGGGCGTGTGATCGCGAGGATAGCTCCTGGGGCTTGTAATCACGGCGTTGTCTCCTGGGGCTTGTGATCGCAAGGCTAGCTCCTGAGGCTTGTGATCGCGAGGTTAGCACCTGGGGCTTGAAATCACGGCGTTGACTCTAGGGGCTTGTGATCGCAAGGCAAGATCCTGAGGCTTGTGATCGCGAGGTTAGCTCCTGGGGCTTGAAATGCAGGCGTTGACTCCTGGGGCTAGTGACAGCAAGGCTAGCTCCTGGGGCTTAAGATCGCGAGGCTAGCTCCTGTGGCCTGTAACCAGGGCGTTAACTCCTGGGGCTTGTGATCACAATGAAATCTCTTGGGGCTTGTGATATACCGAGGTTACCTCCTGGGACTTGTTATTGCAAGGTTAGCTCCTGGGGCTTGCCATCGCGAGGCTAGCTCCTTGGGATTGTAAACACGGTGTCAACTCCTGGGGCTTGTGATCGCGAGGTTAGCCCCTGAGGCTTGTGATCGCGAGGTTAGCCCCTGAGGCTTGTGATCGCGAGGTTAGCCCCTGAGGCTTGTGATCGGGAGGATATCTCCTGGGGCTTGCGATCGCAAGGTTACCGCCTGGGGATTATAATCACGGCATTAACTCATGGGTCTGGTGATCGCGAGTCTAGCTCTTGGGGCTTGTGATCGAAAGGTTAGCTCCTGAGGCTTGTGACTGCGAGGTTACCCCTGTGGCTTGAGATTGCAAGGTTAGCTCCAGGGGCTTGTGATCGCAAGAAGAGTTCCTGGGGCTTGTAATTACGATAACAATTTGGGGCATGTGATCGCTAGTTTAGCTCCTGAGGCTTGTAAACACGGCGTTGACTCCTGGGGCTTGTGATCGCAAGGCTAGCTCCTGAGGCTTGTGATCGCGAGGTTAGCTCCTTGGGCTAATGATCGCGAGGCTAGCTCCTGGGGCCTGTAATCAGGGCGTTAACTCCTAAGGCTTGTGATCACGATGAAATCTCTTTTGGCTTGTGATATACCGAGGTTACCTTTTAGGACTTGCTATTGCAAGGTTAGCTCCTGGGGCTTGCGATCGCGAGGCTACCGCCTGGGGATAGAAATCACGGTGTCAACTCCTGGGGCTTGTGATCGCAAGGCTAGCTCCTGAGGCTTGTGATCCCGAGGTTAGCTCCTGGGGCCTGACATCACGAGGTCAGCTACTGAGGCTTGTGATCGCGAGGTAAGCTACTGAGGCTTGTGATCTCGAGGTTAGCTACTGGGGCTTGTGATCGCGAGGTTAGCTCCTGAGGCTTGTGACCGCAAAGTTAGCTCCTGTGGCTTCTGATCGCGAGGTTAGCTCCTGGGGCTTGAGATCGCGAGGTTAGCTCTTGGGGCTTGTGTTCGCGAGGTTAGCTCCTGGGGCTTGAGATCGCGAGGTTAGCTACTGAGGCTTGTGATCGTTAGGTTAGCTCCTGGGGCGTGTGACCGCAAGGGTAGCTTCTGGGCCTTAAGATCGCGAGTCTAGCTCCTGGGGATTGTAATCACGGTGCAGACTCCTGGGGCTTGTGATAGCGAGGCTAACTCCCGAGGCTTGTAATCACGGCCTTACATCCTGGGACTAATGATCACGAGGTTAGATACTGAGGCTTGTCATCGCGAGGTTAGCTCATGGGGCATGGGATCGTTTGGCTAGTTCCTGGGGCTTGTAATCACGAGGTTAGCTCCTGAGAGGTGTGACTGCGAGGTTAGCCCCTGAGGCTTGTGATCGCAAGCCAAGCTCCTGGGGCTTGTAATCACGGCGTTAAGTCCCGGGGCTTGTGATCACGATAAAAAATTGGGGCATGTGATCGCGATGTTAGCTCCTGAGGCTTGTAATCACGCCGTTGTCTTCTGGGGCATGTGATCGCGTGGCTAGCTCCTGAGGTTTGTGATCGCGAGGGTAGCTCCTGGGGCTTGTGGTCGTGAAGTTAGCTCATGAGGCTTGTGATCGCCAGGTTAGCTCCCGGGGCATGTAATCACGGCATTAATTCCTGGGGTTTGTAGTCACGATGAAAAATTTGGGGCGTGTGATCGCGACGATAGCTCCTGGGGCTTGTAATCACGGCGTTGACTCCGGGGCCTTGTGAACGCAAGGCTAGCTCCTGAGGCTTTTGATCGAGAGGTTAGCTCGTGGGGCTTGAAATCACGGCGTTGACTCTAGGGGCTTGTGATCGCAAGGCTAGCTCCTGAGGCTTGTGATCGCGAGTTTTGCAACTGGGGGTTGTGATCGCGAGGTTAGCTCCTTGGGCTTATGATCGCGAGCTTAGCTCCTGGGGCCTGTAATCAGGGCGTTAACTCCTAGGGCTTGTGATCACGATGAAATCTCTTGGGGCTTGTGATATACCGAGGTTACCTTTTGGGACTTGCTATTGCAAGGTTAGCTCCTGGGGCTTGCGATCGCGAGGCTACCGCCTGGGGATAGAAATCACGGTGTCAACTCCTGGGGCTTGTGATCGCAAGGCTAGCTCCTGAGGCTTGTGATCGTGAAGTTAGCTCATGAGGCTTGTGATCGCCAGGTTAGCTCCCGGGGCTTGTAATCACGGCGTTAACTCCTGGGGTTTGTGGTCACGATGAAAAATTTGGGGCGTGTGATCGCGAGGATAGCCCCTGGGGCTTGTAATCACGGCGTTGACTCCTGGGGCTTGTGATCGCAAGGCTAGCTCCTGAGGCTTGTGATCGAGAGGTTAGCACCTGGGGTTTGAAATCACGGCGTTGACTCTAGGGGCTTGTGATCGCAAGGCTAGCTCCTGAGGCTTGTGATCGCGAGGTTAGCTCCCGGGGCTTGAAATCACGGCGTTGACTCCTGGGTCTAGTGACAGCAAGGCTAGCTCCTGGGGCTTAAGATCGCGAAGCTAGCTCCTGTGGACTGTAACCAGGGCGTTAACTCCTGGGGCTTGTGATCACAATGAAATCTCTTGGGGCTTGTGATATACCGAGGTTACCTCCTGGGACTTGTTATTGCAAAGTTAGCTCCTGGGGCTTGTGATCGCGAGGCTAGCTCCTGGGGATTGTAAACACGGTGTCAACTCCTGGGGCTTGTGATCGCGAGGTTAGCCCCTGAGGCTTGTGATCTCGAGGTTAGCCCCTGAGGCTTGTGATCGCGAGGTTAGCCCCTGAGGCTTGTGATCGCGAGGTTAGCTCCAGGGACTTGTGATTGCGAGGATATCTCCTGGGGCTTGCGATCGCAAGGTTACTGCCTGGGGATTATAATCACGGCATTAACTCATGGGTCTGGTGATCGCGAGTCTAGCTCTTGGGGCTTGTGATCGAAAGGTTCGCTCCTGAGGCTTGTGACTGCGAGGTCACCCCTGTGGCTTGAGTTTGCAAGGTTAGCTCCTGGGGCTTGTGATCGCAAGAAGAGTTCCTGGGGCTTGTAATTACGGCGATAACCCCTGGGGCTTGTGATCACGATAACAATTTGGGGCATGTGATCGCTAGCTTAGCTCCTGAGGCTTGTAATCACGGCGTTGTCTCCTGGGGCATGTGATCGCAAGGCTAGCTCCTGAGGCTTGTGATCGCGAGTTTATCTCCTGGGGCTTGAAATCACGGCGTTAACTCCTGGGGTTTGTGGTCACGATGAAAAATCTGGGGCGTGTGATCGCGAGGATAGCTCCTGGGGCTTGTAATCCCAGCGTTGACTCCTGGGGCTTGTGATCGCAAGGCTAGCTCCTGAGGCTTGTGATCGCGAGGTTATCTCCTAGGGCTAATGATCGCGAGGCTAGCTCCTGGGGCCTGTAATCAGGGCGTTAACTCCTAGGGCTTGTGATCACGATGAAATCTCTTGGGGCTTGTGATATACCGAGGTTACCTTTTGGGACTTGCTATTGCAAGGTTAGCTCCTGGGGCTTGCGAACGCGAGGCTACCGCCTGGGGATAGAAATCACGGTGTCAACTACTGGGGCTTGTGATCGCAAGGCTAGCTCCTGAGGCTTGTGATCGCGAGGTTTGATCCTGGGGCTTGAGATCGCGAGGTCAGCTACTGAGGCTTGTGATCGCGAGGTAAGCTACTGAGGCTTGTGATCTCGAGGTTAGCTACTGGGGCTTGTGATCGCGAGGTTAGCTCCTTGGGCTTGTGATCGCAAAGTTAGCTCCTGTGGCTTCTGATCACGAGGTTAGCTCCTGGGGCTTGAGATCGCGAGGTTAGCTCCTGGGGCTTGTTATCGCAAGGTTAGCTCCTGGGGCTAGAGATCGCGAGGTTAGCTACTGAGGCTTGTGATCGTTAGGTTAGCTCCTGGGGCGTGTGACCGCAAGGGTAGCTTCTGGGCCTTAAGATCGCGAGTCTAGCTCCTGGGGATTGTAATCACGGTGTCAAATCCTGGGGCTTGTGAACGTGAGGCTACCTCCTGGGGCTTGTTATCAGGGCCTTAATTCCTGGGACTAATGATCGCGAGGTTAGCGACTTAGGCAATTGATCGCGAGGTAAGCTCATGGGGCTTGTGATCGTGAAGATAGCTCCTGAGGCTTGTGATCGCGAGGTTAGCTCCTGGGGCTTGTAATCACGGCGTTGACCCCTGGGGCTCATGATCGCGACGCTAGCTCCTGAGGCTTGTAATCACGGCGTTAACTCCCGGGACTAATGATCGCGAGGTTAGCCACTGAGGCAATTGATCGCGAGGTAAGCTCATTGGTCTTGTGATCGTGAAATTAGCTCCTGAGGCTTGTGATCGCGAGGTTAGCTCCTGAGGCTTGTGATCGAGAGGTTAGCTCTTGGGGCTTGTGACCGCAAGACTAGCTCCTGGGGCTTGTAATCACGGTGCAGACTCCTGGGGCTTGTGATAGCGAGGCTAGCTCCTGAGGCTTGTAATCACGGCGTTACCTCCTGCGACTAATGATCACGAGGATAGATACTGAGGCTTGTGATCGCGAGGATAGCTCATGGGGCATGGGATCGTTTGGCTAGTTCCTGGGGCTTGTAATCACGGCGTTAACTCCCGGGGATTGTGATCACGATAAAAAATTGGGCCATGTGATCGCGATGTTAGCTCCTGAGGCTTGTAATCACGGCGTTGTCTCCTGGGGCATGTGATCGTGTGGCTATCTCCTGAGGTTTGTGATCGCGAGGGTAGCTCCTGGGGCTTGTGATCGTGAAATTAGCTCATGAGGCTTGTGATCGCCAGGTTAGTTCCCGGGGCTTGTAATCACGGCGTTTACTCCTGGGGTTTGTAGTCACGATGAAAAATTTGGGGCGTGTGATCGCGAGGATAGCTCCTGGGGCTTGTAATCACGGCGTTGACTCCTGGGGCTTGTGATCGCAAGGCTAGCTCCTGAGGCTTTTGATCGCGAGGTTAGCTCGTGGGGCTTGAAATCACGGCGTTGACTCTAGGGGCTTGTGATCGCAAGGCTAGCTCCTGAGGCTTGTGATCGCGAGGTTATCTCCTGGGGCTTGTAATCACGGCGTTGACTCCTGGGCTTGTGATCGCAAGGCTAGCTCCTGGGGCTTTAGATCACGAGGCTAGCTCCTGTGGCCTGTAACCAGGGCGTTAACTCCTGGGGCTTGTGATATACCGAGGTTACCTCCTGGGACTTATTATTGCAAGGTTAGCTCCTGGGGCTTGCGATCGCGAGGTTAGCTCCTAGGGATTGTAAACACGGTTTTAACTCCTGGGGCTTGTGATCGCGAGGTTAGCCCCTGAGGCTTGTGATCGCGAGGTTAGCCCCTGAGGCTTGTGATCGCGAGGTTAGCTCCTGGGGCTTGTGATTGCGAGGATATCTCCTGGGGCTTGCGATCGCAAGGTTACCGCCTGGGGATTATAATCACGGCATTAACTCATGTGTCTGGTGATCGCGAGTCTAGCTCTTGGGGCTTGTGATCGAAAGGTTAGCTCCTGAGGCTTGTGACTGCGAGGTTAGCCCCTGTGGCTTGAGATTGCAAGGTTAGCTCCTGGGGCTTGTGATCGCAAGAATAGTTCCTGGGGCTTGTAATTACGGCGTTAACCCCTGGGGCTTGTGATCACGATAAAAATTTGGGGCATGTGATCGCTAGCTTAGCTCCTGCGGCTTGTAATCACGGCGTTGTCTCCAGGGGCATGTGATCGCAAGGCTAGCTCCTGAGGCTTGTGATTGCGAGGTTATCTCCTGGGGCTTGAAATCACGGCGTTAACTTCTGGGTTTTGTGGTCACGATGACAAATTTGGAGCGTGTGTCGCGAGGATAGCACCTGGGGCTTGTAATCACGGCGTTGACTCCTGGGGCTTGTGATCGCAGGGCTAGCTCCTGAGGCTTGTGATCGCGAGGTTAGCTCCTGGGGCTTGAAATCACGGCGTTGATTCCTGGGGCTTGTGATCGCAAGGCTAGCTCCTGAGGCTTGTGATCGCGAGTTTTGATCCTGGGGGTTGTGATCGCGAAGTTAGCTCCTAGGGCTTATGATCGCGAGGCTAGCTCCTGGGGCCTGTAATCAGGGCGTTAACTCCTA
Source organism: Meconema thalassinum (assembly GCA_946902985.2). Classification (NCBI taxonomy): domain Eukaryota; kingdom Metazoa; phylum Arthropoda; class Insecta; order Orthoptera; family Tettigoniidae; genus Meconema; species Meconema thalassinum. The sequence continues at coordinate 796,313,749 of OX336389.2, forward strand.
GGGCTTGTGATCACGATGAAATTTCTTGGGGCTTGTGATATACCGAGGTTACCTTTTGGGACCTGCTATTGCAAGGTTAGCGCCTGGGGCTTGCGATCGCGAAGCTACCGCCTGGGGATAGAAATCGCGGTGTCAACTCCTGGGGCTTGTGATCGCAAGGCTAGCTCCTGAGGCTTGTGATCGTGAAGTTAGCTCATGAGGCTTGTGATCGCCAGGTTAGCTCCCGGGGCTTGTAATCACGGCGTTAACTCCTGGGGTTTGTGGTCACGATGAAAAATTTGGGGCCCGTGGTCGCGAGGATAGCTCCTGGGGCTTGTGATCGTAAAGGTAGCTCATGAGGCTTGTAATCACGGCGTTAACTCCTGGGGTTTGTGGTCACGATGAAAAATTTGGGGCGTGTGATCGCGAGGATAGCTCCTGGGGCTTGTAATCACGGCGTTGACTCCTGGGGCTTGTGATCGCAAGGCAAGCTCCGGAGGCTTGTGATCGCGAGTTTAGCTCCTGGGGCTTGAAATCACGGCGTTGACTCCTGGGGCTAGTGACAGCAAGGCTAGCTCCTGGGGCTTAAGATCGCGAGGCTAGCTCCTGTGGCCTGTAACCAGGGCGTTAAATCCTGGGGCTTGTGATCACAATGAAATCTCTTGGGGCTTGTGATATACCGAGGTTACCTCCTGGGACTTGTTATTGCAAGGTTAGCTCCTGGGGCTTGCGATCGCGAGGCTAGCTCCTTGGGATTGTAAACACGGTGTCAACTCCTGGGGCTTGTGATCGCGAGGTTAGCCCCTGAGGCTTGTGATCGCGAGGTTAGCCCTTGAGGCTTGTGATCGCGAGGTTAGCCCCTGAGCCTTGTGATCGCGAGGTTAGCTCCTGGGGCTTGTGATTGCGAGGATATCTCCTGGGGCTTGCGATCGCAAGGTTACCGCCTGGGGATTATAATCACGGCATTAACTCATGGGTCTGGTGATCGCGAGTCTAGCTCTTGGGGCTTGTGATCGAAAGGTTAGCTCCTGAGGCTTGTGACTGCGAGGTTACCCCTGTGGCTTGAGATTGCAAGGTTAGCTCCTGGGGCTTGTGATCGCAAGAACAGTTACTGGGGCTTGTAATTACGGCGTTAACCCCTGGGGCTTGTGATCACGATAAAAATTTGGGGCATGTGATCGCTAGTTTATCTCCTGAGGCTTGTAATCACGGCGTTGTCTCCTGGGGCATGTGATCGCAAGGCTAGCTCCTGAGGCTTGTGATCGCGAGGTTATCTCCTGGGGCTTGACATCACGGCGTTAACTCCTGGGGTTTGTGGTCACGATGAAAAATCTGGGGCGTGTGATCGCGAGGATAGCTCCTGGGGCTTGTAATCACGGCATTGACTCCTGGGGCTTGTGATCGCAAGGCTAGCTCCTGAGGCTTGTGATCGCGAGGTTAGCTCCTTCGGCTAATGATCGCGAGGCTAGCTCCTGGGGCCTGTAATCAGGGCGTTAACTCCTAGGGCTTGTGATCACGATGAAATCTCTTGGGGCTTGTGATATACCGAGGTTACATTTTGGGACTTGCTATTGCAAGGTTATCTCCTGGGGCTTGCGATCGCGAGGCTACCGCCTGGGGATAGAGATCACGGTGTCAACTCCTGGGGCTTGTGATCGCAAGGCTAGCTCCTGAGGCTTGTGATCGCGAGGTTAGCTGCTGGGGCTTCAGATCGCGCGGTCAGCTACTGAGGCTTGTGATCGCGAGGTAAGCTACTGAGGCTTGTGATCTCGAGGTTAGCTACTGGGGCTTGTGATCGCGAGGTTAGCTCCTGAGGCTTGTGACAGCAAAGTTAGCTCCTGTGGCTTCTGATCGCGAAGTTAGCTCCTGGGGCTTGAGATCGCGAGGTTAGCCCCTGAGGCTTGTGATCGGGAGGTTAGCTCTTGGGGCTTGTGACCGCAAGGCTAGCTCCTTGGGCTTGTAATCACGGTGCAGACTCCTGGGGCTTGTGATAGCGAGGCTAAATCCTGAGGCTTGTAATCACGGCGTTACCTCCTGGGACTAATGATCACGAGGTTAGATACTGAGGCTTGTGGTCGCGAGGTTAGCTCATGGGACATGGGATCGTTTGGCTAGTTCCTGGGGCTTGTAATCACGAGGTTAGCTCCTGAGAGGTGTGACTGCGAGGTTAGCCCCTGAGGCTTGTGATCGCAAGGCTAGCTCCTGGGGCTTGTAATCACGGCGTTAACTCCCGGGGCTTGGGATCACGATAAAAAATTGGGGCATGTGATCGCGATGTTAGCTCCTGAGGCTTGTAATCACGGCGTTGTCTCATGGGGCATGTGATCGCGTGGCTAGCTCCTGAGGTTTGTGATCGCGAGGGTAGCTCCTGGGGCTTGTGATCGTGAAGTTAGCTCATGAGGCTTGTGATCGCCAGGTTAGCTCCCGGGGCTTGTAATCACGGCGTTGACTCCGGGGGCTTGTGATCGCAAGGCTAGCTCCTGAGGCTTTTGATCGAGAGGTTAGCTCCTGGGGCTTGAAATCACGGCGTTGACTCTAGGGGCTTGTGATCGCAAGGCTAGCTCCTGAGGCTTGTGATCGCGAGGTTAGCTCCTGGGGCTTGAAATCACGGCGTTGACTCCTGGGGCTAGTGACTGCAAGGCTAGCTCCTGGGGCTTAAGATCGCGAGGCTAGCTCCTGTGGCCTATAACCAGGGCGTTAACTCCTGGGGCTTGTGATCACAATGAAATCTCTTGGGGCTTGTGATATACTGAGGTTACCTCCTGGGACTTATTATTGCAAGGTTAGCTCCTGGGGCTTGCGATCGCGAGTATAGCTCCTGGGGATTGTAAACACGGTGTCAACTCCTGGGGCTTGTGATCGCGAGGTTAGCCCCTGAGGCTTGTGATCGCGAGGTTAGCCCCTGAGGCTTGTGATCGCGAGGCTAGTTCCTGGGGTTTGTGATTGCGAGGATATCTCCTGGGGCTTGCGATCGCAAGGTTACCGCCTGGGGATTATAATCACGGCATTAACTCAAGGGTCTGGTGATCGCGAGTCTAGCTCTTGGGGCTTGTGATCGAAAGGTTAGCTCCTGAGGCTTGTGACTGCGAGGTTAGCCCCTATGGCTTGAGATTGCAAGGTTAGCTCCTGGGGCTTGTGATCGCAAGAATAGTACCTGGGGCTTGTAATTACGGCGTTAACCCCTGGGGCTTTTGATCACGATAAAAATTTGGGGCATGTGATCGTTAGCTTAGCTCCTGAGGCTTGAAATCACGGTGTTGTCTCCTGGGGCATGTGATCGCAAGGCTAGCTCCTGAGGCTTGTGATCGCGAGGTTATTTCCTGCGGCTTGTAATCACGGCGTTACCTCCTGGGACTAATGATCGCGAGGAAAGCTCCTGGGGCTTGTAATCACGGCGTTGACTCCTGGGGCTTGTGGTCGCAAGGCTAGCTCCTGAGGCTTGTGATCGCGAGGTTAGCTCCTGGGGCTTGAAATCACGGCGTTGACTCCTGGGGCTTGTGATCGCAAGGCTAGCTCCTGAGGCTTGTGATCGCGAGTTTTGATCCTGGGGGTTGAAATCGCGAGGTAAGCTCCTTGGGCTTATGATCGCGAGGCTAGCTCCTAGGGCTTGTGATCGTGAAGTTAGCTCATGAGGCTTGTAATCACGGCGTTAACTCCTGGGGTTTGTGGTCACGATGAAAAATTTGGGGCGTGTGATCGCGAGGATAGCTCCTGGGGCTTGTAATCACGGCGTTGACTCCTGGGGCTTGTGATCGCAAGGCTAGCTCCTGAGGCTTGTAGTCGCGAGGTTAGCAGCTGGGGCTTGAAATCACGGCGTTGACTCTAGGGGCTTGTGATCGCAAGGCTAGCTGCTGAGGCTTGTGATCGCGAGGTTAGCTCCTGGGGCTTGAAATCACGGCGTTGACTCCTGGTGCTAGTGACAGCAAGGCTAGCCCCTGGGGCTTAAGATCGCGAGGCTAGCTCCTGTGGCCTGTAACCAGGGCGTTAACTCCTGGGGCTTGTGATCACAATGAAATCTCTTAGGGCTTGTGATATACCGAGGTTACCTCCTGGGACTTATTATTGCAAGGTTAGCTCCTGGGGCTTGCGATCGCGAGGCTCGCTCCTGGGGATTGTAAACACGGTGTCAACTCCTGGGGCTTGTGATCGCGAGGTTAGCCCCTGAGGCTTGTGATCTCGAGGTTAGCCCCTGAGGCTTGTGATCGCGAGGTTAGCCCCTGAGGCTTGTGATCGCGAGGTTAGCTCCTGGGGCTTGTGATCGCAAGAAGAGTTCCTGGGGCTTGTAATTACGGCGTTAACCCCTGGGGCTTGTGATCACGATAATAATTTTGGGGCATGTGATCGCTAGTTTAGCTCCTGAGGCTTGTAATCACGGCGTTGTCTCCTGGGGCATGTGATCGCAAGGCTAGCTCCTGAGGCTTGTGATCGCGAGGTTATCTCCTGGGGCTTGAAATCACGGCGTTAACTCCTGGGGTTTGAGGTCACGATGAAAAATCTGGGGCGTGTGATCGCGAGGATAGCTCCTGGGGCTTGTAATCACGGCGTTGACTCCTGGGGCTTGTGAACGCAAGGCTTGCTCCTGAGGCTTGTGATCGCGAGGTTAGCTCCTTGGGCTAATGATCGCGAGGCTAGCTCCTGGGGCCTGTAATCAGGGCGTTAACTCCTAGGGCTTGTGATCACGATGAAATCTCTTGGGGCTTGTGATATACCGAGGTTACCTTTTGGGACTTGCTATTGCAAAGTTAGCTCCTGGGGCTTGCGATCGCGAGGCTACCGCCTGGGGATTTAAATCACGGTGTCAACTCCTGGGGCATGTGATCGCAAGGCTAGCTCCTGAGGTTTGTGATCGCGAGGTTAGCTTCTGGGGCTTGAGATCGTGAGGTCAGCTACTGAGGCTTGTGATCGCGAGGTAAGCTACTGATGCTTGTGATCTCGAGCTTAGCTACTGGGGCTTGTGATCGCGAGGTTAGCTCCTGGGGCTTGTGATCGCAAAGTTAGCTCATGTGGCTTCTGATCGCGAGGTTAGCTCCTGGGGCTTGAGATCGCGAGGTTAGCTCCTGGGGCTTGTGATCGCGAGGTTAGCCCCTGGGGCTTGAGATCGCGAGGTTAGCTACTGAGGCTTGTGATCGTTAGGTTAGCTCCTTGGGCGTGTGACCGCAAGGGTAGCTTCTGGGCCTTAAGATCGCGAGTCTAGCTCCTGGGGATTGTAATCACGGTGTCAAATCCTGGGGCATGTGAACGTGAGGCTACCTCCTGGGGCTTGTTATCAGGGCCTTAATTCCTGGGACTAATGATCGCGAGGTTAGCCACTTAGGCAATTGATCGCGAGGTAAGCTCATGGGGCTTGTGATCGTGAAGATAGCTCCTGAGGCTTGTGACTACGAGGTTAGCCCCTGAGGCTTGTGATCACGAGGTTAGCTCCTGGGGCTTGTGATCGCAAGACTAGCTCCTGGGGCCTGTAATAACGGTGTTAACTTCTTGGGCTTGTGATCACGATGATAAATTTGGGGCGTGTGATCGCGAGGCTAGCTCCTGAGGCTTGTTATCGTGAGGTTAGCTCCTGGGGCTTGTGATCGCGAAGTTACCTCCTGGGGCTTGTGATCTTGCGGCTAGCTCCTGAGGCTTGTGATCGCAAGGTTAGCTCCTGAGGCTAGTGATCGCGAGGTTAGCTACTGAGGCTTGTGATCGTGAGGTTAGCTCCTACGCTTGTGACCGCAACGCTAGCTCCTGGGGCTTATGATCCTGAGGCTAGCTCCAGGGGCCAGTAATCAGGGCGTTAACTCCTGGGGCTTGTGATCACTATGAAATCTCTTGTCTCTTGTGATATACCGATGTTACCTCCTGAGACTTGCTATTGCGAGGTTTTCTTCTGGGGCTTGCGATCGCAAGGCTAGCGCCTGGGGATTGTAATCACGGCGTTAACTCCAGGGTCTTGTGATAGAGAGGCTAGCTCTTGGGGCTTGTAATCACGGCGTTAACTCATGGGGTTTCTGTTCCCGATGAGCATTCTTGGGGCTTGTGATCGCGAGGTTAGCTCCTGGGGCTTGGGATCGTGAGAACTCCTCGGGCTTGTGATCACGAGGCTAGTTCGTGGGGCTTTTAATCACGGCTTCAACTCCTAGAGCTTGTGTTCGCTATGAAAACTCTTGGGACTTGCGATCGCGGGGTTAGCTCCAGGGGCTTGTGACACCAAGGTTAGGTCCTGGTGCTGGTGATCGTGAGGTTACCTCGTGGGGCTTTCGATCGCGAGCTATAGGGCCTGGGGCTTGTGTTTGCGAGGTTAGCTTCTAAGGCTTATGATCGCGATGTTAGCTCTTTAGGCTTGTGATCGTGAGGCTAGCTCCTGGGGTTTGTAATCACGTCGTTGTCTCCTAGAGCTTGTGATCACGATGAAAACTCTTGGGACTTGCGATCGCGGGGTTAGCTCCTGGGGCTTGTATTCACGGCGTAAAATCCTGGGGCTTGTGAACGCGAGGTTAGAGTCTGCGGCTTGCGATCGCGAGGTTATCTCATGGGGCTTGTGATCGTGAGGTTAGCTCCTGGGGCTTGTAATCACGGCGTTAACTCCTGGGCCTTAAGATTGCAAGTTTAGCTCCGGGGGCTTGTGATCGTGAGGTAAGCTCCTGGGGCTTGTAAACACGGCGTTAACTCCTGGGCCTTGTGATCGCGAGATTAGCTCCTGAGGCTTGTGAACGTGAGGTTTGCTCCTTGGGCTTGTAATCAAGGCGTTAACTCCTGGGGCCCTATATCATTCACTGTCTTTCAATCCAGAGAGATTGCACAGAATACATGGCCCACCATTTCTAAATAAGTGTTAGTAATACTATTAATAAGAATAAAAATAATTATAATAATCATTTATTCGGCTTATATAATTATTTGGGGCCACCGGTGCCAACCTGGATCATTTTGGTTTGGCCGGCTATTTAAGGTCGGACGCTCTTCCTGACACCACGTGATTTATCAGGTAAAGATTCCACCCCGCTGTCACCAGAAATGGAACCCCAACCGTCTAGCATAATGTCGAGCAGCTAAGACACAGTGCCATCATGCTCTATTAATAATACTATTACTAATTCTAATAATAATCTAAGTATCATATCCCCAAGGTGGCCCGTTTAGACTCCATTACTATGGCAAATATCCAAAGCCAGAATTGTCATGTGCAGTATCTCCCACTAGTCTCCGATGTTCCATTTCCTTCAATAGACTCTTGCATGTTCCCGTCGCACCTGACCAGACCGTTCAGACTTTTATAAGTATAAAAGCACCACGAATGGAACCTAGAACTTCAGGGATGCCAGCTACTCTACCCAGAGGGGACCATAAATTATGAAAGAATGAATGTACTACCTGACTATCTGCCCTGTGTATTTTAGCCACGAGCCTGAATAAACTGGCATTAATCAAATTCTCTTCTCACAGAGAAAAAAATGCATACAGATCTTTAGAACACACAGAAACAAATTACGTGAAGTGGAGTTTAATCCTGACTAGTAATGTGTATGATGGTAAGCAGACAAACAGTAAAAGTAAAGGCAAACCTTAAATTTCCTCACCGGTGACACGTGACCTATGAGAAGCCAACGTACATGCACGCCGAATGCTCTGAGATAGCTAACAGGGTCAAGGAGAAATCTGGGAAGAATTTACCCCCATTTTAAGATGCTTAAAGGACAAGGTCGAATTCTTCACCCGTACGAAGTCCGCCAACTGGTTCTAGAAAAGTCTCGCTACAAATAAGGCAACCTGATTTTGTAGCTGTTCCTGGCAGCTGTTGCTTTATTTAGGGTCTAGGAATATCGCGTCCCTCAGTAACGTGTAATAATCGTGTAGTTATGCTGACTGTGTAAGTGAGTATTTCGAAGACCACGGGTAAGGAATAAGCTGAACCACTTTACAAATTGTTTCACGATAACACTTTTATAGTTTGTAACTGACAAGGGAAGTCTCTGAACCGGGGAATCGCAGATCCTGCTGTAACTTTGCAGATACGATGCGTGAGCCCAAATAGGCAGAACCGTGAAGAGAAATCTTTCGGAAATTAACTTCCCCTTGTACTAGATGAAAAATTAAGATTTACACGTTTAAATTGGCGCGCCAGCGGCGTGAGCTTCATTGGCTGCGTCAGAGGTTGCTTCCCGGCCTACGGCGTACTGTCACCGAATGAGAGGCGACAGACCCGGCATACGCTTATATCCGTATACGGAGAGTGTCCCATGCATTGCATGATGAATATTAACATTGCAAAAGTTATATGTTGTCTGGAGGAAAAATATGGAAAATGTATGGAAAGGCCTCTCAGCATTCAACGGACAGTTGGATGGTAGGCTATAGGCTATAGGCTATTGATGGTTTTGTGCCTATCTGACTTTCTGGCGTTCGTCTCTTGTAACAAGTGTGTTTATTTGTTGTGCTTATTGATATTTACAGGTATCATAACTGGTTGTATAGAGAACAGCACTATGAACGTGGACTCCTATTCTACTCTTACTGTCGCCACACATGAGCTACCGGATGACAGTAACACCAGTAACACCAACAACTCTGATGGAGATAATATTTGGACTGCCACCGATAGCTCACCCAGGAAAGTGTCAGATGAAGCTGTAGGTACGGAATACAAACAAAATGCTGTTTATTATTGGAAAAGCGGTAAGAGGCGCCCGCTTTCCTTTTCGTCGGTAAAAAGTAAGTTTCACCGTTTAAAAAGCAAGAAAGATTTATATTTGTGGGCAGAGCAAGTGAAAAGGGGAGGCACCCGCCGCGACAAATTGAGGAGAATAACATGTGTCGTAAAAGTCCAATTTGACATTGCCCATCAGAATAATGAAGTTATACATGACGTGACAATTCAGCAATGGGCTATGCTAGCTGCACAGGACATAAAATGTACGGGGTTTAAAGCCAGCCATTCCTGGGTGCAGCACTTTAAGGATCGCTATATCATTTCGCGAAAAATAACTGTGACGACATCAAAGAATGCCCATCGAGAAATGGACATTATGTCAGCAGCAGAAATATTCGTAGAAGAGGTTACATCGGTTCTTGATTCTCTCGGCCCTGGGAACGTATGTAATAGTGATCAAAGTGGGTTCAATTTGGAGATGTGTTCGGGTAGGACACTGGCTATAAAAGGGTCGAAAACGGTTTGCTCCAAAGTGCAATCAGTGGGGACCACAACGCACGGTTATACAATAATGCCAACAATAACAGCAGCCGGCAAGCTACTAGGACCTCTCTTCATAACTCTGAAAGATCCAAAAGGTGTGTTTGGAAAAAGGGTGAAAGAAACTATGTTTGCACATGACAATATTTACGTTTTCCTACAAAATCTGACAAAATGGGATCCGCACAATTGAAGGATTGGTTTCACAATGTTTTCAAACAGCATGTACCGTCCGGCAATGCGGCACTCCTTCTGGATTCCTTTTCTGGACATAAATCGTTAGAAAGTGAAGAGCGCATACGACTGATGATGATACCTCCTGGAGCCACAGCCTATTGTCAACCATTGGATGTATACGGCTGATACGGATGTATACGTAGATTTTCGAACACCGTTCGGTTATTGAATTTTGACATCAATTTGGCCCAGAGAAATACAATCTTGAAAATGCAGTCTCTGACATATCACCAATTGTCGTCCCCTCGTTTTACTTCAATGTGGCAATACGCATGGTACCGAAGTCAGTACCTGTCCGACAATCCCGGTGGGTTTGAACACCCTGTGCCATATTGTTTCGATATCAGTGCAATACAATGTAGTACTTGCACTCGCCCGTGTTTCATACGGTGTGGATGGTGTAAGACCAGTTTGTGTTTCCAACATTATTACCACGAACATCACTGTTGTCAGAACTATGTGAAGTAGCTTGGTCACTTACTCACTTGTGTGACCATTGGTTCAGTTTACTCTGTGTTGTGTTGTAATGATATGTATTTGTGATACCTTACATTGCATGATTAATAATAAAGCACGACGTGCAATATATTGTAAAGATGCAGCATTAATGTCCACGCCGCAGCGCAGGTTGTGAGCGCGAGTACGGAAGGGCAGCCGTTTGGAGCATGACCTTTGAGCCACCAATCAGGCGTGAGGCACACCCGCGCTTGACCAGCGTGCACAGTTCAAAATTGTTGTACTTATTGCCGTCTACGGAGGGCAGGAGTTAATTTCCGAAATATTTTTCTTCATGGTTCTGCCTAGTTGGGCTCAAGCAACATATTTGCTAAGTTTCAGCAGGATCCGCGATTCCCCGGTTCAGAGACTTCCCTTGTGAGTAACATACACACATTTGACATTTGTTTTTTGCCGCGATGTAATGTGGTTTCTCAAATCAATATTGAAACGATAGCTGAAGTTGTCTTCAATACTTATTCTTTCTTTAGATGTTACAATCTCCTTTGAGAGAAACCCGTGAAACCTATCAGTGCTACCTATCGCCTATCAAAATAGCTTTGCAACAGATCTGTGAAGATCACTCTTACTTACTCACGAGCAGACTGGGAAGAAAGCAGTCTGCATTCCCCTCCACGTGTCCAGTTCATCCCGTTACACTGTGGCGAGTGACTCCCTCCTTTACCTCACTCCCTACTCACATTTTCCTAACACTTCGATACATTTGGCATGTGCTTATCTGGCTAATCACGTACGGTAGGTCTATTGATTAATATCCAAGTAACGCTTCTTTAACTACGAGGCAACGGATCCTTGTTTTTATTTGTAAACAAGATTTCCTATCGTGCATGTCAAAGTATCTTGTTAGGTTAAAATAAATCATCTGTACCTTTTCCTGTATAAATGGCGAAACGATCAATTTTTTCAACAACCTAGCCCCTCGTGCTGTGAATGTGAATACCCAAGCAACAAGCGAAATGAAAACAATGTGACAGCGAGAAGCATGTGGACTGTCCCTGCATTTTTTCTCGATGCTCTCAACTACTGTTGCTGCCAGATTACCAGGAGAGTGGCACAAATGCTTCCTCACCTCCTGCTGCCAGCACAGAGGCTCGCTCGTACTGGGATTGCTCAGCCCATCTTTATACCAACTGAAGTGGATTAGCAAATTACACACTTACTTTATCCTGCACTATATGAAAATCTAGGTTAAGGGGTGACATGTTTCGTCCGTCATGAATGCAAGTCTCTTGTCAAGGTATCTCAAGCGTTTCATTGAATGCATTATATAATACATAATCTCCAAGATAAATAGTCTACGTGATGACCGACTGGAAAACGATCTTTACATATAACAATATGAAATAGAGCATCTAAAATGCCATTCATTCAGGGGTACGGTTTGCCCTTCTGTGTTACTGCGTAATTACAGGTCAATACGATAACATGGCAAATTGCATAATGGTTATAAAACATCTATATTATTTGAGTAATTACTGGGTACGTGGCTCAGAGGTAACGTTCTCGCCTGCTGTGTCCAAGGTTGCAGGATCGAATCATGGCGCAATCAGTGGGCGTTTGAGGGTGCTCAAATGCGAAGTAACCGTGTCAGTAGATATACTGGCACGTTGGAAATCCTCTTCTATGCAAAATTCCGGCACTCGGGCGTCTCTAAAAGCCACTGTAGCTAAAGGGAACGTAAAACAAATAACATTATTGATGTGTAACACCTTTCCACTCAGTTTCTGGCTATTTTTGGGAGTGATTTGGAAAATGGGAAGGAAGTGGATCGGACGGAAGTGTGTAAGACGCACTGCCAGCTAGATCGCATCCCTAAAGCAGCCAGGAGGGATGCGATCCGAACCAGCTGGCAGTGGTACCATATGGAATGTATCTAACATCCACAAGCCGATATTTTGGGTCTAAGGCATATTTCTGGAAAGGCGGCAAGTTTTGAATACCGCGCGACATTTTTTCCAGAAGGCGATGAAGCTATTAGCGAAAGCGAGTCTAGTGACGCACGCTGCAACAACTTTGAGGCATTATTTTGTCAATTCTTGTCCGATGTTTTCGGAACTTGGAAAGTATTTCAATTTTCTGGCACTGAGAAAAGAAGAAGATTGCATCATCTCGGAAGGAAATCGGTTCATCGGGAGCCAAGATATTGGCGATTATTTGTTTAGGATTTTTACCGCTGTGATGTAACGTCTTGTGACGTGGGAGGAGCGTGGATTCTTCTGGAAGCCCAGAGCGGGTATAAAACGGGGCTCAGCGGAGTTGAGAACTCACTCACATCCTTTGCATGGTCACGGCCGCAGCTACGAAACACTCACTTACGTCCCGTGTATGGTCACGGACGCATCTACGAAACCCACACTCCGTGCATGGTCACGCTACAATCTTCGTATTGAGTGCTACTAAGCAGTTATATTACGCGGAAGTTCTGAAACCTACAGTCAATTATTATCGCCGGACCAAGTCATGGTCAAGTCTTCAAGTGATGTAACGTTTTCTGTCCCACTTGGGCGCACAAGTGGAACGGGTTTACTGAGACAGTTCACACTGTAGGGTGACAAATGTACTTTAAGGTATTCATCGACCCTTCCATTAGTCATTTTCAAGAATATTTTCGAATTTTTTCATTGCCTCATTCGATAGTGTGTCCTCTCTAGTTTCCAGAAATATATAGTTTATACTAGTTTTATTGTTGTTTAGCTCATTTATACTCACTTTAATGATCGGTGTGCACGCTTTTCAGCAGCTGTCACTTTGACCTCTAGGTGCAGCAGATAAAGCACACATTGATCTGGCTTTGAAACAGTCTACTCCAGAACTAAAACAATACAGGAGATACTCACGGGTCGGAGAATGCAGAAGATTGACCTAAAATCCAAAGAAAATTCAGTTTTTGGAGTTGAAAAGGAAGACTCTTTACTCTAAATGTGGACCTCAACTTGAAGATACGATTTCTCACACTTCATTTTTTCAATATTTGTCTTGACTTGGGCAGTTAAAATGTCCACTTAGAATGCAGATATTAGTTTCATTTAAAAACTAAAATATAGACAAATAATGCAGCTATGTTGTAAAGCAGAATGAAGCTGTTAAATTGAAATTAGTGGTCGCACCCCCCACAATTAATTTATTTTTTCAATCAAAATAACGTAAATAGTAAAATAAAGCTAATATATTTGCCTCAATCAATGATACAAAAACAATTCTGCTATAAAATATTCTGAACATACAGCAGATCATTTTGCAACAACAATGACTCAATTAAGTTGAAAAAGAGCAAAGATACCGCGTCCTAAAAATGCATGTTATTTTTGTGATTAATCTTTGAAAAAGACACCCCAAATTTATTTAATTTTACTTTTTTGGAAAAATCCACTAGTTTATATTCTTCGAATCAGTGATATCAATTTCAAGAAAATAAGATAACTTGTAATAAAATGTCTCCAGTAGTGTCGATGAGTACCTTAACTTCTACGTATGAGATTGATTTGATAATTGGGCGCCAAGGTGCCAACATCAAGTTGAATCCTAATATTTATATTTATATCAAACACTAGCTTGCGTAGAACACTTGAGATACTCTTTGAAATCAGGCCGTGGTATGAATGCATCATTAACCCTGATAACATTAGTTATATATCAAGCTAACTACTGAAATTAAAGATTGCATGTCTAATACAAGTAATTTAACAGTCAAAAACAATGATGTAGCAAATTTAATATTAATAAAAGGAGCTTTTAAAGATTTTACCATTACCACATGAAAATTACGTGAAATTGGAAGTCGGATGAATTTAAGATTATTACCAAGCTATGAATTTACTGAATTTACGACGATAAAATAATGAAAAAGGGAGAGATTGCGTAGATATGCGTCATTTCGGCTCACCATTGGAGATTCTTTCTCCCTCGTACTTCTCTCTTCAAGGGAGATTGCTGTAGGTTCTCGTTCTGCGTCATCTTCTTTTCTTGACTGCGTAGCGAATTAATATATTGAAAATTTGTATACTGTTAGTGGTGGATCTAAAACCAAGAGGCACTTATACGATCTGCCTATACACAACAGAGCGTATGATATCCATGACGAGTAAGTCAGTGGAATATACCAGTTAGATATTTTTCACCAAGGAACTCAATGTAAATCAAGTCCGAAGACTAGTGCGTAGATTATAATGTTCACTCGATATCACGGAAACAAAGTTAATGGTCAGTCCTTCACGGAACAAAAGTTATAAGTCAGTTCTCACTTCACGTCGTGCGCCAAATATACATACTGAGCACGCTCCCCTTCCATCGTCCAACAAGCCGGCCTCCCGCCTAGCCTAAAGACGAATCACCGTGCGTCTTCATGGTTCTAAGCACAGCTGAATGTTGACCGCCCTTCTTCTGATTGGCCGATACTCCCCACGTGCTCGTTCCCGACTTGGAGTTCATTGCACTAGCAATGATGCCACGCTGTACTACTTTCCGTTTTTCACAACTCTTCACGTTTTCTCGGTTGAAGAAATTCCCTCTGGTTGCGAAATATAGTTGTTGTTCTCAACGGCTATTCCTGGACTCGTAATTTCCGATGACGCAAATCTCTCATCTAGGCCCTAACTGAATATAAAATCCGTACTCCCCATAATTTAATAATTTACCTGTATAATGGTTATCGGAATAATCCGATTGATAGCGTTTTCTATTAGATAGAAAACCTATCTGTATTGGTTTAAAATGTAAAAGCTCGAAAATGAAATATGAAATTAATTATAATAATAATTCTAAATTAAATTAACTTGGCTTAATAATCTTCCGCGTTCAATCATACATTAATTAGAACCCATCTTACTTATATCAGTGGCGTAAACACCCTCCGTAAAACAGGTTACATTCGCCTCGGATTATCATGTGATTCACCTGAGCACGATACTCCACGTGATTATCCCAGACACGTTCTTAAAAGTCCCCAACCAAGAGTACAATGTTACACAATTTAAATCACCCTACATACATATATTGTACCCGTTCGTCCGAGGTATGCGATGACCCATCTGCTATTACATCGCATTCCTGGATTTCCAGGACAGAGTGGAGTTAAATGAACATGAAGTCAAATAAGGAATGTGTCGGAAATTCAGTTGAAAAAATTCACAAAAGCAGAGGGTAACAAGAGAAAATGTATCTCCAGGGTCGTTACGGGCTTAAATTTAATTTAAAAAAAACAAATAGAAATGGGCGCCATCAACTGAATCCCTAGCAAACCACATTCTTCCTGGTTAAGCCTTAATTAAGACAAGGAAAGGATTAGGAAAACCACATCATTGTCAGATCACAACTAAGATAAAAACAAATTTATTCAAACTTTGATAGTCAGACAGAATTATTAAACACACATCCTACCTAAGAATATGGTCGAATGCCAACGTTAGATTGTCATTGTCCTGAAAATCGAACCATCTCTTTGCTATTCAAAGTGTACTTCATCCACAAAAAATATGAAAATTTTCTAAAGTTCGCTTGGGTTCTCAGGTTCACCGTAGCACTATGTCTATGCGTCACTGACATTTGTGATTCCTGAGACCTAACTTCTCTTTAAGTTAACATCATGAATGTGGATGTCAAAAAAAAATATGAATCTGTCTAAACAAATTATTCTAATAACACATATTTAAATATCAACTTATTTTTATGGCTTGAATGGCATTATTCACATGCTGAAAATCTCAATAAATGCTCCTAGAAATCTAACATTTAATTTACATTATATTTACACTGTCACTGATTATTGCTTGTTTGTGAATCAAAGAAACTTCACTAATCATTAGTTATCATCATCATCATATCAAAATTAAATATCTCTCACATTAGTTCTCATCTCAATATTCATTATATTCAAGTCAGAACAATTAATATATTATCATCAAATCATTTAAATAAATATATTATAATCATCAACTCGTTATGTTCTTCAATTATCCACACACTCTCATTTCACTATCTCATTTAGATTAAATCATCTCAATTCATCCGTTTAAATTATTTAATTCATTAATTCAAGTTGCAATTCATCAAATTATCTAAATCATATTTCTTATTTAAATTTATTTAAATTCATTTAAATTTTATTAATCATCAGCTTCTTTAATTAATTATCACCTTTTAATTCAGTTATTCATCAGCTGTTTAAACACCAATTAATTTATTTAATTCAGTTAATTTATGCAACCTTTAATTCATTCATTTATTTAATTCATCGATTTATTCAAAATGTAATTTATCAATTTATTCAAATTCTATTTCATCTGGTTATTTAGATTTTCATTTCATCGAGTCATTTAGATTTTTATTTAATCGGGTCAGATCATTAATATGCTTAAACTTCAGATTATTATTTTACAAATTATTATTATCAGAAAATCTTGTATTATCAAAATTATTTATTTATTTAATTTCCTAACAAATTGTTTAATATGGGTTATAGAACGTTGTCTTACAGTTTTATCACTTCCAAGTTATATCTCGTATTTAATTATCATGCCAAAAAATTATTATTGCCTTCACAAAATCACGTTGGATCTCACTATCCAAAACTTCATCATATACTCTCACTTCATTAAATACCATATTTGAATACCATAATTATTCCACATAACACCATAATTATTCCACATAACACCATAACTATTCCACATAACACCATAACTATTCAGAGCACAGCATGAATCTCAAAAATATGCTAGACTGGGTTCAACAACCTCATGTCTGCCTCAAAATATTCATTAGCAATATTGCAAAACTTCCACCTGGCAACTTCCAAAATACCTATCACAATCTTCACTTAATCACGTTGCATGATCTACAAAAATATATAACTGGCTTCAAATTATTAACGCACACAATCTCCAAGAACTGTAATTTAATCTGATCATATCTAGACAACTTCTTAAACAATAAGGAAAAATTACCTTAGTAATCGTAATCCAAATTCAAGATCTGCTTTCAAATAGAGCATAAATTCTCTTAAACTTCTCAAAATTCACTTCAAAGAAAAACACCAATGTGTTATAATATCTCACATCAAAAACATGTAATACTGATCTGCCTCAAAATAAATCTGACCATAAATGATTCATCTTACAAGATTCAATTACTTGAAATCCTTCTCAAAGGTATCAAACTACTCACAAAAGAGTATCAAAAGTATCAAAAGTATCAGCTGTTAAATGAATGTACTCTCAAAAGAGTATTGCAACAAAATATTGGATTGGCAAACAAGAATTACAAAATGTAACCCTGCTGACATTTATTTTTAATTTATTTAACAAAATTCGACTGATGTGTGACTAGTAGTTTCTTGTTTAATCCTCTTACGATCTTAAGTACACTCGGATTATAAAAATGAGGCCCTCAACTGGCAGGTAAGGTGTGTGCCACCACGCAATCGCCTAAAGCGAAAGGCCCTGCCCCGTAGGCTACCATGATAATGCCCTAGACGATGGGTCAGGTGAGTGCCACCACGCAATCGCATAAAGCGACAGGCCCCATCTCGTAGACTGATGAGTGAGTGTACCAGATTGGAATCAACAAGTCTCTAGTTGTCACATAAAAGCGATATTCATTCACTTGAGTGAATAAAATCTTAATATCACCAAACAATCCAATAAAAATCCCTACTGATGAATTATACATACTCGCTAGTATGCAATGAACTGACGAAATAATTTAAATTATCCAATTGCAGATCACGAGTTCGAAACACTCGCCACAAAAAAAATATCTATCCAAGAAATACTATCCTTACTGAAAAATATCAAAAAGACCAAACTTCTGCCTAATAAAGCCAACCAATGGTGAGAACGTCGTATAACGGTGCCTGCCATATCATATGGTAACACCATATTCTAGCAAATGGAGCAAAAAATATCTAAGCCATGTCAAAAATAATCGTAGAACTCCTACTAGAAATATATACAAGTATGCCCAGTGTTCATGAAAAATCATATCAGGAAAGTCATAACTCTTACAATACCTTCTTATATCTGTTGTTAATATAATTCAAAGATCGCCGATAATCCTCATGTGTGTCACAAATTTCTCGATAGATCGACGAAAACATTGTATCACCCACTGAACTAACGATTGACTTCATATTCCAAGTGAATCTGATGTTGGATATGCTCTTCTTCAGGAACCGAATCCATCGCTCTGTGGTGCCATCACGTCTCCGTATCCGCCTAGCCCGACATGATGAATTCAATATTATCCATCACGGATATTGTCCAAACTCTTCCATAAAAGTTCACAAATGTAGAGTACCCCATACTCTTCAAATATGTCACGCCACTGTCCCATACAATGTTCGGTTTGCATATGACAAAAAGTTAATCTCCACAGCGGCTGAATTTCACTAGTAGAAAATAAATTATTTAGAAAAGTGTATTGATTTCTTAAACACCCTGTATCTGTGTTCGTAACTGATATTTCATAATTGTTCATGAAAAGCAACTACAATACTGCACGTGCCACTGTTCATAAAGTGCGTATTCTTGTAACTGTTCACTTGCTAAAAAGCAGTAATGTTGTACTGACCCCATGGTCGCCTTAAATATTCCGGTCTAAAATGCATCATCTAATAAGCCGTAATACTGTTGAAATATATCTAAGTCCATTTAAAAGTTCACAATAGCAGTGTATAATTGCTATCTGCTTGCAAAATTGGACTGTCTAAACACAAGTCCAAACTTATGGAGTTTGACAAAATGTCGAAATAATGTTCAGCTGCTTGCATATCGCCTGCTTGTAAAATGTCGGCCCCAGCACGACCTGTTCCGCCTTACTGTTCTCGTATAATGCCACACTGAAGACTGGCCTCATTATATCACTTCGCTGTGCCGTTCCGTATTAAGAATGGAGCTCGAAATAATGTTCTCAATTCTATCACAAAGCTGCGTATTACTTTAATGAACTGTAACATTGGAAAAGCATTGCTGTTTCATATAACTGTTGCCACGATGTTGAAAATACATCTGCCCGAACACCGGCTCTCTTTCACTTTCACGGCTTGTGTAACCTGCCTTACTAACTGATTCTCGCACTGCACACCGTGCTCCGCTCAGCTTGACTGACTGACCTACTTTCGTTCCCCTGGCGCACGTTGCTATCAGCTTGACTTGCTGGACTAATAATAATGCTGTCGTTCTCCTAGCGCACCATGTGCTCTGCTCAGCTTGACTGGCTGGAATAGAACTGCTGTTCTCAGACGGTGTAATGAGCGCCGCTCGGCCCTATCACGTGACCTTCCCCTTCCTTCTGCGGTCATACGTCACAACTATAATCTCGACCACAATTATATCGGCAAATAAGTTATAATATAACTTAAGGAGTTATCTGCCTTTCTTCAAGTTATCACCATAGATTTCTTGATATTTCCTTTTCTTCTGAGATTATATAATATTTCATTCCATATTGATCTTTATAATACTCCAATATTCCTCCCATAATTCCATCTGCTTGACTGGTAGTGCCTCCTTCATCCTTGGCCTCCTACGTCACTTCCAACCATTCTTCTCGACTCGATCTGAGCGCTATCTTTTCTTCTTTTCCCATAAATCTCAACTATCGCTCGATCACAACTGGCGTAGCCGATAGCCTCAACTAGGTATCGGGTACAATATCAAACTCTCATAATATTCTTCACGCGCTTTGCGTTAAAGTCAGTTTTGATACCCAATTGCCCTTTGCAATCCGTTCAATGTTTTTCATTTTGGTAAATGTTCCGCGGATATTTCCGCTTCCCAATAATCTCTGTGTAGGAAAGATTTACATATATAATTGTAAGCCCTGTGTACATTCACGATATCACCTCACACGCATTAAAGATGTTTAGTTTAATGCCACAACAGCACTACCTCATTTCAAGTGGTTGTCACTTTTTTCTAGTGTACATTTTTTACTCGTTACACACGAGCACACGATCACACTATCGAGGTTACGCTTCGTGACCATAATACTCAACCTCTCTGTAGAATACATATAAATTTATCTTTTCTTCTGAAAAAAAAAAGCAAACTCACATTACATATAACACAAAATATTTATTTGCCGTAAATATATCTATATCCCACTGAGTTACTATAGACCTACTTCAGCCTAACATCAGTTCTTCATCTCTCATATCTCGTTCAGTCAGCAGTGCACAACTCAGACCAGTCACCTCCTCGCCAACCTGACCTAGTTTACACCACTTTTAAATAACACTTATATGCAAATAACCCTGAGATCACCTACCTCGTACACAAAATAGCTCAAATTCACACTCAACTGATTTTACATGGCTAGGTCGTAAACAGAAGTCACGTGTGCTGTAGTGTATGAATTCCATGAAGGACAGTCTCGCCTTCTGATGGCGCATCTTTTATCTCTCGAATGCCTAAACAAAAGTGCCATGTACTAGCGCTGCCCCGTCTTTAAGAGATAAATGGGATCCCACCAGCGCTGCCAAACTTTGGCCTTGGTGTATCGAGACTTTTAGTGCCGAAGAGCATCTTCCAATCCCGACATCTTTCCCTGAACCCCAATGTGACTCCTAATACGCCTGCTTGGAAGACCAGAACACCATACACTCTGAATACAACACTTACTCATTTGATAGGCTGGCTCGCCAGCTACACTCTTACTTCATGAAACATACTTACGAAGACTATGAATATTATACGTCCCGTATAATCGGTTTGACTTACCATCCTCTAGCACAAATGCAGTTTTACCAATGCAAGGGACCCTCGTAGAGATAGAAGAATTTGCTCATTACCTTCTCTAGCTTATTCGACTGTTTTGATACCCTAAGCAAGACACGGTCACTCGGCTTGGATTGGTCGAATTTAGTTTCTTTTTGTCGGCGAATACTCTTTTGTGCTGACTTAGATAAATTCCGCTTCGCCAACTGGACAATGTAATCCATCCCCGGTTGTTTTCTCTGCTTTTAATCCCAAAACTCTCGCTAGTTCATTTTGTGGTCTCTTTCCGAAGTGTACTTCGTACGGTGTCATTTTCGTGCTCTCATGCTGGACAGAATTCAGCCAAGTCTCGACTTTGGGAAGATGTCCTATCCAGGCCGAATATTTGTCATGCACTAGAGTGCTAAAAAGACGACCCACTTCCCTTAATGGTCGCCTTGCAGAATTACCCTGGGGGTACCTTACAGAGAAATGAACATGTGTAATACCAGCTTCCTGCATGCTGGTTCTCCTTTTCATTGAAGTAAACTGTGGTCCACTGTCAGATTATATCCTGAGCGAAATGCCAAACTCAAGTACTGTATATACTTATTAACGATCAGACGGCTACACGCAAGTCCCGTGGCTTTCCTTAGCGGATATAGCTTGACATACTTACTAAATGCGTCAATAACTATGAATATATGTTCGTAGCCGTACTGTCCTTTAACGATCGGGCCAAATAAATCCACACACACTAGTTCACCGGGACTACTGGTGAGAACTGCTGATCTTTCTCCCACTAGATACTTAGCTGGATACTTGCTCCTCTGACAGGTGTCACACTTAGCTATGGTTTTCCTAACACCCCTTCCCATTTTATTCCTAATAAAGTTATGAGCAATTTCTTAGAAAACTTTGGTGGATCCAAAGTGTCCAAGTTCCCTATGTATGAAACAAATTAGTTCCTCCCGTAAAGTGCCAGGAACACATATTGTCCAGCGATTCATCCTACATTTCCGTGCAAGAAGCCTATCCTACATCTTGTACGTGAACCTTCCAACTTTCACACACACTTCGTTACCTGCTTCCAATATACCAGGTGGCTCTCTTAAAGTAATGTCATCACGTTGCTCTACTAACATATTACTCAGTGTCTGTAACGATGCCCTGTTGCTACAGTCCACACACGCACATAATAAAATACCTTCTTCTGCTTTCACTACAGGATTATCACTACATAAATTAGTGTCCCTAGATAACATAACTGCCAGTATATTATCTTTGCCTTTGATATATTTAACTGTGAATTCGTTTTCCTGCAGTGCAAGGATCCACCTACTAACTCTGTTAGAACTGAGTTTACAAGTTCTCATATACTGTAATGCATGGTGATCTGTATGGATCTCAAATTTCCCCCCTACTAGGTACATTCTAAATTTCTCTATACTGAAAACAATGCCTAGAAGCTCTAACTCAGTTATAGTGTATCTTTTCTCTGCTTATGTAAGTCCTCGCGAGGCTAAGGATACCTCTTCATCTTTCTGACACAATACTCCAGCAACACTTATGTGTGAAGCATCTGTCATAACCACATATTCCTTATCTTTCAAAGGATATTTCAGCACTATAGCCTTCTCGAAACCTTCCATCAGCACTCGAAATGCCTCGTCATGCTTGGGCTCCCATCTCCATCTATTTTCATTTTTTAACAAATCCCTGAATGGTTCTACTAACCCTGAGTATTTAAGAACGAATCTGCGAAAGAAGTTGCAAATTCCAAGGAAATTTTTCAACTGCTTTACATTCTGTGACACCTCTGCGTTAAGCATTTTATTCACCCTACATTCCTCTGGCGTTACACCTCTACTAAACACTCTATGACCAAAAAATATCACTTCTGACTGGCAGAATGACGACTTAGACAGTTTCAAAGTGAACCCTGCCTGATATAATTTCTGAAACACAATGTCTAAATGACGTAGATGCTCCTCAAAACTGCATGAACTTATTACCATATCATCAATGTAAATGGTTACAAACTCTCCTGTGTCATCACCTAATGTGATGTGAAATGCTCTAATTAAAGCTGCAGAACTTCTCTTTAAACCATAAGGCGTCCTACAAAATTGATAAAGGTTATACTTATGACTAAACGGTCTGTCCTCATATTTAAGTTGCACTTGCCTGAAACTGGAACTCAAATCTACACATGTGAAATACTTTTTTCGTCAAATGTTTGCATCAATTCCTCTATTGACATGGACTACAGCTGGTCTTAACTAATTCTGGTGTTAACTATGCGTGCATCTAAACAAATACAGACGTTACCATCAGCCTTAGGTACCGTTATCACATAATTAACATATGGACAGTTAGAGTGCTCAATAATGCCATCTTCAAGCATCTAGTTAATTTGTGCATCAACTGCACTCTGATAAGCGAAAGGCACAGCATATGTGTCCTGTGAATACTGATCTGTCAATAACGTTCAGTGAGTGAATATAGCAATTGGCCAAACCGATGCGATCTTCAAAACTCTCCTATTATTCAATAACACATCATAGAGCACAACACACTGTTCTTCCTCTATATTTCCCAGAAATGCAGCGTCACGTAACGAATCCACATGACTACCGTTCTTGATCAAACTGCCCACAAAATTACAAGATTCTCGCTCTACGGCCTGAGATATCTCATTTAAAGTACAAATCACACCTACAACGCTGAACGTTGAACGCTACTTCTACTTCAGAATGATTCCATTTAAATTTCAAGCTTCCTACCTCATAGCATATGTTACCAGACACTCTACTTAGCCAATCTGAACCGAAAATTACATTGAATACTACATTTGAAATCACTAAACAAATTTGCTTTTCTACATGATTATTAATTTTAATGTCCACTAAAACTTGCTTGGATATTATTTTAGACCTCTTCCCAACAGCTGTAATAACAAAAGTGCTTTTAATTGGCATTTCTTCAAAATTTACTCCAGTTCCTGTCATTTTATCATAAAATGCACTACTTATGCAACTCTTCATGCAACCAATATCAATTAAAACATCCGTGTACGCCTCGGACACGTTAAGTTTAATAATGGGGCTCTTACTAGCCACCTCATGAATAATACCTTCATCATTTAATTCACGTAATAATTCACCTCTTACATTTAGGTCATAGGGTTCCTGTATAAGCGTATGGACAGGGCATGTTACAGACTGAGATTCTGACCTTACATCGCAGTCTGGTTTGCGTTCAAATTACTGCTACTGCTTGGTGTAGTGCTATACACTACGGCACTGGTCTGGTTGTTCTGGGTTGGATTGTCGTTGTTACTCTGTTCATTACCACCACTCGCCTGTCCTATTCCCTGACCCATGTTCTGGTTGTAATTACCATTATTTCCATAATTCCTCCCTTGATTTCCCCTGAAATCGTTGTTTCTACCTTGATTTCCCCTGTTATCGTTGTTCCTACCCTGGTACTGCGTACCATATCCATTTCCTCTATTCTGATTTTGATTATTATTATTATGATTATTCCCCCTATTTTGGACATTTGGCCCCTCGCCACTCTTATATTGTACCTCCTGATTCATCGCTTCATTAGGCCTATTATTATGTGTATTATGGTTCCTATTGAGATTTTCCTCGTATCCACCTCGGCCTAGTGCATAGAATGTGCTTTGTAAATTCTTCACATGAGAAATAGATCTGACATTTTGGATGCATGCTGACTCCTTCATCCTATATGGAAAGTGCCTTAGTAAAAGCCTGACCACGTCACTCTGCTCTTTCAAACCATCCAGATATTTACATGCCAGCACTTGCCCTAAAAAGTAATCTGTCATACTGTAATTACCTCTCGGGTTATATTTCCCACAAACAACTCCCTCACCATGCTGCGACTGTATCACGTCATTCCAGAATTTCTCACAGAATTTAATTTTAAAGTCAGAAATGTCTTCAAAATTATCCTTATATACAGCGAACTAGGTTTTCGTTTCCCCCACAAATGCTTGCTCTAAAATCTCAACTACCTGACACCATTCAATAAGTCCTTCTTCCAACCTCTCCTTAAATCTCTTTCTATAGCATTCATAACCTCCATTGGACAACCCTGTCGATTGCTAAACTTTCCCAATTCTATTTCACGTTGTGCGCTATTGACATATACGGGCCTATTCTGACTAGTTTCTCCCATATTCCTAGATTTCAATGTTGTTCCATTTCTGCAAGTTCCTCATCAGCTTTTCTCTCAATGTTAGTTACAGTTAATCTAATACTTCCTTCCGATGCTTCAACCTTATCACTTAATTTAGCTTGTTCCTCCTGAATTTTACTAATGCTTTCTTTATTCTGCTGCCTTAAATCATTAACTTCTGTAACTATTTCTGCCTGAACTTTCTCAATTCTTTCCCCCAGCTGTTCTTTAACCTCTCTAGTTGCTACCTGAATTTTATCAATTTCTCCCCTACCAATTGCTTTTTAACCAGCTTTGTTTCAAGTTGAACTAATTATTTTAAATTCTCAGCCTGTGTACTGATTCTACTCTCCAGCTCATCCTGCACTTTTCTTAATTTTCTATCTACATCCGCTTTAATTTATTTAGCCTTCTCTTCCATCACCCCTCTGATCTCGCTTCTAATTTGCTCAAATTTCTTATTTAATTTCTCATTGTTCTCTTCAAATTTTTCATTTAACTTATTGCTCATCTCCCTACTGTTCTGAACCAATTTTGCGTTTAAAGCATGTGTATTCTCCTTACTTTCCCTAGTGTTTTGTTCTAATTTAGCGTTGTTTTGTTCTAATTTAGCGTTTAATCTATCGCTCAGCTCCCTATTACTCTCTTTGTTCTGCTGCATAAATTGGTGAGGCAAGTTTTCTAAACTTATTTGACTATTTTCAGTCCCCCTCAGTATCGAGATTTACCTCCGACAACCCTGTACTGCTTTCGGTTTCAAGACTAGACATACTACTCGCTTGAATAGTGACATTCTGAGCCAACGATCTTACTCCATATTGAACCCGCTAAGCACTGGTTCATGTGATATTTTTCGTCGCAACGCATTTTTGATGCATCACTTTAGAACGTACCCACTGACCGACCATGCTGTCGCCACATGCTAACATTCTTTGGAGTTATAAAAGGTTGATCTTTTGACTATGGAGAAAACCGTTATTAAATAATGTGAGGCTAAATTATGACACTTCTATTTTCTACGAAGCTCAGATATTCTCAAGTTGTAATTCTGTATCACCGAAACATTCTATAGAACGTTATTTCTGCTTTTGGTAAGGTAGTAACCTCGCAGATACGCGAACCGGAACCAGACAGTCGCGGCACGACTAGTGTATTCACGGGTTCACGCAGCGCAGGACTGAGCTCTGCCCACATGTGTTTGGTTTACCATCCCAGTTGGATGTGTTCTTGTCAAGTCCGTCTAAAAGATGATGTAATAGTCCGCCTGAAGGCGAGGAAAGCAATCTTAGTGCATCGCACATTATTTAAATACGAACAGTACATAATATTAGTGAATATTGTAGCCGGGGAAGGCTTGTGCTACGAATACTGTGAATTTTTGGAAAAGTGATTATAATTGTGGAACACCACATTTTCAACCACGTGTTTGAACATCGTATTTCGACATCGTCAAGTGGCGATAAAATAAATCATTCACTGTGAAATTACCATTAACCGAGTGAATCATTTCAACACTCATAACTACAAATATTGCTTTGATCGCAAGTGCGATTCCTTTCTGTGAAACACAACGTCGATGCCACGTGATTTGTGGGCAAGTAAAATCTGTATTAGTGAAGCAGATAATAGTGCATGGCCAATTTATAAACCATCTGCGCCGTGTAGCAGCAGTGAATTTTGTACCACATTAAAGCTAGCTTCAGTGCAGCTCATTTTTCGTATTTTCAAGTGGTAAATTTGAAATTCAAAATGTCACTATTTGATAACCACGTGTACGAAGATCTTTGTTACGCATAACCTGTGGAGATGAGCTGTTGAGCTTCATCATGTGAAGGAGAGGACCGGAGAACTAAAGCCGATGACGGGAGAACCATGAATTTAGCATCCGCTAAGCCAAGGAAAATGACGACTTTGGGGAGGAGTCTGGTCATATCATCACGACAACGACGAGGACGAATAAAGGCCGTGGAGATGGATAAAGCCTATGTGGAGGCCCAGATTGGACAACCCTTGTCCGGAGAACAAAGCCTTATTGCAACCCTCAGGTCGTTGGAACGACTGAGATGTAGACATCCTTTCTTGTGAGTCCGAATAATTCATTCCTTGTGAGGTTCTTTTGTGGTGTAGCTTAGTGTAGTTTATTGTATAATCAGCCGAACCTCTTGACAAGCCATAGGTAGGTTTTTTATTGTTAGAATTAATCCTTGTAGTTCACTTTCAGTGATTCGTTAGGCACCCGTTGTGATTGAATTTCATTTCGATCACGGTGCATTCTGATGGACATCGCTAAGATGTTATTTCTACCCCTGCTAAGCGTGACTGTAGTCTTTGTTACTATGTTTTGTTCAACCCTAGGTGGGTGATTTTGTGTACAGTTATTTGGGATGACGATCAGACGTCATGGCCAGTGTTATTTTTATAACACCCCTTTCTAGTAAATGTTTTCACGCCACTGATATAGTCAGAACAGTCCGTATCGTTAGATAGCCGACTGAAGCTATCAGTTTTGTAATTCAATGTCATTTTCATTTTGATGTGCTATGAAGCCATACAGTTCGAGTTATGAACACATTCAGGGTGTTACATTTTGTATGCAATCTAGCATCGAACCCTGTAATGAATGCCGTATCATTGGCAAACTTAGCAATTGTAAGATTTGCGCCTTTATGATGTTTATTTCGTGTCAAGTGTTTCGACACAGTTATTATTTTGGTTATGATTAGACAGAGCAGTTATGAACTGACATATCTGCACATTTCAAAGAGGTTCAGATTAAGTGGAATATCTGTATTTTTCATTTCTTTGACTTTTACAAACATGCTACGTCTTTGTGCATAGTTTTGAGGCGTGATTTTAAGCCTAATGCTTATGTGATTTTGGATTATATCTGGGACATGATAACACGGCCAGTTTTCAGTGTTGTTCATTTTCTAAACTGTCCGTGTGGATGATTGCGAGTAGCGAGGCTAGCTCGAATCATGGACAGGTGGTAACAGTTCCCAGCATGCAATGTACCAGAGCACCACTCACTCAGTGAGACATACTTTTTCAAACTCTTTGACAATGCTCATAGCATTACTAACATTTAAATGATGTGTCTCATATCTAGGTCAATGTCCAGGCCACCATTTTGTTAAAATCAGATGTTTTGCTACTTAGAGATGACTGGCGAGAGCCATATGTTTATCTTTCTTCTCCATCAGAGAATGATTATACGTTATGTTAAGGTTTATTTGTTGTAATTAAGAGGCTAGATTGGGCACCTTTATAGAGGCTATATCTATGTGTGTCCAGACTTCGATTCTGTTGACTGTGTTATTGTAGGGAGGTAACTGATGTTCATGGCAGGCCTTACCCAGAGGTAAATTAAGCGAGCCGAGAGCCACTATTAACCTGTGTTATTGTTATGTCCGAGCGGGATAGCTCGTTGACGGTGTTTTATAGCAGAGATCGATCTCGCACGCGACTGCTACTGCTGAGCTCAAGGTATTCAGGATTTTCAGCTTATTCGCCATAAACCAACGATAATCTAAACCAACGATTCGAATAATCAGAACGTCATTATTATAAACTGATGATAATTAACTATTTATAGCATTTAACCTTGATTTTCTTGCATTTTGGACCTGCTGGCTGACACTTGCTTTGTGCACGCTTCTTTTGTGGATGTAATCTAGGACAGATGACACTAATTTTTATCGACGGAGTGCTTGCTCAACCTTTAGTCAGTAGCTGGTGGAGCGTGAGCCTCATGCGACGCTAGACGTAGTTTTTACTACGCAATCGCCACCGTAATTAACATGAACGTAGATGACACTGGTTAACAAAGAGTAACACAGGGCGAAGGCAGGAATAATATTTTTATGGTCTTGTTATTATTTATTCAAATGTGTGATAACCCCATGTTTACCCTTCTTTATTAGATTGTAAGAGGGCCTTTAATGTTGTTTTTTTTTACGGCTTGTCATGTAGATTTGTACTAACTGTTTTGCTTTATGGACGTCATTGCCGTAAATTTTGTATTAATTGTTAGGAATTAGCTAGATTATTTAAAAATAAATGTAAATGAGGAAATGGTATCATCCTAACTTAGACTTGCAGTTACTACCCTGTTAATTGTAAACTCCGTTATCAGCTTATTTTGTAACTTGACTTAGATATTATTGCCGTACCATTTTCCCAGTGTTGCTGTTGTTGCATTACTTTGTCAAATAGATCTTTCGCGAGGGTCTACAGTAGTTTACAGGTAGGGTACTGATCTTTTATTTTTGTTTATTTATTAGTTTGCGGATTAGCCGATAGAAACCCTCCGAAATAGGCTAGGTGTCTGAATATTTTGAATAAATATTTCTACATGTGTTACTTAAACATGGAGGGTTATTTCTCAGTCTAGCGTTAGGAGGTGTATTTTCTTGGGCCGTCTATGACCCCTTTAGCAACCATGTTACCACCGAATCCCCTGGATCATGGATTCTCGTGCCTCTATGGCCTATTAGAAATTCACCTGATCCTCATCGCACTTGGTTCCGGCAGGTGAGGTGTTAGGGATGTCGTTTCGGCTGTTGGCAACCCTGATAGCTCCTCTGACGGGCACAATATTTTCACATTTTATGTATTTCAGTGTTCTCGTGTATTTTACCCTTCAGATGTGTGCAAAGTTTTTTATGCTTCAAAATTATTTAGGAGATGATTGTCTTTCATTTATTTTTCAATTTTATTCTACGGATCAGTTGTTGAACTGAGATTAAAAATTTTGTTTGACGTATCAGATTGCCTCATAGAAGACTAGTCGTTTCAACTCTCGAATTTTAATAATTTGATTTAAACCAAGTATTCTGACGTTCTGTCATTGCTTCAAATTAAATTATTTTTAAATTTAATTTGAGCACTTTAATGTAACAACATCAAACTTCGAGAACAGAAGAAACATCGAATGATATTGTCATATCATTATTGTACATAAACTTTCGACGATCTAGGAAATACTAGTCGTTTGATAAGACCGAAGTCTTAATCACTATAAACATTCTTTGTGTGGAGAGTGTAAAAACATTACGACGTTGAAAAACCTTTTTATTATTTGAAAAGCTGAGAGCTTTGTTCATTTACTATGTTAGAGGAAATATCTTTTGATAGAGGATTATTCAAATCTTTGGCTAGGAATTCAAAGCTAGTTTATCCCGGTCAAGATTGAATTCTATTTGACACAATAAATAACATGTGGGTTATTTTACACAATTTGTGTAATATCACGTCATTATGTAGACCTGATAACACAACGTTATACAATTAAAAGCTTGATATGTGACGTGAGACAGGAGTATTATATTTATTACATGTATTTGCGACAGATGAGTTAACAGTTAATTATCTTTTTGTGGAGTAAACTTTAGGATGTCAATCACGACAGTCTAATATCGTTCATTACGATTGGAAGTTTCGTTTGAAGAACTTAAGTATGTATAATTGTACATCAGTAGTCATGTGAAACGATACTGAGGGTCATGCTATTATTTGAGAAAAGTTCCTACAGAAGAAATGTTAATAACAATTAATCCATTATTGGTTATTGTTTAACATAGTGAATGATAATTGTTTATACCAAATATATTGTTATATGAGGATTTGTAGAGCTATGGATTGCTCATGCGAAGGAAGTTCCGCATTTTAAAGGAAGTCAAAGTATTATTGTTCTTTGATAAGAAAAGGCATGCATCATGATAAGAGTCGTTGTATACAAGTAGTCCAGTTCATGTGAAGTAACGTTTTAACTGTGTTGACAGAAGGGTTTTAGCGGAAATACAATTAAAGAACGATTGTCTACTCATGTCAATGACACCATTATTATATTTTATTAAACCCGAAGTTATGTAATTACGTACAGTTTACCTTTATCAGTCCACTGTATTAGACCGACAATGTAAGGAAACCTATATAAGACGATGTGTGAGCAGTATATGAAAACTCCGGAGTGTTAGAAAATGATTATGTGAAAAACAGTGTAAATAATTAATTGAGAGTTGTGTTGTAACCGAGAATCCAGAATCTCGAAAGTAACGTGTTAGCAACGTTAAATAGTGTCAATTATTATGAACAAATTACATGTAAATATTTTTCGGAAATGATTTAATTAGTTAAATAATTTTGGTAGGATTAATTAATCGAATGTTTTGGAATAGCGTGTGTTTTGTGAGCGGATGTTTTGTATGAATGATTGCCCACTGTTAAGATTAATTTTTGAACCGAATTGGTCTAGAACAATTTCGGGGTGCGAATGAAAGGTTGTATGAAAATTCCAGAATGATTGTTAAAGGAACATAGAAGTTATGAGCATTTTTGTAAGATCTGAATGTTAATTTTACGTATATTTTAAACGCACACTAGGCAGTCTCAATGCATGCCAGGCAGAATGATTCACCGTTAGGATTGGAGGACTTGGTGAGACATAATGTGAACAGTTGGCGATTCACAGCCTTGTATAAAATGTAAATAGTTCCGAGCTCAACGCTGTGCTATCGCTCATTCATGGAGCAAGCCAATGCACGTGCGTTTTCAGACGTGTGCCAATGAAGGTAACCTGTTCCCAGGAATGCCACGAATGTAGCAGCCTCCTTAAACGTTTATCTCTTTTTACGCAGTGTAGGCCTAAACCTGCCAAGGCTTTTTATTTTTGCACAGCATTGTAGTAAGATGAGACTTATAAGGAAGTGTGAATGATTGTGTGGTTTTATTTATTTCTTTGTTGTTGGATTAGTTTATTTTTATTTTGTTTATATTAGGTTAGTTTACCATTGTTAATAAATTTATTCAGTTCGTTATCTGTCGTTGTTGAAGTGTGATTCACTTTAAATATAAGGATTAGAGTATTGTGGATGTATTGTAGGTGAAGCTGAGTTCCCAGTCCCCGAGAATCGTACGTAAAGGTAAGTTTGCCCCGTGTAGTTTGTTGTTGATCCACAATATTCCTGTAACTGATGTATGTAAATCCCTAAAGACCATGTTGGAGCGATATATAATGTATTAATTGGCCGGTGCTGTTAGAAATAGGCGTTCCAGCTGGGGCAATGGATATTCCAACAGGCTACTTTCCGGATTTACGGGTACAGTACTTCTCCCTTCAAGAGAGATTGCTGTAGCTTCTCGTTCTGCGTCATCTTCTTCATTTCTTGACAGCGTAGTGAATTAATACACTAAAAGTTTCTATATTGTTAGTGGTGGATCTAAGTCCAAGAGGCACATCTACGATCTGCCTATACACAACAGAGCGTATGGTATCCATGACGAATAGGTCAGTGGAATATCCCAGGCTCTGGAACACGATGTAAATCAAGTCCGAAGACTAGTGCGTATATTATAATGTTCACTCGATATTACCGAAACTAAGTTAATGGTCAATCCTTCACGGAACAAAAGTTATAAGTCAAACCTCACTTCACGTCGCGCGCCAACTATATACAATGGGCACGCTCCCCTTACATCGTCCAACAAGCCGGCCTCCCACCTAGCCTGAAGACCAATCACCGTTCGTCTTCATGGTTCTAAGCACAGCTGAATGTCGGCCGCCCTCCTTCTGATTGGCCGAGACTCCCCACGTGCTCGTTCCCGCCTTAGAGTTCATTGCACTAGCAAAGACGCCACGCTGTACTACTTTCCGTTTTACAAAACTCTTCACGTTTTCTCGGTTGGCAAACTAGGTTTGACTATTATAGTGTTCAGGAACTCTAATTATGCGATTTGAATCTATGGACTGCATCCTGAGCATTTTATTTAGATTTCTATTTTTTTCATCACGGTCATCACCCATAAGGTCTTCATATCTTAGGTATTTATTTAGAAAAATGGACATTTAATTAATCCACGGATTCGAGCTTGATTATTTTCAAATGGTTTTTGTCCATACATTCCAGTTTGGAAATCTGACAATGATGATGATAAAAAAAATTGATAATAAATATAATCACATTTTCTGATTTGTAATAATAATTATTAACAGAAATGTGCCCGAATGTGCATAACATAGATTTACACTTGTAAAACAAACATGTTACAAAAGAGTTAATTGATGTGAAGACATCATGATCCTGTAATAAATCAGGAAATTGTGCATTAAGGCATTCATTCATGACCAGTCATTATATTGTGAATTGAATGTTATTTGTGAAATAGAGCAACACTGTATAGTGCTTTGTTCAGTTTAAATGTTAGTACTTGCCATATTCACACAGTGATTTTTGGTTATTTTTACATCGTGTGACGTGATATGTGTCACAGAACTGTTCACATAACGAGCACACGCAAAGTTCATTTGGGGCGTGGTAGGACATGTTTTTGTTTATTTTATGGTGGTACCCATGCACTGCTAACATTATCACCACATGTCTTAGTTTCTGATAGGCGCTAGTCCAGTTCCGGTTGATCATGGCATCCGTGATGTAAAATTCTAGCGGAATGTCATCTCTCTTCTCTCTGCTAGGTGCGCTTCAGCATTCTTTGTTGATGGTAGGTGTAATTTTGTCCTTATATCTTCGACGAGGAAGTGTTCCCGTGCTAATTCATATGTTAGGCGGGAGCGCGTGTATTTTGAGATGCCCATTAAGGTTTTCAGGAATTGGGCTTTAACTCTTTCGATGGTGGCCAGATCTCTCTTCGTTAGTCGGTCCCATATCAAGTGGTTCCCGTACGTGAGAATTGGTAGGATCTTTGCGTCAAACAGATGCATAGCTGTTTTTAAGGATGTGTAATCTGAAAGTCCCGGTAGTCTGTAAAGTGATCCCAAGGTATTTAACTGCATTTACTATTTCCACTTTGTCCTCTTTATATTGCAAGTTGTCGTTTGCTGCTACACGCCCACCTTTCCGAAAAACCACCTGTTGGGTATTTGTCCAGTTTATCTTCAGACTGTTATTTCCTGCCCATTCAACCACTGCTGAGAAGGCGTGTTAGAGTTCTTCCTTATTTGGTGATCCTAGTACCATGTCGTCCGCATATATGTAGATCACTGCGTCCTTTGATTTCTCTCGGATTGCTGTTGTTACATCGGCTGTGGCAATATTGAACAGTATGGGACTGAGCGGGTCACCTTGCAACACTCCATTAGTGTGGGTGATTTCCTTTATTTTGCATACTGCGTTATCTATGGTGATCTTTTTGTATGCCAGGATATTTTTAACTAAGATTGTTAAAGGGTTGTGATTTCCGATGATATTTTGAAGTTTCGATGTGAGCTTTTTCTGTCAATTAGGTCGAAGGCCTTTGTATAGTCTATAAAGACTGAATAAAACTTTCCCTTTTGGAGTCGTTTTGCTTCCTCTATGGCATTTAACAGACTTTGAATTGCGTGCAAGGTTCCTCTTCCTCGTCTAAAGCCGAATTGTTCCTCCGGTATCTTGGAGTCGACTTCGTATACTATCCTGTTGGTTAGAATTCTTGTCAGTAACTTTAAGGTGTTGCTTTCCAGTGCAATTCTCTGTACGAGTTGGGGTCGTTGCTTCCACCTTTTCCTTTATAGAGAGTTATAATGGTTGATTTTCTCCATTCTGCGGGGTATTTCCTGATTCTAGGCATTTGGTAAACAGCTTGGACCATAGTTCTGATAGGTATTGTGCCGATTCATTTAGATGTTCGTTGAAAAACCCATCTGGTCCTGCGGCCTTGTTACATTTCGTAGCCTTGATTATGTCCAATACCTCTGTTTTAGTGATGGGGATTATTTCTTCGTGTCGATCTCTACATTCAATTTCATATGCCGCTTGTTGACCTGTTCCGTTAAGGATGATAGTGAAGTGCGATTCCCATATTCCTATTTCTACGTTGCTAGATCTTGATGATCTTCTTGGTCTGATGGCTATGTATGGATCATTCATTGTTTCTTTGGCGATCCTCTCACCTTCTTTTTCTATGTATTGAAAGCGTTTACGTTTTAGCAGATTCTTGTAATATCTCCGTGTTTCCCCATATACTCTTAGGTCTTCTGGTGTTGACGTGATCCTAGCTATATGTAGCGCCTTTAGTTTAGTTTGCCCTTCTGCATAACATTCCTTATCAAACCACGGTTGAGCTTTCCTTGCAATCTGTTTGTGGGTTATACTTGCTCCTAGTATCTTGTTAATTGTTGTTAGGGCTGTATTTAGGTCGTTTTCCTTGATTGACTTTTCTGCTCAGGTACTTTTCCTAGTTGTCGCTGTAGTTCTGCCATGTTCAGTTGTCTGGATATGATGGTCTTTTCGCAATTCGAAACAACTTTCTTTGGAGTTTTGAGTAAGAATTTGGTCTGTATTGGAATGTGTCTTCTTAGTGGGGTTACTGCAAATCTTAATTCGTTTTTTATCCAAAGCGCTTTGGCTTGTTTGGTTGAAATGATCGTGGCTGGTGTGTTCGGTACGGTTTTAATTGGTACGTATTTAGGGGTGAGGTTTAGTTCTATACATTTTTTGTTGAACCAAATTGACTTGTCTAAATTCATGAGTTTAAGCCTGAGTGATTTGAATTCCTTGGCTTCAAGATTTGCCTGACTAGCCGTGAACATTGTGGTGTTTGAAGCCATATTTTCAGTGTTGCCTTAGTAAACAAGAGTTTAGTGCTTTTCATTCGGTCAACACGAATGTACCCAAAAGAGATGGGTTATGCCCTAATCCTGAAATAAATTACATGAGATTAATAATGTTAATTAATAGTGTTTTATTAATCTCATGTAATTTATTTCAGGATTAGGGCATAACCCATCTCTTTTGGGTACATTCGTGTTGACCGACTGAAAAGCACTAAACTCTTGTTTACTAAGGCAACACTGAAAATATGGCTTCAAACACCACAGATGATAATAATATGTTGCAAAGGTTATATGGTGAAAATGAATAGATTGATCTTGTCAACGATGTGAAAATCAAGATAAAAACATATTTGAATAATGTTCTGACATTTTAACGGGGGTTGTTCGAACAAAGGAGTATGGGGGTGATTGTATAGGGTGGTTTTTAATTAGGGCGAGCTTCAACGAAAGTGCTGAAACTCCGAAAGTGTGTGTGAGAGGGCGTTGGGTGATTGGGAGGAGCTCTATTCGGTTAGGGTCGTAAATCTAAGGGATGCACTCTTAATGGGGAGCTAGCAAGTACTGCTAGTGAGTAATTCAACTATCTGCTGATCGCGCAACGTTATACTCGGCAGACGTGTGAGCAAGCACTCAAGGCTATAACAATGAAAAGGTCTGTGTTGCTAGCACAACAGTTTTATAAATAATGGCACTGGGAGGTCAAGGTGTAAGGTAGGGAAACAAGCGGTAAAAACAGTGTTCGTGAAATAAAGTCTGCAATGGATGTGTGGTAACTGAGGTCACTTATTTATTGGACCAGATAATGTTATGATTGCGTCCCTCTTTTTAGGGACGGTGTAGCACAGTGTAAATGTTACAAATAAGTAATTAAGGTGTCACAAGGGAAGGAGTACACTTGTAAATGTCAGGACTCTGAGAAGCACACTTACCTCGAGGTGTGATGTAGTGACACAGTTGGATAGAGCCTCTGGCAGGAACAGACAACTGGTCCTTTTTTTTCGTGTGGCCTCCTCAGAGGCCGAGTGCAGGTCTTTCTATTCGACGCCCGTGGGCGACCTACGCGTCGGGATGAGAGATGGAATGGATGAAGATGAATGAACTGGGCAAGGATGTGGAAAGAATCGGCCGTGGCCTATCAGAAGGTACCGTCCCAGCATTTGCCTGGTGTTGAAAATGGGAAAAACTGGTCCTTTGGGGTCGGGCCTCTTAAGCCTTTCTGAACTGCTGACTCGGTATTTCCTCACTTTGTTGTTGTTCTAATTTGCTCCCGTGTATTTGTCCATGCGTTGTGTAAGCCGTGATGCAAGAGCTGGAGCCTCAGCTCTGCTGGCTAGGTGTAATTGAAGTGTGTGTTGGGCTGTTGTTGTCGGTTCCAGCCTGAGGGTAGTTTTGGGGTGAAATTAATGTAGTGGGCTGGCCAGATGCGAGGGAATATTTTAGGGTTAATTATAGAAGTGTGGCCGTCCGCCGTGTAGTGGATTTGAGGGTGTATGTGAACATCCCTCTCGGGGGTACGTAGGGTCCCTAAGGGGTGTACGGTCCCCGGGGGCCCTAACAACAAGTAGTCCTCATTTAGTTCGTGTCCCCACGAACTGGTCGTAGTAGTAAGGGTGTCTTTGTCCTCTTCTTTCTTCTTCTTCTTCTTCCTCCTATTCCATCCTCGTGTTGACGTAGCTGCTGTGTCCGAGGTGGGTTGATGTGCACCTCGTTATTTGTGTGGTGTAGTGTGTTCTCAGATAGGGGTAGGTATTAGGGGTGGTACATAGATATACATATATACAGTGCTTGATTAGTAAAAAAAGAGGTTCTGGTACTGTGGGCTACCGGGTGGTGGTGGGAGTGGGGAGAAAGGGGGGGGGGCTATATGTGATTGAAATATAGAGATCTAAAACGATATTTTTACGCTTTTCTGAACACCTTTAAAAATTAATCAGTGGACAAACTACCAATCTAATTATGATTGCAATTTTAAATTGAGACTGCTGTAGCAACATTTTTCTTACCATAGCCATTGGCCTATATTAAATTTTAATGTAGGCCAGCTAGGCTACCATTCAAACAATGTACATTATTTCATTTTTTTTTACTTAATTTAAAATATTAAATACATTCTGTTTGAAAATACACACATGGTCACCAACAATTATTTATTTCTTGTTTTATAATTTTGCTCTTTACACTTTTCTGAAATAATTATCCAGTCAAAGACCAAATTGGCCTTGACTTACAACTAACGTTCCACAGTTCTAAAAATTAAGTTATACATTCGACTTTTCCCCCGATCAGAGGTTTCGGTACGGCGTAACGGTGCGTACCGTCACAAATCTAGCCCTGCATATATATATAACATTTGTTCTGCATATAAAAACATCGTGGATTACAAATCATCAATTACTAATCAGAGTACAATATGATAGTCATATTAGGTATGTTAGAGCGTAATAATTATTGCATTTCCGCAGAGAGGGAAAAACATCTGTAAGGTAACATTTCTGCTGTCTACGCAGCGGGATGAAAAAAATTGCCTTCTGCGTATGTGCTTGATAAACCTAGCATGCAGGGTGTATGAAAATGTAAAGATTGAAGAAAGTAGTAAAACAGATGCCCTGGATGTAAAGGTTAGGGGTAAATTTATAATATATTTATTGTGTAGGGGAAGAATAGGGTATCCTTACAATTTTGTAGTTTTTGAAGGGTGAAAAGAAATGCCTGTGCGAGTGTACAAGTGGATAATGTGCTATATTCCATGTGTGAGTATGGTGCCATGGAAATTGTCGTAGTAAGAATACTCAGGGTAATAGTCTCTTTTGAATCGTTCGGTCTATTTTCCTGGCTTACAATCCTCAAATATTCTCTACCTTCCTGATATCTATTTTCATATTGTTGCTTCGTGAAGACATCATCGTTCCAATTCTTATATCTATTGAACCCCAGACTATAGTTCCTATTATTTCTATCATAGTAGTTGCTACGCCGATAACTATGATTGTGATGATACACTGTTCTATTAGTATTTTCTCTGTCATTTCTTACGAAATTCTGATCAGGTCTACTCCCTCTATTTTCTCTATATACGGGCTCTATTCTTCTTTGTTGGAAATTGTAATCCCTCATGGGCCCCGCTCTGCTTTGCTCTCTTTACGGTTTATTTTCAGTTTGTTGGATTAGTTCCACAAAAACTGTCTGAATTTCCCTATGTTCTTGCCTCGGATTCCTGGTATTTGACGCTACATTAAACATCGCTCTCGTGTGATCGAATCGTCTCAATATTTCATCCATCATCGCTAAATGATCAACCCCTGATGCAATAATATACCTCCTTACTTCCCCTGAGAATTGCCTTGAAATTACCTCTAATAATTATTGATAATATAGTGGTGGCTGTAGGTATTGGAGTTTCGCCAATTGAGCAGTGAAGCAGTTTGCATACTTCGTAGTTTGTGAACTTGCGTACTTTTTACTGTATACATCCGCTCGCAGATTTTGCTGGTCTTCGATAACCCAAAATCGTTTAATTTAAGCGCCAGCACACTACTCAAAGTTATGAAACGAATAGCTGAACGCTTTAAACCACTGGATACTGGCACCTTCGAGAAAACATTCCACATGATGCACTTCTCTTTTTCTTGCTACGTGATTTTCGAATTTTAAAAATCGCGTAAATCACGTATGAATTCGATCGGAGTGCCCGCATTTTGGCCGTTGAATTTACGCGGTGACGTCTCTAAATTCGTTATGATCGTAATACTCCTTGGTGTTTCTGTCGAAAATAAAGGATGTCGACCACTTTCTTCACTTTCTGTGAACG
The DNA here is from genome assembly GCA_946902985.2 of Meconema thalassinum. Taxonomy (NCBI): domain Eukaryota; kingdom Metazoa; phylum Arthropoda; class Insecta; order Orthoptera; family Tettigoniidae; genus Meconema; species Meconema thalassinum. The sequence goes on from OX336389.2 coordinate 796,352,907, forward strand.
GTGTTCCAGTTTCCACCTGACCTGAATGTCCTGTCGCTGGCATGTCTCCCCTTGGCTTGAACAGCTGTTCGGTATGTACAGCGCTGCTCCTGGCTTCTCGAAATTATTCCTCCAATCTCGCAATTCTTGCTTGCTGCATTTGCTCCTTTTCTTTCTATTTGTCGTCTAATCTACCTAAAATTTCTCTAACATCGACTCTGATTGGTTTCCTTAAATTTTCCTTCAAATTATCAATATTAAGCGTCTCCTAAACTTAAATTCGTTAACTTCGACCTAACGTCCTCTATTTTCAATCCTCTCTTTTCTCTTTCCACGTGCATATCAAGTCGCGACTGATCTAATTGCACGGAAAAAGTTAAAACCTCAGTTTCTGATTGTTCCCTAATGTGTGATAGATTCTGTACATTGGCCAGTTGTACATTCGAAATACGCTTACACAAATCATCCATTACGTCATAAATATCTTTGTTTAAACTAATTTCCATAGTTTTCATATTTTTATCAAGCCTGGCTTGCAATACATGGTCATTTTCTTCACTGGCCTTAATTAAATCAACTTTTAACACTTCTATGCTACTACATAATACCTCTTTAACATGCATTTGAATTTCCTGTTTCAACATAGTGGTTTTTGTATGTACTTCTACGTGTAGTGAATCTACTGTATACTTCAATACGTTTTTTTTAGCGTATGGCTTTTAGTGCCGGGAGTGTCCGAGGACATGTTCGGCTCGCCAGTTTTGTAGCTGCTTCGAGACGGACACCCAATGGGTGAGCTACAAGTACCGTTGGGGAGGGAAGGAGGGAAGTTGGAATGTAAGGACGAGGAGTTGGAAGGTAGCGGCTGTGGCCTATAGTTAGGGATCAAACCCGGCATTTGCCTGGAAGGAAGATGGGAAACCACAGAAGACCATCTTCAAGGTTGCCGGCGGGGAGATTCGAACCTCATCGCCTCCCGGATGTGAGTGTCTGCCATCAGTCATGCCGTAACCACCAGGGCTAACTCACCCGGTCTTCAATTCGTTAATTTCCTGCCTTAATGCCTCTGAACTGCTTTTACTTTCATACTAAGATTCATCTAGTGTTTGTTGTACTTCTTTCTGTAGTTTTACTATGTTGTCTCTTGTTTCTTACTGAATGTGCTCTAAGTTGCTCTTAACATCGGTTTGCAACTGTGTAATATCCTTCTGTGCCTTGTACTCATGATGAATCGCTCTGTGCTTTCATCTTCTTAGCGTTAATCTGTTCTGCGTCATCTCTTAACTTTTCAGCATCAACTGACAACTGATCCATGCTCTGCTGCAACTTATCAATACTAGCTTCTAACTTGGCATTACTTTATTCTAAATTTGTAGTACTAGCTTCTAACTTGGCATTACTAGCTTGTAATAATATAGTACTACCTTGTATTTGCGTGAGTGAAGTTTGTACAATTTTGTTATTGTTGTCATTGACAACCTGCATCTGGTTCATTTCTAATTTAAGACTCTTCTTCACTATCTCAGCGATCTTTCCCCCCTCTGTTTCCATTAGCTTAAAGTTATCGTGGGTATATTTATATAACCCATCTAACTCCTTAGTTAGATTCATCTGACCTTCCTGGATGGTCTGAAACATTTTATGGATGACCTCCACATACATCGTCACCATGATACAAATGCACATAAGAGATGCTAGGATACACATACATACATATAAAAATATTAGAAAGACCATGAGTAAACTTTTCAATACTTTGGAGAACTACGTACTCTGAAACCACTCTAAATACTAATTAACCATGTCGACTAACGTATTTCTAATTTACCAAAGTCGTTATGATTTATAATATATTTTCTACCTACGTTTAAACAACAACACTGAATTTAATTAATGTTTTTATCTTAACATGACCTGACCTCAAAATAGCCATCAACTGTTTAAATCCAAACATGAGTTCTTGAGTTATCTTTCCGTATTTATAACCTTTCTAAGGTTATACAATCTAGTCATTTCAAAACAACACATCCTTCAATTCACACACTATTACTCGCGTCAACAAACGAACATTATGCCGTACAATCCATCATAAAGCCCTACAAATTATCATCGATCCCCACAAGATTGGGCCACATTAAAAAGAATAACCTTATGTGCCCATTTAAAAACCACCCGACAGTATCCAGATGGACGGATCGCAGCTTCTTCGTGATCCCAGCAGGATAAACCTCTGAAATAAATGCATGGCACATGGGATAAATCGGGATACATAGTTTTATTTCCTACAATGACATTATACTACGGAATAAAGACTAAATTAAACAATGGTAGAGTGAGAAACATGTACTTCTCGGGGCAAATGGGATTTAAAAAATGGGTGCCTATCTTTAATTCCATAGCATAATCTCACCTTAAATATCATCAATCAATAACACGTGTCTGTTATAAATTCGGTGGACAAACGAAAATCCTCGTGTCCCACATTTACTAATTAAAACATTAGAAAGAAAAATCTTCCGAAAATAAATTTCAAAATTTACATAAAATAAATACTCCCTAATAAAATATAATAACGTCATTTGTCAAGACAATTTCTTAAATGCTGCTCCTCGCATTTCATAAACAGTCACCTAGACTTCAATTTTCCACTGGAGTTCACGAGAAGAATTAAAAAGAAGAACCTATATCACCTAAATTCTTAAACTGAAGGTGTGGATAACCTATTCAAAACACATTTACAATTTACTCTATAAATTTAACTCCAATCCATTTCACATAAATTATTTACACTTACGCGCAATTGGACATAGCTCAAAATCACAATTTCCTTACATAGAACTTTATCTGTACTTCTATTTACAACACAATTCTTACATGAAGCCATTCCTTTTCCACTGAAATGTTCCTGCTTTCACCTCCATAACTCCCACCAAATATTAATGCTTATGAAACTGCTGACTTCTGTCGCTATCCCTCTTTTCATTTCAGTCTAAAATAGGTTCTCTGTGAACGTACAATGAAGTATAGTTCAGGCAGATTGTCTAAATCAAGAATAAAATAATAGCCAAGGATGATAAATGTTGTTACAGGACAATTTTCTCATTCCTGCATCTATTCTCCACAAAATCTATAGTTGCCGTAACTACCAAAATACGCATAACTTGCTCCATAAAAACATATTTCCTTCCAATCCATGTGGCATAAATCTTCTTTAAATAATAACCTTTAAAATTACTTTTACATACTTCACAGCATCATTCCAAACGTCATCATGCCCGTGTGGAATTTAACCTTAACTCCTTAAAATCTTGCAATACCGACGTGCTTAACAATGCGTTTCCAAAAAAACTTTACGAAAGAGCTCTTCTAGACATGCTTACAATATCTGTAGTACTTCAATAATAATAATAATAATAAATATAATAATAATAATAATAATAATAATAATCCTTTGTGATCAGTCTTAATTACTTCTGTTAGCAATGAGAAATTCGTTCCTTTTACAATCTATACTTTCATAAACTTTACCTTCCAATAAGTACTTGTTTCAAGTGGTTTCACAACTAGTAGGGAATATACATTGTCTTTTACAATAACAGAACCTTTGCGTAAAGTCTGTCACTGAATCGTGTAAGAATCTGTTCCAACTGACAATCAATCGTTGTTCTCAATAAATTCCAATGTCATTTTACGTTAAAATCTTACATTCATATAAGAACACACAGCAAATCCATATCTCGCATTCTCCCTTAAAATCTAACGATCTATTTCCTATATCCCTTCAAAATTCGGTTGAGTTACGCATATCTCCAATTCAAAATATTAACCAAAATTTTATCGCACACAAATACTAAATTTACGATAAAATCTACCACTTCAAAATATCAAACTTGGAAAATACAATCCAAAACTAAATTCAATAATTTACGAAGTCAAATATACACAAATCGAAGAATTAAAATAAACGTTGAAAAAGGTTTCTCTTGGAAATTCTAAATACTCTACAACAAAACTACATAAAAGATCTTCTTCTACCATTAGATGTCTTCAACTGCAGATGAAAAAATATCTGATGATATACCGGTTCACGTTCAGGTGCCTTCTCCTAATTTTACCTTCTTCTCTCCAGCCATTTGAACTGCGTCTCCGCTTACTCGTTCCGGACTCGAACTGGACTTGCACTCGAGTAGCCCTAGTTCGTGAAATGAACTGGGATCGCCCTTGTTCAAACCCTCTTCATTTCACTTCATACTACCATCAGACGTTCTTGAAGTCATCGGTATTTGTAATGTCATTGTAAGGGTAGTTAAACCATTTTCCGTTGTTGTAAATACTGTATTTTGAGTCTTTTAAGTTACTCCATAGTTTCTCATGTTTTAGTTTATGTTATGTGGTTACTTTAGATCTCTCCATATTCTTCTGCATTCTTCTCCCTCCTGCATATTTAGTCTGCCATCTCCACTGGCATAATACTATCAAAAGTCGTTCCTCTCAGTGTGGGAATGAAATTCGTCTTGAATGGAATTTCGGAAATGTTGGTTGAATTTCCCTTGTAGTCTCCGTTGAAATGTTTCTGATGTTCCGCAACTGCTTTGCAAATATGTATGCATCATCGATGAAACTATTCTAGTTCGTGAATAATTGAACTATCGGTGCTGGAATATTCGTCGGGATACTCGACTAGAATTTCCCTCGTGGAGAAAAATATTAGAATTTTCGTTAAATGTCTGTTCGGAACACCTCAATTATCAAAGTTCACCAATATCACGCACACTTTATTTCATATTCCCACAAGTAAAAAATGTTTATGTATTTCCGAACTACTTGTCGACCATCTCATGAGTTGAAATTTCACAAGTACGCACTGTGCTAAATTTTGTAGTCCGCCTTTCAATAGTAGCATGACCGTCGATGCCTCTGCATTCACCTTCAAATGTATTTCCTCAGGACCGTGCCAGCCTCGAACTTGACAATACGTCTTATCACCTCGAAAGATCAGAATAAAAAGTCTCGCTCCGAATGGCATGTTTTCCCTCCAAAGGATTTTGGCGCTCAAGCTTCGTGGAATTTACGATATCTTCCGTAATACTTCCCTTATTTAAATTCCAAACATAAAACGATTACCGTCTTAAATTTTCCTCTATTCTCAGTGTATTCAAATTTCTTCTGGTATTTCTATAACAATTTCGTCATTGTAATTACTACCTTCGTTTAAATTCGTAACTCTTTAATATTGAATTCCGGTCATGTGATATCATTGGCGGCATTTTTTATTCGTGCCTGGTCACACTTCTGTTTGTTTTGGTTTTCTCCGCACGTGTCGCCTGTAATTTCATATTCGTTTATTTGTTACATGACAACCTATTCTTTGAAACTTTGTGTAATTTCCTGCATCAATAACTCTCACCTTATAATTATAGACTTGAAATATTTTGTATCAAATTTTCACACAGGAAATTCAGGGCTCAGTACGTTGAGAGTTTTTGGTCTCGAAGGCGTGAATTCTTCTCCATGACTTAATGAACGCTTATTTTTCCATTAAAAATAAACTTATCCACATTAGGATATACGGCGCTAATTTATTCACATAGTCTGTGTAAACCATGTGCAATGCATGTAACGTGGATCATTTTGGGATAACTAACGACAAGACCTGCCGCTGCCTTTTCCATATATGCTGCAGCGTCTGTCAATAACAGTAAAACAATGTCAAACTTCACACCACTAGGCAACAAAATTTGCATATCTTCATATAACTTTCTTGCAACTGTCACTTGGATCACAGTAGTTATTTCTTGGCATGTTAACAGAAAACATTTCTTCGAAATCACTTCATCGTCTTTCAACACCCCGACAATGACATTCCCAACTTTCCTGCCAGTAGAGTCTGAAGTTTCGCCTAACATCACTCATATTTTCTTATTTTCACACCTGGAAAATATTTTGTTTTAGAGTTTGTTGGTAACACTTTGGAAGTTAATTTTATCTCAATGTTGACTCTTCAGCGGTGTTAAGATTTGAATATTTGGAGAGAAACTTCTTTAACAATGGATTATTTACCTTAAAAGAGGTATGTCAGTTGACACAAATACCTTACATAAATCTTCACAATACACTGAAAATGTTCTAGGTCCTGCAGAAGAACCTGGAACTGTTTCACTAATTAGAAGTTGTTTCTTCTGAAGGCGTGATTTTCGGCAATATGTTTCTTGATTTCAAGGTGTTGTGTAACTTGAGATCGCTGTTCAGCATTGATGCTTTCCCACATGTTTGGCAAAACAGGACGCCCCCATCAAAAGTAAAATTATCCTTAAATTCTGCAAAATACTGCTGCAGACGATAACTTGTAGTCGCATTTACTTTAGGCATCGTAGAACTGCCTTACACTTCACAGTGCCAGAAATGAACTGCATGTGAGTGACACTGCATGTGGTGCAATTTGGCTATTGACAAGGAAATCCCCAGCTTCCACAGTGAATGAACTGAAAGATCTAGCATACAGATTTTAAAGAATGTAAATATTGTATCTTTTAATGTGCTAATAACTGAAGAGCACGAATTTCTGTAATTATAGAAGCAATGTTTAAATATGGTATTTATATAAAAAATATTTATTTACCTGAAAAGCCGAGCCCCAGTCATCATCCTCTGGACTCCTTCATGACTCAGACATATCAGCATTGCACTTTGGGCTCGAGTCTTGGTTGGTGCATGTGAAATTTGTAGTGTGCAAAACAGAGGCTCGACCATTTTTTTCCGAGTTCTACAGGCTCCAGTTAGGTTTCATATTAACTTATTGGGGTGCTTGAACTTGCTCTGAGCTGGAATCAAATTAGTAGGTTATTGTATGCTGATTACTGTATGCTGTGCATCTGCCTTCATAGCTCCTAGGCTTACTAAGACTTGTATCAGAATAAGATGAAGGATGCAAAGTTGTTACTGGTTTGAGCCTGGTACTGCCCCCCGGAAATTGAATTATTTTGGGACAAAATGAGAGTATTTTCCGTCCCCATGATAACATTTAATCAGCAAATATAAATCCTGGACGTGTGACGCAAGTGAGTCGTGTTACAAGCTGCAGGCAGAGGGAGAGCCCGATCACGTGATATATTGCGCAACAGAAGTTTCTGGAAGGTTGAAATCGGCATAGCAACAGTGAATTAGCCATAAAATATAATAAATATTGTTATAAATTATGCTATTGGATACCAGCCCAAAGCCAATGAGAAGAGATCTTATTGAAGACGGGATTAACTTCAACTATATAATTTGATGAAATTATGCATTTAGGCCCTTAGAAGGAGATTTTCTTAATTGGTAATGAAGAGAAAATGAAATGAAAATATGTCTGATACTGTAAAAGCCGCAGAACGCTTAATCTACGCAGTAATAAGCATTGTTAATCTACGCGCTTAAATTATGGTGGGAAATTGATATGGCCGCCAAAAGTTTGACTTGGAGAGGAGGATACAAGGATCGAGGTTCTTATTCCAGCAGACATAGAAGAGAGAGGAAGTGCTTGTTGGGTTAACGGAGATCCCAAAGCCTTAGTCCGAGTGCGGCAATTGACGACTCGTGGAGACGATACGTTAGCAGGGTGGAACAGTGGAGATTCCCGCGCTAGCATTATAGGCGAAGTTGAGAGGAGTATTGAAATTAGTATATCTCATTTGTATTTGAGAATAAACTTCAGCCAAGTGAATAAGTAGACAGTACAGGTCGAATGAAATGAAAATCCACAGCCTGCTTCCTGTCTCCGACCGGGTCAGGAATGGAATGAATGAAGCCCCCAGCTAGCGGCGAGGATAGGAAGTGTGCCGGCTGCCGAAGCCTGTCGCACTCCTCTGGGGCAATGATTAAATGAATGACAGATGAAATGAAATGATAGTGGAGAGTGTTGCTGGAATGAAATTGGGACAGGGAAAACCGGAGTACCCGGAGAAAAACCTGTCTGCCTCCGTTTTGTCCAGGACAGATCTCACATGGAGTGACCGGGATTTGAACCACGGACCCAGCGGTGAGAGGCCGGCGTGCTGCCGCCTAAGCCACGGAGGCTCTAGTACAGGTCGAATACTATACTCAATTAAAAGTCGAGTGCTTTAATTCAAACCACTTCAACGAAATAAGCCTGCAAAGAGAATTTTTCAAATGTGTTGGAAATAGAAGCTGAATAACACTTTTGTTGCAACGTGAAGTTAGCGAACATAGTTAAAGTTAACAGCAGTGGAGAACTTGAACATTGGCGCAGCAAACAAACATTATTATGATGGCTATTAACATTCATCGATTACTTTCATTCAACATTATTAACATTGTTGAGATGATGGACTAAGTAGTCATGCGCCAGGGACATATTTGATGCAGAGTTAAGATACAACAATGGAGCTTTGATAGGCAACGTATTGCAGAATACAGACGTAGTGTACGTTACATCTTCTACATTTTCGTCAGTCTACGAACACTAATATATCAACGATTAGCAATAGAAATAATTATTTCACCACCTACATGAATATTTCTATAAAATATTACTCACCGATGATGCTGATATATATTTGCGACGGAGAATGAAGATTCGACAGAAGATGATGGTCAAGATGCTAAGGAATCCCAGAAAAAACAGAAGAATATGCCAGAAGGATGTCGTTCGATACCAGACCGAGGTTGGTGAATACCGGAGAGGGAAAGTCTTCCCAAATCCGAGGTCGCAGTTCCGAGGTTCGAATGGAGGTCCATCTCAGTATATTGGACTGAGGAAACACCTAAGGTATTTTGGAAATACTTACTCTGATCTTCAAGTTATCGTCCAAATAAGGTAGCAGTGTCATTTACTTGTAGTATAGAGCTTGATTAGTGACATTCTGAGCCGACGTCCTTACTCCATATTTCATGTATTTCAGTGTCCCCATGTAATTTACACTTCAGATGTGTGTTAAGATTTTTATGCTTCAAGATTATTAGAGATGATTGTCTTTCATCTATTTTTCAATTTTATTTTACGGATCAGTTGTTGAACCGACATTAAAATTTTGTTTGAGGAATCAGATTTCCTTATAGAAGACTAGTTATTTTGACTGTCAAATTTTAAATTTTTATTGGAACCAAGGATTCAGATATTGTGTCATAGATGCAAATTAAATTCTTTTGTAATTTAATTTGGGCACTTTAATGTATCAACTTCAAGAGCAGAATAAGCATCGAATGATATTGTCATATCATTATTGTATATAAACTTTACGGCGATCTAGCAAATACTAGTCGTTTAATAAGACTGAAATCTTAAATACAGTACATAGACATTCTTCGTGTAGAATGGAAAGACATTACGAAATTGACAACCCTTTCATTATTTGTAAAGTTGAAAGCTTTAGTCAATTAATTGTTAGAGGAAATATCTTGTGATAGAAGATTATTTAAATCTATGGCTAGGAATTCAAAGCTAGTTTATCCCGGTCAAGATTGAATTGTATTTGACACTATAAATAGCATGTGGTTATTTATACACTATTTGTGTAATATCACGTCATAATGTAGACCTGATATTGTAACGACGTGCAATTTAAAGCTTGACAAGTAAGATGAAACAGAATTTATATTTTTATTACATGTATTTGTGACAGACGAATTAATTATTGTGTAGTAAACTCGAGGAGGTCATGCACGACAGTCTAAAGTCGTTCATTATTGTTGGAAGTTTTATTTGAAGAACTAAAGGATGTATAAGTGTAGATCAGTAGTCAAGTGTGATGACACTGAGGGTCATGCCGTTAATTGAAGGAGGTTCCTACAGAAGAAATGTTAATAACAATTAATCCGTGTTTGGTTATTGTTTAACATAGTGGATGGTAATTGTTTATGCCCTATATAGTGTTATATGAAGTGATGTAGAGCTATGTTGAGCTCGTGCGAAGGTGTTTCCGCATTCTAAAGGAAGTCAACGAAGAATAGTTATTTTGATAAGAACAAGGCATAGATAAGAGTCGTTGTATATAAGAATTCCATTTCATGTGAAGTAACGTTTTAGCTGTGATGACAGGAGGGTTTGAGCGAAAGACAATTAGAGAACGATTGTCTACTCATGTCATTGATACCATTATTAAACCTTATTAAATTCGGAGTTGAATAGAAACGTACAGTTGATGTTTGCCAGTTGATTGTATTTGATCGATAATGTAAAGAAACCTATCTAAGACGATGTGTGTGCAGTATATGAACGCTAATGAGTATTAGCAAATCTTTGTGTTGAGAACCATTGTAAATCATTAATTTCAAGTTGTATAGTAAGAGAGAACTAAGATTCTCTATGATAACGTATTGTCAACGTTAAATATCGTTAATTACAACGACCAGATTACTTGTAAATATTTTTTCGTAATGATTTGATTACTTAAATAATTTGTATTAGGATTAATTAGTAGGATGTTTTTGAAATAGTGTATGTTTTGTGAGCGAATGTTTTTAGAATGGATGATTGCCAGTTGTTAAGTTTCACTGAACAACGAAATCGGTTCTAGAACGATTAAGGAGTGCGAAAGGAAGGGTGTATTCAAATGTCAGTAATATTGTTAAAGAATTACAGGAGTTGTAAGCAGATTTATAATGTCAGAATCTCTTTTCAAAAGAGGCTACTAAACGACAGCAGAAATGTGTATGCCAGCAAGCAAATGTTGGAGAATTGTATTTCCACTAGTCCGTTCAAGGCCACAAGCGTGGTGTCCAGCCACAGCCTTGACAATGAAACAGTTTCGCGGCCGACGCAAATGTGTGTCAGTGTGTCAATGAACGCTTATTTCCAGGTGTCATACAAATAAGCGTGCCAGCTATTATATAATGTTTCAAAGGATGTGGCGCGCGTGGTATTTGTCTTAAACGTTTTTAAATACGTACAATATGCCTAGACAATCCAAAAATTTTGTGCTTTTAACTTACAGTCCATTAATTGCAGTAAAACATGTGTAGTGGAGTAGAAGCGTGTATGAGTGTATGGATATCTTTTTATTAGTATAGTTTATTGTTATTTATTGTTTATGTTTGATTTAGTTTACATATGTTAAATAAATTTACACAGTTCGTTGTTTTGGGTCGTTGACGAGTGATTCATTTTAAATATAAGGATCAAGGTATTGTGACCGACTGTAGTGGCTACGCGCGCTAAAGCGCTGCGTTAGGTCAAGGGGCCAAGCTCTCTGCTGACTCGGTAGACGCGTGGGTTCGAGCCCCACCGTCGGCTGTCCTTGAAATGGTTTTCCGTGGTTTCCCATTTTCAACACCAGGCAAATGCTGGGACAGTACCTTCTGACAGGCCACGGCCGCTTCCTTCCCCATCCTTGCCCAGTTTCATTCATCTTCATCCATTCCATCTCTCATCCCGACGCGCAGGTCGCCCACGGGCGTCGACTAGAAAGACCTGCACTCGGCCTCTCAGGAGGCTACACGACAAAAAAAAAAGGTATTGTGGATCCATTTACAGGCGAAGATGGGTTCCCGTACCCCCGAGACAGGTAAGTAAATGTAAGTGAGTCCCGTATATTTTGTTGTTATCCACAATATTCTTACAACTGCTGTATGTAAATCCTTAAAGACCTTGTTGGAGCGATTTCTAATGAAGTAATTTAGCCGGTGCTGTTAGAAATAGACAATCCAGCTGGGGCTATGGATATTCCGACAGGCTACTTTCCGGATTTATGGGTACAGTACATGACAAATTTTGGTGTCTGCCTTGGTTCACTTGCTCCAGGAAAATGCTAAAATAGTATATTTCTTAAAGTTCTTTGGCACATATCATAATTCTAGGATCAAATAATTGAGAGTTACACTCTACTAGAGAGATAACAAAGGCACACGTGTCAGATTTAACAACGCACATAACTTACCTGAGTACACCTTTAGACAGAATAATTGATATGTTACCTATGAGCGAAATTTTTTACTAAGTCCATTTTGGGTACAATGCTGCAAATCTAATGATCTTATCACAGTGCATAACACCTTCAGTCGGTTGGTTCGCCTTGACTCAGGGGTATGACAAGTGAGGAAGAAAAATCAATCAAGAGGTCGGAAGTTTGAATACTATTGTATACATTTTTATTTTATTTTCCGGTTGGCCAAAGTTTCTCCTTCTTACATTAAACTATTAGAGACCAGATGTTGTAAATGTTTGTAAAATTGTTGAAAAGCAAAGAGTCTCGAAGGAAACATTGTTGCATAAATGGCGTTAGCTGTCTCTTGATACACAGCAGGAGTTGGGTAGTTAAGGTTTGTAGTGAGATCCCAAATGAAAGTCCTGGCAAATTACAGCACAAATTGCTGAATCAATTCCAATTCCATTTTATATTAAAAAGTTCCACTGTAGATAATGTGATGCAGTCATTGTTTCTTTTTGATATTCTTATGCACTCGCCTGGTTTGTTTAAAAATAAACCCCGTGGCACCACAGACCATGAAAGAACTTGGCCTATCAAGTGATCGCTGCCCACCATTTGGCTTGTAGTTTGCATGGTGATGTGTGGTCATCGGGTCGGGCCCTCACTGCTGTTAATCTTGGTTTTCCTGACTGGGGCATTGCCTCTCTGTCCGACAGCTACTCAATAATCCTCACGAGGCTGAGTGCACCTCTTCCAGCCCTTAAGTCAGTTTCCAGAACCCCTGATGGAGGTGAGAATCAAACCCGGGGCCTCCGAGTAAGAGGCAGGTGTGCTACGCTAACACCCCTTGGACTTTGGTTTATTCAATACGGAGGTATTTACGATTTAGGTGTAATGCCGAACACGCAGTGTTGGTAACTCAATGAGTTGCCTTGTTAGTGCAGGGTCTTCTCCCTGCTGTAGACTTTGCCATTGTGCCGCACAATATGACCAAGCGAAGTGACCGGCTCAAAGTACTTGTGTGTGCTCTTGTTTTTAGACAGGTACTTTCAGCAAGAAAGGGATGTCATGGATTTCCATACTTTGACAAGAACTGTGTGGCACTCTTTTTTCAAGTATGGAGAATCAGGTGTGGATCAAGACCTTGAACACGAAGGGTGTCGCGAGTTAATCGACTTTGAACGTGGGTTGAATCAGTGCACGGCACAAGAGTCATAGCATTTAGGGGATTACACCCAAATTGGGGTTTCCGAGGTCAACAGTGTTGAGTGTGGATCTTTAATATCGAAGAGACAATGTTACCATTCCCGTAAACCTCCGCACGGGACGACCACGAGTGTTTAACGAACGGACATCACGTCGCCTCAGCAGAATCATGCGGGGCGATCGATGGACTACTGCGAGTCAGATAACCGCCCAGTTGAATGTTGGGTGTCGGGAACTCATTTCTTGCCGATCTCGTCGAGTCGATGCCTCGCCGTATTCTGACGTTTTGAGGGTTTGCAGAGGAGCAACTCGTTATTAACATCATATTCCGTGCCTCCCCTTGACTTTTGTCCACTAAGTATAAGTTGGAAGGCAATATTAACATGAAAAACCTCCAGAGAAATTGTTATAGACACTGAACAGATCAGTTTTGTTTCAAATGTTGCCCTGGTAGTATTTGATCACGCCCATGATCGAAGTAATGTATATACGTTGGCCCACGTTACTAGAGGTAGATTGTATGTAGTTTATGATTGGAAGAGAGTAATCTTCTGTGACAAATCTACGTTCAGTACATCAAACTTGGGCCCCGTGGTACGCTCTACTCTTACAGGTCACGAATAGGTAGAGTGAGTGTTTCATTCTAAGCGTGGATATTGGAGCATGTGCTGGTGTCTGTCACCCAATAGAAGGAAATATCACTTACTAACAGTGTATCCTCGTTATATAGGTGTATGCTTTCACGACCGGTTAAGTAAACTTCAGAACGGCTTTTCGGGTTCTTTATTAGATATAGTTCATTGTTTCATTAGACTGAGTTGGGGGAGGGTACATGTGAGTGTGCCTGGTGACAGTTACATAGTTTGTTAGATATAGTTCATTGTTTCATTAGACTGTGATGTGTGAGGATCCATGTGAGTGTACCTGGTGACAGTTACATGGTTTATTAGATATAGTTCATTGATTCATTAGACTGGGATGTGCGGGTGTCCATGTGAGTATACCTGGCGAAGACTGTTTTAGTGGTAGTAATTTGTTGTTGGTAGAACTATAGTATGATTTCGTTTGTAGAATTTTGGTATTTAGTTGTTAGTAGAAGGTTAATATTCTTGTTAGAAGAATTGCTCTATTACTTTATTCCGAAAGGGAGTAGCCGCCTTTCAGAATTAATCAATTCTTTACTTGTCTTATAGACGGTTAGGATATTAATAAAATTAGCCAAATAATGGCTACACTGCGTTCTGCTGCACGGCTGAAAGCAACGGGAAACTACAGCCGTAATGCTATTCCCGAGGAAATGCACCTCTCTATGGATAATTACATGTGATGATGACCTCCTCCCTTGTAAAATTCCAATCCGGAGGTAAACTAGTCCCCCGTTCGGATCTCCGTTTGGGAACTACTCGAGAGGGGGATAACATCGCAGAAGTGACAAAGAGGAAATCTGACATTCTACGGATCGGAGCGTGGTATATTAGAAATCTGCTAGGTACTGGAAGGCTAGAAATCTTAGAAAGGGAAATTGATAGGTTGAAGTTGGATTTGGTTGGGATTAGTGAAATGCCCTGGCAGGAAGAAAAGGACTTTTTGTCAGGAGACTATGGGGTCATTAGCACAAAATCAAACAACGGCTACGCGGGGGTAGGTCTCATATTACGTAGGAAACTTGAACAGTGGATGGAATATTATCAGCAATATAGTGAACGGATTATTGTAGCTAAATTCAATATAAAACCTAAGTGCAGCACAGAGGTAAAAGTCTGTATGCCTACCAGTCAAGCTGATGATCAAGATGTTGAAAAGGTCTACCAAGAAATGATGAAATTCTGAGGTATATCAAGGGTGATGAAAATGTTGTAGTAATGGGAGATTGGAATGCTGTGGTAGGAAATGGAAGAGAAGGGAACATATTATAGAAGGAGATTTCAGATTGTGTGAAAGGAATGATGGAGGAAGCAGGCTGATGGAATTCTGCACAGAGCATGAGTTGGTCTTAGCTAACACCTTATTCAATAACCACATTAGAAGAATATACGCATGGATGAGACCAAAAGATACAGGGTGTTACCTAATCGACTACATTTTGGTCCAGCAGTGATTTAGAAACCAGATTTTGGATTGAAAAACATATCCCGGTGCTGACATAAACTCTGACCACAATCTGGTTGTTATGAAATGCAGAATAAAGTTGAAGAAACTGAAGAAAAGTCAATACCGTAATTTCCCATTACTATGGTCCACCTTTTGTACTTTTCTTAATGTGAACCTTACACATGTCATCGAAAATTGATATAATTTTGGCTTTGACCTCTCTAAAGCCTTAGGCCTACATCCGTAACACAACAATTCATATTGAATACAATTAACAATTTATAAAAATTAATAACAATTGGTACATAGTTGTGGTTCAGGTTGCTCATCTATGGTCCAACACTGATTTTCCAGCTTATAATATGAGTGGACCATTGTAGGGTCCAAAATTGTAGCAAACTCATCATACAAATGTCTAGAAAACATGTTATTGGTAACAAATTGCCTGTAGTTTGCCCCAACCATCCAAAATACATAAATGTTAAGATATTTTACAAATAATTTTCAAGATTCAAAAATAAAAAACATCTGTTGTTTACAGTTGGTAACTTATATATTTATATTACGCATTGGAAAGATATCTCCAAAAATGTGGAATTTACATTAATGTCTTCAATCTCGTCATCAATAAAAGAATATTAGAACAAATAAACGAACAAAAACTTTCCAGTAAAATGACATGTAAGTTTAAAGTCATTCATCTCCCCAGTGTTTTACTAACTCTTTCACTTTGTACAGTCCTCTGCTTTTTGACACACATGAAGGTTGGCTTATGTTGCTTATTATATCTGGTTTACTGTAGAACAGAATGTCTTGTTCTTCTGGCCATTTCCAGAATTTCCCATTTCTCGCCATACATGTTACAGTTGCTCCATTTTTCTTCACTTCTAGAATCTTTCCTGGCCACATTTCTTCCTCATAGGAAACTATTACATAGCTGTCTTTTTTTAGTACAGTCTCTTTGGTGACAACTCCTGTTTCTTCCAGTTCACTGCATTTTCGGTTGGAAAAATCAATGTCTCCATCGGATTCCATATCCAAATCATCACTGCAATCTGATTCACTGTTATCCGAAACAATGACCTTTTTCTTGTGTTTAAGTTTCGACTTCATCTGAGTGCTGTAACCACTTGTGCCGGCTGATTCTGCATGGTTGATGCTGTCTTCCTGGTTAAAACCGTTTCCTTTTGTTTGTTTTATGTTGGCTGTTTCCTTGATTGGTGCCGGTATATCATCGACTGAAATGCTTTTCCCAGACTCAACATTAATTTGCCTTTTACGTTTAGGAGTTGATAGCATGGTTTCAGTGTTCCTGATTTTTTCCAGGTGATGTAGGAATGCATTTCCAATGTTTGTAGTCGAACCAATAATTTCCTTGGTCCTTTCAGCAGAAGGTAATCTACTAAGTACTTGCTGTCTATCCAAAGGACATATTCCTGTTTTTCGGAATCCAGATTTTAAATTTTCCTCGGTCTTTGGCTCAAGTGCTTTTATTAGCTCAGCTAGAAGAGACGGAAATACAGGCTTTGGTATTGTCGCTTGCTTTCTGCCTGGTCCAGTAGATTTCCATTCATTCAGATTTGACGCCAGTGTGATTTCATAGGTCTGAAGTACGCCACATCTAAGGGCTGAGTCAGATGGGTGGAATTGGGAGGTAGAGCAATGAAACGAATGTTATGGCGTTTACACTCATCGAGGACACGAACACTGATGTGTGATGATAGATTATCTGATATAAGCACTTTCTTACCATCCAGTTTCTTCAGTTGTGGTAGCATAATTGTGTAGAACCAGTCCTCAAAGACTACAGTATCAAACCAACCGCTTTTAGTGCGGTTATAGCGTGTCCCGTTAGGACCTCCCTCCGTCCACATATCATAAATTCTTTCTGCCTTATAATTGACATAGGGCGGGCATATCTCACCTGATGCACTGCCACACATCATGATCGATACCGCTGCTTTGGTTGAATTTTTGATTGCTTCAGGATATTTGCAACCACGTTTAGTTAACACACGCATTTTCCCAGGATCGTCTACCAAATTAGTTTCATCAAAGTTCCATAGATGGGTTGGAGCAACATCTTTTATTTCTCTTTGTAAATTGTCAAAGTATCTGTTGATTATTTCATCATTTACACCTGCCCGATTTCTCTTTATGTTGCTGCTAAACCGTACAGATAACTTATCAGCATGACGATCCACGAAGCACTCGGCCCAACGCTTACCCGGAAAGTTATTAGTGAATCTACACTCTTTCCGTCCTGTCGAATCCAAAAATAATTTCACAATGCATCGTAAATCAAAAGTTGTTATTGGGAAACCAAATTCACACAAAGCAATAGCATGGTCAACAAAGGCTTCTTCTTCATCTGCAGAGAAGACGCATGATCGTCCTGGCACAGCCACTGCATTATTATTCAGGGCTTTTAGCTTAAGAATGATGGAGCTACGAGGAATTTAATAGAAATTAGATGCTTGCCGCTGTGTCATTCTTTTGTCATTAATTGCTCCAATACAATTAGCCAACTGCTCGGGTGAATATGGTTGATATGGCCGTCCACCAATTTTTCGCCTATTTTCCCTCCTGGCTGCCATTGGGACTTGTTAAAAACCTACAAGAAAAAATAGAATTTCAATTTAAAAATATCCACCCATTATTTTTAAAAATAAACTCATAAACTGCTCATGTTTAAGTCTCTTATTAAATGTTGAACAGTTCTCTACACTCCAAACAGAGTGCCAAGTTCACAAATAGTTTAATATCAAACCTTCTCTTTATTTATATCAAATTTGTAAGTGTCGCCCAACTATGGTCCACGCTCGATGTGGTACATAGTTGGGATCACACTTCCAAAGTTTAGTTTTTAAGCTGCTCGAGCATTGTTTCAAATATTTTACTAACTAACTGAAACGTGAATGTATTTAGGACACAATAAAGAATCACTATGCATACGTTCGTATTGTTAAGACTTACCGTTTGTGCACAGCAGAACCAACAATTGCAGCTTTGAAACACACGTCACTTTCATGTACTGCACTCTTGCCACATCAACTGAGCTAAGAAGCTCCAGCGTCTCAACACGCGCTGATTTATCGTACCACCAGACTGCAGCACACTACGGTCAGTGGAATGCCACCGGTACTGCTACGCACGAGCAGATATTGAACTACTTGCATAGATTTCCCAGATTTGTGACATCTTGGACCATAGTTGAGCTTCTGGACCAGAGTTGTGGGAAATTACGGTAACCAAAAAGGTGGGCAATAGACAGACTGAAAGAGGAGGATGTAAACGAAAGATTCAAGAAGAGTATGAAGGAAGGACTAATGAAAAAACCTAACAAAACTTCAATTACAGACGAATGGGCACTTTTGAAGAATGAAATTACAAAATCCCCAGAAGTAAACGTTGATAGGAAAGAAAGAATAGGTAGAAAACCGTGCATCACCCAGGATATACTGGAATTAATTCATGAAAGGCCTTACCTCAGAATGTAAGAGATGAAAAGGGGAAAGCAGAATACAGACGTATGAGAAGTGAGGTTAACAAGAAGTGCAAGGAAGCTAAAGAAGAATGGTTGTAAAAGAAATGTGCAGGTATAGAAAAGGTTAACAAGAAGTACTGTACCCAATAATCCGGAAAGGATCCCGTTGGAATATCCATTGCCCCCGCTGGATTGCCTATTTCTAACTGCTCCGGCAAATACTACATTAGAAATCGTTTCCAACATGATCTTTAGGGATTTACAGACAGCAATTACAAGAATATTGTGGATCTACAACCAACTACACGGGGCACTCACCTTTACTTACCTCGGGGACTGGGACTTCAGCTTCGCCTACACTTTATCCACAATACTCTGCTCCTTATATTTAAAATGAATCACACTAAAAAACAATGGAAAACAATCTGAACAAATTTATTTACAAAAAGGTAAACTAATCTACTATCAAAAAATAACAATAAATGAATTTAACAATTAACATTAAATTTAATAACACGCAAACATTCACACCTCCTTTCTATTCTACATCTTACTACAACGCTGTATTAAAATTATGAGTAGAAACTTGACTTGTTCTAGGCCTACACAGCGTAAAAATAAAAACGTTTAGTGAAGCCTTTTAATGTCATTCCATACACATGGTCTCATTCACAAACCTGCGTTGTAGAACGCACGTGCCGTGGCTTTGTTTCATCAATGAAACACTGGCATCATGCCGTACTCAAAACTGGTTTATACAATAAACAGAAGGCTGTGAGTCTACACCTGTTATATTATATCATCACTCTCCCCTACTAAAGGTGACTCATGCTTGTTAGCTCACAGAGACTGCAAGTGTGTGCATTTATAAAACACGTAAAAATTAACATTTAGATCTTACAAAAGTTCACATAACTGCTCTGTTTCTTAATCAATCATTCTAAAAAAATTATACACTCTTTCATTCGCACTCCGGATTGTTCTAGACCAATACGGTTCCACATTTGCTCTTAACAATGAATAATCATTCACACCAAAAACATCCGCTCATAAAACACACACTATTCCAAAACGAATGATTAATAAATCCTACTAAATTATTTAATTAATTAAATAATTTCCACAAAAATTATTTACATGTAATATGTTTATAATAATATCTATTATCTAGTGTTGCTAACGCGACACTTTCGAGATTCTATCTTCTCGGTTACAATATATTTCTTAACTAAATATATACACTGGTCTTTCACATAACCTCTCTTTTAACGTTCTGTAGTTTTAATATACTGCTTACACATCGCCTTATATAGGTTTCATTACATTATCGGTATAATACAGTCGACTGATTAAGGTGAACTGTACTTAATTACATAAATTCGGGTTTAATAAAAATTTAATAATAGTATTATAGACGTGAGTAGACAATCTTTCTCAAGTTGTATTTCCGCAGAAACCATCCTGTTAACACAGCTAAATCGTTAATTCACACAATAACTGGACTACTTGTATACAACGGCTCTTATCATGATACATGCCTTTTTATCAAAGTACAACAATACTTTGACTTCCTTAAAATGCGGAATTCCCTCGCACGAGCACTCCATAGCTCTAAAAACCTCATATAACAGTATATATGGCATAAGCAATTACCAACTACTATGTTAAACAATAACCAAAAGGGATTAATTGTTATTAACATATCTTATGTAGAAACGTTTCTAAAATACTGGCATAACCCTCAGTATCATTGCACATGATTACTGGACTACAATTATACATACGTAAGTTCTTCAAACGAAACTTCAAATAGTAATGAACGATATTAGACAGTCGTGATTAATCTCCTAAAGTTTACTCCACAACAAGATAATTAACTGTTAACTCGTCTGTCGCAAATACATGTAATAAAAATAATACTCCTCTTTCATCTCACTTATCTAGCTATAAATTGTTTATCGTTGTAATATCATGTCCACAAAATGACTTGATGTTACACAAATAGAATAAAATAACACACATGTTATTTATAGTGTCAGATAGAATTCAATCCTGACCGGGATAAACTAGCTTTGAATTCCTAGCCAAAGATTTGAATAATCTTCTATCAAAAGGTATTTCCTCTAACATATTAAATGAACAAAGCTCTTAGCTTTTCAAATAATAATTAGAAAGGTTTGTCAATGTCGTAATGATTTTTCCACTCTACACAAAGAATGTTCATAGGAATTAAGACTTCGGTCTTATCAAACGACTAGTATTTCTTAGATCTTCGATAGTTTATGTACAATAATGATATAACAATATCATTCGATGTTTCTTCTTTACTTGGAGTTATATGTCGTTACATTAAAGTGCTCAAATTAAATTTAATAAGAATTTAATTTGAAGCTATGACACAATGTCCGAATACTTGGTTTAAATGAAATTATTAAAATTCGAGAGTCGAAACGACTAGTCTCCAATGAGGTAATATGATTCCTCAAACAACATTTAATGTCAGTTCCACAACTGATCCGTAGAATAAAATTGAAAAACTAGATGAAATGCAGTCATCTTCTAAATAATCTTGCAGCACATCTGAAGTGTAAAATACATAAAAGCACTGAAATACATAAAATGAGAAAATATAGAAATATGGAATAAGATCGCCGAAAATATGGAATAAGATCGCTGAAAATATGGAATAAGATTGCTGAAAATATGGAATAAGTTTGCTGCTCTGAATGTCACTAATAAAGCTCTATATAACAATTGAGATACACTAATACCTTATTTGGACGAAAACTTGAAGATCAATGTATGTATTGCCACAATACTTTAGATGTTTCCTCAGTACAAGACACTGAGATGGATCTGCATTCGAACCTCGGATCTGCGACCTCAGAGATAAGACACGTCTCTCTCTGGAATTCACCAACATTCGGCTGGGCTCGAACGACATCCTTCTGGCAAATTTTTCTGCATTGCTGGGCTACATTTCCCTAGCATCTTGACAAATCTCTTCTGTAAAGTCTCCATTCTCCGTCGTAATTATGTATCAGCTTCATCATTGGAATATAATTATGGAAATGTTCATATAAATAGTGAATGAAATGTTTCCATTGCTAATTGATGTTATATTAGTGTTCGTAGACTGACGAAAATGCACAAGATGGACCGTACACAACGTCTGTATTCAAGAATACGTGGTCTAACGAAGCTCCATCGTTGTATCTTAACTCCTGTTATTGAATATGTCTCTGGCACATGACTGTTTAGTTCATCATATCAACAATATAAATTAAGTTGAATGATAATGTTTGAAGAATAATAATAGTCATTCTGTTAATGTTAATGTGTTGCGCCAATACTAATAGTCCTCCGCCACTGTTCGCTTGAACTGCGTTTGTAAACTTCACTTTGCAATTTATAATGATATTCAGCTCTATTTCCAACACATTTGGAAATCTAACAAGACAGGCTGATATTGTCGAAACGGTGAATATTTAAGCGCTCGACTTTCCACAATATATAGTAGGTGACCTGTTCTTGTCTCCCACAAATCCAACCCCTCGTCCTCGTCGTGGGAGATGGGCAACGTAATGAAGTAGGGGATTGCCTGTAGGGGTGAAGTACAGTGGGGACTTTGTGTGCATCAAGACCGCTATGGTAGCTGTGAAGGCCCTACAGGAACCCTGAAGAAATTACGGCTAACGGGGCTCTGGTGAAACAACTGCTGCCTTGTAGTTTGGAGTTGGTTCTTCAAAGGCTAAGGGAAGAAACCCTGACAGAAAATCAGCCTGGTGCCTCAGGCCTAAGGTGGCAGTCCCTCCAAGGCACTCGGAGGCAGTGGGTTAATCACTCCCTCCTCTTAAATAAACTGATTACTGAAACTGAAGCGAAATTACAAAACCGGACGGATAACCTGATGACGACTTTTGGCATGAAAAGGATTACGAAAATCGGTTTCTGGAATGTGAGGACCTTGATG